>CM028753.1:27047883-28247883 GCA_016801395.1 Leptodermis oblonga
GGGATCCGGCCGGACACCTATCTGGTTCGAACCAGAACTTAGTTTTGATGTTAGAACAATACACAATAACTATAATAAAATATTGGAAGTGTAATTGCACAATTTACAATTACAACTAGATATCCCAATATCGTAGCCTTACGATCTAACAATTATATGGGACATATGCCATTTATTAGTTTTTAATTCAAATTAGATAGAATTGTTTATGAAAATTTAGGAAGATGTCTGGTCTAACTCAGTTCGCTATATTGTGACCCATATTGCCACTTAGAATATGGGGTATGTTAAAAACAAACAACACCTATGAAATTATTTTCTCAGCGATGTTTTCCGTTTAAAACATTTAAAAGGCAAGTAGTTTAACCAATTATATGTAAAATACAAGCAGGAAAGCGGTAAAGTAAGTCATGAAGGAGACACAGGTGATCGAATTAGTCAAAACACTTGTCCCCAATGATTGTTACACCCTCTTTTTAGTGTCTTCGTAACAAGCAGGATGGTGGCCCTCCACTGGTTGGGTCTCTAGAGTTGCCTGAGGACCCAATCACTATTTACCAAAAGTCGACACCCTATTTGGCCCGTTCGGTACCGTAAATCATTGTTGAATGGGATCCCATTATAATACTATGCATCATTATATTAAACCGACTATAACTCATGTTTCATGATCATTCAAGCAAGTACTTTATGTAAAGTCACAATGCATCATTTCAATGTCAGTTTATTTAAACAAGATAAGTCTAATATGTACAAGTCGGTATGAAAAGTAGTCGACTGCTCATTCCAAAACATTTTTCTTCGTTCAGGAATTTTCGTAAAACAATTATTTTTACGTAAAACAATTTCATTGTAATCACAAGAAAGTATATACCAATATATATACACATAATACAAGTTGTCAATCACACACTATTCGGAAGTAGGTTTTCAATAAGAACACTCACCGAAGTCCAATAAGCTGGGAAAATCCTTATACAAAGGGTCTGCAGTAAATAAAGTTATGATTATTAATTTAGTTATTATTATTTGAAAAGTATGTTTAATCTAATAATCAAATTAATTAATCAATTAACTAGTTGTGATCGAATTTATTTTGCTTAATTTAAATGATAAATTTACAATTTATATTATTATTCTTATTATTATTAAAACTTTGAGTTTATGTAAAATACTGATGGGTGTTAATTGATATGGTTAGTTTACTTATTTTCTTTTCTTTAAAGCCCAACAGCTTTTATTTTATGAGCCCAATATTTATTTTCTATAAGCCCATTTGTTTTAGTTTCCTACAGCCCCTTTTTTTATAAAGTTTTTGGGCCCAACCAAATCTCATTCCATCAGCCTGTCATGAAACTAGCCATTAATCTGAAATTATGTTTTAGTTTAGCATTATTATTACGGGGTCGTATAGGTCATTACAAGACATGACATATACTCTGTAATAGTGAACAGATGCGATATGTTGAATGTATCTGGTTTCTTCATCCCCAATTTCTTCTTTTTCTCCTTTCTAATTCTCTCTAAAACTTCTGTTCTATTCTTCTTTCTTTACTTCTCATCTCCCTTATTTTTTGCAATTATATTTCTGCAATTTCAGATTTATTATCCTGACACAGCCCAACCATTTAAATTTACTACAGCCCACAAATTTGATATATCTCAGCCCACTAATTTTCTTAATTTCCTGCCCAAATAATTCATACTTCAACCCCATTTATTATTTACCTAGCCCAACTTTCAGAAAAACGATGAGACTTTTATTTTTATCAAGTTTGCGGAGCAAAGTAAAAAGAGCTTTTTTCGTCTCACGTGTGAGCGGCAAAGTTAGAGCTACTCAAAATAAGAGATCCGATCCGATCCGATCAGACCCTACGTGATTCGATCTGAATGGATCGGATTGGTTTTGGATAAGTGATTTGAAATTTCGGATTGGGTCGGATCGAATCCCGGGTCCGATCGGAACTTACTTACTTTTTTTCTTGTTTTTCCTCCTTTTTGGGCATACATCCCTTCTCTTCCAATTTCCATTCTTCCAAGCTCCAACATCCATTAATTCATGGAACCCAAAAGATCCCCTATATATAATGATAACATATCTCGTTTATCTCGATTCCAAATCACACATAGAGTAAGAAGAACACGACAGAAAAGAAAGATGGATTATGGTTTGAGTAAAATATATAAATTTCTATATCTCCTCTTGATTTGGGTTTCCCTATCTTTCCTTTCTTGCTCAACAAAACCAGCACAAGCAGACTTGGTTAACGATGTTTGCAGCAATACCACTGTTGACAAGCAATTCTGCCTAAAAGCTTTCCGGTCCAATCCTCGTTCTAAAGGTGCAGACATCAAAAAACTATCTGCCGTCAACATCGATCTAATATCCTACACCAAATCCATCATAGATCTCCCCAGAAGCTTGGTAGCAAGGAGAAAGATCCTAATGTGAAAGCCATTTACAACTATTGTGTAGTTAGTGTTTATGGCGACATCCTAAAGGATTTTTATTCTGCCATCGATGGCTTGAAGAAGGACTGCCAATCGATCGACAAAAGACGCCTCTTTCTCTCTTTCTTTTTTTTCTTTTTAAATAATTTTTTGATCCAATCCGAAGCTAACACCGATCCGATCCGAAATTTCGGTTATGATTGGATCTGATCAGTGTGATTCGACCCGATCCGTGGGTTAGATGAACAACCCTAGGCAAAGTGAGGAGATCTTTTTTTTCGTCTCTAGTTTGCGTGACAATGTTTCCAAGGCCAAATGTTAAAAACCTATTTTCAAAACTCGGTCTTAGAAAGCAATTTTTAGATTGGTATTGAACTAGGTTTCAGTTTTGAAATGGTTTTTGAAACTCAAAAACACTCAAAACCATCCTTCAAAACTTGGTAAAGAGCAAGAAACTCTCAAATCATATTTATGTAGCCCAAATATTAAGTAACCCGAAATATATTTAATCCAACCACAACCCAATAACCTTTTATATTCTTTTAACCCAACTTTCTTAACAATTTAAAGCCCAACCAATTAATTCCGCCACCCATATTTTGTCATCATCTTGAAGTTAGAATGTAATATTCATTAATATTGGGCACATAGTTATATTGTTAGGAAATAGGAAGGAATAAAAGAAAATGTACTGCTCAGAAAATAATTTCAAAATTTGTGTATGGAATTACTGTTCTTCATCTCTCTAATTCCTTCTCTATAATTATTTGTTTCTAAGATTTCTCTAATTTCTTCCCCAAATATTTTCTTTCTATGAATCCTTAGATCCTAGCCTGACACATTTCTCACAATTACATAACACAAAAAGTGTTCTTCCTCCCTATGTCCAGTTTTTTTCTTTTTCCTTTCTTTTACTTACAAGAGTGAACTGGCAAAAATGTCGCTATACTTTTCCAGAATTTCTCGTTTGGTTACTAAACTTTTTTTTTCCCCCAGAAATGTCATCATGCTCTCAAAAACGTGCCAGAAATGTCAATTTGCAGTTAGTCGAAGTTAGTCAAGACGGAATGCCAATTTTAAGGGGTTTTTTTTGTCATTTCCTTTTTTGGGTACTGTTCATCTTCTTCCTCAGCATTCCTCTTTTTTGGGTACTGTTCATCTTCTTCCTCATCATTCCTTAAGATGAACTAGATAATTGTTTGTTGCTTTTTCCGCTTAGGAATTGGATATTTGTCATTTGCTTTTACTGAGTAGGAATCCACAGATTGGGGGAATTGGGCGGCTTCTGCGCATTTTCTTTCAACCCTCTTCGTTTGCCTTCTTTTTTTTTTTTCCTTTCCTTCAGTTTACCCTTCCACATAGTTGATCACTTTTAATTCCAATTACAAATCAATGTGAAAAAAATCAGAAACCCACATGCATACTTGAATTCACCAAATCCAAATACAACTTAGATTTCTCTTTTTATGATATATTTTTTAATGGATGTATACCAATTTCATTATGGATTTGAATGGGCGGCAGGGAGAGGGTGGTCGATGGTGGTGGATTTGAATGGCATGGGTGGTTGAAGGTGGGTTAGTCATTTCCGTAGATGATGATATTTTGAATTGGGGGTTGGAGGCTTGAGAAGCTATGAAACTTCATGATTCTCCTTTGCTATTTTGTTTCTCAATAATGGATTAAAATGGGAAATTTTTTTTTTCAAATGGGTCTTGATATATTGTTCTTAAATATTGGTTAAGTTGAGATTCTCCATGAGAGATGACCTAGGTGTGAGAGAAGGGGGGGGGGGGGGGGGGGGGGGGGAAGGAGGTGGAAGGCGGAAGAAGGGAGGAGGAGATGAACAGTACCCAGAAAAGAAGGAATGCTGAGGAAGAAGATGAATAGTACCCAAAAAAGGAAATGACAAAAAAAAACTCTTGAAATTGGCATTCCATCTTGACTAATGTTGACTAACTCCAAATTGATATTTCTGGCACGTTTTTGAGAGTATGATGACATTTTTGGGGGAAAAAAAAATTTTAGTAACAAAATGAGAAATTCTGGAAAAGTATAGTGATATTTTTGGCAGTTCGCTGTACTTATAATTATTATTTTATCTAATTCAGTTCCAATAAAACTAACATTGAAATAAATCTAAATAAATTTCTCACTTTAACTCAATCTATTTTAAGAAAAATGATATTTTGATCCTATAATTTAAAACAACTACACATGAATTTTGGGAAAATAGCTTAGTCTCAACAATATGTATAAAATCAAAGCATGTACAAGTGTTAAATCTCTTAACCTATTATAAATAATTAACGATACAAACATGAACATAACAACCAACTTAATTTCAATATAAAACTAAATTCTATAAAAATATTATTCAATCTTTGTCCATAGTTTAAAGGGTGAATTGAAATTTTGATCACCTTACTTTGCAAATATTCACGTTTTAGTCACCATACTTTTAAATTGTTTTTTAAGTTACTATACTTTCATTTTTGCATTTTTTTAGTCACTCTGTCAAATGCCTCCGTTAAGTCTTTAACAGACGAATTTTTTTTAGGGCATTTTCGGCATCTTTCACTTTAATTGAAAGGAAACTCAAAAAAGCTATTAGGTTTCATCTTTAGTGACAATTTTAATTGTCACTAAAGTAAACCCAAAAGAATCCCACCACTCTCCACTCACGGTTGACCTCTCTTTCTTTTTTTACCGTGATTTCCTTTTTAAATTTTTTTTAACCTCTCTGTCCTTCTTCTTTTTCACTCTCTTTCCTCATTTCTCTTAATTTCCAATTAATCCAAACACCCAAAAAGCCTCTCTTGCTTGCTGATTTGTCGGTCGCCGATTCTTCGTTCACCCTTCAAGGGTCGAATTCACTGACCATCTTTGCTTCTGCTGCTGTTTCCGTTCTTCTTGTTCCCCGTGGCCGGCTTCCTAGTGAGCGTTAATTGAATTTGCAACCTCCGTCTCGTTGCACCCTCGGCGCTTCCAGATCTGCCGCCGCCGCCTCCAGATATGCGACGTTGGAACGCTGAGGTTTTGGTACCTGGTAGAACGACATCTTAGAACCTTGGAAGCATTCAATGAGAGGTCTCGTTTGATGAATTGAGGTGATGGGGTTGAATTGGTACTGCATTTGTTTTAATTTTACTTTGATTGTTGTTTGATTTCGGTAGCAACAATTCCAAATTGTTTGGTTTACTTTGTTTCTTAAATTGGTTGATGTAAATGGATTTTCTTCCTTATTCAAGTTATTTTCTTTGATCTACTTGCGATTATAAATTGCTTGATTTTGTCTTCGGCGATGTAGACTTCCAGATCGAGCCTTCATGAGTTCTGTTGTGGCTTTTAATAATTTGGGTCCAACAAAGAATCTGCCTTCTTGAGGAAAAGATAGCAGAAAATTAGTGCTATGAAGGGTTGTTGACTAATGTTCTTACAAATCTCATTTTGGCTAAAGATTTGTGTTTTGTTTTTGTTGATTCTTTCACCAAAAAAAAAAAAGAAAAAGAAAAATCACTTGAAGAAGACGCATTTGGAGAAAATGAGCAAAAACGACGTCATTTAAAAAAATGACACAAATACCCCTAAGAAAATAGTTCCGTTAGGCATTTAACGGAGGTATTTAATAGAGTGACCTAGAAAATGCTAAAATGAAAGTATTATGACTTAGAAAACAATTTAAAAAGTAAGGTGATTAAAACGTGAACATTTGTAAAGTAAGGTGACCAAATTTTCAATCACCCTAGTTTAAACTAAAACTTTAGTCCATAATCTAAACAAATTCCTAATCCATAATCTAAACTAATTAAATCCTCAATCTTTGTTCATACCAAAGCTTTAATTATTGTCCCTAAAGACCATAATTCTAAATCAAAATTCCTAATGCTTGTCCCCTATCTAAACTAACATCCATTATCAATTATTTAAACAAAAATAAAGCTAAGTTTAAGAAAATATTTAATAAAATTTCAAGTGAAGTTTAACTTAACCTTTACTTATACCTTTTCTTCGACCTTCTTCCTCACGGTTACCTTCCTTTTATTTTTCTCCCTTTCCTTCTCTCTCTCTCTCTCTCTCTTTCCTTCTTTTTTTTTCTTTCCCTTTCCTTTCTTTTCCTTTTACCTCCGATCCCTCCCCCTTATTTTTAACCACATATGTAGTAGAGAATAAGGGTTGACTCACTCTTTGTGAGTTAATCAATTCTACTATTCAAGATATTTATCACTATTTTGTTATTTTTCTTTATTATACATATATATATATTTATATTATTTATTTATTTTCTATTTATTTTGCTTGTGAAATTTTTTATTTTAACCTTACTAATTAATTAATTATAACTATATATTCAATCTATTCTATAACTTTCATAATTCATACATTCCAAAATAAATAATATAAGATTTTTATTTTTTTAATTACAAAAATTGCATATTCTCTCAACTATTATACTAATTACCTGGTCAAAAGGCCCGCGACTTCATAGCCACAGCTGTGTCCACAACCATTTTGATAAACTGATTTGAATGCTCGTTATGTTACACGGCTTGAGTATAATTGTTTGCATCACTGGAACCTAAATCCATACTTCGAACATAACCACGACTTTATTTTTCTATAAAACAATTGAAAACCTGCTCCCTGAGTTTATCAAATGAGTTGGAGAAAAATGGCAGCTATGAGAAAAATGGCTTTTTCGATGGAGGAGAATGGTTTGAGTATCCAGAGTATGAAGTCAGTGGTTGAGGCATTTTCATGTAAGCTATGGTGGAATATGCATCCATCCTCTGTCTTGTGGGTAGTATTTCTGCGATCCTTGCCACCTTCTGCTCGTAGGTCGAGAACTTGGGTGCGTTGCAGGGAGGTAAACCTTTTGATGGCAGAAAATACAAGGGTGGATGTATGCAGGGGGACTTCTTTTTTTTTTTTGGTTCTCTAATTGGACGGGTATTGGTCACCTTGCTTCCGAGATAGAGCCAAGTCTCATTGTACAACCCCAACTTACAATTCGACAGTTCATGGAGGAGAAGGACAGTTTGCTGGCTGTTTTGAGATCCCTTGTGTCGCTGGAAGTTTGGATAGTACTGCGCGATATCCAGGTTAAGTTTTGGGATGAACTGGACAGTCTAGTTTGAATGCCTGAGTCGTCGGATATTTTTTCACTAAAAACATCTTATAATTTAGTTCCGCCCAAGGGGTTTTGGATTTATTCTCAATGGTGACCTATAAAACTCTCCCTATGAAGATCATGGTTTTTTTCTTGGAGGCTACGAAATGGTTTGTTGGCATTTGATAACACACTTAAAAAGTTGCGCATTTCTATGGCCTAACGATGTCTGTTTTGTGAAAACGAGGGTGGTTTATGCCACACTTTTCTCCAATGCAAATGGGCACGGGAGGTCTGGCTTTTGTGTTTTCGAATGCTTGGTTTGGGGCATGCTCACCTCTCGAATTGGAGCTCTATGATGTTGTTTTTCATGTAACACTCAGGTCTCCCTCAGGAACTTAGAGTGCAGGTCCCTTCATTATTGTTGTGGGCCATGTGGAAGGCATATAATAGGGCCTACTTTAATGGTATTCTAAGCAGGCCAGCGGAGTGTTTTAAGGAATTTTGGCTGCTGCTTTATGAGCTTTCTAGGATTCATCCTCCTTTCTTCTCTGATCCATACTATTTTCTCATTGCAGAAGGCATCATCCCTCGGTGGGTTTTTCGCAAAAGGAAGGTGTCATAAGTGGTGTGTTGGTCCCCTTCTCCTTTGGGCCTTTATAAGCTGAATGTGGATGGGTCTTCTTTGAGAAATCTGGGCCAATCTAGTGGGGGTTTTGTGCTGAGGGATTTTCTTGGCCGCGCAGTCACGGAGGCATCCATACCTCTTGGCTGCAACAGTTTCCAACAGCAGGTTGCAGCTTTGTATTTTGGTTTGCTAGCTTGCAAGGATCGGGGGTGGTTTCGCTCCAAGTGAAGATTGATTCCCAGGTTTTGTTAGACTGTTTCCAGAAAGACATTTGGTCTTGGAGGGCTTCCGAA
Organism: Leptodermis oblonga; assembly: GCA_016801395.1. Lineage (NCBI taxonomy): Eukaryota > Viridiplantae > Streptophyta > Magnoliopsida > Gentianales > Rubiaceae > Leptodermis > Leptodermis oblonga. The sequence goes on from CM028753.1 coordinate 27,056,366, forward strand.
GTCCTACGGAGTGTGGTACGGAAGGACTTTTTTGTTTTGTTCAGTTTCACGCATATCTACAGGGAAGCAAACTCTGTCGTAGATTTCTTAGCTTAGTCTTTTGGACACATTGCAGGTTTTCAACCATGGTTCTCTTCCCATTGGAGTACGTGGTTTGGTTTCTTTGGATGCACGGTCTTTTCCTTACATTTAGGGGATAGATTTTCCATTATGTCTTTTGTATCGGAGGTCAGGCTTTATGCCCCCCTCTTCCTGTTACTTATTTGAATAAAGGATTCCGGTCGCTTTTAATTATAAAAAAAAATATAGTAATGTATTCAAAACAAAATCTAATGGTAGAATGGTTCATCAACGAAAAAAAAAGAAGAACCTACTCCCTAAGTTAAGGTGTTTGATCCTCGATGGACACCTCATTCAACAATGCTTGCATTTGATCCTATAGATATCAATCATATATGTACTTCATAACTAAACAAAATGATAGTTGTTTTATAATTAGAAAAAGGCTACTTCACATTAATTGAACTAAACAGTAATTAATGAAAGTATAAGTATCTTTTCGAGAAGTTCTTTCTAACATAATAAAGCTCTACCATTTTCAATGTCGTTGTTTCTTAATGTCTAATGAACAAAGAAGTAGAAAATTTTCATAATAAAATTTGAGCATATCAATACATCTCATTTAAGTAAGGAAGCTTGAACAAACTTTATAAAAACCCAGCAACCTTGAAATTAGTTCCGTCACTCTTCACCATATACTGTGCATACTAGTTAATTCATTAATCTTAAATTAAGAAGTCAAATTGAAGTGGAAAATCACTTTTCAACATAAGTCCAACAGCTAATAATCCCAAAATGAAACTGTAAAATAAGGAGAAAAACACCTTTATAACGTTGAGTGAACTATCCAAAATGTCATTTTACTTTGCTAGTATGTCCGCTTTGGCAACTAAACTTTTTTATTGTTCACAAATGTCACCATACTTTTTAAATATGCAAAAATGTCACCATACTTTTTAAAGCGTGCCAAAAATGTCATATTTACGATTTTGACCGTAAGTCTTGATGGAATGGGGAGCATGTGCCTCTCACATGCAATTTTTTGGGGGTCTTTTTGTCTAAATAATAAGAAAGTAAAAGGTAATGTTCATCTTCTTCCTCCAACAAATCTTATTCTTGCAAGCATTTCATTAAACAGTTTTGTTTTGTTTTTTTTTTTTTAAGTGAATCCTATTTGCCATTTCCATAAACATAACTTACATTTTCATAGATTTCAACAAAAAAAACTTTCAAGAATATCAATTGTAAACGAAACTAAATAAAGCAAGAAAATAGAATTCTCCCCCAAAATACTGAATACACGTTTTTCCACCTACTGATACAACGGAAAAACACTCGTCCCTTTTAAATATGTGGCCAGCTGCAGTTTACTGCTTCTTCTCCTCTGCTTTCTTTGGCTGGAAAACAAGATAAGCAAACTAAAGCACGCACATCAGTACAATTTACAATGACTTACACTACTTGGATAGTTAAAAAAATGCCCATTACACACTCATGCAAACAACGCGTTCGACGAAATGCCTAAACTATTAGCCACATAGAAAATAATTAACTTACCTATGAAATCCATAAGTAATTAGTAACCATTTTTGTATACAAAGATTAGTAATGCCCATAAATTATAGCCGAGAACCCTTAAAACAAAATTACAAAATAATACAAGAGCGAATTAACCATAATGCCCAGAAATGGTTGACGAAGTTCTTCATCGGGTATAATCACGGGCCATTGTTCACTAGCCTCACGAAACATTTGCTCAGCTCGAGGTACAGACCCTCCTCGAGAATCATGTTGCGGATGGTCTGTGCCAGCGTGCTGGTGGAGTAAATTTCTCTTCAACCCAGATGACGAAGGTGACGTTGAGGTGAGTGGTCGTCAGTGAGGCATTTAACTTGGAACTTGCAAGTTGGGTTAGACTCTTTAACTTTCATTTTATGGGGAGACGATGAACAAGTAAAGAACACCAATCATTGTGTTTGTTTGGTTTGGACTTATCGCCATTATCGTTTCTCTGCTTTGGGTCGCCTTTAATCCTCCTCAGGGCAGCACTGAAATTGGAGGGTCGTTCCAATTTCCTTGAAGATTTTCTAATTAGAATCTGTTCTTTTTTTTCCTTTTTCCTTTTTCCTTTTTCCTTTTTGTTTAATTTTTTCTTCTTCTTGAGCAAATATGAATTGGGATTCGAACCGATTTGGGTTGTTGAATTGCTACTTAAAGCCAAAAAAATTCTTGTGGGATTGTTGAAGGAGAGAGGGGGAAGAAGAGTGATGTGAACGCCCCTAGTTCATCAACAAGTCCAGTTCAAGGAGATCCAGAAGATGGTGCAGAGAGTGTAGTTAAGGTTCGAGTGCTGCATCGAGGCCCACCAATGCTCCACGATCCAAGTCCATATCAGAGAGATCCGTTCATAAATATAGTTGGGCAATGACTCGAAAGAGGACTGCAAAGCTCAAAGCAGACCTTGCAAACTTTGTTCAAAGGTGTGCTACGGAAGCCCAGCTCATATCCAACTCCAATTAACTCAATGAGAAAGAAAGACAACTTACAAGAGTTACCCTACTCTCCAGCAATGTGGAACTGGTAACTACAAGTCTTTCCAGTGAAGAAATGGAGATTTCATAAAGTTTGAAGAATTTTAGAAGTGAAATGTTTTTGAACTTCTGAAATGATTCCGGAAGCTTCTTACATCTACATCATCATGCTACATCAATTGGGCTGAATTCCCTTAACTCCATCTACTTCAAATTCGGTCAAGCCCAACAAGCTCACAAGGAAGCCCATATGAGAATTAGGGTTTTACTTAAGGTTCTAGAATTTAAGAGAAATTAAGGTATTATGCATGTTACCTAATTCTCTTCATAGTTTCCTCTTTTTAGTTCTCCTTTATTTTTTGGAGTTTCCTTTTCTTTTTCAAAGGTGAATTCCGAATTCCCTTTTCTCCTTTTTTTTTTTCCAGTTTTTCCTTTCCTTTTTAAGGAGAGAAATCCAAGTTCTTACTTTTCTTTTCTTCCTTTGACTTTTCAGCAATTCCAAATCCTTTTGGCAGCCAAGTTTCTTTCTAATTTTTTTAAGAAAACCACTTTTTGGTTTCAAATCTTTTTGGCAGCCGAATTCTTTTGGTTTCCATTCTTAGGTATTTTCCTTATTTTCTTTTCCTTGTATTTTCCCACACTTCTCCCTCTATATAGGGGTGCTGCACTTCATTATTTTTCAGTGATTAATTGAATGAAAGTTTATACTTTATTATTCACTCTTCTTTATTTTGGCTTAAGTAATTTGTATGCTTTGTTAATTGCTAAAGTACAGGAACTATAGGCTAATTAGATAATTGCTCTATCTAATTGCATTCTTTTTTTCGCCTCTATTAATCTCCACTTGGTTTGAATTGCGTGTTTAATTTAACTTGTTAAATTAGTAGTCTGCCGAATCCAAGGGTAAGGATTCTAGAGTTTTGAGAGCTGCGTTTTGCATACAGACTTTCCTTGGCAATTTTTCGCATTGAGTTCTTGTTTTCACAAGTTGGAATCAAGGGTTCACATCAAAGATAGGGGATAAGAGAAGTGTTTGAAAACAAATTTAATAGTGAATGGACAAAAATGTCATTAAAATTTGGCATGTGAAACTCGTGTGAGGCTTGTTCCGTCAAGACAAACGAAAAAAACGCAAGTATGATATTTTTGGCCCGTTTTAATGAGTATGGTGGCATTTGTGGGAAATAAAAAAGTTGGTGAAATAGAAATCCTCGTTGAATTTATATTTTGGTGTGGAAATTGATTTGTTCTTCCGCGACTATTTTGCTCGAAGCTTCAATTGGGTAATTATAATTTTGGGTCCAACATCTAAGTTCAAAATTGAAGAGCCCTCTTCCCAATTTTTGGTTTAGGAGCACTGAATCACTGAAGATTAAAAAAGAATAGAAGGGAGAGGATGATGGTAAGCCGTCGACGGTGAGAGGTGAGGATGATGGTGTTTTGATGGTGTTTGTGTGAGGGACAAAAATACCCCTCGAAATAAGCACGTGAATTGCGCGTGTTCGAAGTTCCATTAAGACTAACGACACCAAACGACAAAATGACATTTTTTGGCTTGTTTTTTGAAGTATGATGACATTTATGGGGAAAAAAAAAGTTTAGTAACCAAACGAGAGAATTTGGAAAAGTATGGTGATATTTTTAGCAGTTCACTCTTTTTTTTTTTAAATAAATTTTTAAAATTTTTTTATCATTAAGGTTTTTTCTGGGGTGGTATATATGTGTATATATATATATATATATATAGAAGAAATACGTCATTCTCATCAAGTCCTAATCTATTACATCGAAAGCAAGGGCAGTGGAGAGGGAAAAAAACGAAGTGGGGAGCCTCTGCAGGAATCGAACCTCCGACATTTGGGTGGCCCTCCCTGCGGACTAACTGTTGGGGCACTAACTCGTTCCTGGGTGGTAGATATTATTATGGTTATTTTGCTACTTTAGAAGTATATATCTTATTTGATAACACTGAAAAAAAATTTGCCACTAAAGTTGCCCTTATGATATTTCGTTTTGTGCTTGCTACTGAATGTCACCATTGGTCCATTATCTTGAGGGTAAGTTTTATTTGGTCCCATAACTGCAAGAGAGATCATTTTGGTCATTCATTTTCCATTTTCAGTTTTAAACAGTCTAGTATGGTATTCATGCCAAAAACTTACAATTGGCTGACATACACATGGGTATGACATGGCACCCGCCTAATAATAAGAAGGGAAATAGATTCTGGACCGAATTGGTCCGGAACCGAGAGTCCCAAAAGGGACCCAATTTTTACTTTTACATTTTTGCCCCCTTCTTTTTTATCTTCTCTTTTTTTTTTCTCTCTCTTCTCCTATTTTTTCTCAGTTGCTCAATTTCTTATTTCTTTCCCTTCAATTCCTTATCTCTTCCTCTTTATTTTTTTTTTTCAATTCCTTATCTGTTCCTCATTCTTCTCTTTCATTTTCTATTTTTTCTCAGTTGCTCAATTCTGTATCTCTCCCTCTTCTTTTTTCTTTTTGTTTTGTGCTTAGATTTTTTGAAACACTGTAGTGAAAAATATGGGTTTTAAAGTTAGGGCAATTAATTTGTATTTTTTTTCTTTTTATTTTTCATCCAAATTTTTGGACAATTAATTTACAATAAAGACTATATATTTTGTACTATTTATAATAATAAAGACTATATATATTTTTTATATTACACTGTACTGTCTTACAATAAAGACTGTATTGATTTTTTTACTACTTTGTACTGTTTTACAATAAAGACCGTATTAATTTTTTCATTACTTTGTACTATTTTACATTATAGACGGTATTGATTTGTTTACTGCTCTGTATTATTTTACAATAAAGATTGTATTATTTTATGACTACCCTCGATTACCTTTTCCCTTTTTTTTTTCTTTTTTCCTACAGTGAGTTTAAATTTCTACAATAAATTTTTATAATTGAAAACAATAGAAAGGATAACAGAGAATTTGAGATTTTCGAAGTGCAAAGACTCCACCAGAAAAGACCCAGAACAATGGCAGTAGGTGCTTGTTTAACTTTATACTGAGATTCCTATTATGGAAACGTATAGGGGTTAATATTAGATTTATTACATTTTAATGGTTTTAGATTTTATCGATTTGCCCTAAAAATTTGAAAAATTATTTAAAAGCCCCAAATTACCGGTTTTACCTCCAACTCCTGATAAAAGGACCAAAATTGCCAAAGGGAAAAACATAAGGGAAAAAAACTGCTGAGAGAAAAAGAAAATGGACTAAAATAGCCACTAGGCCAAACGTAAGGGGTCAAAACTGGCGTTTTTCCTTAATTTATGCCATAGATCTGAAACATTATGTGGAGCTGCGAGTTAGCATAAACGTAGTTGCACTGCATACTTTGAGCATCACCAGCTGCAAAAGCATAAGCTGCTTGCCTTGATCGAATCTGATGGTGTGGCGATGGCTGTAATTCTATTCAAGAATTAATTACTTGTTTCACTCGATTTTGAGGGATCTTATCCGTATTATGGTTTCGGGGACTAAAACTAAGTGCTAATTAAATTTTCATTTTGCTAAATAAATTATGAACAAATTTTTTGGAAGCATTTCTACACAATCACTTAGCGGCATTGCCTCACTGCTTTGCTGCGGTCCCTTCCTTTTCCTCCAGAAATCCGACTCACCGGCAATAACTTTAGGTCTCCCTCGGTTCCATTAGAAGAGTAGATGTTGGAACATTTTAACAAAATATATTTTTATTCATCCAATTGTAGCTTTAATTTTGTGTTAAAAATTCAGTTACAAGTTTGATAGGTTACAAAAATGATTTAAGAAATAATCTTTAGCATTTGTGATATGCTTAGTTTTTGGTAACCGAAGCTTTGAAAATGCAATTGAAATGATTATTTCATTGAGGCCAACTTTTGATTCATGAGTTTTGATAAGCATTAAAATCACATAATTGATTCATCGGTTTTCCATCAATCAATATTTTGAATCAGTATTTTATCATATTAGTGCATCAGTTTCTAATAGTATCAATGCACTGATAATTTATATCCGCTTTTCATTTCCTTTAGTAATCCGTTTTCTTATCATCCATTTAGCTTTAATATGCTTAATCGCTTGGAGATGCAAAAGTTTAGCAAAAACGATTTCAGGCTTTAAATTCTTAAATCCTTTCTAGTGCTATATATATACACGGTGGTGTACTAAGCTAGGAAGAGTATCAATCTGATCTTTTATGTTCTTTATAATTCCCTATAAATATAGCTTTAGCAAGAGAGAAAACAAGTGTTAGGAAGAGTTGATAATTCCTAATAGTTGTGCAGATTGTTAGGAAACACAATATGTGTGTTGAGATGTTGTATCCTGGGAGTAACAAGTCGTGTTGCTCTACTGCACCGAAATTGATACTTTGTAGAAGACTTGAATCACCTAAAGAAAATGAAAGATCCGCGCCTCAGCCCTGTACTAATGATTAACTGTTTGTTCTTTGTGTTTTATTTTTTGTGTCACTTGGACTGTTGGGAACAACATTAGACTTTCACCAATGTATAACTTAATATTATGAATGTCAAGGTACAAAACCTAAAATAGCTAATTTGACACGAGTAAAAAATTTGAAATGAACTCTTGTATTAGAATAAGACATATTTTTCAAAGAAACCTATTCTAATTAAACGAATATAGTACTAATTATCCTCTGTAACAGCTGCAAGTTGCAAGAAGTTCAATATTTCAAACCCCAATGCGAAAGGAGAAGCGAGAGCTTGGCAAAGAAGAGTTTCAACCTTTCTGCTATCTCTAGGCCTTACTGAGGCAAAGTGAGGTTGGGTTTTAAGTTGTGGATGTAATCCTCTATTTCGGTTCTGGCATTTTCTATACTTATGGATGTTTAACACATCGACAAGAATATTTGCTTCAATATAAATGTGGAGCTCATAATTTACTGATGATTATTGTTTAGTACAGAAGCTTTGCCTTTGAACAATTTGTTCGGGAAGAAGAAAAGAGAGTTGGGTTGAATTGGTTGAGGTGAGTCCCACTTTTGTTATATTTGTTTCCGGACAATGCCTTTTCATTTGGGTGCCATGTGTGGGGGATGTTTTTCTTGGCCTGAATATTAAAGAGGGACCATTTAAAGTTGAAAAATGAAAGATGAACGACCAAAATGAACTGTTTTGAAGTTGAGGGATCAAATGAAATTGATTGATCTACAGATAAGGGAGCAAATGAAATTGATCTATAAATAAGGGACCAAATGATGACATTCACCCTTTTATTAGCACTTGTGTGTGTTTTAGGGCATGTGTTGGGTCGTTTTTACACCATAATAAAACCTACTCAAATAAGCACATTGGTGAGTAAGGTCTCCACAGGGAACGCGATTAATTCCTCCTTTCAATTAATTAAAAATATATTAGAGAGAGAGAATCACATTAGATTAAAATGGTAAAAAGTAAATAAACTAAAATATAAAACAGACTAAAACAACAATGAAAAGCTCCGGCAAGCAGATGAATTCACACCGACTTAAGCCCTCACACCAATCAGTTATGGTTACCGACGACGCGTCATGCATAACCTCATTCCCTCTTATTTTTTGGATAGTCAGGATGACGCATCTCTAACTAAGCTCCTAATTCGCTAGTAGCCTAGAGAGACGCTCTACTAGATTAACCAACTAACAACATTAAGAAATAAGGGAACCTGATTTTAGCCAAAAAGACTCTGACGCAGGGCTATTCGACTACCCTATTATTCTCCCTACCTGAAGGTAGTCTTACCACTGATCGGACTCAAAGAGGATGCCTCGTTTTATCCGATTGGTTTCCCATTATTGTAGTTTAACTTAAGTGTAGTCAAGACCTAAGAAAACCTACATAATGCTTGAACTATCATAGAGAATAATAGAACTTTCATTCATAAAATAAAGAACAATTCGGTCTTGCGAATGAACTTAAACTAGAGTTGCATCATATTATTGCCGGAAGGAATAACTAGCTACTGAACATAATTAAAAGAAATGCAATTAAAAGAACATGCATGCTTGAATCATAATCAAATAAAAGACACAAAGAAAAAGAGAAGAAATTGCATTCCCTACTATTCAGAATGGAAAGAAAACATAAAAGAAAACTAATCTACAGCCCGTCCAGCCCATTTTTGCTCTCTTCTCTTCTACTATTTATAAGCAACAGAAGAGAACCGTCGGATTGAGAACTACCTCCGTCAACTTCATCCGAACTGCTTGCATGTGCCAACCTCCTTCAACCGACAGAAGTTTTTTCTGCAGTCTCTAGGTGCGTGGTTGTCTTCTTCATAGTTATTGAGAGTGGTCGATCCAATTTTAGATCGTAGAAAAACACTCACCACTCTTCATTAACTAATCCTCTTTTTCTTGAGTAAGAGATGGGATCTTACTGAAACTCCTTTTCAAGGTTTTTCCTTCTAAAAGAACCCAACTTCTCCTCAACTTCTGCTCACATGCTCTTCTACTTCTCCCCTTAGTTGCTGCAGTAAAATAGACCAATTAAGTGCAGAAATTGCCTCAAAAGTCCCCAAATTCCCAGCAAATTAAACCACAAAATATAACCTTATCAGCATGTTATTTTCTTTTGATTTTGGTTTTTTCTATTTAACTGTAAATTTAATATATTATATCATTTTTATTATTTTTAATATAAATTTTTTACTATTCAATTATATCATTTTATATTTCCAATACTAGTTTGTTTAGCCAGTGCAAGGTGCGGTTGGCCTATTATTAAGAAAATTTTTATTAAAAAAATATAAAAAGACTATAAAAAAAACTCAATTTATCAAATTAAGTGAAATTATATAAATTTTAAATTTAATTTTATAAATAATTACTCCCTCGGTCCCACTCAAAAAGTCCATAAATTTAAAGAGTCCACTTTAAATTTATTTATATTACATACCCTTACTAATATAACAATGTGTGGTTCACAATTAATCCTTACTTCTAAAGTAAGGATATAAGTGAAAAATATGGTGGTAAATTACCTCTTTTAGGTGTTGTACCTCACAAACCATAATAAGTTATACACATTTCAAAGTGGACTCTTTGAGTGGGACGGAGGGAGTATTTTGGTTGAATTTTCTAATTTGTAAAAATTGATATTAAAGGAAAAGTATAATTAAATAATAAGAAAAAATATAGTACAAACACTTCTAACATTGTGGGTGAAGATTTTATATTCGAATAAAAGAATATAGTTTAAAAGTTAATCATAATAGGAAAAAACTAACGAGAGAAAGACAAATAAAATAATTAGGATGAAACCGTAATATATATATATATATATTCATGATAAAATATTAAGAGAAATTAACCTTGTAATTAATGTAAACCTACTCATTATAATCTATATGGTACAGAAAGAAATAAACAAAACAAAATGGGGACATTTTTCCAAACTTGGGACAAATTTTGGCACTCATTGTAATCTAAAATATAAGAGGAAAAATATATAATACAGCGAATCTGTGAGCACATTATACACTACAAACTTAGCAAATCAACAAAACAATCTAAAAAAAACTAAATGTAATACAAAAAAGGTTCAAGCGGATAAAAATACTTACAATCAAATTCTCTTTACCAATATGCCCTGCACACAGTTTCAGCGTTCAAAACCTCGCATTAGACTTAAAAATAAGTCCCGAAACAAAAATGCACTTCACAGCAAAAACAAATGAAAACTCTTGAATCCCGACCAGTTCAAGAAATAACATAAAAACATATTTAGAAAATATTAGAAAAAGGAAAAAAAAAAAAAAAAAACCACATTTTGCTAGACGCTAAGATAGATATCTCAGTAGGGAAAACTTGTATAGATCTTCTGCATTAAAGCATATCACTGATATAGTTAGTGGCCGAGTGCGATATAGATAGCCAATATATATTCTATTTATTGAATCTGAAATATATAGAATTTAAATTTAGAGGAAGAGATTAATAAACATAGAGATAATATGAGAGATAAAGATAAGAACAACAACTGGTAGGATACAATTTAAAAACGTAATTTTAAAATTGATTATGTATAAAGTAATTTTAGAATAAATTATATCTATATAAATTATGTATATTAGGTGTAGGTAGATGAAGTTAATTTAAATTCAAACCTTTAATTTGAGATGGTGATGAAAACATACCAACAGAGAACCTTATGACCTGTAGTAAAAATAAAAATAAAAATAATAAGAATTATCTCAAAACCTGAAGAAAAACAAAAAGAAAGAAGGAAAATAAATTCCGTAAGAAGATACAACGGGTTATTAAATTAAGAATCATGGTAGCCAAATCTTGACAGAAGAACTAAAAACATAAGGCTGACATTCTTCACGAGAAAGTAAAATCAAAGAGGAATTCAAGAGAATAACAAAACTCCTACAAATATGAACGGAGAAAGAAATAGGTAGATTACTTACTTCTTAACTACAAAAAAGGAAAATCGAACCCCAGACATATGAATGATACAAATTATACCATACCCAAAGGAAAGCAATAAATAAATAAAAGAGAAGCAATTCAGAACTTTGTACGGTTCTAAATTGAGGTGTTAAGAAATGACACAAATTCTATTTATTGTATGCTTATACAATAAGATACATGCAATTTGAATTGGAAGGAAACAATTAAGAAGGGTAGTGATTATCTTATCCGCCAGGATAATAATTAATTTGAATTAGGATGAAACTATTCACGGTTATATTATAAAATTTGAGTTGTTTATGGATATATTTTTACAATGATGAGATAAAGACTAACTTGGAACTAAAAAAATAGAGGTTATCCAGAAAATGAGAGGTAAAAATGTCATTTTTAATTTATGTTGCAGATGATGTGTCATATGCCACGTCGCAAATGGAGATATGACCTCTTAAATAATTTGTTTTTTCTAATATAGTAAAATATTTTCATACTAAAAAATTATTTTCCAAAAATATGTTTTCAAAAAGCGAGTTTCCGGTGCGAAAGAACAAGTCTTACTACTTCGAATTGGGTGCTTTTCTTTCGAAAAAAAAAAAAAAAAATTTTCCCATCACAATTTCTTGCATTGAGGACATGAATTTCCGGCGCGAAAGGGGTCATTCTCGACGGTGAAGAAAGATAATGCGGCAGTGATTTTGTGCTTGAGAATGTTGCTGGGAAAGAAGGTCAGTACATTTTTTAGACCTGTTTCTTGATTGAACTAATAGGCTATGAATGAAGGCTGCCATTTGATGGGTTTTTATAATAAACTGGGGAAGAATTAAGGTTTATTTCGCTTGAAATTGCATTCGACTTTGGAAGGACATTGTTCAACTGGGTTTAAGCTTGTCATGAGAAGGTTCTGAAAAGTTGTTTATTCAATGTTAAATTTACAATTTGTGTGTTTATTATTCCTGAAGCTTTGGTTCCAATGTTAAATTCACCCTTAATCAAACAACTAATGAGAGTTCTTGATTCTTAAATTCACTCTTCATTCAAAATTTTTGGATTTGGATTCATGTCCTTCCATTGATTCTCCTAAGGATTTCACATTGTGTGATTCAGATGAATAATCTACTTCTTTGAATTACTAACTATTTGCTTCGCTTATTTCAGAGATAAAGTAGCAGAGGTGATGGATGATATGTCTCAATGAGATAAAGAAGGGTGGAACACCTTATGATAATCTTAATTCTTTAGTTTTGTGATTTATTTGGTGTACGAAATGGGGAATGCAGTTGGTTCAGTTGTTATTGGATTCTCTAAAGTTGTAGGGAAATTGTTTGGGGTTCATATGGTGTACTACTCTCTCCATCCCACTCAACAGTCGTGTTTCTTATGTTTCAAAACAGCGTTTGAAAGACTTTTTAGTAGGACGGAGGGAATAATTTTTAGAAAATAGTATATATCATGTTCTGAAATTGTTTTTTATTTTTTCCTACTTCATTTTCTACTCTGCAGCACCAAATGTGGACCAACATGGGATTTGACGTGCTACATCGAAAACTTCTACATCTCACATTTGCTCAAGTTAGCAGTGGTGGTAGTTTTGTTGTACTTAGGTAAGTTTTTCATCTTGACTCGTGAATTATATATCTAGGAGAAATGGAACCTTGAGGGATTTAAAGATTATCATAACAACTTAAATTATCATAGTTTTGGGAAGAAAATAGCAAATACTTTTATAGGCAGAACCGCAGAAGGCAAGTTTGTTTGGAATCAGTAATGGCTAAATAGGAGTTTCTTTGCCACCCTTTTTGACATAGTTGTATCTTGTGTTGAACTTAGCGAATTATTTTCATAAGAACCAATGAGCCAAAGTGCTGATTCTTTTTCACTGTTTGACATGTTGCATTTGATGTTCTGCGTTGAACGTACTGATTCTTTTTGGTAAGAAGACCAATGTCCTTTCTGTTCAATTTTTTATGCGCTATTATGTCCAACAATAGCAAAATAAATTTACTTTGTCAGTAAAAAAAGAAAATTGAACATAGAATCTGAATTAGTACCAATGACCTAAACTGCATGATCTTATCATTGAAGAATTCTTTGCATTCAATTTGTTTAAAAATTATACTCCCATCGGTTTCATTAAAAGAGTCCAGTGGTACAACTATTTTTGAGTCAGAAGTTACAACTCAAATCAAGACTCTTTATGTACATATCGAAACAAGACTTTTTATATGAGACCGAGGGAGTAATACTAGAGGATGCATTTTTCACCAGTTATAAGGAAGAGTAGGGTTTTCAAATTTTTTAAAATGGCAACAGAGCCCCTATACTGTTGTTTTATTAAAATTTGGCCCCAAAAAGTTTTTGACTGTTTTCCTTGTTTTGAAAATTGCAAAAATGCCCAAATATTTTATCTATTTCATTATCTGCCCCAAGTAGTTTAATGAAATTACTTTTAAGAAATATGTTTTCTTAGTTGTGCAATGGCCCAAAATGTTTGTATACTTAAAGAATGGTCTCGGTAATTTTATTACTTTAAAGAAAGGAGTTTATTTATTTACAAGATGACCTAAGTTGTATGTCTTCTTGTGAATTGGCCTATGTAATTTTAATTAAATACTTTAGAGCATCAAAACTTCTCAAATTATTTAATTAAATAATTTCTAATATGATTAGAAATGTTATGCACATAGATTCATGGTTAAAATCATTAACATTCATTTAATATGATTAAGTGACTATATGATTATTAGGTCATGGGTAAATTATTGATATAATAATTTGCTAATTTTGGAGTTACTAAAATTTAAATGAGATTTAATATTTAGTAATGTGTTCAACAAAATTATTAAATTTATTGAAATTGTAATTTTATTGAAAGTTCCAAAATTAGATGTTTGACAATTTCAATTTGATTGAGATTTGACAATTATTATTTTGGAGTCTTATAAATTTTAAATTTGATTTAAAATTTATAAAGAGTTAATATTTTAGATATTTTTCATAATTTAATTTGATTCAAGTTATGGAATAGACTCTAAATTAAATCCAAAATAGGATAAATCAAATTGAAAAGTAAAGGAATTATAATTTAAGGTTTTGATTTGGATTTTATGATCTTAAATGCAACCCTTAATTATTCCACTTATTTTGACTTAGTTGAATATTAATTCCAAGAAACTTTCAAGTTGATTCAAAATTAATATTTCTTATTTGATTAGAAATATCAGTAGACATAGTTCCATTATTGTAATTATTAATTTGATTATTTAATTACATATTTTTATGCATTAATTAATTGAATATTTGATGAAAATGCTTGTTTAATTTGATTATTTGATTACATATTGTATGTTATATTTAGTCAAATATTTGATTATATTAATTTGCATATAATTTATGGAATTAATATTTAATAACAAATCCCTCAATAAATATTAAATTAATTTAGTTGCCTTCCATTATTGTAGTTTAAACAATCCTTGTTCGAACAATTTGTTGAGCTACCTCAAGGTCGTTTTACCAAGGTGAATTGTTTTAACTATTGACACAAATTTCAAAATTATAGTGAGAACAATTCTAGTTGGACAATTTGTTGAGCTACCTCAAGATTGTTCTACTTAGAATGTGTTTTAACTGTGAGATATGTTTTCGAATAATGGGTTAGATTTAACTGAGAGTTGAGCTACCTCAAGGTTACTTGTCTTAGAGGCAAAGAGTTAGGAGATATATACGATATGTGTATCAAAAGTTGATAACCTAACTATCTAGGAGTTACAATGGTTGTAATTGGTAATTGAAACCTACCGGTTGATGTTATTTTGATTTGTTGAGCTACCTCAAGGTCAAAAATAATTAAAATCGGATCCTAGCCTACTAAGAATTTTTTTGAAAATTCTCGAATCAATATTGAGGGTTATTGATTTGAATAAAATAGTAGGAGCAAAACCAAAATTGTTATCCATATCACTTATAGTTTGGTTTTGCTCTTGCGTAAATTTATTTTATCATTGTTAATATATGTTTTAGAACACGAGTAAATATTTATCTACCATTTATATTGGCTTATTTCTTGAAAGGATTACTTTGGCATAGATTTGATGATACTTGTCAACCAAAGTGACTTTGGTTGTTACGATTTCATAAATTTTAATCATATTTAAGATAATAATTTAGAAATACTTATTGAAAGTATTTAACATGATGTAACAGTTATATCGAAGTGAACTATTAATTCTAAATTATTAGGATAAGAAGTTTTGATATCTACATCTTGATAACGCATCTCAATCGTTGGTTGATGCATGATCAAATGTAAATCTCACAATATTATCTTAGTTAATTATTCAAAAATTTGTTTGGAATATAAAATATATTGAACATTTTACCATTATGGATGAGATATAATAGTTTAATTTTAGAAAGGATATGATCCCAATTGAATTTTTGAAATTCAATTAAAGAAAAATTAAATTGTATAGACATCTATTTTAGTAAATCCAATGAGTTGGAGAGATAGAAACTGCGCAATAATTTGAAAGAAAATAAATGTAATTGTTACAATTTTCTTCCAAGTAAATTTGAATATATTTCTTCCTTAAATTTTGACTCATGATATTTAATATCATGAAAGCAAATATGTTTGCATGATCCAAGTTTAAAAAGATGAACAATAGGAATAGTCCTATAGTTGACAATTATTGTCATGGTAATTATATTCTTTATTAATTGGACTTCTTAAGGATTATAAATTGAAAATAATCCTATTTAATGTTTGACATTTTGGGATATGATTTTCATACAAAATAACAAAAGTTGGAATTTTGGAGTATAGTTTTGAATTATATGTCATAATTTATGATCCTGTATTAGTTCAATATATCTAATTTAAATAGCATACTTTTGGCATCAAAGTTTTATCTTACCTATAAATGATATTTTGCATATATACATTCAAATCACATTATGATGATGATCTGAATAAATTGATTTTGAATCAATTGCAATATGTGAAATTTAATCATTTGTGGTTAAGTGATCTTCAATGATTAAAATATGTGATATTTAATTAATTATTATGACTTATGCATGTGATGCATGTAGTGTTATATTAATTGGTGCCAGAGGTAATTTTCATATTTTATTAAATCTCAAATTTAATCATTTAAAATGATTATTTTATACTTATTGAAGTATAAGTTTGAGTTTTGAATTGTTCAAGTAATTAAATAAAATTTGAAAATTTTCCAAAGAAATTAATATCTCGATAAGATCGTGATGGTAAATATCTTAAATACTATGTCATCTAAATTGAAATTGTGATATTTATACACACATTATAATGTATAGTGTTGTATAATAGAAATTAAATATATGAGATACATTGGATTAGTTATATAGATTAACTAATGCGGTCTTCTATTTATTCTCAATTTATATCAACGTTATGGTTCGTTTAGTAGTTGATTAGCTATCATATAAGATATGGATTAATTAATAACAAAATTTTATGAAAATTTTAGTTTATTCCATTTATATGATGAGGATTAAGTTGGATTAGTTTTGAACTACATCTAGTTAATTATTTATTTTATGGTTTAACCAAATGAAAAATTGGCTATTAATATTATTATTATTTCATTGAACAAATATTGTTCAACAATATATTATCTTTCTAAAATAAATAGTTTATATTAGAAAAGATAGTGGGAGGAATGATAATATTTAAAAACAGATAACCATTAAAATAAAATATCAACTAATGAAACGAAATGCTCAATCACATGATGATGTGATAAAATTTAACTTCTCAATCACATAAAAGATGTGTATTTGCAATTGTGGCATATAATAAACAATGATATGAAATTGTGTTATGCACAACGATTTATGTATGACATAGTTCAAAATTTTATATTGATTGATTATAATGCGATATACAAGACAGACAATTTCATTTTAGTTGTAATACTTTGATTAGAAATAAAAACTATTTGTTTTGTAAAATGGTTGTAAGTCTTGTGTATTCAAATTAGTAACTTGGAGCATGAATGATTTTCTGTTATTCTAGAAATTAAATGCCTTTAATTTTTAAGATATAACTGTTCAAGAAATAAAATTTCTTAAAAGATAGGAAAGCCAATTAAAACTTCATAATGCTAAATTTGTTTGGCATGTGTGCATTGATATATAGTTATTTTCGTATGTTATGAATATTGAATTTAACTTGTATGTTAGCATGTGCACTAAGAGGGAAAAAAATTGTTATGGTGTTCTAAAAGTTAGAAGCTAGTTGAATGAATTTAAATGCAAGTATTTGGTCAAATTAAGTTGATTTAATGGTTATCTTAATTGATTTTCTTATACTTGCTAAGTATTAGAATGGCTATCGTAATTATTCAACTACTCGTAGATAAATAAGATCAAATCTTTAATTTTATGAGGATAAAATAGATTTGTTTTACTTTCACAATTATTGGAAGAGTTTCAAAATAAATTTGAAAGTAATTTTACAACTTATGTCACATACATTAGAATTTCTAAAGTGTTTCTGAAATTATTTGGATCAAACATGGTTTATGAAACTATGCATGATGTTTTCATGAGGATGATGAAAACTGAGTGTCATTGATGGTCTAAAGTATGTATGAGTCACTATCATTTGATTTATCATTAATCAAAAATGCTCACTAACGATAAAGTAGTTTATTAATTGAATTGAAGCATTGGTTCTTATTCAAGTCGGAGTTTTTCTGATGTGTAAAGATAGTGAATAGACAAAAACTAGATAATTGTAGTTTTATCACTTTCTTTACAATGCTGAATTTATGCAATTTTGAGATATGGAAATTTATCATTTCGAGTTATATGTTTACTCATATAAGCAATGATAGAGTCCCTAGAATAATATGTTTATTATTCTTAAAAAATTCCCTAGTCATAGTGTTAACGATACAAAGGACATTGTTAATGCGGATAGATTAGCATATATGGAGATATATGAATGAATTGTTAGAGAACAGATTCATTGGAATGATCCACTTAGAGATTTCCATAAAGGTTAACTACTTAAGTGCCAACGGCATAATCTCTATGTGACAGTAGTGTAAATAATCATTAGACTTGAGATTGTAACAGTATCATTAACCCTGTTTGGTAAGTAGACTCAAGCCATGATTTGAGTTTCATTTTGATTTTATAATATTAAAATTACATGGGGAATGTAAAAAAGGTGTGTTGGAAATGTAAAAAGGTTTATTGGGAATAACAAAAAACTATTATAAAATCAAAATGAGACTCAAACCATGACTTGAATCTACTTACCAAACAGGGCCTTAGTGTGGATGATTATATTTTGACTCTATTTGTCTATATCCGTGATTTGTATATGTACAATAGTTGCTGGGTATAATAGGAAGCATGATTTGATAGTTTATGATCAATATAGGATTCACAACTCCTAGTTATTGGAAAGTATATTCCAGTTTTAGTCACTTGTTGAAATATCAACTTAAAAAGTTTGCAAACGAATTTAAAAGTGTTCTAAATTATTGAAGTTGAATTTTGGTAACAAGAAAATATTAGCGCAATAAGAGTTGGCACTCATACCTTACTTTTGTGCTAATTCGGGATATAGGATTGTGAAATGATGTAAATTACACGGAATCTGGTTCATAGATAGGTGAAGTCGATCACTTGACTTTCTTAATTCTTGGGTGGTCATGATGCCTGGCTAGAGGCCGATCTTGATCTATAATAATAAATTAGTGATAAATTAAAATGTTTAATTTATCTAATCTTAAAATTCTCGCGAATAAAATTGTCTTTAGTCTAAGTGGGAGTTTATTGGGTTTTGTACTAAAGCCAAATGAATAGATTGAATTTATTTTTATTACCATGAATTAAGAAACCAAAAGGGTCACACACTAAGAATTAATTTCTTGGTTAAATAGGACTAAATGTAATTATATGATAATTACGTGGATTAATTGAATTAATAATTAATCTATAAATATTTAATTGGGAAATTAATTATCTCAAATAAAGATTTGAGGTAAAAATCATTTACCTAACTAATATAATTGTCGTATCCCTTATTGTACGATAAAGGATATCAAGTAGTTATCATTCTATAGGATAACTGCTATAGATAAACAATTACTAGATAAGATCTAGTAAATATTTATCAGGTAAGTTTTATTTGCTATTAAATAGGTAGCAGGGTCATTAATCAGATGACGATTGATTTCGCTTTCGCTTATGGCGTACGCAGAGAAAGACTTTTCTCTGGTTTTCTGATTATTGATGGAGCTAGCACGTTAACCTGCTACAGTCCATCCTGTGAGGTCCCCGTGAATTGTTCGTGTGGATATCTTTAGAAACCGGACATTTGTGCGGCTCTTCGATTGACAAACACATCAGATCACTGCAGATCACTGGATTCGAACTAAGAGGAGATTACTGGATCTGCAATCAATCGAAGGTATGATATTCTGTACAGTATTTTATCAATAGATCTTGGCATATTAGTATATACTTACAACAAGTTGGGCATTTGCCAATGCATTTGTCATACTATCTGTAGAAGTATATGGGCCTTCTGTGCCATCTACTTCTCGATGTGTGAATGTTGTTGCACTTTCTTATGTTCAAAGCTCGATAACCATAATAAAAGGTGAAGGAGAAGGTGAGCTATTGACATGGAAGCCATGGCGACTAATACCGAAGAATATGACGATCCTGAAGAAGAAAATGAAGGAAGCATTTCAATTCCGTTTCCATCCCCAAGGCACATCTCAAACAAAAGAAGGCTCCAATCTTGCAGAGGCAGGAATTACAGAAAAGAACATTTGAGGAGGGCATTGAGGACCAAGAGCCAACATGCTTACAAGTGTGGGTTACTGAAAGATCACTTCGATCAAAGAGGAGATCAAGGTACTACTCCAAGAAATATCATGATCATCTTGCTAATAATAATCCTGCTGATCATATTAGAGTGACTAGAGCATCTAAGTTTGAACAGAAAAGGGGTAGTTTCAAGGGTTCAGTACATCCCCACCACCTCAGGTAAAACAAGGAGGAGTTTTCACTTTTTATATCATTAATTAAATCAAGACGTAAACTTTGCAAATAAACATTGTAACTAAGTACCTTGGCTTCATTTCTTTTCATTTTGATATGGGACAAGGTACCTACTATTTTTAATACTATTAGTGTTAATATAATTAGAGTAAGATATGGGTTTTAGTTACTTGAAAGCTTTTATTTAAGTGGGATTTATTAGTTTTGTGTGTTTTAGAAAGTTGCCCTATGAGTTGTATAGATATCATAGTATATTGTAATCTTGAGTTTTTTTTTTTTCTTCTTTCTTTCTTTCGTGAAGGATTTCATATTGTATTTCTAATTTTGAATGAATTAGTTCTGTGTTGATAGAATGTTACACACCATTTGTACGCTTTTGTACTACTATGTCACATTTTATCGATCTCTCATGTTTGAGTCAACACTACATGATCTAGATCTTTTCACATACCTAAATTAATCTTAAAATTTTACTTTTGGCCCTTGGTTCTGTTGGTTGTTAACTAGTGTAAACAATTTGAGTTAGGAACAAGTTTATGTAAAAAGTAAATTATGTTATTTTGAAGTATTGATGTTTAAATTTGTTACTGAAAGGTACTCATTAAAATGAACGCAGAGAGCACAATTTTTTGGAATTGAGTCATTACTGCTTTCTGTACTCCTTGAACCTACGTTATACTTGAATGTATATATTTATTGGTGCATATAAGTGCTAACATTTTCTTGTGTGCATTGTTTTATATACATTTTGCAACTATTCAATTTTTACTACTTTCTCCATGAAGAATTCATGACTTCAAAGTATTTTTACTACTTTCTCCATGAAGAATTCATGACTTCAAAGTATGCCAATTATCATCATCCACTCTGCTACTATCCCCAAATAGTATTGGGATTGATCTGAAGTGTAGACTGGCAGTTTTCCTTTGTCATACACCTTTGAACTTGTTTAAGATTATGTCCTTTGCGCTGTTCATTGTAAATGGGACTAAATTGCAGAAAGATCAAGGTTCATGCTGGTTTTTTGAGATCTAGTTCAGATTCCAGTCTTTATCGTTGAATTAATTTCTTCTATGCTTATGCCTGTTTTTGGATTTTTTTTGGTCTCTCTTTGGCTAATTTATTTGTTTGTCTTGGATTTTTCAGAGTCTCTTAGTGATATAGAGGATAATTTTTATGGTAAATTGAAATTTTGATCACCTTACTTTGCAAATATTCACGTTTTAGTCACCATACTTTTAAAATTGTTTTTGTAGTCACTATACTTTCATTTTTGCATTTTTTTTGTCACTCTGTCAAATGCCTCCGTTAAGTCTTTAACAGACGAATTTTTTTTAGGGCACTTTCGACATCTTTCACTTTAATTGAAAGGAAACTCAAAAAAGTTATTAGGTTTCATCTTTAGTGACAATTTTAATAGTCACTAAAGTAAACCCAAAAGAATCCCACCACTCTCCACTCACGGTTGACCTCTCTTTCTTTTTTTTACCGTGATTTCCTTTTTTAATTTTTTTTACCTCTCTTTCCTTCTTCTTTTTCACTCTCTTTCCTCCTTTATTTTAATTTCCAATTAATCCAAACACCCAAAAAGCCTCTCTTGCTTGTTGATTTGTCGGTCGCCGCTTCTTCGTTCTCCCTTCACGGGTCGAACTCACCGGCCATCTTTGCTTCTGCTGCTGTTTCCATTCTTCTTGTTCCCCATGGCTGGCTTCCTAGTATGCGTCAATTGAATTTGCAACCTCTGTCTCGTTGCACCCTCGCCGCTTCCAGATCTGCTGCCGCCGCAAGATATGTGACGTTGGAACGCTGAGGTTTTGGTACCAGTAGAACGACATCTTAGAGCCTTGGAAGCATTCAATGAGAGGTCTCGTTTGATGAATTGAGGTGATGGGGTTGAATTGGTACTGCCTTTGTTTTAATTTTACTTTGATTGTTTGATTTTGGTAGCAACAATTCCAAATTTTTTGCTTTACTTTGTTTCTTAAATTGGTTGATGTAAATGGTTTTTCTTCCTAATTCAAGTTATTTTCTTTGATCTACTTGCGATTATAAATTGCTTGATTTTGTCTTCGGCGATGTTGACTTCCAGATCGAGCCTTCATGAGTTCTGCTGCGGCTTTTAATAATTTGGGTCCAGCAAAGAATCCGCCTTCTTGAGGAAAAAATGCAGAAAATTAGTGCTATGAAGAGTTGTTGACTGATGTTCTTACAAATCTCTTTTTGTCTAAAGATTTGTGTTTTGTTTTTGTTGATTCTTTCACCAAAAAAAAAAGAAAAAAGAAAAATCACTTGAAGAAGACGCATTTGGAGAAAATGAGCAAAAACAACATCATTTAAAAAATGACACAAATGCCCCTAAGAAAATGGTTTCGTTAGGCATTTAACAGAGGTATTTAATAGAGTGACCTAGAAAATGTAAAAATAAAAGTATTGTGACTCAGAAAATAATTTAAAAAGTAAGGTGACTAAAACGTGAACATTTGTAAAGTAAGGTGACCAAATTTTCAATTCACCCTAATTTTTATACAAAGTATTTGATGTCAAATGCATGCTTTAACTGATGTGGATATGATTTATTTTCTTTACAGAACCCTGCTGGATCTTTTGTCTCATAGATTTATATATATTATATATATAATATGCATGTTATCATAGGATCAGTTTTCATCTTTGAAATCCTGAGTGGTTGGGCTTTGTTTAACTTGCTGCTTCAGTATCTATTTCTTTTGCTTTTTTCAATGAGAATTATGACTGTTATAAAAATGACTAGCCTTGAGTAATTAGTCAAATCATTTAGAATGTTCTAGATTGTCATGTGATAGGAGATGAACTCAGTAGTCGTTACTATATACCCATTAGAGATTCGGTTGAAAAAATAAAAGATTTCTAATCATCTTACTATCCCAAATATAGACTAAAAATAGAAAAGGCAAGGATGGAGAATATGCTGATAAGTTTCTACCTGCCTCCGAGGTTTCTATTCTTACTAGAATACTTTGTTTTCGACTGTATCGCACTATGTGTGTCATTTGAAAATTCAAAAATCTTCTGCTTTTGTTTCAAATAGAATATTAAATGCAGGAAATCCAAAGATATTATAGTTTGATAGAATTCAAGAGCCCGTCTTTCTGTATACACTTATCTTTCAGTTTCAAGCTTTTAATAATGGGCATTATTGAAGTTTTTAAAAAGATTTCGCAGCCAGAATCTCTGTGACTTTTCTTAGTCAACTTATGGCAAGAGGTAAAATTAGTTGTAAAAATTAGATGGATGATGCTTTATTTGATAGCTCTCTAGTAGTGTGAGTTAATAGCTGCTTATGAATATTCAATTACTCTTCTATTTGGTTGTTGCAAACCAATCTTTTTGGGAAAATACAGTAAGTTTTAGACTTTATTGCTCTAAATTAGTAGTAACCAAATTCCTTTTAACTGAATTCCTTTATTTTTTTTCGTATCTATGCTTCAAATAACACATTGATTCAAATAAACAATACAGAGTGCCTCTATACTACGCATATGGATGGATTTACATGTTTGCATTAGTTTCTTAGTAGAAAAAAAGTCTCATGACAGAATGTTGAGTCATACAAGTTGGCTCAGTGTGCTTGCTTTATTTGGTGATTTAGTGATACCAGGTGAGCTTTTGAGTAAATTGAAAAAATATGTTAAAAAAGATACAGGGTGGTGGAACATAAAGTAAAAAAAAAAAAAAAAAAAGAATCAATATTGATCGATAGGGAGAGATTACAATATTATTGATGAATTCATTACTGTAGGTTGCCCGTAGGATGAGAAAGAGCCTATGGTGGATCATACTAGAATTCTGATACCAACTATATATTGATTTGCAAAGATTCATACATCAACAGTTGACTAATAAGGTGATCACTAATTAATTTGCTTAACAATAAATTAAACTGCTCTAAGATTGTAACAGTAGTTACGAAACACTATCACGGTTGCAAAAGACTATGTATCCAAAAGGATTTGGCCAAGTTAGCTATTCTTCCACATATGATTTCTTTGTTTTACAGCTTGGTGCTCCATTTTCATTTGGTCAAGGTAGCAACCTAGTGAATAATTCTGATTTGGCATTGTCTTGTTTTAGTTTGAAGCTTCAAGTCGTAAATTTGTTAAATCTAAAATATGTTGAATAATTCCTGCACAAACATATGAATAAATACATATGCTTTAGAGTTGTTCTGAATTAAATTGCAATTTGATTTGGTTAGTGCTTGGTAATGTATTTTTTACAGAATATTTTGGAGATCATACATCAAGTTTTCATGGTGTATTTTGTTTATTTAAGAGTGAAAGGCAAAGGGAGAAGGAAACGTGGCTTGTTAAGTGTGATATAAAAATGGGAAGGAGATTAGTGTACTGTTCTATACTATAGCCCAACTTGGCCGCTTGAATCCGTTGTATTGTAATTTTTATCCACTGCACAGTAATTCTTGCCCGACATAGAACCTTTGTTTAATACTTTTAGGATGTGTGCTTTCAGGAAAGGTAAGTTATGCTTTAACGGGGTCAGATTTGAAAGAAAATGATTCTGCCATTCTTTTTTTTTTTGGGGGGGGGGGGGGGGGGGGGAGGGTGTGTGTGACATTAAAGACTTATTGGAACATGTTTCAAGTTAAGATCTTCTTTTGGTTTATTAATGATAGATGTGAATGACTACTATTCAGAAAATGTTAACTTATTGTTGTCCTACCATGTTGTAACTGTTCTTTTTTTTTTTTCTTTCTTCTTTTTCTCCTTGTGGAGTAATAAATGTCTCAATGGCTTGCACACATATTACCTCTCTAGTTCGAACATGGATAAGACTGTGAAAGACTTGAATGGAAGAGATGCTCAGTTCAGTCTGGTGGAGAGAATCTTCCCCAAGATCATGACTTCCCTTTAGAGAATTTAGGAGAGGATGATTGATTACTACCCAAGTTTAGCTTGCTTTACTTTCTTATTTTAAGGCGGTGTAGGCTGCTTTTTTATCAGGAAAATAAAATAAATCCATTCAATTTGGAACAAATATTAAATTGATCTTAGAGTGTTTAATCTTACAAAATAATAAAATTGATCTCTTCCTGTTTTGAAATGAAATTGAACTTTCAGCTCCGAGAGTGTGCCCTTAAGGATTTTATTTTATTTTGTTCTTTAATAAGTGTCATTTTTCAAACTTCAATGCAAATATTTTAATAATTATCTATTTCACCCCTAGTTTAATTGATCTATAAATTATATTATCTTTCCAAATATACATATATTTCACAAATTCTTATTAAATTTATACTTTATAGTTAAACAAGAGAATATAAATAGGGGTAAAAGAAAAAAAATTTCCACTTCCGTAATTTGTGTGCAAAATCTCTAAGAAAATACTCTTTAGAGAATAGAGAGAGTAAATAGAAAGGGATTTAGCATGAACATAATGTCTTAATTTTAATGAATGAACTGTATAGTGTAAGAAAGACTGAACAATTCAACAATAAAAAAATGCAAATCTATTAACCAAAGACACTATAGATACATCCGATAAAATTAGAACAATATAGAGAAGATTAACCAAAGACACTCTCCCTCAAAAGACAATTAACAAAATAGATGCAACAAGATATAATCATCACTCTCAGTACATTTTTCTATATTTAAAAATATACGCATTCATACCCTCCTCCCTATCCTATTTATCTTCATATTCCTATTCTTCTTTGAGATTCTTGGATAGTCCATTTGGGGGTCTCGAAATCTTTTCGGGAGAGTACTGGGTTCCCTTGTTCGTTTGTTCCAACCTCTTATACACACAAAACCTGTACCAACAAGAAACATATATATATATATATATAATTGAACCATTCACTTCATAATATATTCTGATCAAAATTAATGTTTTACCTTATAATAATTAGAAATGTTTGATTGTGTTATTTATCCAATTTTTAAAGCATAGAAAATAAGTTTGAGAAATAATATTCCTATGTCAACAACATTTAATGTGCACAAACAAGTAGATAGAGTATAAATGGAACAACCACATAATGAGAATAGAGTAAAAACTGCCCTAAAGATCAGCCTCCTATAAATTTTGTGCCTTATTATCAAATTTATCATTTTTCCTGAAATAAGTTTCAAATTAGATGAATTTACTTCTTTACTACTCCCTCCGTCTCAAAGAAAGAGTCGTGTTCTGAAAATGTACAATTTTTTTTTTAGGGGTTATATAATACAATAAAAATAAGGTTCTTCCATTGGGACGGATGGAGTGAGTACATCAGAACATTGCAAAGCGCATAAAATGTGTAATACATACCTTTCCAGAAGCAGTATTGAATCTCTTGGGTATCCATTCCTGAATTAAAGAATCATGAGAAATTCATGTTGAAACCAACCTTGTAAAAACAAAATCACAACTCATTTTGATGTTTATAATTTTGATAGCTTTTGCTTTATTATTTACCTTTCATAATTGACCTTGTAGAGGTTCCACAATATAAGGCTCGTCTTTCACGACCGCACAACTCTTGCCTTGAAACACGAATCGGGCATTCACTTGATTATTCATCTGCAAATACCTTCAAAACACAAATATGTATATTTGCAATATAACATCACATGTACAATTATTTTGCACAACTTAGGCAACAACGAAAAAAAAAAGAAAAAAAAAAGAGAGGAATATACAAGGTGTAATTAAGTTACCTCATTAACTTGAAAATATGTTCCATTTAGTGGAAAGTTTCCTTTGTTGGCTGTTCGGCATGGAACCTGAACAATTTTACTTTTACTAAACAAGCTACAGAGAAAGTAACACATATATTGTACAACATGGTAGAGTTTTTTTTGGTACCAGAATTGATCCACTAACTTCGTCGTTATTTTTTTCTTGAACAACACCAGTTGAATCATCTATTAATATAGCAAGAAGAACTATAAATTAGCCAAAAGTTCCTTTCAGTCTCATTTGGAAAAAACAGTAATATACAGATTGACTAGAGAAGCTTAGCAAATAGAGAGTGACATGTTCTTATTATTCTTTTGCATAAGTAGTGGTAATCTATTCATCCCTTAAGCATATAGTGTTTAGTTCAATTTACCTGATATCTCGGCGAAAAGGTAAGGACATGGGTCATCAATTTCCCGCTTAGGAAACTGCAAAAATGTTTAGGGGAAAAACATAGAAAGCTAGGTATGAAAGATCATCTAAGTTATAGTAACAAGTCAAAATTTCAGATAACTAACTGTTTGCAGAAGGGGATGTCCATCTTCAAGTTCGAAACTGCAAAAGAATAACATTAATTCAATTCATGCAGAAGACCAAATCAATCTAAAATATTGAAAAATATATAAAATATGTGCTTTTGTTTGTTTTTGAAATATTGCGAAGACTACCCACACATTGTGCACGGTCCTTAATCGGCCTACGATCTTCAACTTAGGAGTAGGAATTGAACCTTCTGGAGTTATGAGAATTAATGCCTTCGATTTATCAAAATCAGTCATTTTCTCAACCAATTTCAATTTCAACATAGTTGCTTTCCATTCTTCAGTATCCAGTCTAATTATGGGTATTTCATCATTAGAATCATTGCACAAGTCTTCAATATTTCTAATATCAAATTGTTGCACACTTTCTTGTTCTGGAGATTGTGGCAATTCAACGACAGGTTTGGCACAGCAACTCTCAACTTGCCTTGGAGATTGTGGAAATTCAACAATAGATTCACAACTCCTGTATTGATCATTCAATGTACTATTGACAAGGGATATTAATGGGAATGTTTCCCGGTGTCTAGGATCTTCTTCACCAATTACATGAATTATTTGTTGTAACCATGCTTTTCTCTTGTGGAGCTGGAAGGCGAAGCTTGGCCCTGCAAAAAGTTATCACATTACAATTATCTTTGGGGCCTCCTAAGTTTTAGAACCGGCACTGCTCATATTAGACGTCTATAGTTAATGAGCACATAATATCATACAAACCTGGCGCATGCACTTGCAAAATGTCTACACTCAGCTTTGAGAGGACAAGCATTACAATTTGGTCGGCTCTTTGTACAAAAGACCTACAGATTTTAGAAAATATTGTTACTTATAAGTATTTAGCTTTAAAAAATCTCAAAATCTTAAATACCCATATTTTGGATTTAGATTCTTACCTCCCCAAAGGTAATCAATTGGTAATGTAACTCATACCTGCATTTGCAACAATCTAATTAGTGAAATTGCATTTGGCACTATATTAGTAATTGATAAAATTATTCTAGCTGGAAAGGAAAATTTATTAAAGTAATATGTAAATTACAATTTTTGTTGATCCAGCATACAAAGAAGTGGCCACAAGTATTTTTGGATTGAATCCATCATTGGATACCTACATTAACGGCAAAGACATTAGGATAATCACAAAATAGTTAGCAATATATAACAAATCATTTATTGCATACTGCTTTAAAAGGTCAATTTCTAAATCCTCAGGCAGTGGTTGCAAGGGTACCCAACCTAAATGCACGGCTATTCGACCAACATTGGTGTCAACCTAAAAAAGAAACACAAAATATTAAGAATGAAATTAAGAAATATGAACTAATGATTAAAGGAAAACACAGAAATCTTACTGGGAAGGCATGATGTTGAAGTGCCAGAAGTCGAATACACTCTACACTTTTCAATCCAAGTGCAGGTACTGTAAGTTAATCAATCTATGCGCAGCGGAATAAATATATATTGAACATGCCAAGATCACTTTGCAATCATATGAATAATATAATGTACCAGATCAGATATTACCTCGAAAACAAATCCATCAACAATATTTAGGAGATCCACGAACGATATGCATGGAGATGAAACTGATCACGAGCCGCACAATTGTCCGGCCTCTAACGGTATCCACACGAACAACCGTAATTGGGATCCTTCCAAAGGATTGATCAGTCAGAGGATTGACAGCTAGATCACTGTATACAAGATGTTGTTGTTGTATATCATTCCAATGACTAGGGCTATATTTATAGATATCAGAATGGTATAAACCTATTACCAGTAGGAAACCTAATAGAATAGGAAACCTAACACAAATAGGAAACCATTATTAGATATTTATCAATAAGTCCTTATAGTTAATTTATCCAATAAATTAACCCATAACCTATCATTTTAACCCAATCAGTTATTCTTATGTGTGTGACCCTTTAGGTTCCAAAAACACGTTGGCAATAAATATAAATTATAATTCCATAATTTAATTGGCTTTAGGACATAAACTCAACAAACTCCCACTTGGCCTAAAGACAATAGGCCATGTGATTTTGGAATTAATCTACTTATATTTACAGATCAAGATTGGCCTCTAGCCAGGCATCATGACCACCCAAGTGTTAGGAAAAAGTCATGTGATCGACTTCACCTTTCTATGAACGGATTCCGTGTAATTAACATCCTTTCACCAAACCATATCCCAATTAGTTCAAGAGTAAGGATCTGTGCCAACTCTTAATGAGCTAATTGTTTCTTTGCTTGTTCCCGAAATATAACTCCCTGAAGTTGAATTTTAGAACTATTCTAAAATCACTCCTAGTTTGCGCAAACATTTTAAGTTATACTTCAACAAGTGGCCATAACTGGATATACTCTTCCTACTATTGGAAGTGGTGAATTCTTTATTGATCATAAACTTCCATCCATGTTTCATACTATACTCAACTCTTAAAGCACACATAACCAACTAAGGTTAAGGACCAAAAGAGTGAAAGTATATAATCTACACTCTGGATACACTTATGATCTCAAGTCGAAAGATTTATTTACACTACCATTATGTAGAGATTTATTTCATTGGCACTCAAATAGATCACCTCATGAAAATCTCTAGACGGGTCAATCCAATGAACTTGTTCTCTTAACAAGCATCCACATATTAGCTTTTGTGTCCCACACAATAGTCAATGAGATCAACTATTTCCTCATTTAGGAAGAAAGCATAAAATGTGCTAGTCTATCCGTATTAACAATGTCCCATCTTGTTAATACTATGACTAGGGATTATTTAAGAACAATATATAAGTATAGAAAGAATCTCATCATCATAACCCTTATGATTTCTTTCATACAAATATTATTCTAGGGACAATATCATATACTTAATGTAATAAAACAAATAAGATAAATGATAAATAATTCCATATCATCAAATTTTGCATAAATTTGAATATATAAACAAAGTGTAAGGATAAAATCAATTAGTTTTATCCATCCCACTAACTCTCCCACTTGGACTAAGATCAATTTCTAATAATTATTTTAGTCCACTAATAAATAAATTTATCTTGAGAGAATATCAACTCTGTCATTGATCAACATCAATTGACAATACCTAATACATAATTGGATCATTGATGAGACTTCAATTTCCATTTCTAAAATAGAAATTCTTATGCTAAGTTCAATGAAGAACTAGATCCAAGCAGTTTCCAAAACTCTTTAATGTATTATGGCATATGCTGTAGAATAGTCATAGTGTTTGGCGTGAAAGTATTCCAACATTTAACACTATTATAAAGAGTATGTATGCAGATTCCTTCTATTTTCGCAAGATAAAATTGCATAAAGTTTGACTAAGTTTGTTTGGCCTATGATAAAAAGAATAATTTTATAATATTTCCAAAATATTTATAATATTCTTAACTATCATCATCAAGTGACTCTCACTTGAACCTGCTCAATTTGTTCGCAACAATTAGAGCATAACATAGTCGCCTACATACGATAATATACCAATATAATCCAACCATTAGTCTGTATGGAAACAATTGTATATTATTTAGTGGCATGCTACACGTAGCATCCAGTGTATGTACATCGAGCAATATTTACAATCTATGTTACTAGATTTTGACTTCCAAAGTCTATATTGCTTCCATAATTCAAAAACTTTTCTTGAACTATCATACCAATAAACACTACTTTAAAGGTATTCCTTCTCCATATACAATGTGTCCAACACAGTGTAATTGAAAATACTTGTTCTCCCACTAATTGATTTGTATACATAAGATTCGTAATCATTTTGACAAAATCAAATGGTTTGAATTTTACTCAAAATATTAGAATCCATATAAAATTTCTTTTATATTGTATACCTTATTATGATCATTGGATATAAAATTGAATTATAATATATAATTCATTAAGCCGAATGCAATTTTATATCTTTTGATCATAACATGAGACCACTTGATTCACCCTTTTATGTGAAAATTTAGATCTACCATACCATCATGTTATTAAACATGTTGTTCCATAAGTTGATTTTACAAATTTGTGGTTATGAATAATTCATTTGTATATTATTTCTCCCACTAACCTTTCTAGAATAAATGATTTACACTAGAAAGATAATTTCCCATAATAAAGCTTGGGCTCCTGAAATAATATCTGTAACCAAATCAAATTTGGATACTCCCACAAATAGATAACTGATTAGATTTAGTCAGAATACAATCTAATAGTAATTAACCATGGCATGTGAATATGTTAACTCAAACATTTTTCAAAATTTGATTAACTGTTAACCTTTTCACATATGGTATCAACTTGTCGACTGGAACATGGTATAACAAGTTGGAGATAACTATAATGGCATAAATAGATTGATTGAAAACTGCATAACTTACAACTGATCAAATATATCAAATATATTAGATCTTAATTTATACAACACCAGATATATATACATATCAAGTGTTTATAAATTATAAGAAAATCACATTTTATTTAGATAACACCATCCTGAATAAAGTATATACTATTGCAATGTCATTGCAAAAATACTTTTATCAAACTTTTCAAAATTCATTTTTGAACAAATCAAAGTCCCAAAACACTTAGATAAGTGTAAACCTGAGACAAAATGAATTAAGAAAATCACATTTAGTAAAATTATCATAAAACTACATACATAGGATGTATTAGTCAAGATAATTTACAATGTTTCTACCTTTTACCAAAAAGGGTAATTTGGTCGATTTGACTAGTGCATGAAATTTACATATCACAATTGATTCCAAACCAAAAGTCTCAAATTATAATGATATAATTTGAATATATGTAAATATAGTCACACGACCAAATAAACCGTGTTATTTAAATTTGATTTTTCTAGAATTAATAAAATCATTGAATTTAAGGAACAGTTTAAAACTGGACTCCGCCAATATAAAATCACTTATATATGAGTCAATCCATCCTTACATGATAAACATGATGTAGGATTATTTTAGTCCAACTAAAACATTCAATGATTTTTAAATCCAAATGAAATACAATAATTCTCATAGCCAATATTGCAATACCTGCTTTATTTATTAGCTATAATTATTTATTTCATATTAATTTATCAGTCTACTTATTTTAGACCATATATATTCCAAATATATATTTAACTTGATATCATATATCATAGGTCTAAACTTCAATTAGAGAGATAAATATCCATTTCATTTATACTACAAAAGAAATTCAACAATTTCTTTGATTCCAAGTACAAACTTTTGCAGTCATTTTTCAATCACTTTGGCTTATTTGAACTAATGATTGCTCACATCCTTTTAAAGGATTGAACTATCATATCTTTTTCTTTGTCTGATACAAGAATAACGATTTACTGCATATTCAAATAAAATTTGAACATTTGCCCAGCTAAGATTGCAAATTAAATTTCAAATCTCACTATGTATCACTTAAGATACTTAAGTAAGTAAGAAAATTTAACCATTTGCCTGTGTCAACAATTTAGAATTAAAAGTTTTCCTGATATAAATCTTATACCATTCCAAACTTAATGCTTACCATAAACATTCCAATTGTCTAGACATCATCTTAGCCATAAAATCAAAATAGCCAAATAACTTTAGATTGAGAGACACTCTCAAATTTTATGCCAACCGATAATCAAGAAAATTGAGGCCATCTACTTAGTAAATTCTAAAAGAATACTCATATAATTCCACAACATAAATATCAAAATATTTTATTTATGCATCTAACAAAACCAAAGTATAAAAGATATGGATAATGAATAAATTTTGGTTTTGCTCCCACTATTTTGTTCAAATCAATAACCCTTAAATACTGATTCGAGAATTATCTCATAATTCTTAGTGAGAAAAGGACCCCCACTAATTATTTGACCTTGAGGAATCCCAACAAATCAAAACAATTTCGCAAGGTAGATACACTTTATCAATTGCAACTCTTGCAACTCCTTATCGTTAGGTTACCAACCCTGGTATACACATCTTATGTGAAACCTAACCCTTACCTCAAAAATATATAACCTTGAGGAATCCCAACAAATTATATATTTTTGTTAAGTCGAACCCATCATTCATAGTTTCGACAAATTCGATGTCAAACTAACCTTGGGGAATCCCAACAAGTTAATCTGAAGAAAGAATTTTAGCCGAGCTATAACAACGGAAGGTATTATGACTTAATATCTGCTGCCTTAAAACATAAAATGTTGAGGGTTCTCAACAAACTATATGTTTCAATAATTAAATCCATTTTACTGAGATCCAATCTCAAAAGCCAAAAAATTAATCATGGACAGAACAACCTTGGGGAATCCCAACAAGTTAATTCCAACAATGATGTCATAATTTGCTACGTTAATGGGGCAACAACTTAAGGGATTTTGTTTTAAACAATTATAAAATTGTATCAATTATATGCAACATATAAATAATTGACAAATTTGGCATACCATGTACAATCATATAACTCGGTAAATGAACAAATTATCACATCAAATATTTAATTAAATGTTGCACATAAACATGTAATTAAATTATGCAATTAATAATTACATAAGCATATTTAATATCTAATCCTGGATCTATGTGTATACTTATTTCTAATCCAATTAGAAATAACATTATTCTTGAACTATTTTGAGAAGTCATTAGGGCTTTTTCTTCAATTAAATCTAAATAAAGTAGGTTGAGAGTTAAAATTTCCAAAATTAAAATTAAACTCTCATGGTCTAAGACTCATTTCTCCCACTTTTTTATTTAATCAAAAACCATTTTGGAATTTAATTTAGAACCTTTTCCATAAGATTAATCCAATTAATTATGGAACTTTTCTAAAAAACAACTCTCAAAATTTTAAATCCAATTTAAAATTTACGAGTTTCCAAAATACAGTCAATACCTCAATCCAATTGATAATTGACAAATTCACAAGATTTTCAATCAAAATTACAATCTTATTATTTAATAAATGTAAAAAGTAATTTTGACTTGAAATTAGATGACATTTAAATTATTAATTTCCAAAATCAATAAATTCCTAAATTCCAATCCAATTGAAATTTATAAATGTCCTTCAAATTAAAATTGACCCATAATTTAAATTTGAAATACTTTGAAATCTTCTAAATCTAATTTAGAAAATTATAAAACAATCAAATTAATCACTAGTTATATCTTAATCTAATTAAAATATAACACTTAATTTAATTTATTTTATAATTAAAATTCTTTTGTAAAATAATTTTACAACAAGAAAATCAGATTTAAATCTTTAAAAGACAGCCTAATAATTAAATCAAATAATATTTGAAAAATGGACCAAGGCCAAGTATTTAAAATAGGCTGAAATTTTATTAAAACTGATTCTGAAATTTGTAAATGAGCCCAATATTAAAATCAGACCCAAATGTAAAATCACCTTTCTTTAAGCAAGACTACTTTACAATCAGGCCCAGCCATCATTTGTAAAATTTGGCCCAAATTTATTCTTATTTTTATTTAATAAAGTTGGACTGAGGTCCAAAGAAAATATTCACAGAACTGGGCCGCCTAGCCCAATTCTTTATTGTCCTGGATGCAGAAAATGGCTAGGGAAACCCTAGCCCAATTGTGGTAGAAGCGGGACGGGCTTTTCCTTTGCGCAGCATCGCCGGCGTTGAAGGAGCCGTCTTCTCCGGCTGTCCCGCGCAGCGGCCGCTCTAAAGCGCCACCTTCCTCTCCGGCGGTAACGACATCAACAATTCGACCAGAAAAGTTCTGGTCACGTCGTTTTCTGATGCCACCGCTCGCGACATGAACCGCGGCGTTGCTGGTGTGCTTTCGCACCGCCGGAGCCGTGGAAAACCGCGACCAGAATGGAAATGGTCGCACCGGCTTTGCCAGAAAGAAATCAAATGCAGAGTAGTGGTGACGTCATCGATGACGTCACCTCGTCTTCTTCCTCTGTCGCCGCCAAGCGGCTGATTCCTTTTTCTTTCTTATTTTTCTGCTGGAGTTCTGATCAAGAACTCACGACCAGATCTGAACTGGTCCCCGACCTCGCCGGAGAGTTCAACGACCGCGACCATAACGCTCTAGCTCGGGTCGCTTCCCATCGCCAAACAGAGAAAAGAAAATTTCAAAATCTGAAAACAATGAATCAGAAACAAATTTCCCGGAAATCTGAGACTGACCAAAACGGATTTCAACAATTTTCTATTCTCATCACCGGCCAGAACAGAGAAAGAAAAACCGAGACCAGAACCATATTTTTCACTTCCGTCAACTGGGGCTTCAAACATTTGTTTAAGAAAAAATCACTTTTCTCAAACAACTTTTTGAACAAAACCCATGAAGGGGATTTTAAAACAGTTCTTCCTTTTTCTTGAAAAATCCGGCGAGATGTTTCCCTTTAATTTGAAACATCTCCCTCTCATTTCCAAAAGCCAGTTTTCGTTCTCTGATTTCGTCATCTTATCAAACAGAGATGACTTCTTGCTCGAAAGCTCAACAATGATTTTCGAAACCAAATTTTCAAAAATCACAAAATCCCCAATTAATCAGTTTTAAACTAAAACTTCTCAAACCTTAATCAAGAATTATACACATATGAACTATCCATGATAATTAAATATAACATATTAAACATACATAAACAAAGTAGGCTCTGATACCACTGTAAGTTAATCAATCTATGCGCAGCGGAATAAATATAGATTGAACATGCCAAGATCACTTTGCAATCATATGAATAATATAATGTACCAGATCAGATATTACCTCGAAAACAAATCCATCAACAATATTTAGGAGATCCACAAACGATATGCATGGAGATGAAACTGATCACGAGCCGCACAATTGTCCGGCCTCTAACGGTATCCACACGAACAACCGTAATTGGGATCCTTCCAAAGGATTGATCAGTCAGAGGATTGACAGCTAGATCATACAAGATGTTGTTGTTGTATATCATTCCAATGACTAGGGCTATATTTATAGATATCAGAATGGTATAAACCTATTACCAGTAGGAAACCTAATAGAATAGGAAACCTAACACAAATAGGAAACCATTATTAGATATTTATCAATAAGTCCTTATAGTTAATTTATCCAATAAATTAACCCATAACCTATCATTTTAACCCAATCAGTTATTCTTATGTGTGTGACCCTTTAGGTTCCAAAAACACGTTGGCAATAAATATAAATTATAATTCCATAATTTAATTGGCTTTAGGACATAAACCCAACAGAATACACTCTACACTTTTCAATCCAAGTGCAGGTATGTCCAATAGGTATTCCCTACATGAATAAATGAAAAATAATATCTAAGATTCTAACCATTAGTTTAAATAGGCTTAGTTACTTTTTTCCCCTTGCGTTTATAAGATTATTTAACTTTACCGCCTAAGTTATCACTACTTTATAAAAGTTGACACTATTACCCCACTTTTAGGGATGTCGGCAGTATCTTTTAATGAATATTATGCAACAATGTCCATTTTGTTAAATGGAACAAACATGGGACAATGATGTTGGTATTTGTGAAACAATGACAATTTAGGGGCAGAAGATTTATTTTTAAAGTATTAGGAGCAAAAATGAAACAACCACATAAACACAAAGGAAAAAGCCTTTTAAATAGAGATTATATACGAACTTACTTTACTAAATCAGGTAGAGCATCTCGCAACCACTCAAGATCTATATTATCTTTAGCCACAAGATCAAGGAAGTCCTACAAAAGTTCAATCAATTTGAGTGATGAATCAAGTTATCTTAATATAGAGAAGAAAAGAGAGCAGGAAAAAGAAAATAAAATTTAATTGATACTTATTATTTACAAATGAAGCATTTTACCTTTATTTTTTTTGCAAGTTGATTTTGTTGTCCGCGCTTAGCAATGATTTTGGCTACTTCTTCTTCTGTGGCACGTCTAACTGCACTCTAATCAACAGAATCCATCTTGTCAGGAGATCTTTGTCTATTTGTGGAATAAATTCGCTTAATCTCATACTAATTATGTTTTTTCTTTTCCTTAATTTTTGCTTTCTTTTTCTTTGGATTGGTTGTAGAATCCAACATACTTTTCACCTCATTGTCACATTGATGATTGCTTGTTGCAGTTTTTTCTTCTCCTTGAACTGCATCAGCGTTTGATGTTTGTGTGGTCCTTGAACTACTTGTAATGTTTATTTCACCTGCAGTTGATTCTTGACTAAGTTCAATTTCACCACAACAGTTATTTTGATGTGCATGGGCAGCAGCAGGAAATCGTGAAGCAAGTGACATAAAAGCTGAGCTCAAAGTATTAAGACAAAATGATCAAAATGGTCATAAATTAAGGTTGAAGAGTTTCAATTCTATGCTATATGAGAACTTTATTATACCTTGAAAGATTGTCAGATACATTTTGAGTTAGAAAAACTCCGATCACTGAGTCGACCACTGAACCTTTCCATTGTGAAAATTTTCGACTTCCTGAAAATATTATCCAGTAAAAGTTTTAATTTTCTTTTTTTATGGAATAAAATTGGTAGATATTGAATATAGCCATGTCCCTCATAAATGAACAAACATATAAAAACAAAACAGTTTTGAACTACTTGACATAATTTCGAACTTAACTTTATGCCTAACTTAGTATAAATATTTTCTTCATCATGTCAAGTGTCTTTGTATTAATGAGTCAAACGAAGCCCAAATTTGAATTGAGATGAACCAAATTAAAATACAAATATTTCCTTGATTATATAAAGTTTCCGGCTTATTAAAATAAGTTACTATGTACAAAAAAAAACTATATATTCTAGAAAACCTAATACAAAATGTCTTCGTATTAACGAGTCCAACTAAACTCGAATCTGAACTGAAATGACAACTAGACATACTTTCGAACATAACATAAATGTTTTCCTGATTATGTAGAGTTTCTAGTTTGTTAACATAAGCTACTTTATAAGTTAAAAAACACTATACAGTGTAGAAAATCTAATAAAAATTGTCAATGTATTAACGAGTCAAACCATGCTCGAATCTGAACAGAAATTAACCAAATTCGACCTAGAAACGAGTTGAATCAAACTTGTGCTAAAAACATATATTAAAGAGAAATTGAATATAAATCAAACAAGGTTTAAGTTTTTATTAAAATAAATTATAATATAGATAATATATTAAATATATATAGTGTGATAAAAAACAAAATATAATAAAATAAATAAATTAGAGAAAGACATGAGTTGAAATGAGTAATACCTTGGATAAGATGCATCCGAGCAATTAATGAATCTACTCTTTCTCGAAAAAAATCTCTTTCTTTTTCCCACCATTTTTCTTTCTCTTCATCATGTTCTTTTGTGTCTTCATTTGTGGAATTTCCCATTAGCCTATTCCAAACTTGCACGGTTTCTTCATCAAGGTCAACCTTGGGCCCTAATTGAGGTATTTTGGCAGGTTTGATTTTCACGGAGTAAGTAACCAATTCACGGGTGGTATTTTGATGTGCTTTTTGCTTAAAAGCATCCTTGATTTGTAGACACTCAAATGTTTTTAATAAGAAAATCAACATCAGCTGCCATAAACCAAATAAATTTTTAGCCCTATTAAACATCATAGCAATAATAATTTAAGTGGTTAAAAAATTACCATGATAGACATTTTCAGATCCTCGAAACCTTGTTCGCATCATCAAGGAACTGCTATTTTTGGAATTTAATGGACCTAATTGAAATTCAAACATTTCATTATTAGAACTTGTTGAATTTGATGATTAAAACACATTAGAGGTGGATACACATCAGGGGTGCATCATGTGATTCTTATATAAGATCATTGCAATGTAGACAAATTTAAAGATTATATGTGGTTGAAAATTTTACCATAATAAATATATTCTTGCAGTTGTCCTTGCATCATCAATAAATTGTTAACCTCACAATTTCGTGGACCTAATTCAAATTCAAACATGCCATGTTAGAATCGTGTGTATTATTTGACTCTTATCTAACATAATATGAATAATAATAAATTCAAAGATTACAAGTGGTTTAAAAAATTACCTTTATAAACATGTTCAGATTGTAAAGACCCTACTTGCATCATCAACAAGTTGTTCACCTCATGATTTGGTGGGCCTAATGAAAATTCAAACATGTCCCTATTAGAACTGCACAACACTGTTAAATTTGATGATTATTAGTAGTGCATCATCCTAATCTTATCTAATATCACAGAAATAATAATAAATCTATAAATTATAAGTGGTAGTAGTGAATCATCCTTATAACTTGGTGTACCTAATTGAAATTCAAATATGCCAGTAATATTATTAGAGGCTGCACAACTTAATTTGATGATCAAAACATGAACAAAGCTTATCAAAATTGTATCAAAATAAAAATTTTCAGTAACAAAAAATAATAAAAGGAACCAATTACCTGAAAGATTTAGAAGAGAAGTTGAATTTGCTTTAGGATTAAAGGTTGATAATGCCTTATTAAACCCAGATGTTGGATTTTGGTTTGCTCCTGGAATGACGATAGATAATGTACCATTTTTCCTTGTATTTGATCTCTTCTTGGTAGGAACTTTTTGTCCATTGTACAATTTAACTGTGTTTCCCAAATTGGGAAAAAATCTTAATCTCTTGCCACGCCTAGTACTCCTCCTTTTCTTTAATTCCTCTGGAAAACCTTTCAACTGAGTAACTAAAGATTTAGGACACAACATATTTCGCCTTCTTGGATAACTTTTCTCATCCCAAAAGAAGAACCAAAATCTTCCCCTCCTAATCCTATTGTGACAATCAGCATGTTGAAAATGTTACCCTCTCTAAGTCCATCCACACTTCCAGTTGCAACTTTAATATCAGTTTCATCCTTTATGGGATCTTCCAAATTGAAATTTAGACTTCTCCTGCAATAAAATCTTCGAGGTAGAGGTTCTTGAATGCAAGAACTTGGAGTTTTAGGACCCAATAACTCCAACTTTAGAGCATTTCCTGGTGTTTTAACATTGTTTTTCCCCGTTGTCACTTTCTTCTCCTTTGGCTTGGGTTCGGGATGCAATTATTAGGGGGAGTATTTGAATCGAATCCCAACTCTGATGAACTCTTTTTTGATGTACAAACATTTTTTCTTGTTTTCTTCTCTTTTGGAAACTTTTTCTTTGGTGTGGTGGCATTAGGAGTTTTCGGAGTCTGTTCTGATTTGCCAACATTTTCTTTCTTGGCAATCTTCTTCTTTGGCTTGCTAGCATCAAGAATCTTTGGTCTATGTTGCTTCACTTTGATTTTTCGTCGTTGTTGTGGCCTTTTATTCAAATCGATGGAAGTGTCTTCCTCTTTCCAACACTTTTCCTCTGTTGCTGATTAAAATCAAGAGTGAAATTTAAATCTTCCATCCCAATCTTGCTAAGTAACTCATGATGGTTAGTTATATAAATAGTATGTGACAAATTTCAGAGTTTTTGGTTTAAATTCTTTTCACAAAGCATCAAAATAACAATATTCCCATGCAACACGATAGTGTTACACCAATTAAACGTTATTCTACTACGTGAGAATTAACTATATAGAGCATATCTATGGTGTTTTGAAAAAGTATAGGCATGCTCTAATGTTGTCTAGTCCCGACCTAAGTCCTTTGTTTCTAATGTTGTTTCAGAAACATGGGGAGTAACAAATTAACAAAAAAAATTCCATCTCTTCAACCACAGAAAGACAGAAATTTGATTACCAATGTCACATATGAATAACTTAATTTAGGGTATACATTAATTTGAAGATGATCACCAAGAAAGCCTATCAAGCATAATGGTAACTCCAAGACACTAAATTACAGCACTATATAATCGTAAAATTAACTTGAGATTTCTTCCCAACTACCCTAAGCCCTAGTGATCCTCTAGAAGCAAGCATACTAACACGAGCTTTAGGGCATGTTATTTTCGATTATTTTGAAAACGGTTTTGAAAACATATTTTTGAAAAATAGTTTTATAATATAAAAAGTGTATTGAAAGTGAAAAAATGTATAATTGAATAGTAAAAAGTTGTATTGAAAATGATAAAAATTTATTATAATATATTAAATTTACTGTTGAAATAAAAAACAAAACCAAAATCATTTTCAAAACAATCGAAAATAACAGGCCCTTAAAAAACCAGTTAAAATTTTCCAAATAGAAGAACAAAATAGTAACCATCAAGCTAGAGATAAGAATATTGTGCAGTAGAGCGGGTAATAGCCTCATGCAAAGCAAAAGGCAAGATTCAGAAAGCAATCATGTGCAGGGATATAAAAAACTAAAGTGATCTATAGCAGGAAAACATAATTTATTGACTTTAAACTCAGTTTTATATATCCCTTATACATTTGAAGATGATTGCCAAGAAGAAAAACCTATCTCGTAAAATCTAGCAAGTCACATGGATATTAAGCAATCACAAATTTCTTTTTAAGCCCAATGAACAATTAGAAAGCAACCATGCTAACAGTTTCCTTTAAGAAAATTGAAAATCACTTAAAATTTTCCAAATGGAGGAACAAAAAAAGACACCATAAAAAAGTGACAGAAGTTAAAAAAAAATATATTAAAAAATTAAAAAATCTATCAGACACAGCAGACAATGGTCTAATCATGCAAAGTAAAACATTGAGATATTTGCTCTATCATGCATTACCAAAACAAATCAAAATAGGAACTAATGGTAAATGTTGCGTGGGACCACAATCGAAGGGTAAGTGGCCTATGTACGTAATATATAAGGGACACGATCACAATTACGTTTTGTTCCAATTATACCTGACCAAATGGTAAGATAACACAATGTAAAGTGTAACATCAACACAAGGTAGAGGGGATTTTGACATTACATCGCATTACAAACTCCCCTAGTCCAGGCCAAAGTCCTTTGTTTCTAATGTTGGTTCAGAAAAGGAGAGAATAGCAAATTAACAAAAATTTTCAATCTCTTCAACCACAAAAAGATTTGTGTTACTGAAGTAAAATGTGAAATTTCACAAATCCCCGAATATTTCAAGATGTTTTCATAATAAACCCTTTGCTTATAAGCAGTTAAACAAATATTTTTATAGCTTGAAAGGCGTCTCAATTAAATATTTTGAACAACTTTTTATGAATGTGCTTTTTATCTGATTTAATTATGAATTTTATCAACAAGGTGTCCATTTGATCAGTGTGTTTAGTCATAAAATAATACTTTGTCAATCTTATCTAAAAATATACAGTATTTTATGAATTTATAAGTAATATAACAATTTATGACTATTTTTTATGTGTATCTTTGCTTTGTTATTATTAATTAGTTGTGAAACACACATAATCATATTATTAAGACTATATAATGAAAAGGTTTAATCATTTTTTACCCTCATTTGTTAGTGATTCAACTAATAATCTTTCTCTGTTTTCAAAACTAAAACTTTATCCCCCTTACCATAAGTCAAACAAAATTATTAAAGAAAATACCAAAATGCCCCTAATAAGTCATTTTCTTTCTTTCTCTCTTCCTCCCCCCCACACCCTACTCCGTCACCACCATACTCCACCACCCCCACACACCCAGCTCCGTCACCACCATACTCCACCACCCCACACACCCAACTCCACCACCTCCTTCAACCACAATTTAAAAATATTCAACAACCATCCCTGTCA
This sequence comes from Leptodermis oblonga, assembly GCA_016801395.1. Taxonomy (NCBI): domain Eukaryota; kingdom Viridiplantae; phylum Streptophyta; class Magnoliopsida; order Gentianales; family Rubiaceae; genus Leptodermis; species Leptodermis oblonga. The sequence continues at coordinate 27,099,450 of CM028753.1, forward strand.
CCACCACCAACCTTCAACCATCACCACTTCTTTCTTCAACCACCATTATAACCACAATAATACATCACAAAAAAAAAAAAAAAAAACCATAAAACATACCACAATAATACAAATTAATAGGAACCATATTTCCATCTCTCTCGCCACTTTAATTTCTTCAAAGAACATCTTTTAGTGGAGGCCCAGGTCCTTGAAGCCATTGGTGTGACACCCCAGATTCATCACCCCGCATACAAGGGGTTGGCTTCACCGGATGCATGCCTAGTTCGCACCAAGACTCAGAACATGCAGAACATAATAATAATCCCATTTATTTAATCAAATGAAACTTACAAAAATCCCTAAAGTACAAGACTATCAGAGTATGAGCCCATCTCTATCAATCCCGTCTTCTAGTTGTATTTCAAATTTTCAGCACTTTAGATTGTCCTAGTGAACACATTCATCTTCGTACCAAAGATCTCTAACAATTTATTTGAAAACAGAAAACAAAACAGGAAAATGGAATGAGCCCATGCCCAGTGAGAGTTCACTGTTTTCGTAAACATTTACCGAGTTGCATAAATTACTCATGCATACAATTCAGGCAAATCCTATCATATAGCAGACATGACTCATGCGGGATTCTAAGACAGATAATGAGAATGAGGGGCATTCGCCAACGCTCTAAATAACCGATGAACGACGAGCCAGCTCACATCGGAGAATGAGAGGCGTTCGCCAGCGTATATATGAATGTTGAACAACGGGCCAGCTCATCTCTGTGTAATTATAAATAACGAGAATGAGGGGCGTTCTCCAACGTTCTATATGAACGATAAACGACAGACCAACTCACCTCAGAGAATGAGGGGCGTTCGCCAATGTATACATGAACACTGAACGACGGGCCAACTCATCTTACCATAATCATAACCATAATCATAAGCATAATCATTCATATAGATCCCATATTCTCCATACCGCCATTCTTGAGTTATAAATCATCTCGAGATTATGAACTCGAATGATTCAAACGACAAGGCCCAATACCGACTCATGGAATCAAACCGAATATCATATAATGGATCCAACTCAACTCATGAACATATAACAAATTCAGTGCACAAAGAAAGTACAACTGAAGCATAGCAGGTACGTAAGTATTCCAGCCAGTAAGTAAACACAACCGGCAGTTCAAAAGCAAAAAACATTTCAAACATTTTTCAAAAGCCTTTAAAACATGCCATGGAAGATAATTCAATGCAGTTCAATTATTAATCACATTAAAATGGTATCCATTTTCAGTGAGAAATTCACCTCGGTCCGAATATATAAGCTCACGTTTTATCTACCCAATCTGTATAAATTTCATGTTCCAAAAATTCAGTATTTATTTTCAAGTAATAAAATCCTAAGATTCCTGAGGCTTCCTAGATCACAATCCTCGAGTGAACAATCCAACGTCATGTATCAAATCCTTCCTTTCTCCCTTTCTTCCTAACTTTTCTAACTTTTCTCCTAACTTTAAGTTTTCTCTAAATTTGGCTTTGATTTGTGAATGATTGTGTTTGTGATCGATCCAGGGGGTATTTATAGACCCCTGGAGTCGTATGGGACAAAACCTAGGGGTACCTAGACCCACTAGGTCCGTAGCTCACCTTTGGAACTTGAAGAGTATATATATTTTCCTTTCTGGCCCCCGATCGGTTTTACCTAATCTAGTTACCGGCAAAAATCGATTCAATCGGTTTTACCCGTTTGGAGACTGGGTAAAACTGATTGAACTCTTTTTGTCTTATTCTCCAATCGGTTTTACCCGATTGGACGACTGGGTAATCCATTCCTTGACTGGGTAAAACCGCTCTGTAGGCAGTTAGAAATTTCTATTTTTTACTGTTCATAATAGTCCAATCAATTTTACCCGATTCGGGACTGGGTAGAACCGATTGACCCCTTACTTGACTATTTCATTTATTTTATAAATTTTTTATTTTCTATTTCCCATTTCCAAAAATTTCAAAAATTCCTAAATTTTTACTCCTTTAAACAAACAACATATCATGAAATCAAGAATCAAAATTAATGAAATCTAAACACATAATTTAAAATTGAAATCATAGTAGGTAAAATTCTTTTAAAGAAAATAGTTCGAAAATAGTTTAGTTTAGATTAAACTTCATTTTAAAGAAATTCTATAACTTAGGAAATACTTGTAAGAAAATATTTTTATAAATACCTCTAACTATTCTAGAAGTGAATTTTAGTGTTAAAAATTATGGGGTCTCACAATTTGGATCGATTACATCGATGAGTCAGACCTCAGCAGACGATCAAAACCAATCAACGAGTATAATTTCTGCATTCTTTTTGTTTGCAGGTGCCGTAATCTTGGTGAAGACCTCAACCGCATTAGGGAAGGCATCGTTGTGGTGCAATTTGCTGCCGAATGAGTTGCCACCTCGACATATGCAAAGCTGATGATGCAGCTGGGATGTGGTGGCGTGTTCGAAGGCCCAGTCGTGCTAAACTACAGATCCATTTAGAAATTTTTCGCTAGTATTCTTGGCCGTCTCGCAAAGTATTCTCTCGAAGTGCTCTTAATCTCTTAGATTTCTCTCACTCTACTTGCTTGACACGAGTGAACCATACAAAGACTTCGAGTGAGACATGAAGATGGTGATTGAAATTCGGGAAGAAAAATTGATTGAATTCAATCTGATAGTGGGCCAGTAGGTGAGGCATAAAGAATGGAAAGAAAAGAAAAGAAGAAAAAAGGAGTTATTAAGTTTAGGGGTATTTTGGTACTTTCATGAATAATTTTGTTTGACTTATGGTAAGGGGGGTAAAGTGTTAGTTTTGAAAATAGAGAGGGGCTACTAGTAAAATCATTATAACACAAGGGGTAAAAAGTGATTAAGCCTAATGAAAAAGAATAAAAACACAGATCTTTCAATAAATAAATAAATAAAACAAATAAAAATAGAAATAAGAATATTTAAGAAAATGCCTTTTATAAAATATTTTTAAGAAATATTTTGTAAATTATTTATCCAACTTAATTATTACTTATAAAATAGGAAAAAAAGTTTTGTTAGTATTTATCCATATTTAAGAAGAGGAAACTTATTAGCCGAAAAAAATCTTGGATCAGAGGGCTTAAAGAAGATGAGCAGAACATGAAATTTTTCCATAGCACCTTGCGGACTTGGGTACTCGGGGCTGGAATTTTTCAGATCTAAACGCCAACTAGAGAAGAGTTGAACAATCAAGAGTCCATCGCCCAAGAGGGGGCTCAGTTTTTTGAAGAATTATTCAAGGGTGAGGCAGAGGACAGGGAATCGATGAAGGAGCTCCTAGGGCATGTGCCCCCCTCGTGGCGGACCCTTCTGCATTAACCGTCACAGTTGTAATGGATTAATTAAAGGTGTTGGTTTGGGAACTTGATTTGAATAATGCCCCTAGGATTAATGGTTACCCAGGGAGTTTCTACAGGTTTGCTTGGGATATCATTCGTGAGGACTTAAAAATGGCGGTTAAGGAATTCATGGCAGGAGTCCCGGTGCCGAGGGCTATAGCCAGTACATGAATAGCTCTTTTGCATAAAAAGGGCACCCCTGGGACGTTTACGGATTATCGCCCTATCAGCTTATGCAATTTTATGAACAAAGTTTTCACAAAGGTTCTATGTGTTATCTTGAAGCCAATTATTTCAACCCTAATCTAACCAGAGTAGTTTGCTTTTCTGCCTGGGCTAGAAATCGCGGATAATGTTCTCATTGCTCTGGAAATGGCGAATTGTTTGGATAGGAAGTGCAAGGCAGGGAATGTATTCTACAAGTTTTATATGATAAAGGCCTTTCATCGAGTGTCGTGGGAATTTCTGCGTACCTTGTTGTGCAAGATGGGGTTTTAGGATTAGTTTGCAGAGCTTGTACTCAGCAACCTACGGGCTACATGGTTCTCAATTTTAATCAAAGCAAAGGGATCCTCTTTCGCCGTATCTCTTTATCTTAGTTGGGGAGGCCTTCTCTCGAGGTTTAAATGCACGGGTCGCAGGGGGCGGATTCGGCCATACACAACACCGAGGGGGGTCCCTAGAGTAACACATTTGTGCTTTGCCGGCGATTCATTGATATTCTTAAGTGCAGAGTGTGATTTGATTAAGGGATTTATGAATTTTTTGCAAGTGTATGAGGGAGCGACGGGACAAAAGGTCATCTTGTCAAAATTAGCTTTTTTCTTGCCCCACAGGATGTCTACTTGTGAGCCACTTCTTCGATTCTCACAGGGATGCGGCCAGAGGCCTTTCCTTTCACTTACTTGGGTGCCCTGTTTTAAAGGGAAGATGTGTCAAGAGTTTGTTTTAGCCAATCATTGAAAAGTCAAAGCAGAAGTTAGCGGGGTGGAAAAAGTGGTTTCTTTCGCAGGGGGGTTACCTGATGTTATGTTCTATCTGCAATACCGATACACTATTGGGTAGCGTTGTCCCAGCCTAAGGGTGTTATGGCAGAAATTGAGTCGATCTTGCAAAATTCTTTTGGGGAGAAAACAAAGGGAGGTCAAAGCATCATTGGCAGGCTTGGCAGCAAATCGTAGCTCCTGTCGAGGAAAATGGTTTCAATATCAGGAGCGTGGCATAAAGTATTTCATATTTTATTTATTTATTTATTTATTTCTTTCATGAAGGATTTCATATTGTATTTCTAATTTTGAATGAATTAGTTCTGTGTTGATAGAATGTTACACACCATTTGTACGCTTTTGTACTACTATGTCACGTTTTATCAATCTCTCATGTTTGAGTCAATCCTACATGATCTAGATCTTTTCACGGACATGAATTAATCTTAAATTTATACTTTTGGCCCTTGGCTTTGTTGGTTGTTAACTTGTGTAAAAAATTTGAGTTGGGAACAAATTTATGTAAAAAGTAAATTATGTTATTTTGAAGTATTGATGTTTACATTTGTTACTGAAAGGTACTCATTAAAATGAATGCAAAGAGCACAATTTTTTGGAATTGAGTCATTACTGCTTTCTGTACTCCTTGAACCTACATTATACTTGAATGTATATATTTATTGGTGCATATAAGTGCTAACATTTTCTTGTGTGCATTGTTTTATATGCATTTTGCAGCTATTCAATTTTTACTACTTTCTCCATGAAAAATTCATGACTTCAAAGTATTTTTACTACTTTCTCCATGAAGAATTCACGACTTCAACATATGTCAATCATCATCATCCTTTCTGCTATTATCCCCAAATAGTAGCGGGATTGATATGAAGTGTAGACTGGGAGTTTTCCTTTGTCATACACCTTTGAACTTGTTTAAGATTATCTCCTTTGGGTTGTTCATTGTAGATGAGATTAAATTGCAGAAAAATCATACTGGTTTTTTGAGATCTAGTTTAGATTCCATTTACATTCATTCTTTATCGTTGCATTGCTTCTATGCTTGTGACTGTTTCTGGATTTTTGTTTGGTCTCTCTTTTGCAAATTTATATGTTTTGCTTGGATTTTTCAGAGTCTCTTGGTGATCCAGAGGATAATTTTTATACAAAGTATTTGATGTCAAATGCCTGCTTTCAGTCCATGTTGCAAGCTTTCTCATGTAAGTTGTGGTGCAAGTTGCACACTTCAGAAGTATTGTGGGCAAGATTTATGCAGGCCCTAACACCCTCGGCCCGCACATCCAGGGTCTGGGCGAGGATGGAAGAGGTTGGTCACCTTATGGCGAACAATACAAGTATATGTGTAGGGGATGACAGATCGCTGTTTTGGTACACGTATTGGTTAAGGGAGGGATTCCTAGCAGACTTGGTGGAGGATTCGGATATCGAGGATCTCCTCATGACCTTGCGAGGCTTTTGCATAAGGAAAACTGAGTTGATGCCGCAGATGGAGCTAGTTTTTTTGGCAGGGTTACCACAGGTGATCAGGGACTTCTGTTTCAATTTCCTTCCAACCCCGGATCACCAAATGTGGAAGCTCGACTCTGGGGGATTTCTCAGTGAGTTTTGCTTATAATCCGGTTTGGCTATGGGGCCAAGGAGGTTACTTGACTGCTCTATGGTGAAAGCCATTGCCGATTAAAATGTCAGTATTTATGTGGCGGTTTGTGAATTGAATTCTACCTCTAGATGATGCGTTGCACGAAATCAGCTTCTCGCTTACCTCTAAGTGTCCCTTCTGCGACATGGCAGGGGAGCGGAAGCACCTTTTTTTCATAGCAGGTGAGCCCAAGCAGTATGGGGGTAGTGGTTCGGTGCCCTATGGCTAAGTTAGACGAGAATTGCCATGCTAGATGAGTTATTAAATTGGTTCTTAACTCGGGAGAATAACCAGAGGAAGCCACTTAACCCACTCCTTGGTTTGTCACTAGTCATACACCTTAAGTATTGCTCCAAACATCGATTAACCACCTCAGTTTGGCCATCGAACTAAGGGAGATAAGAGGAAGAAAAATGCAGATCAACATGCTCCAAGTTGAAAAGTTGTCTCCAAAATTGACTAAGTAAAACTCAATCTCTGTCAAATACAATCGTCTTTGTGGCATACCATAAAGTTTAAAAATGAAATCCATGAAAGTTTGAGCCACGAAAATAGCAGAATAAGGATGAGACAAAGGAACAAAATGAGCATATTTACTTAACCGATCCACCACAACAAACATAACAGAATTTCCATGGGACAAAGGCAAACCTTCAACATAATCCATAGTAATGTCACTCCATAGTGTGGCTGGAATCGGTAGAGGTTGTAGAAGTCCCTGAAATGCTTGAGTATTTGATTTAGCTCGTTTGCACACTTCACATTCTGAAACCTCTTTTGCCACAGTCTTATACACTGTTTCCAATACAAAAACTTGTTTAAGCTTTTTGTATGAAACATCAACTCCTTAATGCCCTCCAACTAGACTGTCATGCCACAAATGAATTAATTTCTGCTACAGCTCTGGCTTGGTTCCCATAACTAACTTCCCCTTCCTATATAGAGCCTTATTATGCCACGTGTAGCTTTTTACATTCTGACCGATATGTATTGTAAAGAGTATTTTCTAAATTTTGTCATCTGCTTGCTAACTCCTTTTAATCTCATCCAATAATTCGGGTGTCAACCTTAGTGATAGCTTGAAACTCTGTTGTACCATTATCATTAGGCCTCCTTGAAAGTGCATCTACCTCAATATTTTCCGCATCTGCCTCAATATTATGCACTCCTTCTTATATATTACTGAGAAATCATATCCTAGAAACTTGATTAGCCATTTTTGTTGAGCTGGAGCAGAAATTCTTTGACCCAAAATGTGCTTCAAACTCTGATGATCAGTTCTTATCACGAAGTAAGAACCAACCAAATAAGGTCTCCATTTCTGTACTGCCAACACCATAACCAATAATTCCTGCTCATAAACAGGAAGAGCTCTATGCTTGGGAGATAAGGCTTTGCTGAAAAAGAAAAAAAAAACTATTGGGTTCCTTTCATGAAGCAGTACTGCTCCCTTTCTGTTACAAACTCTTTCTGAAAATCTGGCAGTTTGAGAATAGGTGAGTTGCATAGAGCATCTTTTAATTTCTGAAAAGCAGCAACTGAACATTCTGTCAAATGAAATCCTTGCTTCTTGAGCATATCAGTGAGGGGTTTACAATTATGCCATAATGTTGTATGAACTTTCTGTAATATCCAGTGAGACCAAGAAAATCCCTTAACTCCTTGAGAGATTTAAGTTGAGGCATCATCAACACTTGCGAATTTTTCTAGTTCTACCTGAACTCCTTCTTGATCGATAATATGACCCAAATATTGAATATGGGGAACAACAAATGAGCATTTACTCTGTTTAACTCTCAACTGATGATATCTTAATAGTTTGAAAATTATCTCCAATTGCTGCAAGTGCTTGCTCCCCTTTACTGTACACTAATATGTCGTCAAAGAAAACCAAAACAAACCTTCTCAAATAAGATATGAAAATATCATTCATGAGTTTTTGAAAGGTCAATGGGGCATTAGTCAAGCCAAAGGGCTTTATTCAACTTCCTATAATCAACGTACATGCGCCACGACCCATCATTCGTTTTAACCAATACCCCCGAGAGTCAGGGCTAGTGCTTGGTTTAATCACCCCATTGGAAAACGTTTCTTGAATGTGCTTCTCAATCTCAGTTTTCTGAAAACTATGATATCTGTAAGGTCTCACATTAATGGGGTTTACTCTTTCTTTCAACACAATTTTATAACCACAATCCCTAGCCGGTGGCAATGTTTTCAGTGACATCAGTGTAATCATGCAAAAGTTGCTACAGTGAAGGCTGATATAAAGAATTCAATTCTACCACCGCTTCTTCATTTTGTTCCACTCGGATTTCACACAACATAGCTGTCATCACTTGATCTGCATTACTCAACAAGTTCTGCATTTTTAGCTTGTAATAACCTTAAGCTCATGAGAAGTGGATCCCCTTAAAACTACATTTTTTCCCCTTATACAAAAATTTCATTCTCAATGATTTGAAATTCTAGACCTAAGGTAGATAACCATTGAATTCCTAACACCATATCACACCCTTTAACATGCAGAACCATAGCATCAGTCATGAATTCCGGACCATGTATAACCCATTTAAATTCAGGACACACACTAGAAGTTTGAAGTTTAGCTCCATCAATAATAGATACTGTCATATTGTTGACAGTTTGAGTTATGATTTCAAATTTCGCTACCATTCCTGGACCGGTAAAGTTATGAAAACTTCCCCCATCCAACAATGTAACAAAAGTCTGCTTCCTAACATGACCATGAATCCTCATTATTTGGAAATTAGATAGTGCAATGCTGGACATTGCATGCATAGAAACATGAGCTAGCTTGGCATCAGTTTCCTTATCTAACTCTGATTCAGCTTCCTTTTCTTCACAATCTTCACCTTCCTTAGGCCACAATTCAATATGGTAGAGCTATTTTTCCTGACAGTTATGCCCAAATTCATACTTCTCATTACACCAAAAGCACAAACCCTTCCTTCACTTTTCATCAAATTCCACAGAAGTGAGGGTTCTAAGAGGTTTCTTAGAAGACCCTTATTGATTTGGTTTAGGTGAGAGCAATAAGGCAGCATTTTCCTTTGAAAAGAATTTACTACTACCAACCAATAACACAGATTTATCATGTACCCCTTCACATTTGTATAATGAGATAAGAGCTTCCTTTTTTTCTAATTTAGCCAAACCAACTGCCCGATTCAATGTTTTAGGTATGAACATTGTTACACTAAGTTGAATTTCTTCCCTCAATCCACTTATAAAAAAACTCATAGCATAAGGCTCCGGCAGCTCAACTATGTTAAGAAGAGTCAAATTTTGCACGATACTCATCAAAAGATCCTGCATGTTTCAAACTCATTAACTCGACCATAGGATCATCATAAATAGTGTCACCAAACCTATTAGCTAGATTTCTAACATAATCTTCCCAAGTAGGCATGTCACAAGTAAGTCTAGATTTCATAAATACTTAGTGCCATTGCAATGCTTCAACCTCCAGATGCATAGCAGAAACTCGAACCTTTGAATTTGGAGCAGTTTCATCGACTTTAAAAAATTGGTCACATTTGTAAAGCCAACCCCTAAAATCAGGGCCATTGGATCTAAGAAACTCCAATCAAGATAATCTGGTAGCTAAGGAAAGAACATCGTGGCTGTGGGAACTTTGCCTATGATCAAAATATTGAGATGGCTTGGAATTGGTATGTGTGTGGGTGGCGTCCAAAACCAGAGAGTGAAGAGCATCCATCTCCTGATCAATAGACTCCTTATGTTCCTTCAGAATGGCCTTCATCATATCTTCTAATTTCCTGGTTAAGTCTTGAGATCTAGTTCCTTCTGCCATCATTCAATTTGATCTCTAATACCAATTGATAGCAGAGAAAGAGAAATCTCGGCAAATTTCTAGTAGGACCAAGTATAAATGAAGAAACTTAATCGAACAAGAAATTATAGAACTCTATTAATGGGTGGATGATTGAATCCAATGAGAGAAATAAGTGCAACTCAGAGTTTTGATCTACAGAGAAAAGGGGCAGAGAAAACCTGATAAGCAAAATCATAAAAAACCAATATGCTCAAACCCTATGAAAATTAACCGTAAATAAACTTTAAATGCCAGGTCATCAACTAACATGATGCTGACTTCAAAAAAACTATCCTCCTTCTTTAACTTGTATCACGAAGAGGGAGAAACCCATAATAGAATTGCAACGACGAAGATGGAGAAACCCAGATCTGAACTGCAGCAACGAAGAGAGAGACACCTTAAAGGGGAAGCTGTATTTCTCTCGCAACGAGAACGACGAAGAGCCATCGGGGACGAATCAAATTCGACTTCTCCGTGCGATTTCGATCCCAATGAAGGCGATGGTAATGTGTTTTTCATGTGATTGTAGCGCAGCGACAAGAGAGGGCCGATGGAGGTGGCTGCGAGAAATAGGTGATGGAAGAGGGTGAGAGGATTGTGTGGTGATGGAAGTGGGCGAAAGGTAGAGTGTGGTGATGAAGGCGGCGAGAGAGAGAGAGTGATGCGTAGGAGAAAGAGAGTGGTGGTTGGAAGTGGGAATTAGGTAAATATTAGAAGATGTTTATAAAAAAAAAAGTAAATTTAAAAAAAAAAGAGTAAAATGACAATATCAACCCTCTAACTGTTTAACATGACGAAAATTTATAACGTTACAGATAAATCAAAAATACAGGGGGTCATTTGTAACTTTTTAAAGCACAAGTAAGTCATCCATAATTTTCGTAAACCATAGAGGGGTTTTGAGGAATTTACCCTAAAAAATAAGTAAAAATAAAAATCATACTTGTGAACAGTACTAGATACTGATACTTTTACAGAGTACCACTTTAATAAAAAAATATAAATTAAAACTCTTGAAAAATTAGCACTGCTACTCTTGAAGAGTACTAGACTTGATGGTTGTTGATACATCAGTGGTGAATCCAACAAAAAAAAAAAAAAAAGAAGGGGGAAATAAGAAAAGACACAGGACTTTACATCACCATGTTAACAAGCTTACATCAAACAAAAGAAAACCATTCATATGCTCCAAGAAGTCATTAAAATCAAAGGAGAAAATAATTCAAGCATTTAATAATCTGTCATGTGCTCATCAGATCAAAGAAAGGCATCACTAAACACACAAAAGAAAGAATTATGATATTGATATATGGTTGACACAACGAAAGAGATGTGCTCACCTTCTTGGTTGGGCCAACATTGTTTCCAACATTGTGAATAAGTTCTTTAGGACAAGTACTAGTAAATAAACACGTCTCAATACTCTACTATGAAAGCTCTTCTTTCATCTCAGGGGTTTGTTAATAAACTCAAAACATCAAGGGTTCCTTGGTGGTTTTTCCCAAAAAACCACCGCAGTACTACTCACTTGGAGCTGTAGAGATTCTCTAAGGATATTGGGAAGGGTACAGTGATTTTCACTTGGGGTACAGTATGCAATTGGGATACAATTCCTTAAATATGGGTTACACTATGCAAACTAATTAAATAAAATTTTATTGCTGTCCCAAATATTTTTCCAACACTAATCATATCTAGAAAGTGCTAAATTAAAGACTGTTAAATTATATTGTATAAAATAAAAATTATAATTTTCTAGCTTTTCTAGGTTAGGTTGTTCGAGTCTATCTTTAGCCTCAGGGCGGTTTGGCCTAGCTAACAAGTACTAGTCTGACCCCTTTTTCAATTTTTTGGTATCCTATCCTATATAATACTTTTAATCTACTAATACACTAACTCATCTTTGTAAGTCAATTTTATATTTTGGGGCGATCCTGAATCCGAAAAAATCTAGACCAATTTTCTTATTTTTTGGGCCTGAGAATAATTTATCCAATTCAAGCCCAATTTGTAAACCTATGCTAGTTATTTTGATTTTATAAAGCTCTTCACACTTTCAGTTCCCTTAAATTGTCATCTAGGATAAGGATATAGTTTTAATTCTTTCGTCCTTTCTTGATTTGAGCTATTTTTTTAATTTCATTTTCTTTCACTTTGATTACAAAGTTTTTATTATTTTTTTTAATGTATTTAATAAAAAAAAATAGTGCTACTTTATTTTCATACAAAAGAAAGAAAGAAAAAAAAGGGATAGAATTAGGGGTGCCAATGTTGACGCATGACCCATCAATCTGATCCAATTCAATCATCATTTTAACTAGTTCAATTGGGTTAAATGAATCATGGGTCAAATTATGTGCCTCTCAACTAGTCATTGCCTACACCTTCTAATCCTTTCGGTTTTAACCCACATTCAGTGAGTTAGGTTGGGTTAGATTAACACCACAAGCAAGTCACTATAGGCCGTCTTCAATTGCTATGTATGTGTTATGTGTGTGTGCATAGCCTGATCAATGCATATTATGTGTGTGTGATCAATGCATATTATGTGTGTGTGCATAGCCTGATCAATGCATATTATGTGTGTGTGCATAGCCTGATCAATGTACATTATATGTGTGCACAGCCGAATCAATTATTAAATTGAGACTAATGTCGCTTTGGTCAAAAAATTATAATCCATTTGAATCAAAATTAAATGTTAACGTTTTTTCTTTTACATTCAAAATCCGAATTAAAGTGCAAAAAATAAATAAATAGTGGTTCTAGTTAGATTAGTCTGGGACAGGTCAGGTTTAATAATTTGCACACCCCTATCCGATGCATGGTACTCACAAAATTTCTATTCCATTAATTCTAGAATTTGGGAAACAAAAATACCGTAGGAGATCGAATTATTGGGTTAACCAGAAAAATACCGTAAGAGTGAATATGACCCGTGTGATCAGATTATTAGGGTATTGAGTTAAATTATGAAATTGACTATTAACCTAATCCTTAAATTAGATTGTGTTTATTTGAGGTTTGTGGTTCATGATGGATGATAAGAACAATAGATGTAGGGAGTTTTATTTTTCTTAATTAGATAAGGATATATATATATATATATATATATATGTATATGTCTACGAAAAAATTGCATACTACTTATTAATTTTGAAACTTCCAATACCCCTTACAAAAAATTTCCCTAATTAAAAAAATAGTACTACTTTATTTTCATAAAATAATAAATAAATACACAAAGATTTCAACAGAGGATTTTCCAATCACCCAACAACAATTTCAAGAAGACTTCATGAATCCAAACAAATTTTTTTTAAAAAAAGAGTGAATATGTTAGCAAGAAGGATGAAACAGAGAACTCAAGCCAGAGCCCAACAATGCTTAGGTAGTCAATTCATAGAAAATATTGATTAAAGTAACAAAAAAACACTAAAAGGCCTAAATTTTACCCATCCTCCATTTGCAAAAAGGGTAAATTTCGCAAGAAAAACCCCACATGCAACAAATATCAAACTTGAATCCCTATATTTGAATGAAGTAGTGGAAAATTACTATCGCAAGTGATTCTCAAAAGAAAGAATAAAAAGAAAAAGAAAAAAAGTAACAAATTAATAAACAACATAAGCAATCAACTTGAACAGTACGTACTAAGTTGTAGTGTACCATGAGCAAACAAAATAAACAAGCCTTTTTAGCAAGGGAAGCAAAAAAATTCGTATGGTTAAGGAACAACAAAATATTCTCACTTACAAATATCTAATCAAAATCGATACTTTTTTCTTCCAACGACATCAATGTCATCAAGAATCAAAGGCCATTTTCATTTGGCCCTGTTACCCCGCACCACTTATGCAAAAGGGCTCTCCCTCTCTCCTTTAACAAAATACCAAAAAAAAAAAAAAAAAGGAAAAAAAAAGCCGCACACAGTAGTATGGAAGAGGTTACAAGTCAAGAGAAAAAATGAAGATAATTTTGTGAAGTTAATTGGGATATAGGATTTAGGAAATTTGGTTAAGTTGTGGAACCATGGTCTCCTCGATGCACGGTCGATGAACAATTGCACTCAAATCCATGATAGATGGCAAAACAAATCTAATGACCCTATGGTTTGCAGTACAGTTGATGAGTAGGTTTTTCGTCCAAGACCTTATACATGTAATCTTATGTGAATTATGGTGAGAGATGTTGTCCATGGGTGAAAAGGAACACATGAAGACCTGAAGCAACACATGTAAAACAAGAACTTTGGTGATTCCAAACTATCCCCATAGCATGATCAATGCATATTATGTGTGCACAATAGCCTGGTCAATTCATAATAAATGTGCGTGTATAGCCTGATTAAAATGCATATTATGTATGTGTGCATAGCCTAATCAATGCATATTATGTGTGCGTGAATAGTTTGATCAATGCATATTATGTGTGCATGCATAGCTTGATCAATGCATTTTATGTTTGAGTGTATAGCTTGATCAATGCATATTGTGTGTAAATGCCAAAAGTTGAAGTCTACAAGTTCTGGTCCGTTGCACCAAATTCGATTATAACTAGAAGGCAATCTTAGGAAATTGGGGGAACTTTTGAAAGATAAAATGATAGTAGTCGTCAAGAACAGTATGATGAAAAGGGTGTCAGACCTCTTGAATTTTTTAATAAATTAATGATAATTACCTAACCTTCAATGATAAGGTACTATTAAATACTTTCTCTGTCCCATTCAAAAAGTCCACTTTATATTACTAACTTTGAGTGGGACAGAGAGAATATATGATTTTGGATAGAAATGTGATGACTTGTGATGATTTTGATTTTGAGTATCTTGAGCTATTAAAAATGCCTAATTTGGTACTTAAATGGGAGAGTATAGCCATGATTAAAATTTTCAATTTAATAACTCCCTTAATTTGGTAGAGGTTACAAGTCAAGGAAAAAAAATGAATATAATTCTGTGAAGCTAATTGGTATATAAGGATTTAATAGTAAAGGGGTAGTGAAAACTTGTCAGAATGAATAATTTGTAGTGTTAAATGAAGATATTGGTGAAATCAAATAGAACATGAACAATAGTTGTGGAAATAGTAAAAACTTCTCCTTTGATTTTTCTATGGGTTCATCACCCTTCAACTCAAACCAAGCATCACCATATGTCATCTAATCTCTCAACAATCACAACAATCCATTTCATTTCTAACAAATTAATGCATCTAATATATCAACAATCCAAATGTCAATTGTATAATCTCACAACAATCAGGGGTGGTCAGTCTGGTCGACCCGACCCGACCCAAACCGACAGTTTGGGTCGCGTCTTGAAAAGAACAATTCGGGACAGTTCGATTCAAGGCACAACCCGAATCGACCCTTTTTTTAGATTTAAAAAACTTTATAATGCTGCAAAATAATTTTAAAAAATTGGGCATCTCCGTGCCCCTACAAATGCCTAGATAAAAAAATCACCCCAACCACCAACCAAAAGAAAAAAGTCGCCCCTTCTTGTATCCCTCTAACCCCACTCCCACAAACCAGAAAAAAAAAAAAAAAAAAAAAAAAAAAAAAAAAAAAAAAAGAAAAGCCCAACCCCTTCTTGTACCCCCACCCACACTAAAAACTCTCTCCACTCTCCCACCCCTAATTTTTCAAATTGATTTGTTTTTTCTTTTGTTTTCATTCTAATTTCTTACTTTTTAAAAATTATAAATAAAATTATTTTATTTAAGAAAATAAATTTTCATTATATTTTACATAAATTAAAATATAAATTTTAGATAATTACATGCATTATAAAAAAAATTAAAAATACTTTTATTAGATAATAATCAAAACACTTTTTAAACTATTTTAAAATCTTGAATTATAAAATACTTGTCTAAATGCGTTAAAAAAAACTATAAAAACATATTTTATAAACATTTTTGAAAAATATTTTTATAAAAAATGTTTTTGAGGTACTTGTCCGAAAGGAGCAGAAATATTTTTTAAAATAATTTTAATAAAAGTATATTTAAGAGAATAACTTTTGAAGTTCGAATTAAACATATTTTAATATTATGATTATATTTTTTTTGCAACATCAAAGTTATTATTATTTCAAAAAAATACTAACCTAAAAAAATCTAGGCTGAAAAATAATTCAAATAAAAGGAAAAAATTAATTTAAAAAAATAAATGAAAGAACAAATATTAAAGCAAAACTAAAAAACTAAAATAGAAAAAGAAGAAAAAAAAAAAGCTAAAGGGCCAGTTCAGGCCAAGCTCGGCTCGAAGCGACAGGAACTGACTTGACCCGCAAACCCAAATCGGCTCGTTCCAACCCGCCCAACGCTGAAATGAAATTTTGTGTCAAATCGGTTCAACCCAACAAGTCTAACCCGAACCGTGAGCTAATCTGAACACCTCTAACAACAGCCAGTTAGCCTTCGAGAGGGGCGAATCGGTGACTTGCCATAGGTGGGAATCGGAAATAGAGCTGAGATCAACGGGGCTAGCGGAAAAAAGAATGGACGCGACGGCAACTGGAACCCACTGGGCTGACAAGAACAAATATGTAAATAACTAAATTAAACAAAAAAAGTGAAAAATATACAAAATTTATATATAGAGATATTAGTAATTAAATCAACACACGAATATCAAACTATATCACTTAATTCAACATAATAAACACATTAATCATCAAAAATCTTAAGAAACTATAATTTTTATTCATCCAAATACACAAAAATTTGAACCAGCATATAAAATTATCTTAAATTTAATATATATATAAGTCTAGAGAAAATTTTAACAAAGATTAACTAACCTTAAAGATGCGAGATATAATGGCACAAAAATAGTGCACAATGACAAAAAGAGGACGAGAGAGATAGATAATGACGGACAATGACCGAGAGAGGTAGAGAATTGCGGACAATGACTGAGAGAGGTAGATAATGGCAGACAATGACCGAGAGAGGCAGAGAGAGAAGATCCTAAAACTTGTTTGAAAATCATGTATGCTGGGAAAGAGAGTAGGTAGAAAAAGGAACATTGAAAGCAGTTATTGCATAACCACTCGCATTAATACTCAGCGATTTCACTTTTTGGTAGCGGTTGTATTTATCTATGAAACAGGTAGCGGTTTTATTTTGTAACCACTGCCAAGACTTTGTTTCTTTGACTAGTAATGTGTGTGTTTTGTGCGTTCTTTATTGAGGAATATACATGTTATTTTGAGAGCTTATTTTGCAGTAAAAGAGTGTTATTCGTGCAGATAATTGATAAAAAAAACTTTTAAAATGTTTTGGACTGAAAGAAGAAAAAAGAGCTATTTTGAGATGATTTAGAACGGTAATATATAAAGTGAAGAAAGTTGGGAGAAAATACTTTGACCAACAAATGTCTATAAACAGTAACCATGTTTCAAATGTTGTAATTAAGCCAAGTTGAAGAAAGATTTATGTACTGATTCATATTTGAATTGATCTAAATTGCTTTAATTGGGCTAAAGGAAATTGTTTAATGGGCCTAGATGAATTGGTTTGAGGGTTGATTAGCAAAAAATGCAAATTAAGAGTTCAGCCCAATTATAAGCCCAATTAGAGTTTTGATCTAATTATTGCGTGAGTAGATTATTACAACTTTCCAAGCAACAAAGAATATTGGTACTTTCCAATTACCATATTCAGTTGGCTGAAAATTATCAGATAGCTACATCTCTTTTTTATATCCGTTTGGGGGCATAATTAAGGAATTTGTTTCCTTCTTTAATTTGGTAATTAACTTTCATTAGAAGTTAGTTAGTTATTTTATTTTCCTAATCTTTTTAAGAGATAAAATAGAAAGACTCTTCCCTATATATTGAGGGGTTTATACATTAATTTACTCATCCTTGGAGTGACAACTTGAATCACTTTTATTTTAGTTCATCATCTTCTTCTATCTATATGTATTCTTTTTACTTCTTTATTTTCTATTTTATTAGTGAAGGTTTTCTTTTTCTAGTTGAAAAGGATCAAGGTTGGTTCTACAAATGTGAGATCTAATTGTCCTAAAGGTATTTCACGGATGAGTTTTTAATGATCATATGTGCATAAAACTTATTTATGAATTATTTGAATACTGATCATGTTTATTTAATTTGCAATAGGACCAATTAATCTCTCGCTATTTTTCTACATCTATTGGATATGATTAATTTTCGGTAAAGTTTATGAGGATAATGGGTTGTAAACTTGTAATTGTAAATGTTGATCTGTTTAAAAATTAATTGAACTTAGTTTATCTTGATTTTAATACATTAAATTGGGTGTAGCAGATCCAGTTGGATTGTGCGTTAATTAAAGACGTTATTAATTTATAGCTGATTTTGTTAATAGGATCTCGACTAGAATGACGCTTTTACCCTTCTCGCATTATCTTTCTGGACTTTGCCTTCAACATGTTGGCTTTGTGGAATCTAACTTGCTGATGGACTAGGGATCTGACTTGTTGATGCAGTAGGGATGACTTCATAACAAGTTCTTAAAACAAGATTATGTTGCTAGGTCTCTTATGTATGTAATGTACTCTATTTAATTAACATGTTTTTCTTATTGTTGAAATAAATAATATTACCTATAAAACTGGTTGTACATTACATACATAAGATACCTAGCAACATAATCTTGTTTTAAGAACTTGTTATGAAGTTTCAACAATAAGAAAAACATGTTAATTAAATAGAGTAAATTACATTTTATCTCCCTTAAAGTTTGACAACTATTAAGTATTCCCAAAGTTTGTAAAAATTATCAAACGCTCCTTTGAATGTGATAAAAATACAAAATTTCACCCCATTCAAATAGGATTGGAAAGGAAAAGCATGGACAACTGATGAAATAGCAAATTGATAAACCAATATGCCCTTATTACAAAAAATAAAAATACACTGATAAAAATACCCTTACCAACTGGATCCCATTTACAATAAAGGGCCTGTTCTTTTTGTTTCGTTTTGAAAACGGTTTTGGTTTCAACAGTAAATTTAATATATTTTAATCATATTTCATCATTTTCAATACAACTTTTTACTATTCAGCATATACTTTTTACATTTTCAATACACTTTTTACATTATAAAACTATTTTTCAAAACTTGTTTTCAAAATCGTTTTTAAAACGCCCAAAAAGAACAGACCCAAAGTGTGAACAAATAATTTGGAGTGTGATTTAGAGTAATTACATAAAGTGTGATATGTAAATGAGTTTAAGTTATGAATATGTGGTCTATAAATGAAGTTCAGTTAACCACACTTTATTGTTAATGAGGAGCCAATTAATAAGGGTATTTTTCTTTCTTGGGGGGGGGGGGGGGGGGGGGGGGGGGGGGCGGGTTTTGGTGGTTTTCACAAAACTTTATGTATTTTTCTTTCTTGAGAGGGAGGGAGGGAGGGAGGGAGGGAGGGGGGTGGGGGTGGGGTTTGGTGGTTTTCACAAAACTTTATATAGCGCTTGCTAGTTTAGACAAATTTCAAGGGAAATTTACTTGATTAAATAATGGGTCAAGGAATGATTCAATCTATTGAATTTGATATATGAAATTATATAGTTAATTTATATAAGGCCAAATTCAATGGCTTATTAGTTTCTTTGAATGAATATAGTCTCACCCATAAATAAGGTCCCAATAGTATTTTGACTAGCTTATTAATTTATATCAAAAGTGCTAAAACAACACATAAATTTGGACTAAGAAGGAAAACAAAAAGGGCAAGTAGGGGTGAGCACGAATCGGTTTTCTCTAATTAAAAATTTTTTTTTGCCAATTCGAAAATCGAACCTAATTAGTTTTAAAACTGAAGAAACCAAATCGAATTTGTAATTCGAATTCGGTTTGGATCGTGAAAACCGAATTCACAAATTTGTTTCAAGAATTAATAATTTAACACAGTAAGGCTTTGAAGAAAATAAAAGAGAAATGGGAGAAGGAAATAGGAAGAGTAAAAAAAAGAAAGATAATGAAGAGAAGAAAGAAAATAGATGAAGAAAAGAAGAGGGAACAAAGGTGGGTTCGTGGGGAGAAAGAAAAGAAAGAAAAAGGAGGAGGAGGAAGGGGTGGAAGAGATGTAGTGGGGCAGAGGAATTAAAAAATAAGAAGTATAAAATTAAAAATATATAAATCATATATCCCAATTCGGTTTTCGAATCATTTTTTGGGTTGGATACCATATTCGAAAACCGATTCTAAAACTGAATTCATAATTTGAATTCGGTTTCAAACTAAATTTAATTCGAATACTAAATTCGAATTCGGTTTGATTTTCGAATTGGACCAAACCATGCACCCCCACCCTAAGCCTAACGACAAGTAACGAAGCCTGAACCGCCCCCTCCCCCGCGCTCAATATCTGATTCAAAGATTTCAGTAAAAATTTTGGAACAAAAAATACTGGAAAAACCACTTCGTGCAGAAGCAGGTCTATAGAATGTCACAGCCAGACCCGGTGAACATTCTGTCCGACGACGAGGACGGGGATGGGGACGGCGCCGCCGCAAGACTCCATGGTCCTAAGGATACGTTTATCCCGCAATCCCTAAACGGCCCCGTTTGCATCGACCTCTGCACGCCATACTCAAATTTGTCGAAGAAGAAGAAGCCACGGTTATCAGATTCCTCCAATACAAATCCTAGCTTGGGGAGTGATAGTTTTCCAGTTTTCGTCATCGACGATGACGTTACGCCGGGTAAGCTCTCTCCTGGACCCACTGCTGCCACTTGTGTCGCTTCCCAGAAGCCGACGCCGAACCCAATTTCTTCTCATTTATCGTCTCCCCAGAGCGTCTCGGTTGTCAAATGCTCCTATGGTTCCTTTGGTGAGTTTTTTCATATGGATTATTTCTTCAATTTGGAGTTTTTCTTAATTCTTGTGGGTTTTAAGTGTATCATGGAATTGGAGGATTTCAGTTGTACTTCCTGCAGTTACTTTGTTGTTTCTCATGTTGTTTCCTTTTATCTTTTGTCGGGTTTATTTATTCAGTTTGTTATGTTTAATGAGCATATGATTACTTCATTCCACTTTATAGACAAAGGAAGGTGAAGTAATGACTAATTTCTATTCATAGTTTGAGAATGGACTGTTTTAACTTGGTTGCACGAATACTACATCTTTTCCTCTTTGTGATGTTTTAGGTTGTGATCAGATGGTAAAAGTTTACAATGTTATTTTGCTCTTTAACTTGTGTTTTTGATGCATTGGAGGTTGAAATTCTGTTTAAACTAAAATGTTGTTTTTTGTAGGTGTCAACTCGACACCATCTGTTGTTGACGAGACATCAATATCGGAATTGTCTAAACTGGAAGTTCCAATTATCAGATGTAATCATGCCGTTTCTTCTTTTCAACCATTAATATCCGAGTATTTGTCTCCAGGTGAGAGCAAAATTTGCCAAATCTGCTATACTGTAAGCCACAAGTTCATTTTTTGAACAAAATGTAATTCCCAAGTTATGGTTTTGTAGTTCTTTTGGATTTTAAGTGAATTATGATATTGGAGGATTTCAATTGTACAGTCTGCAGTTACTTTGTTTTTTCTCATATTGTTTCTTTTTTTTTTTTTTTTTTTGGGTTTTTATTTAGTTTGTCATGTTTAATGAGCATATGGTTCCATCTTATTCCACTTGATATACAAAGGAAGGTGAAGTAATGACTATTTGCTGTTTTTAGTTTGACAATGGATTGTTTTAACTTTTTCGCACAAATACTACATTTTCCCTCTTTGTGATGTTATATGTTGTGATCAGATGGTAAAAGTTGTTTGTCGCTTTAACTTTCTTGTGTTTTTGACACTGGAGTAATGAAATTCTGTTTAAACTGAAATGAAATTCTGTCGTTGATGAGACACCAGTGTCGGAATTGTCTAAACTGGAAGTTCCAATTATCAGATGTAACCAGGCGGTTTCTTCTTTTCAACCATTAATATTCGAGCATTTGTCTCCAGGTGAGAGCAAAGTTTGCCAATTTTGCTATACGGTAAAGCACAAGTTCATTTTTTTAACAAAATGTAATCCCCAAGTTATGGTTTTATAGTGTTATTAGGATAATTTCCTTCTTTTTGTTTGATTTAAAACTTTATATAACTGTGATATTGATCGTATTACCCTTTTAGAATTCTGAAATGTGCTACTTATTCACATGAAGATCAGAGATTGTGCATTGCCACTTCTGTAAGGGCATGGAGTTGTAACATGTGGTTTTGTCATGGTCTTTTGCAATACATTTCACGCTGAGGTTTTGTTCTCATTTATTCCTTAGCTCATATAAGCTGGAAAGCTGGGTATTCTGAAATCTGGTGCTTCTGATAGTATTGATTAGGGGATGGCATGAAGCGTTACTTTTACATGAATTTAAGGTATTTCTGTAGACATGGTCACATGGAGACAAACCTCCCTTAATAGCCTCAGCATGATGGCATCTTGTAGCAATGAACAAATTAACAATAGTTGAAATTAATATTTTAATGATTGACCATACTTTGAAGACATTTAGTTGCTAAACACTCCATAGAATACTCATATTTTAAGATTGGAGTTCTATTTGAACAGTAAAGCCTAGCCTTTCATCTGTTTTCTTTCTATACTTACAGTAGTAACAGTAAAGCCTAGTCTTTGATCTGTTCTGTTAGTATGTGAGTTTAGCTAAACTTACGGATGACCTCAGGGTGCTTTAAAACAATATCAACTTTTTATTTTGTCGTATTACATGCTTTATAAAATCTTGGTCAATCTTATGAAGATTACTTCATGATTAAGGTCATCACAACTCTATAAGTTGATTCAATTGATATAAATACCATCTGTGTCCAGGGGAATTCTTTGTTTTTTCTCTCCAGTTCTAGTTTATCATGCAAACACTCCTTTCCATAAAACCTGAACTTAAATTTGTTCTTTTTACTTCCCCAAGAAAAAAACACGGATGATTCCTTTTTGGATATAAAGACTTCTTGGGTTGTTATTAAATGGAGTTCAGACAGATTGGTCTTTGCACTAAGTTTCAACTGCAACATGAGTCTGAAACTTTTGTGGAATGGAATTCTTTTGATTTTGCAGTTTACTTGTTCTTAAGTTTGAATATCTGCTTCTTGTTCACAACGGAGTTATTGAATTTCTTTCTTTTTATTTTGTGTCTCAAGAATTACAAAGCTTTTCAAAAGTTCTTGGATATTTTTATTGGGAGTCCAAAATAACAAGTGAAAGAGGTCATAAATTTCTGGTTGATTTTCTTTGTATTTCAGTTGTTCCATGTCTCCATCTTAGTGGTATTCTTTTTCTTTTTATAATTTCAGACAGATTAATAAATTTGGGATCTGACAGTGAGTCTGAGAGAGGATGGGAGGGTCAGGAACTCGAAGGAGGAATTTCTAATTCTCATGACACAGAAGTATTGGGATTCAGCTCCAAATTTGCTGAGTCAACAGATAATTTTGGTGAGTAACTATTCTTTAAATCTTTTATGTGGCACTAATATCAAAAATTACATGATTGAATGTGTCACTGTCCTTCTGAAGTTCACTTTTGTTTATTACCTCTGAATTAAAAAAAATGTTTCTGTAGGTGAGATTAATGAAATGAACATACCAAGATTAAGTTCTTCTCTTCTGAGTTCGTTGGGAAATCATTCATCTCAGGTATGTTGCTTGCAGCAGCAGTGTTTTCCTTTCCACATTTTCTTAAGAGAATTCTTACTGATCTGCGACAGATCTTTGCTTTATTCCTAAAACAATGTTTTGAATTTTTACTACTCCCAATTGTCAAATTTCGTTGTAGATATTTCACACTAATCAAGAAAAAAAAGTGTTGTTTTTATTTAGGGAAAATGACGCCCCCAAATTTTGCGATCATATACTTGTGGCCCTCAAAACTATTTTTTGTTTCATTTTGGCCTATGAACTTTTAAGATATGATACTTTTAGCCCTTCTGCTAATTTGACCATTGATATAAACGAAAAATGTTTTTGAAGAAGTATTACATTTTAAGGTTTAGGGGCTGACACAAAAAAAAAAAAAAAAAAAAAATAGTATGGTGAATTTCACATTTTTATGTTATTCAAAGTAAATGTAGTTATTAGGCTTTTTCCTTTGTGAATATCAGCTGAAAAATAATTGACTGGATGAAATATTTCTACGGAAAACGTTTCGTGTGGACTGTGATTTAGACTTTAGACATATTTGTTTAGCCAATTTATCATTTTAGATTATAAGTTCAGGGGGTTTAATCAGTGTCTGTTAATTTGGTTTGGTAACATAATGTCATATACATTTCTAATAAAAATGTATTCCAAGGTCTAGAAATGTATGTAACATTATATTCACACAGGAAAAAGCCTAATAGCTACATTTAATTTGAATAATATAAAAATGTGAAATTCATTATATTTATTTATTTTTCTTCTTTTTGGCCCTTAAAACTTTTAAAATGGGATACTTTTAGCCCCTTCAGAAATGTTCTTCATCTGGCCTAATGATCAATGTTGACAGAAGGGCTAAAAGTATCCTATTTTAAAAGTTCAGGGGCCAAAACAAAACAAAAATAGTTCAAAGGCCAAAAGTATACGATCGTTAAAGTTGGGGGGGGGGGGGGGGGCTTGCATGGTTATTTGTCCTTTTAATTATTAGTAAGGTAAACATGAAACCTTACATGATATTGTTAATTTTAGAAGAAGCCTGAGGATAAAACGAAGCACTGTTTTCTGATACATTTTTGGTGTTGTTTAGCTTAGAAGCGCCAATTTTAGTTGTGTTTAGGATAGGAAAATTCTCTGTTGGCTGTTTGACCACCAATATAGAGTGGAAGATGAAGAGTAGTGAAAAATGGTCTGAGGTTTATTATCCTTTAAAAATGTTTGTCCTTGTTTGAAGTTAGAAATGCAACACTACTTTCATGCTTGATCTCTACCACCTCTTCCATTTTTTCTTTGAATTTTTTTTTTCTTTATTTATTATGCAAGTTGATTCATTTGAGTGCTTTGCTCAACCATAGGCTTTTTTCATTGTTGGTATTTCATGAAATTATGTTCAGGTACATGGTTTTTCTGATGATGAATGCGACAGATCCTTGAACATGGATAAAGTCTCTGATCTAGAATGTAAACAGAAAGATGAAGTAGTTTCAAAAACATATGTAGATGGTTCAGTGGCAATAGGGAGGATGTCAAAGGAAGAAAGACTTCACATGAAAGAGGAAAAGAAATTACAAAGAGAAGTAAGTATCTTTCAGCATTGCAGTTTCAGCTAATATTAGTTTTTCAAAAATGTCTCTGATCAATTAACAATCTTCAGCAAGAGAAATTGAAAAATGCAAGCAAAAAAGCTGAAGCTTTAGAATTGAAAAAAGTAAGTTCTGTATAGCATGGTTTTGCATTGAATTATGGTGTTTCCAGTGAGCTGTCTGATCAAGTGTCATTCTACAGCAAGAAAAGTTGAAAAAAGCAGCTGAAAAAGCTGAAGCTGCCGAGTTGAAAAAACTACAAAAGGAAAAGCAAAAGTGGGAAAAAGGAAAGCTTGCCCAAAAATCCATTGTGTCTCATATAGATAATAAAGTAGTTGAAATGGGGTCTGTTGGAGGTATGATGTTAATTCAACTATTTTGATAGGTTATTCATTTTAACTTCTTTTTATTGTCTGGAAAGGCAATGAGCATTGATTGTCTTCTTAGGACATTTGCTTACTAGAATTGGGGAAAAAGGTCTTTCATTTCGTGTAGCTTCAAATCCAATTGAAAGATCTATTGTATGGTCAATGAGTATCCCAGAAGAATTATCACAGGTGAGGTACATATTGGTTTTGTCTAATTCACAGTTTCAATTTCTAGTACCTCATTTATTACTTGTGGTAGAATAGCATATAATTGCTACTGTAGACTTGTTAGTTTGTGGTGTTAGTATGTGGAAATGCTTTATATTTTCTGCGTCTCTTCAATGTCTGTAATTTTTGAAAATCTTTATGGGGTTCAGTGGTCTTCCTTATTTCCCCAATGTTGGACAAAGGATTGTCAGTGTCAAAATAATTGTGGAAAATAAAATGGTTTCAACTATTTCCTCCCCTTTTTTTGGGTTGGCCAAGAAACCAGATATCTTGGCATTTGAAATCATATGGTATGTTGGTTTAATCTCTTGGGTCATGATGAGTGTTTCACACATGATAGGAGCTGCTTCTTTATGAGTTCTCTGCTAGTCCAATTTTGAAGTATCTTTCTTCCGTTGAAGAAAGGTGAAGATCTGACATCATTTTTATCTTTGTTTTGTTGCAAAACCTGTATTTGAATGTGTGTTTTGTTCAGATTTGGAGGTCGTTACGCTTGTTGTCACCATGAAACATGGTCAGTTTAGTTGAATCTGCTATCATAGCGTGCAATTATTCCCTAATCTGTTCAAGTCTTACCATTATACATACCTTGCAAGCCAACATGCTCTGAATTTTCACATTATCTTCTTGCTTTCATAACCTTAGATTGTGCTCTGCATTAAGCTATACTTTGAAATGTCTTAACCACATAGTTTGGTGCAGATTTCTTCTAGTCGAAATGTAATACCTTATGTGTTGCTTATATATGGAGCTGAGGAGTTCTGCAATGTTATCATGAATGGAGAACTTTTCAATCAAGTTTCCCAAGTTCAACATCAATATCCAAGCTATACAATTTGTTTTCTTGTGAATAGGCTGATGGCCTACATCAATAAAAGGTAGATAGTTCATCGTTGTTTGTGTTGAATTTTGTTCTTAACAAATCACTTTTGATTATTATAAATGTTTAAATTTTATTTCTCATTTTATCTTTCTTTTTATTTGTCTTTTCCCAATAGTTTGATGCCTAGAGATCTTTCATTTACTTTTTTATTTAAATTTTTGTTAACCTGTTTATGAATGGTGGGGATCCGTGATGAGGTGGACAAAACCTTACAGACATACATAATACTTCCTTCTTGTGACCTTTCAGTCGAAAGCAATTAAGCTGCTGCACTGATTATTGTTTATGAATTAGTTAGTCTTCAATTTATTTTCATCCTCCTCTTTCAGCTGTTTGACCTTATCATCTCTCTCCCTCTAGTAAATGATCTGTTGTAATTCTATCATGTGTAAGTGTGTGCAGTTTTTAATTTTGCCCCATAACATAAATCTGTTACTCCCTAAGACTTAGAATCTTAATGTTTTGGCTTTCTATGAATCGCAAGGCTAGTGTAGCCACATTATGTTGTCTAGTTGTGTGATGTAAAAAGTAGGCTAGTGTAGCCACATTATGTTGTCTAGTTGTGTGATGTAAAAAGTCTTTGCATGCAATCTTTTTGAATTGGTGTTATAATAGTTATCATATACCAAATTATGAATTGGGTTGAGTTGGTTCTGTTTTTAACTATTGGAATAATTTTAAACTTAGCTCTCTTTTTCTGCAACTTTAGTGTATAATCTGCTTCATGATGCTGTTGTGGTAGGGAACAAGGTCAGTACAAAAATCCTGACAAATTTGAAGGTTGGAAGCGGCCACCAATTGAGGAGGTTGGACTGATCTCTTAATTAGATATTTCAGAAATGTTGCATGTGGTATTATTATTATTTTGGAGTAATGGAACTTTATGACAACTCGTGGCTAATAGGTTTTGCCTTAATTTGATTTTGTTTGTAATTTGATTTACAGGTCTTAGCAAAATTAACCACTCATTATATTGGGGTGCATTCTAGACTCTGTGCTGATGAAGCTGAATTAGCAGAACATGTAGTCAGTTTGACACAAAGCCTTGCTTCTTGTCAATATAGGTTTGAAACAGTTGTTTCTGTTTCCAGTTTTGATTGTTCATAAAACTGAATGTATATTTTGCAAGCAGTGAGGTTTTTATGTAGACCAAGTGATTATTTTGTGTAGTTATGAGTTATGTATTTGAGTTTCCCAAAGGAGTCAGACTACCTCATTTTTGGACTTCATTTCAGCTCTACTGCCATATGTGTTTAATACAACTTCCATAGATCTAAAAGTTATTTAACAGACATTGGCTGTCTTTGCTTCTGTTATCATATGATACTTTTTCTCTCCGTCCAATATCAGGAAGAAGCTGACACCATTATCAGTGAATGCAAATGGCTCTATTGTACCCAAGGACTGTGCAGATAGAGATCTCATAAAGAAGGACATGTGGTTAGTAGCTTTAAAGTATTGTCTAAAGTTTCATGTTGCAATTTTGTGAGCCAGCATTTGATAAATAATAATGCGTTTATTTTATCCAATTCTGCAATTTCTTATGGATCTTGAAATGTGCTATACTAGGCTGGTTAGATTCTGTGTTGGTTATGGATCCACATGTAAATTGCATTTCTTTTTATGTGCGCAAATCTTTGCTTGTTTGGATAAAGCAGTTCTTGCTTTTGCAGCAAAGCTTGAGATACCTAAAATTTTCGCATCAATGAATTATGAATGAAGATTTTAACTTGTATTATTGTGGCTGCAGAATCTAGAAATTACTTTGTGTTAGTAATGTCTGTTTATGATTTGGGTTGAAATTACAGTTACACTGTGAAATAGTGATTAACTGTTAACTGAATTTGGGATATGCGAAACAGAAGATTGAAGCACAAAAGAAAAAGAAAACGTAATATATAAGTCTTTTGTAGCGGAGTTCCCTTGCATCGCATATGTTACATTTATACAAGTAGATACCCGAGCCGGAGCATGGATTTATGGGCATATACTTGAAATTTCTGCTGCCGCTTTGAACTTTGGATCTTTAGCTTGGCTGTAACTCAAGGCTTTCTTCTACTTCCTTGCGTCTGTGTGATTTCAGTTTCTTTTCCCTTTTCTCCAATATTACCTCCTTATTGTGAAACCATTTCGATGCTGTGTGTTCATTCCTTTCTTCCCTTTCGTGAACTTGCTTGAGCAAAATCAACTGTCATAAAACTAGTTACTGACATAATTCAAGAAAGCTATCTGATAATCCTCTTCTGACTGCTTTGTCTTTCTGGTTTAAATCAGTAAATAATCACTAACTGAACTGAACTTTGAAAGCTTTGTACATAAAGCTTGTGTATGGCCTCAAAAAACATGTTCTGCCCTAAAGCCTTGTTTTGGGAAGAGTTTCTTAGTATCCTTTTCCTTTTTGAACCGTCATGATGAATTTTTATTACCAGCGTGTTTCTGTTTCGGTTACTAACAGTATCATAATAGTCACCTCACCCATAGATAATCCAAAGCAAGAAGAGGGTGAGACTGGGTAGGCAGCCAATGACAAGATAAAGAAATAATTGTTTATAAATTTTTAGGTGGAAGAAATAATTGTTCAATGACACTTTGGTTTATAAATTTTTTTTTAGGTGGAAGAAATAATTGTTCAATGACACTTTGGTTTATCCTTTATATGAGGTGGAATAGTGTAATTAACTCAAAACTAATATACAAAAATTGAACCTGAAGATCAGTTGTCCTTTATGGTTTGTTTCAGCTTGCATTTGCATGACCGATAAGGTTGCATTGCTTCCTCTTGGTTTATAATTTTTTTTTTTTAGGTAGAAAAACTAATGGTTCAGTGACACTTTGTCACTATTGTATCCTTTAAATGAGATGGAAAATTGTAATTAACTCAACTAATAGACAAAAATTGAACCCGAAGATCAGTAGCCCTTTATGGTTTGTTTCAGCTTGCATTTGCATGACTCAGAAGGTTTGTTTGTTGGTTGCATATTGAAAACCAGACATCATATATGATGCTCAGAAAATTTTTGTACTCGTGAAAAAATAGATCATAAATCTTTAGGTTGAAGAAAGAATAAATGAGTTTTGTAGTTGCTGTGTCCATAAAAAAGAAACTTGAGGACTGTAGTGGGTGAACTCTTTCTCTTGAACAAGGGTTAACCAAATGAATTTAGCTTTCACCTTACATACCACTTTACATGCTATTAATGTTGTAACTGTTACTATGTTAAGGTACTGCATCTTCTTCTGCTAGACATTGTGTCATTGTTATAGTAATTACGTTACAGCATTTGCTACATAGTTTAGTGGCAGTTTTCATTCATCCCAACAAATGCCTTTGAATATTCAGGTTAAAAGCATTGATTGCTATCCCAAAGGTACAACCACGATTTGCCATTGCCATAGCAAAGAAGTATCCTACAATGAGATCTCTTCTGAATGTCTACATGGATCCTAGCAAATCAGTAAGTATCGTTAGAATAAATTTATTTACTTTACAAAAGGACTACCTAAAAGTTTCATACGATTTCTGAGGTTTCCATTTACTGAAGTCATGCTTTTTTCTTCTCTTTATTGGTTGGAAAATCATAGATATGTCTGTTCTGGGCATTTTGTTTTACAAAAACATCTGAATTGATGGTTTAAGAATAACTATATGTGCTTGTATCTGATTTGAAAGAAGAAAAAATCTTTGATTTTCCAACCCAGACAAAATTTTACAATGAGCACACAGGATCACTAGTAGTAGGTGTTGTTTCTTCTTTCAGCAGTTTCGAATTATTCTTACAGCATCCCAGCATCAGAAAATATTAAGGATAGTATATGATGCTAATGGACTGTGCGATACTATAAACAATCTCTTCTTTACTAATCTTTTCTTTATTTTGGTTTATCAGCAAATCAAGCTAGCTTGATTAGAGTTATTTGCATTTTTTTATGAGAAAAGGAATAACTTACTCCTTAAGGGTTTTAGTTGTGCACAGAATTCTCTCACACTTGTTTTAGCTATTTAGATAGGTTACTGCTAAATCTGTACCTTTTGGTTGCTTCAGTCTTGCAGTTTTGGTCCCCTTCTTATGTTGCACTTAAGAGTTGACACAGCTGCTCATTGTCCGTTAATGACTTCCAGTTTCCATTTCTTTGCGTACTTTATTCATTAACTATGACTTCTAATAGCCTTCATTCAAGTAGGCCTGCTCAAAAGAAGTGGATCAACTAGTTGAACTGAACTGAATTTCAGTTTGGCATTTACTTTGGGTCGGATTTTATGCACGGTTACTCGACTATACTGTGGAAAGAAAAAACCACTGAATCAACACAAACAGATCGGCTCAGAACCCGTACCGAACCAAACCGAACACTACAGTTCGGGGCAGTTTTCTCATTCTGTTTACTCCTATATTGAAGGCTAGAAAGTCAAATACTACTGTTTTTACAACTGGTTTGCGGTTTTAAGACTGGTTATTTTATTTGCGTCACCCATTTTTTCTGTCCCTTGTCAAACTTGAATGACTCTTTTTACTCTTACCTTTTTAAGAGGGACACTCAATTTGTGTATTTTTGTGTCAGGTGCACGAGAAAGAACGCTTGCTCATGGATTTGCCGACGGAAGGCTTACTTGGTGATGACAGAAGATTAGGCGAAATTTGTTCAAAGAGGGTTTACAGAGTACTAATGGCTCAATGCGGAACCATTCTTACTGATGATGTTGAGGATGGAGCTGATTTCTTCAGTTATCAAACTACTTGATAAGTCTCTACTGTTTCTGTAAGTCGTACATTAGTCTGTAAATGTAGCACTCTAGTACAGCATGCTCATGTTCCCTGGTTCCCTAGTTTAGTTTCTTCCTAACTTAGATTTTGTGCCAGAAATCCAAAAAAGTATACATAGGTTTCAATAACTTTTTTCTTGTATCACTCTTTAAAACGATGTCATATCATTTTACTCAAATGATTAATCATGCCAAGTTGGTTCTTTTGCTTAGGTTGATGACCAAGAGTTCTTAATTACTTAGATGACTAGTTGACCATTTAAAGCCTTGCTTTAAAACTAGTTTCAGCATTCTGCAAGATTACTGTTACAGAAGCCATTGTTAGTCAAAGGTTCTCTTTAATTATAAAGGGATAATAACGAAAACATGTCTAAATTTGGGGAAAAAAATATAGATATTCCCCTAGAGTTTAGAGAAATATCAAAAACCCCCTTCGAATTTTTACATATATACAAATATAAATATATATCCTTATAATGTCCAAAAATAATAAGGACTTTGAGAGTATTTTTTTTTTTAAGTATAAATTCAGAAATATTATGAGACGTATTTTTACTTTTTTGCATATCTGATAAGGTTTTTTAAGTTATTCCAATTTTGGTTGTGTTGAATACATGGACAATTTAAAAACAAATTTAAGAACGAAATACAAAATATCCTAACATTCCCACAAAGGGTCTCACACCTTCATTTTTTATTTTTATTTTTCCCCTTAAACCCACCTCTGCCCAGTGCCGACAGAGGTGGAGATGGAAGATCACCTTTGCCGCAAGCCAGTAGAGGTGATCTTCGACCTTTTTTCTGGCGTCGGTAGAGGTGGAATACGAGGTACTAGACTTTCACCTCTGCCACATTCGGGCAAAGGTTTGGAGTATTTCTGCCGCGAGAAAATATTAGGTAATTAAGAAATACCATTCATGAGCTGACATGGTGATTATTAGGGCTTGTTCTTTTGGTTTTGATTTCAGTTTCAGTTTCAACAGTAAATTTAATATATTATAATCATTTTCCATCATTTTCAATATATTTTTTTTTAGTATTCAGCTAACTCTTTTAATATTTTCAATATGCTTTTACATTATAAAACTAATTTTTAAAAACATGTTTTCAAAATCGTTTTCAGAATAATAAAAAAGAACATGTCTTTAATATTCCACTCACGTTTTGACATGTGGACATTTTTAAAATAATAAAAAATGAAAAAGCATAATAGTTTTGTCTTTTCGCTGTTTAAAATTTTGAAATGGTTTATGCATTTAGTAAAATGGTCCATGTATTATTACTTATCATTTTAAAAGGGGAACTGAGATTTTTTTCAAATTTTTAAAAAGAAGAAAAGTGATCACTATCGATAAGCCCAAACAACGGTATGTCTAAACGCAGGGAAGGAAAATGCTAAACGCAGGGAAGGAGAGATAATATTTTATTTTTATACCCAAAATACGCCCACCACAAAGAAGCCCCCAGCCTAATCTCCATTATCCCTTGTGTCTCTCCCAGCACTCTCGCCAGGATGGTCCGCCACCCAAATCTGGCTTGCTGCTTACCTGCAGCCCTCTCGCCAGGATGGTCCGACATCCCGTTTTTCTGGCAGCTTTCATGTTTTGCATTTCATTTTTAAATTTTTTTTTTTTATGGATTTAAAACATGGTTAGGTCATCTTACTCCGTTTTTGAGGGTTAGGGTCCCTAACCTTTGAAATCAAGATTAGGCGGCCTAATCCCATTTTCGGGGGTTAGGAGAAAACGATTAGGCCACCTAACCTTGCATTCAAGGGTTAGAGTCCCTAACCTCCGAAAACATAGTTAGGTGGCCTAATCCCATTTTCGAGTGTTAGGAGAAAACGAGATTAGGCCGCCTAACTTTGCACTCGAGGGTTAGGGTCCCTAACCTCCAAAAATATGGTTAGGTGGTCTAATTCCATTTTTGGAGGTTACGAGAAAACGAGATTAGGCCGCCTAACCTTACACTCGAGGGTTAGGGTCCATATCCTTGCTTTTGGGAGTTAGGCCCTAACCCCATTTTCGGGGGTTAGGAAACAGGGTTAAACCCCTCTATTGGCAAAGTGAGGCTGCCGGAAAAAGGAGAGCAAATCTCCTCTCTCCGGCAAAATTGTGCTGGAGCGGCAAACAAATGAAACCCACTTGCTGGGAGCAAGTGGGTTTCATTTGCATGTCGCAAAGAATAGAAACCCAGCAAGGGGTTTCATATTTTGATATGAAACCCACTTGCTGGGTTTCATTTTGTATTTTGGCAGCCAAATCTGGCTAGGTTACACCCGGCTAGTGTGTAGTTTTTTTCCTTAATTATTTTTTTTTCAAGATTTAATGTCTTCAGCAATTTTTGATGGTGTGGGTGACGGTTTTGGCGGCAGCGAGGTTTTCCGGCGGTGCTGGGTTGGGAAATGGTGGGGGGCTGGTATGATAGGATAGAGATAAGGGCAATTTTGGTACAAATATAAAATACTATCTTTCTTTCCCTGCGTTTAGCATTTTTCTTCCTTGCATTTAGCATGGCCCTAAAACAATAGCAACTTTGTGATTGCACTGAAAAAAGAAGAAGCATAGTGGAAGTGATGATGTTCCAAGTTGACAAGCAAGTCATTTCATTTTCGGAAAGCAGGCAAGATTGGACAGAGAAAGGCCCGCAAATTTAAGAAAATATTGAGACGCAACGGCGCCGGGACTCTCCTTGTCTGATTCTTGTTGATTTTATTCACACGCTCCCACCGTGCTCTGCGTGTGCTGGTGCAGGTGCATGCCATTGCCTGGTGGTGGTGTGGAGCCGCTCAAACTTAATACGGTGGCCCAACCACAGCACCACAGTCACTAATCAAGACGTAACCTACCTTTCCATTTGGATGGTCGACGTCTATTTCTGTACGATTAACGAAACAAATCTCAAATAATTTATCACAATTTTTTATTTAATAATTATTACTATCACATTGTCGACCATATCGCATTACTTAATTTAAAAAATTATAATGAATTACTTGATATAAGTATTGTACTATATGTGATATGATTCATCCATTAGCCATTAATTGTGAATTGTGGTACGCTAGCATAACTTCACATTGCTATGCTCGAGAGTGACTCAACCACCATTATCAATGGATCTCGGATTTCTTTGTTTTCTCATCCAATAATAATTAATTATAGGTTGAATAATTCATTTACCCCTTAACTTATATTGTTGTCTTGTTTTGATTTCTAAATTTGATAAGGTTTTATTTTTCGTTCTAAAGTAGTTTATAAATTGTTTCAAATTCAAATTTTAGCTATATTTGAACTATTTTCAATTAAAATGTAAAATATAACATACATATATTAGTAGCGTTAAAAAAGAAAAAGATTAAATCACGTTGTTTGTCTCTTATTTAGAATGAAACATTTACGTATTAATAAAAATAATTTGAATGCTAACTCAATTTGAGTTTGGAATCATTTGTAAATTATTTGTTAACTTCATTGATGAAATTGAGACTTTTTAAAGTTGAGAGATCAACGTGAATCAATAACCCAAATTAAAAGACGAACCAAGTAATTTAACAACTATTAATTATATTGAACGGTTTATTGATACGCAGCAAGTTTGTGGAATGATTTGAAACTGAGTACCTTTTAGTACAACAAAACAAATTGTTATTAGCACATATATAGTCATGTGCTGCATCAAGTATGTACTGCAGAAGAAATTGCTATCTTAGGAGTAATATAAGATGATTGTACAAATTCAATAATGTCGACAATAATCGTTTGTGTCACCATATAAGATGTCATGTTTTGCTATTGTATGTAGTTAATGACGGACTTTACACGATAATTGATAGTACAAATATGAACCATATTTTATCTATCTATTTGGTAGAAACCAATTAACTTTATATCACAAAGAGAAAGATTACAATGATGTATATATGCTTTATTATCTTCTACCTTTCTTGCTATCCCTTCTAATATAATCGAATGGCAGAGGAGGGAGTGATTGTGAGAACTAATAAAATTTATAATCTGTTATAAAATTACTACAAACTAAAACTATAAAAGCATGTAGTAAGATAAAGTATAAAAATACAAGAACAAAAATAATAGAGAAATAAAGATAAGAGTTCTTCCTTCCTTCATCATCTCATTTCATCTATTTATAAGCTTATATCTAAAGGTTACAAGACTCCAAAAGTTTATGGAGTAACTAACATAAAGGGATAGTGTAAATGATAGGATAATTAGGAGGATGGTGTTACGATCCCAGAAGGAGATGGAAGGATGGCAGAATGTTTAGATGTATTTATAGAGGAAGTGGAGGCTCCCTTTACAGTACTGGAATTGAAATTACATAAGTAAACTTGACTAATTCTTGGAAATTAAGTGAATAAAATCAGCAGGAAGGTTGCTGGAAATCTGGAGCTGCTCCAACAGCTCTGAGGAAGACTTGGTCATGAAGACTTAGTCCAGGGAGCTATTGGAAGGTGCTGGCAACAGTATCATTCCCCCGCCGTTAGAGCATCCTTGTCCTCAAGGATGAAGGTGGGGTACGCCCGGCGCAGGCGGCATTCGGACTCCCACGTGGCGGCCTCTGGCGGCGTGCCTTTCCACTGCACAAGGACTTCGGACTTCGGCCTGTACCGGTCCTTGGTGATGATCCTGCGCCTCAAAATGGCCTCTGGTTGGGCGAGAATGGTGTCGGCGGCGTCGTCCCTTGCCGGCAGGGTGTCAGAAAGGATGGTGTGTCCCAGAGACAAATGTTTCCGCAGCTTGCTGACATGGAAAACATTATGGATCTTGGCCTCGGAGGGAAGTGCAAGGCAGTAGGCGATCGGGCCCACTCGTTCTAAAATTTTGAAGGGACCAAAAAAACGAGGGGACAGTTTCATAACATAATCTCCATTAACATTAGAGCTACCGTGTGCTGGTGGTAAGGCTGTAATTTGACATACACCAGGTCTCCCACCTCAAACTGGACATCGCGACGGTGTTGATCCGCGTGCATTTTCATGCAGTGGTTGGCAGAGGTAATGTTGGCGCGTAACTCACGAAGGATGATGTCCCTGTCCCAGAGTAGTTCATCGAGGGGTTCGAGCGCTGTTCCAGTGGTGTAAGTGAGGATGTGAGGGGGTTTGATGCCGTAGATGGCTTCAAAGGGTGCCAATCGAGGAGTGAAGAGATATGTTGTAACTATATTCTGCCCAAGCTAACCACTCTGCCCAATGGCGGGGCTGATCCCCTGAAAAGCATCGGAGGTACTGTTCGAGGGTACGGTTAGTGACTTCGGTCTGCCCATCTGACTGGGGATGGTAGGCGGAGCTCATGCTCAACTGTGTCCCTTGTAAGTGAAAAAGCTGCTGCCAGAAGGAGCTGATGAAAATCTTGTCTCGATCGCTGACAATGGATTTAGGGAATCCATGCAGGCGAACAATTTGTTCGACGAAGGCTTTGGCGATGGAGGCTGCAGTGAATGGGTGTTTCAACGGCACAAAGTGGGCATACTTGGATAGTCTGTCAACATTGACCATGATAACGGAAAAGCCTTTGGAGATGGGTAGCCCCTCCACAAAATCCATGGAGACATCCTGCAAAATCTGAGTCGGCACGGCCAAGGGTTGGAGGAGACCCGCCGGTTTGGAGTGGTCACTCTTGAACCTTTGACAGGTGGTGCAACCCTTGATGAACTCCTTAACTCTTCTCGTGATTCCTGGCCACTCGAAACTGAGGCGGATACGGCCCAAAGTTTTTTGAAATCCAAAGTGGCCTCCAGGACTGGAAGAGTGGCAATCGGCCAGAATGAGAGGAATGAGGGAAGACTTAGGGCTCAAGTATAGTCTACTTCCTGTGTACCAGATTCCCGCCCGTTGAACCAATGGAGGGTGAGTTGAGCCCATCCGGAGAGACTGGTAGAAGGGGTCGGTGGTGACCTCTTGTTGGAGGGTGGCCCACCACTCAGCGCGGGGACCAGAGGTAGCGATGGCTTGAAACTCGGCCACGCGGGAGAGGGCATCCGCGGCAGTGTTCTCGGTGCCTTTTAGATACTCAATGTTGTAATCATAGCCCATGATTTTCGGTAGCCAACGAGTCTGTGCTGGGGTGGTGATACGTTGCTCCAACAAATATTTAAGGCTCCGGTGATCTATACGAACGGTGAAAGGTTTGCCGAGGAGGTATGGCCGCCATTTGCCAATGGCTTTAACGATGGCGAGCATTTCCTTCTCATAGGTGGACCAATGGAGGGCCGCGCCTTTGAGGGCCACGCTATAGTAGGCGATCGGCTTCTTGTTTTGGGACAACACGGCACTGATTCCAACACCACTTGCGTCGCACTCTACAACAAACTTTTGTGTGAAATCGGGTAGAGTGAGGACCGGGGCCGATGTGAGAGCAGATTTGAGGAGGTGGAAGGCTTGTTCCGCAGTGGCGTCCCATCGAAAACCTTCTTTGGAGAGGAGACGGTGAAGGGGGGCGGCGATAATGCTGAAGTGGCGGATGAATTTCCGGTAGTACCCGGCGAAACCCAAGAACCCTCTGACGGCCTTGACGGATTTGGGCATGGGCCATTCGCTGACTGCCTGGATTTTGGTGAGGTCGACTGCTACTCCCGCCGGGGAAATGATGTGGCCCAGATAGTCTACCTGGGTGACGCCAAACCTGCATTTGGATTCTTTCACAAACAATTGGTTAGTCGCCAGGATTTCAAAAACTGTGCGCAGATGTCGGAGGTGGTCATCCCATGTTTTGGAATATACCAGAATGTCATCAAAGAATACCAGGATGAAGGAGCGGAGGTAGGGCCGGAACAAATTGTTCATGAGGTTCTGGAAGGTGGCTGGGGCATTCGTGAGGCCGAACGGCATGACCAGGAATTCATAATGGCCATCATATGTTCGGAAGGCCGTTTTAGGGATGTCCTCGTCCCGCATTCGGATCTGGTGGTACCCGGCTGTCAGGTCCAGCTTTGAGAAAAAATTTGCGCCAAACAGCTCATCTAACAGCTCATCGATGACCGGGATGGGAAATTTATTCTTGACAGTGAGTCGGTTCAAGGCCCGGTAATCCACACAAAATCTCCAACTTCCATCGGGTTTATTAACCAGGAGAACTGGGGAGGAGAATGGACTTTTACTGGGTCGGATAAGGCCTGCGTCGAGGAGTTCGCGTACCATTTTCTAAATTTCCTTTTTTTGAAAATAGGGGTACCGGTAGGGGCAGACACTAACAGGGCTTGCATGGGGATGGAGTGTGATTGGGTGATCATGGCATCGGGTGGGCGGAAGGCGAGCCTTGTTTTGAAAAATAGGTGTGAATTGGGTGAGGAGGTGTTGTAAATCTGGTGAGACTTTTGTGGGTTTTTGTAGTGGGTTGGGCTCAGTCGAAATAGTGCAAAGGAAAGCAGGCTCGTGAGGTGAGTGGAGGTCTTGATGGGTGAGAGGCTTTAGGGAAGTGGGCTTCTGGCCCATCAGGGTGTGGAGTGTGTCTCCAGCCCAATATGACATGGTTAATGCATTGAAATCTGTCTGGACTGGTCCAAGAGTGCGGAGCCATTCTACGCCCAGAACTAGTGACACGAGGCGACGGGGGGAACAAAAAAGTCGGCCACTATCGGTTGCCGTTGGAGGGTGAGACCGGCGATGTGGCAGGAACCTTCATAGTGGATCTGGTCGCCGTTCGCAATAGTGACCTGGAGGCGGCGGCTCTGTTCGATCGGAATTCCCAACTTCTTGACGAGACCGGCGTCGGCGAAATTGTGGGTATTCCCACTGTCGACGAGGACCGTGACAGGCATGCTGTGAATGTGACCTGAAATTCGGAGGGTACGGGGGTGAGAGGTACCTGAGACCGCGTGGAGAGAGATCTCCGGAGTGCTTTCCTCGGGAGTCTCAAGATCCATGTCCGGCAGCTCCTCACCGGCGGTGTCTGGTTCGTCGGAAATTATGAACAGTTGCGGTCGAGTGCATCGGTGCCCCTTGAAGTATTTTTCGTCACAGTAAAAACAAAGATTTTTGTCTCTACGGGCTTTGGACTCCTCATAGGTGCGGGTTTTGAAAACTGGTGTTGCGGAAGGTGACGGTTTAGTTGTCGTGGCGGAGGAGGGTGGTGGTGGTGCTGCACCTAATAGGCTAGGTGGGGTGCTATTTCAGTTGAAAAATCGAGGTGGGGGTGGCCGCATTTGAAGGGATTTCTGTTGTTGGAATTTCTCCTCCACTAGCTGTGCGAGGCCGATGGCGGAGGCAAGGGTGCGGGGCTATTTCATCTTGACTTCGAAACGGATGTCGTCTAGGAGGCCAGCGATGAATGTACTGACCATGTAGGATTCTGGGAGGTCATCTACTTGGTGAGAGAGGCGTTCAAAATTCTCTTGGTAAGCTTTGATGGTGATAATTTGTTTGAGTCGAGCTAGGGACTCCGCCGGGTCTTCGAACTCAGTCGGACCAAATCGAATTAGGAGTTGGCGGGTGTATTCCGACCAAGAGTGTGGCCCACGATTCTTCATTAGCCACTGGTGCCACTGGAGTGCCACACCGTCGAGGTGGAGGGCGGCAAGGAGCACCTTCTGTTCTTCAGGAGTGGTCCAATAGGAGAAAAATTGTTCTGATTTATAAACCCACCCTGTGGGATTATCTCCTATGAACTTAGGGAACTGTAACTTTGGGTTGTTGTAGGAATGGCGTGGTAGGGAGGCGGCTGAAGTTTCTGGTCCGTCGGTGGAGGTTCGGTTGAGGTCCCTCTGTAACCAGATCGCGAAATTCGGTTTGTGTCTTGTTTCGGGTGTCCATTGGTTCAGAATCTTATGCTCTGATACTAGATGTTACGATCCCAGAAGGAGAGGGAAGGATGGCAGAATGTTTAGAGAGGAAGAGAGGAAGAGCAAGAGAAGGGAAAGGATATTTCTTATTTCCTGTCTGGGATTATGTCCACAGATGTATTTATAGAGGAAGTGGAGGCTCCCTTTACAGTACTAGAATTGATGTTACATAAGTAAAATTGACTAATTCTTGGAAATCAAGTGAATAAAATCAACAGAAAGGTTGCTGGAAATCTGGAGCTGCTCCAACAGCTTTGAGGAAGACTTGGTCATGAAGACTTAGTCCAGGGAGCTATTGGAAGGTGCTGGCAACCGTATCAGATGGGAAGTGAAAAAGTTGAGAGACTTATGGACATTCATAACAAAATATTCATAACATAATCTCCATTAACATTAATACACCCTGCAATTATTTTATTGCGCCAATATATCATGAGGATCCTATTATACATGATCACGATTTTGGTGTTAATTGTAATTGGACCGGCGGTTTTGGAAGTAAAATCAAAACCGGACCAACAATTTTGAAATCGAAACTGTGATCAACGGTTCCAGAACAGTAACCGTAATCAACCTTAGACGGTTCAGTTATGGTTTTACCTTCTGAGAAACCGAAGCCAGCAGTTACTTTCTCAGAAAGTTCCTATATATTTTTGTTGTTATTGCTTATTATTAGTATATAATGTATACATTTGCACATAAAATATAATTAATCATTTATATAATAGATATGTATATATTATGATAATATATAAACTAATTACAGTACAATATATCATATATGATATCTAGACAAATTATATATATATATATGTAACAGTCCATTTAATGAATTTGTAATACATAAAAGATATTGCAAAAATTAATTTTGAATATTTGCACTTAAATAAAAAATAAAAGAAAAAAATTGAACGAGTAAAAAATGGGAAGGGAAAATGACATTTTTGGTACTAAATGTTTGAGCTGTTTATAACTTTGGTACTAAAAGTTTACTCAGTTCTAAACTTGTGCCTTATGTTTATACTTTGTTGTATTTTTAGTACTAATACCTGCTATATCAGGTTTTATGTAGTCAAACCAAAGTCAAAAGTAATTTGGAGGTATTTTACAAGTTCTACAATTTTTGGGGGCTGAAAGTATAATTTTTCTAATATTATTTCCAAAATATTTTCGCAGTTCTTTTTCTCCTCAGTCGATGTACAAGTTTTCTTCCGACTGAGGAGAAAACCGAGAAAATATTTTGAAAATTATATTAGAAAAATTATATTTTCAGCCTCACAAAATTGTAAAATTGTAAAATACTCTCAAACTACCGTTGATTTTAGTTTGACTACGTAAAACCTGTTATAGTAGGTACTGGTACTAAAAATACAACAAAGTATAAATATAAAGTACAAGTTTAAAATTGAGTAAACTTTTAGTACCAAAATTATAAATAATTCAAATTTTTAATACTAAAAATGTCATTATTTCAAAATCAGAATTGAAACCGAAGTAGAATTGACAATTTTAAAACCGGCCAGAAACTGTCCCTGGTTCACGATTCCAAAACAGAATTGATATTTGCAGTGACGGAATCGATATTTGCAGCGACATTTTTGCGTGAAAAGACCGAAATGCCCTTGGGGTAAAAAAAAATTTAAATTTTCCAATCTGCTGGAAAAATTAAAAAAAAAAAAAAATGTCGCTGCAAAACCATCGCCGGGCGATGTTTTTCTACAAAACCATCGCCGTCGCCTGGCGATGGTTTTACACAAAACCATCGCCGGCGACCGGCGATGGTACCCCCCCCCCCCCCCCCCCCCCTTAAAGTTGAGATTTTTGATATTTGCAGCGACCACCGGGCGGATCTTTCCCATTCCGGTAAAAAATT
Organism: Leptodermis oblonga; assembly: GCA_016801395.1. Classification (NCBI taxonomy): domain Eukaryota; kingdom Viridiplantae; phylum Streptophyta; class Magnoliopsida; order Gentianales; family Rubiaceae; genus Leptodermis; species Leptodermis oblonga. The sequence goes on from CM028753.1 coordinate 27,141,494, forward strand.
TCACAATTTTGAAAAAACTACTAATAAATTCGGACATAATACAAGTAAAATAATTAATAAAACTACATAAAAAAAAGAAAAAAAAAAACCAAAGTGTCGCCGGCACTTTTGCAAAAGTGTCGCCTGGTTTTTTTTTTTCTTTTTTTTATGTAGTTTTATTAATTATTTTACTTGTATTATGTCCGAATTTATTAGTAGTTTTGTCAAAATTATGAAAATTTTTACCGGAATGGGGAAAATCCGCCCGGTGGTCGCTACAAATATCAAAAATCTCAACTTTAAGGGGGGGGGGGGGGGGGGGGGTACCATTGCCGGCGATTGTTTTGTGTAAAACCATCGCCAGGCGACGGCGATGGTTTTCTACAAAACCATCGCCGTCGCCCGGCGATGGTTTTACACAAAACCATCGCCGGCGACCGGCGATGGTTTTGCAGCGACATTTTTTTTTTTAAAAATTTTTCCAGCAGATTGGAAAATTTAAATTTTTTTAAATTTTTTTTACCCCAAGGGCATTTCGGTCTTTTCACGCAAATATCGATTCCGTCGCTGCAAATATCGATTCCGTCGCTGCAAATATCATGCCCTTCCAAAAACGTGGTAATGTCTAATCTCTATGTCTATATCACCCACCTATAGCTATAGCTAGCAGCCATACCCTAATATCATACACAAAGCTTTCAAATTATAGTCACAATCATGGCCCATGCACACCGCATTATAGACACAAAAGCTTTTGCATGGGCCCCATTCAATGTCTCCTTTTAATTCCTCCATCTATAACTAATATATATACATGTGCAAAATGGATGCAAGTGGCCAGATTCATCCCTTCAATTCTCTCTTCTTTCTAGCTCATTAAGTAAAGCTAGTATTTTTCTTCATCTATTACTCTTTATTATTAAGTTTCTTTTGAGCTTTTTCACATAAGAACATATGAATGTAGTGATGGAGAAAAGTAAATCATTTCCTTATTACTCTGCATCCTCATATGTGGAAGCCCGGCTAGATTTTGAAGATAAAACCAAGTCTTTCAGCTTCAATGGCCCTGGTGATCAAAATCCAGAAATGAAGAGGAGGAAGAGAATTGCATCCTATAATATGTATACCATGGAAGGTAAGCTCAAGTCATCTTTTAGGAACAGCTTCAAGTGGATCAAGAGCAAATTCATCTACACCAACTATGATTCTTGATCATCATCATCATCAAGAAGTTAATTTGCAAGGAGAGATTCTATGAATAAAAACTACTCCTTACGTTTCACTTACCTGTTTATGAGTCATAAGGCGCAAGTATTTCGAACAAAACTCTTCCAATGGGATGAAAGAAGTATGTACAGTACTGGTGTTTCTATTAGTGTTCAGTATTTTAATTCCCCTTTCATCTCTGATTATGGTGTGTTTTTGGATCATGAAAGGATGAATGATCACTACAATATGTTTTTGGAGTCATATTGAAGATATGTTTGCATAAGGGTTAATTTTAGGGATGACAAACAAGCGAGTTGGATGTACAAAGCTGAAATATCATGGTTGATAGATGGGGTTTATATTAAAGAGTTGTATATATGGTATATTTATCTAGATAGATTTCTCATGTAATGGAAAATTTGTGTGTTTTGTGATTTATCCTCTTCAATGGAAGAAAGGAAAAAGTTCACTTTTCTCTCATTTTCTTCTTGTTCATCATGCTCAACTAACTCGCTATGGTATTTCATGATGGATTTTGGTTGATTTAGGAATTCGTTTTAAATCAAGAAATAAAAATTGAGGCCCTGTATATATACCATCAAAGTTTAAGTTCCAAGTTTTCTTTTATTTGAATTAATTTTAGAAATTTTAAAAGTGTATTAAAAATAAATATATATATATATTAAAGATGATGAAAAACTATTATAAAATATAATTTAAATTTAAACTATCCACAGTTTACTCAATGCCGTACAAATATTTAAATATATCCAAATTAGTTTTTTTATTTAATGAAATACTTATTGATAATGGTTTGATTGTTTTATTATTAATAATAGGAAAGAAACAAATGAAAAGGAGAGGATCAACATAAATAATTATCACAATACTCCAGTGAACCAGGTGCATCCGTGCACTTGGATCAATAACGCGCGCATTAATGATGTGGGGTTATTAATCAGTTCTATATTAAAAGTAATGATAGATTCTTTAACAAAACTCCTCAAATTTGCCTCTCAACTTATGTGGAATGTCCACGTTGGACTCCAACCTGCACATGCTCAAAATTCACCCGCGTCTAGAACCCATGTCTCCCTCCTCTTTGCGCTAAAAAAAAAAAAACCCCTCCAAGCCTCTGCCTTCCGCCATCGTCAGGTCCTCATCCTTCTTCAGGGAAAGCAACTGAGTTTTCTTAAATGTGTGCAACAAATCTGAACTCTGTTCTTAATTGGTAAGAATGCTTTTCCCTTCTTCGATGTTTGGTTTGCCTCTCGTAATGAACATCGTCAAATTATGTTCTGTTTTCTTCTTCTTTTTTGCAATCACTGTGTTGCTTGTACTGTATGTTTGGATGGATAAACATCATGTGTACTCCCTCCTTTTCTGTGAAATTTTTGGCTGCTCTTCATCTTCCTCCAATTAAATTTTACGATTCTGTTGTTGGGTTGCATCTGTTCTTTCTCTGTATTTTTTTTTTCCTGGTTTTTTTCTGTCTCTTGTTTATTTTTACACACAGCATTTATGAATGAACACTAACTGTTTGATTATATGTCTCTGAGAATTGTAATGTTCTGGACAGACATTGGTGTGCAGATTTCTTATATCATACAATGCAAAATGATGAACAGTTGTATGCCAAACTTGTTCTGTGTTCACTCAGTTCATAACTTCAATCTTATTAGATGACATTCACTTGTTGTGATCTTTTAGTGTCAGCCTAAGAACACTACGACAAACTTTCTTTTTCCCACAGATTATCTCAGTTATAGTATTATCTGTTAATTATTGACAAGAGTTTACAGTAGTTATAGTTAACTGTGTTTTCTGGATCTTTTTACAAGTGATGTGCGTGGAAAACCACCAACTAAGAATAGAGTTGATTCAAGAATTACACAAGTATAAGAAGTACGCCAACCTTTGAACAATTACTCAAGTTTGCTCCTCTTCTCATTATTTAAACTTAAATATATTATACTAATGTAATCAAGTTTCTCACTGCTCTACAATGTTGTCTTATTCTTCTTGTATCCTACACTGATTATATGGGGAGAATATGAACAAATATTCTTGCAAAATTTGGGTCACAAACTAGAAAAATCAGTTTTAGGAACATCTCATTTCATAAGCTTAGACAAGTGAGTAGGCCTTGGGCAATATATCCTAAAGTTCAATGTTGCAATTTGATAGGCTGGACTTAAGAGAGGAGCAATTTCCATGGCTTTGGCATTCAGACATTTACATTATTTTTCACTCAAAATGGTTAGTAGAAGTTAAAAAGGTTAAACAACTTTGTCTTACTAGATGTTTTCAAGGTTTCTGGTATTGGAGCATCTGAGGCTTTTGATTTTTTTGTGGATGTAGTTCAGCCTGAAACACCTAATGGAAACCTACAAAGTTCACCCTGGAAAATTCATAGAAGTACTATAAGAAGAACAAGTATAGATTAAACCAAAAAAAAGAAAAAAGACACAACCAGATAGCCTAGAAATACCCTTCATAATATGAAGTCAATTCTCCATCAATAATAAAATCAATTACCATACTTGTATCAACAGTTTAGGTTTTGAAACGGTTGTGAATGCACGTGCGATGTTATATAACTTGTCTTTTTGTGTTCAACTGTTCACTTTTTTTTTTTTTTTTTTTTCTATATGTGATTGTGAGAAAGATATATGGTATATTGCTGAAACTAAAGAATAAACTCATGTTTTGAGCACCCTACTGCATTATTATGGTTCAGGGAGATAATCCTTGAACTAATTAATGATGTAATTGATGTTTTTGCTAGCACATATTGTTTTATATAGGGCAGCAGAAATAATAATTTTTCTTTAGTAAAAAATTATGAGCCATGGAACATGAAAACAGCAGCAGCAAGCAGAATTCTAATAGATTTTCATCTGTTTAGTAGAAGTTGTACTTTTTCTTAGCTTGACTGATACTGAAGGTTGATTACTGCAACGTTAACGTAGAAAAAAATGCACTACCATATTATTTGATGTTGCACCAGCCTTAGCAAAGCCTCGAGCATGTCTTGGAGTATGCATTTGCAGAAGGAAAATTTATGATGGGTCTTTTGCGGAGTTTGGAAGGTGCGGGGAAAGATGAATTAGCTGAATTTCTTGCATTAAATGAATCCCTTAAATCTTTGCTCGAACGCTGCAAACACATGACCTTGGAATTTGTGGATATGCTTCCCGGGCTATTCTTGCAGCAAAATGAAGGATTTATTTCCCGGCAACTTGTTTACTGCTAATATTGAAAATTTAATGACTGCTTTCCCATGTTTGAATTGTTTTGAATTAAAAGGTCAGAGAATTATTGTTGATTTTGCATTTGTTTTCCTAGGTATTGATTCTTTTCATTTCAATGCAAAAAATTTATGTTTATCAAAACATAGTGTTATACTATTTGGGTACAAAACTTACCTCAAGCATTGTATTTTTTCTGGAATCAAACTGAGTGCTATGATTCTAATGCCACATTTATATCAGTTCATGGGTTCTGTTGTGTCTATTACAATATTGGGGTTAGTTAATATGTAAGTTTTTATATCAGACACCAAGAGTCACACTTAAAACTGAAAAACAACTACGAGCTAAAAATGTCTAGAAATCTTTTAAAATACTCCAATTACAAGTAAAGGAGACATCATCTTTTAACTACATAAACATATATGAAAAAGGAAGTGAGAGGGGGGTGGGGGGTGGGGGTGGGGGAGGGGAGTAAACCTTGCAAGTATTATGCCTTCTTCTTTTTGGACTTGGGCATCACAATGTCCGATAAACATGCTAAGGAAGCAAAGAAGTACCAAAAGAGAACATACATTAATCAAAATGACATTTTCTTGAAAGTAAGAACCCCTTATGCATAGAATGATCTGTGTCTATAAATGATTACCCATGGGGCAATTTAATTGCATGACAATTTTTACTAAACATAAGATATTTTTTAAAATTTTAAGTGGTAAAAAGACAATAATATCCTTATATATTTCTACACTCATAAATAGTTTTACCTACCATTTTTACCTACACCCTCATTTCCTCTACAAGAATTTTGCATGCGTATTATGGACGATAACTCCGATAACAATCCATATTTCCCAATAAGTATGAAAATTACACATTTTTTAGGTGAAAGATGGAACCTTTTGAAGATTTTTGTTACTGCACATAGAATCGCCTCATCCGGGCGATTCTATGGAAAAGAATCGCCACAGGACACCAATTCTTTTCCATAGAATCGCCTGGTTGGGGCGATTCTTTGGGAAAGAATCGCCTGGTTGGGGCGATTCTTTGGGAAAGAATCGCCTGGTTTGGGCGATTCTTTCCCATAGAATCGCTCGGTTGGGGCTATTCTTTTTAAAAGTTGAAATCTACAGTAAAATTGGGATTTTACTGAAGAAAGAAGTAGAAAGGGGAAGGGCAAAAAAGTAATTTCAAGTCTAAAATTTTTTAAAAGTGTCCTTTATTTAGGAAAATGTGTCCTTCAATTAACAATTCCTTTACCCATAATGGATAGTAAGTAAAAATGGACATACTAATGATAATAATAACATCCCAACTACTTTCAGAAAAAAAAATAGCATCCCAACTATCATATGCTAAATACATTTAGCATACATCTTATCTTTGTGTTCTTTATCTTCTCACCTTAATTAAAGCTACATATTTGTCTCCATTAATTTGTGACAAATTGATTATACAAGAACTGGGAGTCGTGCATAATTAGTGGTAATTTGCAGCCAAAGAAAGAAAGATAGTAGAAGTGCTTGATTCGATCAAAATAGAATAAACAAATTTATGCAAAGAGTCACTGATGTAGCAATTCTACATTCAACTCTAAGTAGTTTGCTATGGTTATCAGTCTAAAGTGGTAAAAAAAAAAGAAAAGAAAAACTTCCAAGTATAACTTCTCATATGTTTGGTGAAGCACTGGTGAGCTATTCTTAGTTCCCAAGATCACTTCAGGAGAACACCACATATCTACTTCACTTTTGCTGCATGTACTAGCCAAAACTTTCTGCATAATGGAACATAAAAGATTGAAAATTTGTTATTAATATGGAGCACCATAGATATGCATCTATAAGTCATAACACTATACTGAGTCATCCAGCCATAAAAATGTGTTCAACAAAATTTGTTAAAAATAACTACCGAAACTTGCTGATGAATTTTGGGTTATAGTTGTCTCAAAAGCCTCAGCATGCTGAAAGAAAACAAAGCATTGAATTTATAATGTCAATAATAAAACAAGAAGTAAATGTACAAACACCATTGTTGAAAAATTTATAAATACAATGAAAGTACCATAAAGTTTACTTGTGACGAACTTGAAAAACTTATAAACTACCCAGCTGAGTCATTAGTTAGTACAGATTCACCTGTATACAGCTACAAAAAAGAAAGAAAGTTACAGATAGTTGAAGTAGATATTTGTTTTAAACAAAGTGTATAAAGCAAAATTCGTATCAAGGGTACTGAGTTGCAGTAATTATTCGCTAAGTTTGCTGATGGTATTTCACATGTGAACTCATACGACATAATATAGATACATGTGTATACAAAATATAAAGTTTCTCAATTAATCAATCAATGAATACTATCATAATGTAACTATTCATTTGGAACAATATGTATTCAAAAATTATTAACCTGATTATTTAGTTCATTGACCTTAGTACTGGATGTGAAATCCTCAGAAGATGGAGAAAACATACCTCTTTTTCTTGTTTTTGAAGTTTATCATTTGATATCACTTTCTTTTTCTTGCCTCGAGAAGAAACCTAAAAATAATCAAAGCTTGTGTTGAAATTCAACACAAGAGAATGACAAAATAAAATTACAACCATCAAACCTTTTTGCGGGTCTTTGTCTGAGTTTTCTTCACAATTTCTTCGAATTTAGATTGTTTCCTCTTCATTGGTGGATGACCTCGAGACCGCACTTTCAATGGACTGTGTATCAACTTTGCATTAGATATTGGTATTTCATTTAACTTGTTACCCTGTGGAATACAACCTTTTTCTGCCCTCGAAATATCAAAGTCATTGGAAATAAGTTTTTCCTTTGTTTCTGTCAAGATTTCCATCAAAGTAGAACACAATTCATCATTTTTTGATCCAAGTTGTTGTACTGAATCAATGGTGTGAGCATATTATACCGACGTCTTTCTCCATCACAGCCATAGTCATCATAAATGTTAGTAATACTTTGATAACCACGTTTAATATCTTTACGCCATCGATCCAACACATAATCAATTGGAACCTCAGTCACCTTATTCTTGATGAGAACACAAATCACATGTCTACAAAGAATTCCTAAAAACTATAGTCGACACAAACACTTCAATTGACAGTCTATCTCAGAATAGCATACCCTGAAGGAAACTTCTCTTAGATGTGCTCCATCTTGTCCCAACATAGTTTCTACCACTTCAAATATCAAAGTTGTCCCTACTTGATTCACAAATGAGGTGTTGCAAAGCATCATTCCTCTCAATTCATTTTGGAACAACTTAAATATATTGTTAGTGTAGAACTTTTGGAATTGCCTTTCAACGGGATAACCAGTTATAAGTGGAATGCTAGAATTAAAAGAAGCAAATTCCAAGTCTTTTTCTTTTTCAATTTTTTTCTTCAAAGCATTATCATACTGCTCCACAAATTGCTTCAATGATGTTTTTGAATGAACATACTCATCAAAAAAAAACATTCATACTTTCACTCCTTTGAGATGTAGACATCCCTGCCCAAAAAATATCTTTGACATACACGGTATCCATTTTCTACGTGCTTCATACAAAGATTTCAACCAATCATTATTCTCTAGTTTATATTCTTCAATCATTTTCTGCCACCTCTCATCACATTCATCAATTGTAAGTGAATTTTAAACAATATTCTTCAGATGTTTCTTTATCATCTTATACTGAGCATAACCACCAAGTTTTGCAGGAATCTTATTCATGATATGCCATAGACATAAAAGATGATGAGAATTCGAAAATACCTCTGTAATAGCAATGTGCATGGCTCGACATTGATCAGTGATTACGGCCTTGGGAGCACGTCCTTGCATACATGTTAACCAAGATTTGAACAACCATATAAATGTCTCTGAATCCTCATTTGATAGCAATCCACAGCCAAGCAAGATAGACTGGCCATGATGGTTCACTCCAATAAATGGTGCAAACGGCATGTCATAACTATTAGATAAATAAGTCGTATCAAATGTAATGACATCAGAAAAGTAATCATAAGAAGCCCTACACCTTGCATATGCCCAAAACACATTTCTTATTCAAGATTCTCCATCTAAATCATGCACATAAAAAAAGTTAGAGTTCCGACTTTGTATACGAGAAAAATATTGACTCAAGGCTTCAATAGCTCCAATCCCTAGTCTCAACCTTCTAGCTTCTACCATATAATTTCTACACTTCCTCTCATCAAATGGCAAATTCTCATAACCACCAGCCTGCACAACAAGTGATTGAAAACTTTACTCAAAGTTATTCCAGCTTGATCATTTAACTCTATTTTTCTCTTTGTAGAAGAATCCAATACTTTATTACACCTAAAATGGCGTGACATTCTGGGGCTCAAGGTATGATTGTGTTCAACATTAACACGAATTATCTCAAAATGGCCAACAGCTCGAATAGCAACATTATTCTTAGCTTTGCAATTTGTCTTGGTAGAAGGTCAAGGATATAAACAATTTTCTAAAGGTTTTGTGGTTCCCCTTTTAGCACATCCAAAATAAATATACTTATGCTTTCCATCATCATCCTTTGTTCCCCCTAATTTGGTGATACCGAAACCAGCTTTTTATGCATAAAAATTATAAAAATTACGAACTTCTTCTTCAGATGAAAAAACCATTCCAATTTCAGGTATCTTAACTTCACCTACGGTAACAGAATCTTTATGAACATACTCGTTATTTTTCGCGTCATTTGAATTAGCTTTACTATGCTCCATGAGAGTATTGACCTGCATATAAATAAAAGAATCCTTTTATTATCTAGAGGGCTTACTAAATTCTTTTTAATACAATTAAACAAAATAATGAAATTACATAAATTTATAATACATGGTCTAAAGAATTTGGTATGCGAAACTACAAAAGCTTCATCACCTCTTTTTGTTCTTTTTCTTTCAGACCAACATATAATTACACAAAACTATTCTCTATTTATTTTAAATTCAATTGTCATTCATTTTTTCACTTTCAAATGTATGTGCAAAATTTGTTAAGGTTTCTTTACAGTAGTTAGGCAGAATATTGTACATCAGTTAGAAGTCTTTGAATTAAGGAGCTATATGCATATCTATAGCTAATTTCTTTCATAAGTGATATACAGTATAATCTATAGCAAATTTCATCATTTGGCATACAACTGTTCATCATTTTGCATTGTATGATATAAGAAATTTGCACACCAATGTCTGTCTAGGACATTACAATTCTCAGAGACACATGATCAAACAGTTAGTGTTCATTCATAAATGCTCTGTGTAAAAATAAACAAGGAACACAGAAAAAACCAAAAAAAAATACAGAGAAAGAACAGATGCAACCCACCAACAGAATCGTAAAATTTAATTGGAGGAAGATGAAGAGCAGCCAAAAATTTCACCGAAAATGAGGAAGTACACATGATGTTTATCCATCCAAACATACAGTATAAGCAACACAATGATTGCAAAAAAGAAGAAGAAAATGGAACATAATTTGATGATACAGCTCAGCATGGTGCAACGAACATATCAGGGTGATGCTATAAATATTCAGTCACCAGACTCAATCAGGTACTCTTTTTCTTACGAACTTAGGCTCTTGGTCAATACAGTTTACTTCCTATACTCTACTAACTTGAGCGTCGAAGTGGAACAGGGGGGATAGCCCCGCTTGTTTCTTGCTCCTGTTACCAGACCCCTCAAGAAGGCTGCTGAGCCGAGCTCCAGCTTCCCAGATCCGAGCTCCACTTTCACCTATCCGAGCTACCAATTTGTAGATCTAAGCTATATCTTTAGGTTCTTCATCAGCAAACTGGAGCATCCAGATCTGAACATTTTGTGTCACATCAACTGGCACCGACTGTGGGGACATTTGATTGATCTCTTCATCAAATTTTCTTCACAATCAAAGAAATTTGTTGAAATCATGACACAAGATTGTTCCGGTGTGGATGCTTCTTCCTCTAGCACCATCATGGCTTCTAGTGTTGCTACCACGATTGTTACCAACGCCACTGTGGTTTCTACCACTGATACTCCTCCTGACACCACAGTTGTTGTTGCATCTTCTACCGCCGTATCCCTCACCCCATAGCAAGAACAGGCTGAGCGAGAGAAGTTTTATCACTTATTTCCTCAGTTATTTCGTTTTGTTACTCATGGCCCTCACAACCCCTACTTTTAGTTTAGGGCTTCCTGTCTCCCTTTTTGCTACTACTGCTCCTGAAGTTATTACTATTGATGACTCTTCTGTTTCACAGGGTATTTTTGTGGCTTCTTTTCCAGGAACTTCTGTTATGCTGCGTGCCAGTCTCAATCTACTGGCCGATCCATCCGTTGGTGCGGTCTCCAGTCTGCCTCCTTTGTCCGGTTCTTCTGGTATTGTTTCCGGGTGTCCTCCTTATCTTGGGTGGGCTTACCCTTTTCCAGTTCTAATCATGTTACTGGTCTCCCTACCATTTCTGCCGCTCCTCTTATTTACATCACCTTTGCCCATACTTAGGTTCACCCTACCTTCCCAGGTCCTTTCACGGTTCCTGCCACTCAGTTCAATCCCTACCCTTTTGTGTCGAGTTTGCCTTTCCCTTTTTTTGAGGGGGGGGGGGGGGGTAGGGGGTCCGTTAGGTCAGCAGATAGGTCAGCCTGGTCTGGGTCAGCAGTTGGGACAGATAGGACAACCTGGTTTAGGTCAGCAGTGGAGTCAGTTAGGTCTGCCTGGTCCCAAGGGAAGTCAGTCAGGGTATCCCGGATCTATAGTCCCGTCAACTTTGGCTCAGTTTCAGCATTATGGTGTGGGCACAATCAGGGCTGTGCAGCCTCCTACTGGGCATCCTCTCTTATTTAATCCAAGCTATTATACTGGGGCTGGTACAGGGGGTCTAGTAGCCAGGTGGTTATTTGGTTATCCTGGAATGGAGGGGTATCAATCGGGTCAGATGGGATACGTCCAGCCCGATCAGTCAATCGTACCAGGATTTGGATATGCTCAACAGGGGCGGGTTGGGCCCACTTCATGAGTTTCTCATCCATTTGGTTGGGAAATTCAAGCAGCTCTATTCCCACCAGGCTACAAAGGGTTAGGTGAAGTTGACAAATATGATGGTTTCGTCGACCCAACGGCTCATTGGATGCAGTGTATGAGTGTGATGGATGCTGCTAATCTATCCGATGCTAACCGCTACATGACGTTTCATCTCACCCTCAAAGGTTAAGCTATTAATTGGTATTGTACTCTGCCCCGTAATTCTGTTCATTCGTTAGATCAATTTGGAAATTTGTTTCTAGCTAATTTTATGGGTAATAAAATCTTGTCTAAGCCTATTTCTTATTTAATGAACATAACTCAGAGGATGGGGGAAGGGTTGCAAGCTTATATAGATCGGTTTAATGAAGAGTCTAGGCAATGCCATGAAAAAGATGATAGGACTATGATGGGATTATTTATTAATGGGTTACGGTCGTGACCTTTGGCTACTAAGTTAGCTATCAGACCCCCCACATTCTTACTTTGAAATGTTGGTTACTGCTACTAATTTTGCTGTTATTGAGGATGCCGCAAAAATTAAACAGGAACGAGAATGTTTATGGTAAGCAGAAGGCTTCTTCCTTGGTCCCTAACCCCAGCGGAGGGAAGAGGCAAAACATTGTAGGTATTGCTAACACTGGTCCAAGGGCTGGGGTCGGTGTTAATGCTTTGCAGGTGATCGAGCCCTTTTTCGTGCCATGGGCAGACATATATGCGACTATTCAACATCAAGGGTTATTGCCTCCAGCTCGTCCCATACTGGGCCCCACATATCGACTCAAGCCCAGTAGGTATTGTAATTATCATAAACATATTAGTCATAACACCAATGATTACCCTCCGAGATAGCCAAACTTATTCAAGCCAGAAGGTTGCCTCAGTATACACAAGTGGCCCCTTTGCCCAAGCCTCTAGTCTTTGCAAGACGGGAACGACCTACAGGATGTTATAGGTGTGGGGAGCATGGTTATTTCGCTCGGGAGTGTTCTCAGCCCGACCCCTAGGCTTCCCAGGCAGGTGCTGGTACTGATCCAACCATAGCTGGAGTTGTAAATACCATAGCTGGAGGGCCGACTTTGGTTGACTCTAAGCGTCAAAGAAAACAGGTATATCACCAAAGAGATAGCATTCTAGGTAAGCGTAAAGTAGACCCTGTGGCCTCGGTCATTACCTTTGATGGCAGTGACCACTTCTTGTCTTATAATTGTGATGATCCATTAGTTATCGATTGTTACATTTCTAATTTTCAAGTACGTAGGACACTATTAGACACTAGTAGCTCTAGTAATATAATTACTACAAAGGCGTTAGCAGGCTGTCAATTGCATAAGGCCCGATTAAATCCGGTGCGTACACCCTTGATTGGCTTTGGCAATCACTATGTTATTCCTACATGGCAGTTAAGCATACCAGTCACCTTGATAGCTGGTCAGTTAAAACGTACCGAAACCATAGATTTTGTGGTCATAGACGAGCCACCACCATATAATGTGTACTTAGGTCAGCCAGGGTTAAATCAGTTTCAGGCTATTGCTTGTACCATGCATATGCTTGTAAAATTTCCTACCATGGATGGTGTGACCTCTCTTCGTTGTGATGTCAAATAGGCTAAGCAATGTTATACAACTTCTCTAAGAGAACAAGTACCAGTGAATCCCAGTTTGCATGTTGTTCCGGTGGTCCCACCGACTCCCGCATCCCGAGCTCCACCAGTTACTCTTGAAGGCAGTACCTCTTGTATCATCGATGTCACCGACCTGGAAGATCCAACAGGTCGTTCAGAATGATTCATTGAGACTGGAGCTGAGGTTAAAGCTATTCCCCTAGTTGCCGATCCAAGTAAGGTAATTAAGGTAGAAGCTGATTTATCTCCCTAGTTGGAACATGATTTGCTTAATCTATTGAGTGAGTTTGCGGAGGTATTTGCTTGGGGTCCAGAAGATATGCCCGGTATTTCTCAAAATATCATTGAACACATATTATCCATTGATGCCAGTCATAGGCTGGTTCGTCAGCGGAAACGAAATTTTGGAGTAGAACTTAGTAAATATGTGGAGATCGAAGTCAACGCTTTGTTGGAGATACGTATTATTCGAGAACTAGACTACCATGAGTGGCTAGCTAATCCTGTATTAGTTCCCAAGCCAGATGGCACCTGGCGTATGTGCATCGACTTCACCGACCTAAACAAGGCCTGCCCCAAGGATTGGTTCCCCTTGCCTTTAATCGACATTCTGGTTGACGCCATAGCTGGGTTTCGCTATCTTAATTTCTTGGATGCATACAAGGGCTATCACAAAATTTTCGTGGCTAAGGAAGATGAGGAAAAAATATCATTTATCACGGACAAAGCTACATACTGTTTTATTACTATGACTTTCGGTCTAAAAAATGCTGGGGCTACCTTTCAGCATTTGGTCAATAATATATTTAAAAAACAATTGGGTCGGAATATGGAAGTAGGGCTGAGAACGAACACGAACGTTCACGAACAAGCTCGAGCTCGAGCTCGGCTGGATAAAAAAGTTTACGAACATGATTTTTAGGCTCGATAATAAATGAACACGAACATGAACAAGGTGTTGAAAGCTCGTTAATGTTCGTGAACATGCTCGATTAAAATATTAACTATATAATATAAATAAAATAAGTATACACAATATTAAAATTTTAAATAATACAAATAATTGAATCTTTATATATATATATATATATATATATATGTACATAGATATCAATATATGAGTTTAAATTGAATTTTGATTTTTATGTAAGTTGATATAGTATATTGAATTAACTAAACATTATGATTTTCTGTTAGTTAATGTGAGATAGAATGCACACGAATGTTCACGAACAAGCTCAGCTTGGCTCGATTAATAAATAAACGAACACGAATAATAGTTTAAGCTCGATAAATAAATGAACAATAAATGAACACGTCAAAGCTCGGCTCGGCTCGGCTCGTTATCACCCCTGTGTGGAAGCATTTGTTGATGATTTGCTTGTTAAAAGTAAGGATGAATCTGCTTATTTATTTGATCTTCGTGAAACATTTGAAACATTAGCTCAGTATGGGTTGGTTTAAATCCGAAAAAATGTATTTTTGGGGCTACCTCGGGTAAGTTTTTAGGTTACATAGTTTCTGAGGGCGGAATTTCTGTTAATCCAAAAAAAGTGGAGGCTGTTTTACAAATGCATCCCCATAAGTCAATCCATGAAGTGCAACAATTAACAGGTAGGTTCTCTGTTTTAAATCAATTTTTAGCTCAGTCCGCGGAACAAGCTTTACCTTTTTTTAACGTTTTGAAAAAGTCCGATAAGTTTGTTTGGACCCCAGAATGTCAAGTAGCCTTTGAACAGTTAAAAGCATATTTAGCTTCTTTCCCGTCTTTAGCCATGCCAATTCCTGGAGAACGATTGTACATGTACATAGCCACTACTAAATCTTTAATTAGTTATGATGTGGACGGTTGTACACATGCAGATAATGTTGCCAAGGACCTTGTGATTAAGTGACAAGCTCTTACAAAACCTTTAACTCACGTTCGGATTTGATAAAACAAAGGAAAAACTATCCTGACCAACTTGTTTATAAATTCGAACCAAGTGCAAGAAAGAGGTGTGAAACATGCGAATAACTAGGCAGAGCAAGAACCTAATTAGCTAAGTTTCATGCAATTATGTAAACTACGACATGCAAATACATAAAGCAATAAAAGGAGGTACTTCAAACACTAAGTTTTTGATCTGAAATACTCTGAATATTATTGAAGTTTCGGCCCCTATTTATAGGTGAAGGGTTGGCCGAAAATTAGTACAAGAATTAGAAAAAGAAAAGAACTAGAATTGGAAATTAACCAAGAGGTTAATTTCTTGTACAATTACCAAACCCGGAAAGAAGTAGGAATGGTAAGAAAAGGTAAGTAGAATTCGGTTTTACCTTAAACATGAGGTAGCCGAATTTTGTAAACTAAAAATCAAGAAGAGAATAAAATTCCTACTTCCAAAAAGAATAAGGAAACCCTTTTTGGAAACTAACTTAAAAAATAAAAGAAACAATTTAATTACTTAAAGGAAAATCCGAAAATCCCTAATTAAGTAAGTAGTAGCCGTGTGGACTTTTGCCTTGTGGGCTTGACCGTGCGGCTTCATGCTGCTCCTTGGGCTGGCCGAAACTTGTGGGCTTTGTCTCCATGAGTTTGGGTCGGCCCAATGTGTAGGGAATTTCATGAATTGTTTCTTTAAAGCCCAAGAACCTTCCGGCATCTTCAAGACTTCAAGAAACAGCCTTCTTCTTTAATGTGAAGTGCTGAATTGCGTCTCTTCTTCAAGGATTGTTAGAAGAGTTGCAATTTGAACATTTCCTCCAAGGCGTGAGCTTCCATTTGGCGTCCATCTTTCTGACTCATAATGTGTGTTGTTTTAGCTCTGGATATCCTCATCAAGTTCAGTTTTACTTCGAGAAGATAACCGGGTTCAAAGACCCATATATTTTGTTAGCAAAGTTTTACAGGCTACAGAGAAGAATTACTCTAGCTTAGAAAAATTAGTTTTGGCTTTAGTTCATTCTACACGGCGTCTCTGACCTTATTTTGATGCTCATCCCATCACGGTTTATACTGATGCACCTCTTAAAGCAGTTTTGCAAAAAGACGGTGTTTCCAGTCGTCTCACCAAATGGGTTATCAAACTAGGAGATTATGAGATTACTTTCATGCCACGTACCGCAGTTAAAGGTTAAGTGTTGGCAGATTTCATAGCCGAGGGAGTATCCGACTTTTAGCAGATTTCACCTGGTTCTTCGCAGAAAATCAACCTTCCTTTAACTCTTGCCAAAGGCGATGATTCTTGGGCACTCTGCGTGGATGGTGCTTCCAGTCAGTCGGGGTCAGGCGCTAGGCTTGTCCTCACTTGCCCTTCAGGGGAAGTGTACATCTATGCTTTACGGTTCTATTTCCCAGCCACCAATAATGAGGTAGAATACGAGGCCATGTTAGCCGGCCTAAAATTAGCTCGTAAGCTGGGAGTCCGTCATTTGAAAATTTGTTCAGACTCGCAGTTGGTCGACAAACAAATTTTGGGGAAGTATAAGGCTAAAGATAGGCAAATGGAGGAATACTCAGCATTGGTACAAGAACATATACAAATTTTTTCGAAATGGGATATAGAGCGAGTTCCACATAGCAGAAACACAAATGCAGATGCATTATCCAAGTTGGCTTCCTCAGTTTTCTCTCATCTGACTAAGAGTGTTATGGTAGAAGAGGTATAGACTAGGAGTACGGCCGAGCCATCAATCTTGCCCATATTTGAAGGTCAGTATTGGCCATTTCCTTTGTGGCAATATTTGCAGAATGGTATGTTACCCGAGTCACGAAAGGAGGCTCAGTGAATAAGGCGAAAGGCAGAGCATTATCAGTTAGTTGGAGAGGATTTATACAAAAGGGGTTTTTTTATGCCATTATTAAAGTGCTTGGGTTCAGGGGAGGCGGCGAACATGCTTCGGGAGGTACATGAAGGGGATTGTGGGTTCCATATTGGGGCTAAGAACTTGGCGAAAAAAATAATTGGGGCTGGGTTTTATTGACCCCGATTATTTCATGAAGTGGCTAAATATGTTCGACATTGTTCTAGTTGTCAGCATAATGCACTCATTCATAGGTTACCGGCATCCAGCTTTACAGGGATAGTGGCACCTTGGCCTTTCGCAGAATGGGGGATAGATCTTATGGGTCCATTTTCTAAGGTCGGTACTTGTCAGTATCTAGTTATAGCCATAGATTATTTTACAAAGTGGGTGGAAGCCGAGGCATTGACAAATATTACAGGACGAACTGTAGCTCGGTTCTTATGGAGACAAGTCATCTGTCAGTTCGGCATACCTAAGTGGTTATTTCGGATCATGGGACTCAATTTGAATCCAAAGAATTCACAGCATTATGTGCTAAGTTAGGTATCACTCAACCTTTTGCATCTGTGGCTCATCCTCCAGCAAATGGGCAAGTTGAGCTCACGAATCGGACCTTGTTACATGGGTAAAAAACTAGGCTGGAAGATAAGGGCAAGAATTGGGTGGAGCAGCTACCTCATGTATTGTGGTGTCACCGAACCACACCTAAGTTCGCTACAGGAAAGACTCCTTTTGAATTAGCCTTTGGGGTTAACGCAGTCATAGCCCTAGAAGTACATAATAATGCACCTCGGGTCATGCATTTTGAGAGGGATCAAAATCGGGAAAACTTGGAATTTAGTTTGGATTTATTGGAAGAAGTCCGGGATACAGCTTACGTACACCAACTAAATTATAAGAATTTAGTTCAGTAGCACTTTCATGCTCGGGTCAGACATCGAGCCTTTGTAGCAGGAGACTTAGTTTTACGAAACTGGGCTATCAGCAAACCACAGGACCAAGGCAAGTTAATATCTAATTGGGAAGGACCTTACCGGGTGATAGAAGCACGACCTATTGGCAGTTACATATTAGAAGCTATGCAAGGGAAGTTAGTTCCCCGGGCTTGGAATGCAGTACACTTAAGAAAATTCTACATATGAGTTAGAAGCAAGTACCATAGAAGGAAGGAAGATTAATTAAAACGGTTCAAGCAATTATACCGGAAAACCCATTCGCTGGCCCAATCTTAACAGTTATAAGATATTCAGAAAGAAAAGAAAAATTGTTCTGTAAACTAAAGCTAGACAGAATTCAGACTGGGGGAGCTTAAGAGGTGGCTTCTTGGTCGGTTGGCCCTATGGGGTCCGCATTTTCTTCTTCTTCCTCGACATTTTCTGGCAAAGGAACACCCCATGTCACGGCATTCCGGTTTGACTTCATCAATTAGATCAAATGCATCTTAACCTGGAGCCAGTAAGGATTTATGAGCTAGAGATTCTTCAGGTAGACCCTCCACCGATCTGGGGCCTCTGGCTTCATCTCAGCACAGGGTGTAGCCGCACTGAATCAGCTCTAGGAACCTCCTGTTCATTAGCTCCAGCAAAGCATCTTCTTTGAAGGCCTTAACTGCTGCATTGCAAGCCTCTGCCACTTCTGCTGGGCTCAGCAGCCCTGCCAACTTTTCCTTCTCTTTTTCCAGGGCCTTCTTTAAGGCAGCATTCTTAGCTTTGAGATTATTATTTTCCTCTTTCAGGCTCCGACCTTAGCTCCAGCCCGCTAGACTTAGTCTTCGTTTGGCTAGCCTTGGTACCCAGCCTTTGGTTCTCTTGGTATAGCTCGGTATTTTTTGATTTTAGGTCTGATACCTTACTTGACTCCATCCCTAGCTTCATCTTAAGGTCGTTGATTTCCTCGGTCGGCCTCTTCAGCATTTCTTGTTCATAGCTCTGTGAAAGGATGTCTAGAGCTATGGTTCTCTTTGGTGTGGCTCCATAGTTGACCCCGACCTGTACCAAAAAGCATTCAACAGTCAGTAAAATAGGTCACAAGTTATCTGAAGAATAAAGCTTGAAATTCAGAACTTGCCCGTTTGATATGGCCAGCAATCAAAGCTTCTTCTTGACTAACATTCCTAGCCAAGTCATTCATTTTCTCAACATTGTGTCTCATCCGGTTGCTTGCCTTTACGATCTCTTTAAATGAGTTTTGGGAATCATTTAGTATCTCAGGGTATGGCATCAGGTCCATCGGCTAAGGCTCGGACAGATGGGGCTGGAATATTGGCCAAGTTAGGGAGGCTGTTCTTTCTTTTATGTCCTTCAAGATGATCATTCTTTCTTGGCCGAATCCAGTGGACCCAATAATTCATCTCAGCCAGGAACTTCAACCTCGGGGGTTGGACCCGTCAATAAGGGAAGACCCAGGTAGACCTGTGGAGCTTTGGCCCTCCTGGTTTCTTGGATTTCCCGGCGGTTGGTTTGGCCTTCTTGGAAGTCCAAGGGATCAGGGTGTCGGAAGGTTGTGCACTCTCGGAATTGGCACCCTCTTGGGTCAAGTCTATCTCTGTGGGGGGTGGTTTTTGGGTCGACCCCGAGGTCACTGATATCTGTCTGTTAGAATTTCTTTTCCGACCAAAGCCACTGAAACCACCTGCCAAGTAAGACATAGAGATATTAGAAAATCCAACCTACAGTAATGATTTTATAGTTGAAGCTCAGATGAAGGTTATTACATTCACTCTCAATATTGAGGGATCGACTTAGCCCAGCCCAGACTAGAAAGCCCTCGGAAGGATAAGTGACCGAGTATTTTTGTTTCCGTGTGAAAGAGTCTAACATTTTGTATTGAGACACTAATATCGGGTCGGAGGTATCCTGGACTTAGCTTGTTGGCATGATCAAATTCTCCCATCGATAGGAGAGGTCGACCTCATCAGCTCTCACCATAAAGAAACACGATTTCCAATTCTTTATCGCATCAGGGAAGTCGGTTATTAGGATAGGTCAATTTCTTCATTTTTGTAAGGTGATCCAGCCAGCCTTAAGGGATATTGACAAATTGTATAGAATTGAAGCAATAAGTCTACGGTAAGTCGGATATCGGCTCCAGAACAAACGCACAGAAACCCGACTAAAAACCTAAAGGCATTGGGGACAAATTGGCTCAATCCGACATCAGCGTTTGCAGAGCTCGACAAAAAAGCCTAGGGTAGGAATCTTAGTCCGGATTTTATATGTTGTTCGTAAATAGCAATCCAGCCGTCGCGGGTTGCTAGTAGCTCATTCTTCAGCAGTGGGTAGGCGGGTCAAGATAGCCGGGTCAAGATGGTGAGCTGATTTTAGGGCTTCTAGTTCCTCTGGGGTTAATTCAGAGGCAATCTCATCAGGATAGAACCTAAGCGGGGCAGCGGTTGTACACACCGGAGGAACAGCTGGGAGAACAGAATCTGACATAACTTCACAGTCCGGGAAGCCGGAAGATCCTATGACTAAATCTAGAGTATTTGCTAAAGGAGTGGGAACAATTAACAAATCCTCAAAATTTACTTCAGCTGGAATAGAGTCATGCATTAGCTTCGTCGGAGATCTAGCCCTAACCGGCGATTGGCTTATTGTACCCTTAGAACTTAAATAACGAAAGGGAGAGGGAGGCTCAGATTGACCTGGCACAGGGTTCTGGGAAGGGAGGCCGGTGCCGAAGCTTCTTTCCTCAGCCATAAAATCTTTATGATGGACGGTGGAAGTGCGGTGGAATATTCAATGAGAACGCAGGAAAAACACGAAGTAGCTCACACGGAAGCGGATGAATATGACAGGCAGGTACTATGAACGTGTTAGGGCAAGAAGGAAGAGGAGTTGAGGTTTTAAAGGAGGCAAAACCCGGCAGTTGAAGAAGTTTAGAAATTGAAACGCGAAAAAGGAAACAATCAATTTGATTCGGGGAAGCGTTTTTGAGAATTAAGGCAACGTAGGAAGTTGAACCGTGTTTTTTGAAGATCGTGCGGCCATCATTATTACTAGAAACGTGGGCCTATCCTTTTATCTCCCATCCAAGGTTAGGTCAGACCTTTTTGTAAGTCAGTTGAAGAAGGTACGTGCTTTGTCCATCTTTCATTTTTTGATCTGTCAAAGTTGTTATTTGCTTTATATCATGTTTTATCTATTGTGGTTACAGTTGTCAGTAGGTCAGCTAATCTCTGATAGGTCGGGTATATAGGGGTTGGATAAAGGTACAGTGAATACAAAGGTCAGAGCCTAATCTATTCTTTAGGAGAGGGGGGGGGGGGGGGGGGGGGGGGGTCTCAGAAAGGGTTAAAAAAAAAAATTTTACACTAAGGTCAGTCAAGAGTACTTAAGATTAGCAGGTGTTTTGCTTGGTCAAGTATCATGTTTTAGGTTGGATTGGTCAAAACACAATACTGGGAGGGCTTGTTGGTGTGCACAAAAATAACTAGATCCATTGGGCCTGGCCGAATGAGCTAGGGAGAGTTTAGGTAATACAAAAAAGAAAAGTATACAAGGCCTAAATCTCTAATTAGGTTGGTAGGTAGATTAGTCAAAGCCCTGGTAAGGAAATAATGTAGGTTGGCAATGATCAAGATAACGAAGCCTAGACATTTAGGTCGGAATAACGGTAACAAGGGCATGATAGCTACGCAACATTAAGGGCCGGGGATCTGGTCTTAAATGTATGCAGGAGTTACGTACAGTAATGATGGCAAATGAGCCTAATCCGAGCTATAATTACAGGAGCATTCAAGTCCCCATGACTAGGGGAAAGGTTAAGGATAAGCTCAGCATGGTGCAATGGACATATCAGGGTGAGGCTATAAATACTCAGTCACCAGACTCAATCAGGTACGCTTTTTCTTATGAATTTAGGCTCTTGGTCAATACAGTTTACTTCCTATACTCTACTAACTTGAGCGTCGGAGTAGAACATGGGCGATAGCCCCACTTGTTTCTTGTTTCTTGTTTCTTGCTCCTGTTACCAGACCCCTCAAGAAGGCTGTTGAGCCTGGCTCTCGCTTCCCAGATCCGAGCTCCGCTTTCACCCATCTGAGCTACGAATTTATAGATATGAGCTATATCTTCAAGTTCTTCATCAGCAAACCGGAGCATCCAGATCTGGATATTTTGCGTCACATCAAAAGCAAGAATCGCTAATTCCCTGGTGCACAGGGTCTATTGGGACGGCGGAAGCTCCGCCAAGATACTCTACTGGGACGACTTCAAACAAATGGATACGGACATCCGTTCCCAGCTTCATCCTTACCATACTCCGCTGGTGAATTTTGCCGACAGTGTACTCTACGCCGAATGCCTTATCACTCTCCCGGTGACCGTTGGTAGTGAACCCATAACCAAAACAGTCTACCTAGAATTCATCGTCATCAAGTCCCATTCACCGTACAACATTATCCTCAGTCGCCCCGCTCTCGCCAAGTTGAAGGCCATTGTGTCCACATTTCAACTCCTGATCAAGTTCCCCACCTCTTTTGGCATAGCAACCCTTCACGGAAATCTGCAAGTTGCTCGAGAATGCCATCGCATTGATTTGAGAAAAAGAGCCCGGGACCACAGTCCAAACAATGGCCCAAGAAATTCAAAACAAAAACTGCCAGTACTCCTTGCTTCCGTCACAACACCCTTGGAACTTAGAGAAACAACGGAAGTCATTCCCATACCCTATGGCGAAATCGGCCACACTATTGCAATTGGGGCGCTCCTTCCCCCTGAGGTAAAACAAAACCTAATTGCCTTGCTCTTGGAATTCATTGATGTTTTTGCCTGGTCTCCAGTTGACATGACAGGAGTCAACCCTAGTCTGATGATGCATAGCCTCAACCTTGACCCTCGCATCCGTCCCGTCAGGTAGAAAAAATGGACCTTTGGCCTAGAAAGAAATGCCTCCATCAACGCCAAAGTGGCCAGCCTCGTTGAGGCCAACATCCTGAAGGAGGTCATGCATCCCACATTGTTATCCAACCCGGTCCTTGCCAAAAAGGCCGATGCAAGTTGGCGGATGTGCGTTGACTACACTGATTTAAACAAAGCCTGCCGCCAAGATTGCCACCTTCTTCCTCCCTTCGACCTAAAGGTGGACGCACTGATTGGCTTCCCCATCAAGTTCTTCCTGGATGCGTACAAAGGATATCACCAGATCCTTATAGCGGAGGAGGATGCTAAAAAAACAGCATTCATCACAGAAAAAGGAATCTTCTGCCACACAAAAATGCCCTTCGGATTGAAAAATGCCGGAGCCACCTATCAGCGTATGATGGACAGAGCTTTCGCGCACCAGGCAGGCCAAAACATGGAGATATATGTTGATGATATAGTGATCAAAAGTACTGCACTTGACCCCTTCCTCTCCGACGTCCGCGAGACCCTCCAAACCCTGCGGACTTCGGGAGAGACCCTTTTTATGTACCTCGCAGCTTCAGACTCGCCCATCAGCGCAGTCCTCTTACGGGAAACAAGTCATATGCAACAACCCATCTACTTCGTGAGCAAGACTCTCCAGGGTCCGGAACAGCTGTACTCTCCAATTGAAAAACTGGTGCTAACGCTAGTTCACGCAGACCGCCGCCTCTGCCACTACCTTCAAGCCCACCCCCTCTGCGTCCGCCCGCATTGTCAAATGGGAAATTTAACTTGGGGAGTTCGACATTTCCTTCCAGCCAAGGAATGCTATCAAAGGCCAAATCCTAGTTGATTTCCTGGAAGAGATAACCAAAAACGATGCTGAATCCTCCGTCCTACCCCTCCTTCACATCTCAGCCCTGGACCCTTTTTGTGGATGGATCATCCGATGTAGAAGGCTCCAGCGCCGGCCTGTGTATCATTGACCCTCATGACACTTAGACTTCGTACGCTTTACACTTCAAGTTTCCAGCCTTCAACAACGAGGCTGAATACGAAGCCTTAATTGCTGGAATGGAAATTGCGCAGTGACTGGGGGCTTCCCATCTGAAAGCCGTCGGTAATTCCCTCCTCGTTGTTAACCAGATGAACGGCCAGTATGTGGCCAAGGGCACCACAATGCAACAATACCTCCTCAAAGCTGAAGCTCTCTCCTCCTCCTTTGCCAGCTTCACGCTCACCAAGATCTCACACACATAAAACACTGAGGCGGACGCCCTTAGCAAATTGGCATGCTCCAAATATGCCCATCTCTTGAATACTGTCCTTGTTGAAATGCTTGAACTTCCTAACATCCACCAGCCCACTATCCTCGACATCTCAGAGTCAGAGCTTGAATGGATGACTCCTATTCGAGCCTTCCTCCTTCATAGTACTCTTCCTCCCACCCGCGAGGCTGAACGAACCCTCCGTCGTAGAGCAGCGAACTACACTCTTCAAAATGGCTTACTCTACAAGAATTTATACTCCCTGCTCCTTTGCATCTGTCTGACAGATGCAGAGCACATAATGAGGGAAATGCATGATGGCACTTGCGGCAACCACTCTGGACCCCAGTCCCTCACCTAGAAAATAATCCACATGGGCTACTTCTGGCAAACAATTGATTGCGATGCTCCAGCTCTAATCTAGAAATGCAACAAGTGTCAGTGACATGCTTCCATTCGACGGGTGCTCTAACACGACATGGTCCCCATATCTAGTTCCTAGCTTTCCTTCAATGGGGTATTGATCTGGTAGGACCATTCCCTGAAGCACCTGGCTGATACAAGTTCCTAGTCATCGCAGTCAACTACTTCACCAAATGAGTGGAAGCGGAACCACTCATTTCAATGTCGGGCAAGAGCATAATCAAGTTCTTTTGGGATAAGATAATGTGCCGTTTCGACATTCCAGGCTTCGTCGTCAATGACAACGAGACTCAACTCACCCAGGACCCCTTTAAGTCTTGGCTGAAGAGCATGAACATACATCAAAACAAGACGTCTGTCGCTCATCCCCCAGCAAATGGCCAAAAGGAAGTGACGAACAAGACCCTTGTCAAAGGGTTGGAAACAAAATTGGATAGAGCTAAGGGAAAGTGGGTTGAAGAACTTCCCAATGTCCTTTGGAGTTACAGAACCATGATTCGTTCCCTCACTGGAGAGACTCTATACAGCCTTGTCTTCGGCACAAAGGCTGTTATCCTTGCTAAGATTGGTGTTCCGTCACCCAGGCTTCTAAATGATGCATCCATCTGCCTTGACCTTGATCTTCTTGAAGAACGAAGAGAAATTGCAGCTCTTCGCTCTGCCAAGTACAAATCCATTATGGATCAATACCACGACTCCAAGGTCCGGCTCACAAAGCTTTAACCCGGACACTTTGTCCTCCGTAAGAATGAAGCAAGTAGGCAAGAACCCCTCCGAAAGCTGGATGCCAACTGGGAAGGCCCTTACTTGGTCGTGGATAGCCTCGGAAACGGCAGCTACAAACTTCAGACATTGGATGGCAAGCCTATCCCAAGGACCTAGCATATCTCTAACCTTCGCAAGTTCTACTACTAAATCTGTCTAGGCCACTTCAGGTACGGGTTAACATCTTAAATCCATTTTGTATATCAACCTTTGAGCTTGACATTGATGTAAACCCTTGGCTTTACGCCCAATTCCAATACAATGCTCCACACCAATTCTCTTTTCTTAAGTGAAAATGTAGAAACATACAGATTCTTAACTGAATTCTGTCGCAAAAGACCTTATATGGAAGGCACAAAAAAGACCTTCCATGGAAGGCACATAAAAGACCTTCCACAGAAGGCACAAAAAAGACCTTCCACGAAAGGCACAAAAACTACCTTCCATGGAAAGCACCACAAAAGACTTTATACGGAATGCACAACAAGACCTTTCCCGGAAAGGCACCAGCAAAGACATTCTTTAGAAGGCAACAAAGACCTTCCACGTTAAAAAAATTAAAAAATTTCTCCCAAGGAAAAAGCGCTTTACAATGCAAAATACTTAGCAAAATTCTTAGCAAAATGTCAACATGGTTCTACAAATCCAAATCTTTTAAAAAACTTGCTAAACTATTACACAGCAAGGGCAACCAACTACTGACCCTCTGATGCAGCATCTGAATCAGACGAAGAAGAGCATGAAGACGAAGATGAAGACGACGAAGACGAGCTAGAGTCCGCCTCACTAGTAGCCTGAACATTTTCAGACTCTCCCAATCGCGGACGTTTCTGGGCACTCGAAGAAGTTTCAGCCGTTTCACCCTACCTTCCGTTTCCGTTTCACATGTGCCACACGTATTACCGCAACGGCATCTTCCACCAATGGTAGTTCGGGTGCATCCGTTATAGGACTAAAAGCCTTAACTTCCTCAACGGTCCTTATCGACCCATCTAGGAATCCTTTAAGACAATTCCATTGCTTCTGTTGGAATGCCCCAAAAGCAATATTGAAGGCTTCTCTCCAATGAGGATCGAAACCCTAAAGTGCATGTACCTCCTCTGGCATAACATCTGGCTTCAATTGCTGAGCACCAATTCGCATACCTTCCTAAATAAACCACTGCCTACAGTCTTGGGCAAACGAACCCAAGGCCTTATTAAACTCCAGGGAGTAGAAGAATTTTGTCAACATCACTTCGAACTCCATTGTCAATAGCTGCGAAACAGACCCTCCGCCTCTTTCTTCTCATGCATTGCCTACTTAAGGGCCTCATCTGTTGTTTCCAAACCCTTCTTCAGGACCCTTTTTCCCTTTCTTAGCTTTGCAATATGTGCCTTCGCCTTCACCAACTCCTTCTTTGTCTCCTCCGCCACAAGTTCAACGTCGATCAACGCCCCCTTCGCCTCTGCAGCTCTTTCCATCGCTGCAACCAAATCTTCCTGTGTTTGGCCTAATTCGGACTTTAACCCCTTGACCTCCTTCTCGAACTCACTCATTTGGTTGTCATGACTACTCTCAAAGTTACGTCGATCCCTTTGGAAGAGCGCAAACCGCTCCGCATGGCAATGGGCCTTGAAGGCAGCTAGATCCAGACTCCACTGCAAGTCATCCTCCTTACCCCACGTCAGCCTGGTCAAATCCGGAGCAGGCACACTCTCCTTAATCCAATCATAGAGACACTCCGGATCATTTGACACCTCCTCCTCAGGCTCCGGGGAATTACCACGCTCCCTGTTCATTTCTTCCATTCTCAGCTCATCACGGCTTGCCTGTTGAACCTTCGACGTAACATATTCCATCTCCTCCACCACAACTTCCTCAGAGGAAGGCTTACTCTTCTTCTTCTTCTTCTTCACAACACTAGTCTTTTGTCATGCTGCCGCTACCTTTGTCGCACCTGATAAACACAATCACTTAGCCTAATACACTTAGTAAAACTATAGGTTTCAAAACCCTCATCAGTACCTTCCGCCACAGGCACTTCCCCGCCGGATGGTTGTCCACCGCCAGAAGGCCCAGCATTACTAGCTGACCCCTCGTCACAAAGGATTGAGTACACCAATGTCGCACCAAGAACTGCGCCATGAACCTTTACAGGCTGCTCAAAAGTAATGGTGGAAGGTATAGTCTTCTTTTCACCACGAAGTTTCTCTAGCTCGTACTTTTCCTTGTACAGTTTGTCGTAGCTTTTATCCCCGTTAATAGCTACCAATATGCGATCCGCTATATTCTTGATGAAGCGGTTATAGTCCAAGCCTGCACCCTTTTTCAGTTAGTATAAAAAATAAAATTAAAAAAAAAACTCAATGAGTACCTTGTCCAAGGTCCGTCATAATTAGAAGTCCGGCTTTGGCAACACCTGGCTCAACCCAGAAATAGCCAACATCCGCTCATCAGCTATGCAGTCACTTGGTAGAGCGTTCTACAAAATACTATTAAAAATGGACCTATCTA
Organism: Leptodermis oblonga; assembly: GCA_016801395.1. Taxonomy (NCBI): domain Eukaryota; kingdom Viridiplantae; phylum Streptophyta; class Magnoliopsida; order Gentianales; family Rubiaceae; genus Leptodermis; species Leptodermis oblonga. The sequence continues at coordinate 27,169,173 of CM028753.1, forward strand.
TACTATCAGGTTCCTCAGTTCTCTCCTTCCAGAGTCCGTCACTTAACCAGTTACTTTCACAACCCTTCGGCAGATGACGCTTTGACATAAAAAAGAAGCCATAACGCCATTCAACTATATTATTGGGAAGCTCTAAGACAACTTTAGGTAAAGGCGTGGGCCTATCTTGAAATAAGAACCATCCGTCCTTGTTAGCAGCACATATAGGTGTTAAATTAAAAAAAAATACCTAAATATTTCTATAGTTTGCTCAAAATTTAGCCTATGAGCCTGAATAAAAAAACCTACTATTTTACGAATGGAATTGGGAACTATCTGGGTTAAGCTAATGCTTCATATGGGCCCCAAAAACGGATGCATAGGCAACCTTAACCCAACCCTAAAACAACCTTCAAAAATAGTCACATAACCTTCCGGCGGATTGCTAATGTTATTATGTACGCCGTCCAGCACTCTAAAGTCGTATTCATTCTTAGGCCAATCAAACCTAGACCTAAGGAAGTTCAGTATATTTTCATTAAAGTCAGATCCATACTCCGACATAGGTCTACTTTTACCCTCCGTAGAAACCTTTCCCATCCGGCACAATAACTACTTACAAACACGAAACTTAAATCTGCAAGACAAATAAAGCAGAATACAATGAGCAAAGGAACTACAACACAACATACCTTGCGAAATTGAGAAGGAAGAGTAGGAATACCTTCTGACTTAGCACCAAACCATCCTCCATCACAGCCTCGGCAGACCAAGCAAAGGATCCTCCATCACAGAAGCTTCCGTCTCTCTCAAGTTCACCAAGCAACGAAAGGGAGTTCTCTCTCAAGCCTCTAAAAATTTCTCTCTAAGATTTTGCAACTTCACTTACGATAGAATTCTAAATGAGGTTCTCCACTTCCTATCAGTCACCTTATATAGGAAGTGATGGCCCTATACCCTCGAAGAAGAGCAGCATGCCCACTTACTACACACGAACCCTAATCCCGGAAGTTGGACCATCACAACGGTCTTTGACACTCCCTCTCGCATCAAGACACGTCGACACTCCCATTCCAGATGCTTTCAATCTTAGCTCTTCGCTTGCCCACGTGAACTGACAAAAGCTAAGTCATGCTCACCCTCCGTCCCACCCCAACGGACCACCTGCACATCATCACTCCCCCCGTAATACTCTACAGCGAAAGTTTTCCCCTTCCGCCACAAGAAAAAAGGGAGTCACATTTCATCCAACTCTATAGCGGAAGTTTTCCCCTTCCGTCACAAGAACAAAGGAGTAACATTTCATCCAACTCTTCAGCGAAAGTTTTCCCCTTCCGCCACAAGAAAAAAGGGAGTCACATTTCATCCAACTCTACAGCAGAAGTTTTCCCCTTCCGTCACAAGAAAAAAGGAGTAACATTTCATCCAACTCTTCAGCGGAAGTTTTCCCCTTCCGTCACCCAAAAAAGAGAGTAACAGTTTCTACGCCCTGCAGCGGAAGCACCCCCTTTCACCACACAAAAAAGGGAATCGCAATTTTTACGCCCTGTAGCAGAAGCATCCCCTTTCACCACACAAAAAAGGGAATTGCAATTTTTTACGTCTTGCACTGGAAGCATTCCCTTATGCCGCACAAAAAAGTGAATCACAATTTTTTACGCTCTGCAGCAGAAGATTCCCCTTCCGTCACACAAAAAAGGGAGTAACAATTTTCTCACATACGGTGAAAGCTCGACCTTGCGTCCTACCATTCAAACCAGAAGGCCCTCTAGTAGACTCTCCAACCTTCCGGCCTAAGGGGCTCAATAGTGAATAGGGGCCCCACGTGGGGTCCCTGACCTACAGGTGGACCCCACGAGAGACCCTTGACAGTGAAAGGCGGTAGGGGACACCTACCACCTTAATACTTACGCCTATAAATACACCTAGATACCCTACAGGTAAGAGGTTACTCTTTCTCTCTTTACTTTGAGCTTATCTCTCTATTATATACTGACTTGACCGTCGGAGCGTATCCCGGGAGTTATCCCTGGAATACCTAACGGACATTTACTTTTGACAGGATTATGATTCGGAGCTTTAACCATCCGTCCCTGACGACCAGTCGGCCAAAGCACACCTCATCATTCAACCTCTTAAAATCTGGTTAGTTTAAGAATAAAGTAGACTAGATCTTGCTTAAATTAATCTAGAATTTTTGGGTCTTCAAGTGAGTAATTGTGATATTCATTGTTCGACTTTCCTTGGCGTTCAAAGTTTTCCGCATGGCGAGTTCTCACGAACTGGTCACATCACCATCTTATGTAGAAATTTTCATAAACTGTTCAAGGAGCATGTGGAATCATACTTTATTTGATCATATTGACAAAAGGAAAGCTATATTATACAAAAGAAATAATTAGTCAGGTCCTTCTCAAGAATGGTGTATTATTATTAAAATGATGTCATTTTGATAAATGAATCAACATCACTCAGTTTCAAAATGGTGTAAATTAAAGGAATCTTTCGATAAATAATATACAAATGGTATATCATTTTTGGGCTAAAGAATCCGCCCACATTATATATATGTTACCGAGAAATTGGATCTTTTGTCCCACAATTGGTATATATTAATCGTATTTCATTTTTTAAAATGGTGTTATTTTATTATGTTTCTAGATAAATGATAGTATTTTGACAAATAACAATTAATATCTGTAAAATGACAAAAGATCCTAGCTCGTTTTGACAAGTAACACACAATTATGATCGAATAAGTGCCTTGATTAATATATTTATTGGTGGTCAGAAATTGAATTAATCTAATAAGGTTTGAAGCAAGTACAAATGAAGAAGTCGGGAAGGCAAGCTCCAAAAATATGACCCACCGCTTTGCACAATTGCTCGCATGTTGCTAAATCGCAAGGGAACTCCAACACAAACGGATCCTGGATTTGGCACAGCTCTCCCGCTTTCACCATCCTCTGTACCCCTATTTATCACAAATAAAATTAGAATAGTGTATGAAATAATTTACCTATCCAATCCTCTTCCAAAAAAAAAAAAAAAACACAAAAATTGAAATAGAAATAAGTTTAAAATTTTTCTTTTTCTTAAAACACTTGTGGTGTGCATAAAATTGAATCTCCATTGGGCCTAGCCCAATGGACAAAAACAAAGATAAACAGTGAAAGACAACAAGACGCATGTAGAGCCCAGGATCATGTTTAGGTCGAAAAAGTCGTCCAACCCAAGCCACTAAGTATTTTCTTCTAAGCAGCTTAGGTCGGTCAGAAAATGAAACCGAGCCAAGCTTTATATCTCGGAAAAAGTTATATCGGACTTTAGACTTTAGAATGCCTTGGTCTTTCCCTCACATTTCTATCATAATATTCGATTCGACCGATCTAAGATAGATAGACCGACCTACCCTGTTTCACTGACACAGTAGGTAAAGATTGTCATAGGGTAGGTATATCCTTTCGATTACATGCAGGGATTTTCAGTCCCTTTCTACGGCGGTTTAATTTTCTCCGCCGTTGTATTGACGTATTAAAACCTAAATAACAACGTGTATTTCCATATCGCGGCCGAAAAAGTATTTAACTATGCCTATTCCTGGAGAGCAATTATATATGTATATAGCTACCACTAAATCAGTGATTAGCTCGGTATTACTTCGAGAAGATAACCGGGTTCAAAGGCCCATCTATTTTGTTAGCAAAGTTTTGCAGGCGGCAGAGAAAAACTATTCTAGCCTGGAAAAGCTAGTCTTGGCTCTAATCCACTCCACACGGCGTCTCCGACCTTATTTCAACTCCCATGGAGTAACCATCTATACCGACGCACCTCTCAAAGCTGTCCTACAAAAGGCGGGAGTTTCTGGTCGTCTCACCAAGTGGGCTATCGAATTGGGGGAGTATGACATCATCTTTACCCCGCGCACCGCAGTCAAAGGGCAAGTGTTAGCAGATTTCATAGCTGAAAGGGTATCCGACACCCAGGAAGACATCCTTGGCCCGGCACAAGAAACCGATCTTCTTCTAACCGTGGCAAAGGGTGACGACTCGTGGACACTATATGTAGATGGTGCTTCTAGCCAGTCCGGATTGGGTGCAGGGATCATCCTCACAAGCCCTATTGGAGAGGTCCACACTTATGCCCTACGATTCTGCTTCACGGCCACAAATAATGAAGCAGAGTACGAAGCCATGATAGCCGGTCTAAAGTTAGCTCGGAAACTCGGGGTCGGAAGTCTAAAAATTTGTTTAGACTCCCAGTTCGTAGTTAAACAAATTTTGGGGGAGTATAAGGCTAAAGATCGGAAAATGGAGGAATATTTAGCACTGGCACAGTAGCAGCTAAATCTTTTCCAAAATAGACCATAGAGCGGGTCCCACGAAGTAAAAATATAAATGCAGACGCCCTGTCCAAATTGGCTTCTTCGATTTTCTCTTATCTAACTAAAAGTGTCCTAGTGGAAGAAGTACAGAATAGAAGTACAGCCGAGCCAGCAATCTTGTCAATAAGTGAGGGTCGGGATTGGAGATTTCCTCTATGGCAATACTTGAAAAATGGTACTTTACCAGATTCACGAAAGGAAGCGCAATGAATAAGAAGAAAGGCTGAACACTATCAAATAATCAGGGAGGATCTGTACAAAAAGGGTTTCTTAATGCCCTTGTTAAAATGCCTGAGTCCGGGAGAAGCAGAAGCCACGCTGAAGGAAGTACATTAAGGAGATTGCGGGTCTCATATTGGGGCTCGGAATTTGGCTAAGAAAATAATTGGGGCTGGGTTTTATTGGCCCCGGTTATTCCAGGAAGTAGTAGAATATGTTCAAAGGTGCCCCAGTTGCCAACACAACGCAACAATTCACCGGTTGCCGGCCTCCAGCTTTACGGGGATAATTGCCCCTTGGCCTTTCGCAGAATGGGGAATAGATCTCATGGGGCCGTTTCCTAAGATCGGTTCTTGCCATTATCTTGTTGTAGCCATAGACTATTTCATGAAATGGGTAGAAGCCGAGGCATTGACGAACATTACCGGGCGAACTGTAGCTCGATTTCTTTGGAGACAAGTCATCTGTCGGTTCGGCGTGCCCAACTCGGTTATCTCAGACAATGGGACCCAGTTCAAATCCAAAGAGTTTACAGCCTTATGTTCAAAGCTCGGTATCACCCAACGTTTCGCATCTGTAGCTCATCCTCCAGCAAATGGGCAAGTGGAACTCACGAACCGAACTTTGTTACACGGGTTGAAAACCAGGTTAGAAGATAAAGGCAAGAATTGGATAGAGCAGCTGCCTCATATACTTTGGTGCCACCGGACTACGCCTAAATCGGCTACGGGGAAAACCCCTTTCGAGCTGGCCTTTGGAGTCAATGCTGTTATTCCCCCAGAAGTACAAAATGGTGCCCCCCGTGTTATGCACTTCGAAAGGGATCCGAACCAGAAAAACTTGGAGCTTAGCTTGGATTTGATGGAAGAAGTTCAGGACGCTGCCTATATACATCAACTAAATTATAAAAATTTGGTTCGGCAACACTATGATGCTCGGGTCAAACATCGAGCCTTTGTACCAGGAGACTTAGTCTTACGAAACCGAGCTATCCGCAAACCACAAGAATAAGGCAAGTTATTATCTAATTGGGAGGGGCCTTATCGGGTAATCGAAGCCCGACCTACTGGGAGTTATATTTTGGAAGACTTGCAAGGACGTCTGGTTCCCCGGGCTTGGAATGCAGCACACTTGAGAAAATATTATCAATAAAGCAGTTAAAGTTGGGAAAGACATCAAATTTGAGACAACAAAAGAAGAAAAAAAAGAGGTCTTCATTCAATAAACGAGCTTAGGTAAAAATCCAATCTAAAGTTACAAAGAATTCTTCAAAAAGAAAGGAGAACTAGGAAGAAAGGTCGGCGACATAGTCATAGCCACCGTTAAGGGTAAGCTCGATCTCAGGAAGGAGGAGCTTGGGAGGTCGTTTCATCTGCTGCCCCCTGGGGGTCGGCCTCCGGTTCTTCGTCATCTTCCGGGATAGGAATACCGTTGGCTCGACATTCCTGCTTGACCTCCTCTATAAGATCAAATGGATCGCGTCCCTCCGGAAGCAAAGATTTTTGAGCTATGGAGTCCGCAGGAGCATCTTCTGCCGACCTGGAGCTTTTTAGCTCGTCCCAGCAAATGGTATACCCACACTGGATCAGTTCCAAGAAGCGCCGATTCATCAGCTCTAGCAGGGTCCCCTCCTTAAAAGTTTTCAGTTCGGCATGGCGTGCTGCCTCGACCTCCTCCGGGCTGAGCAGCCTGGCAGTCTTCTTTGCTGCTTCCTCCGCGGCCTTCACCAGGTCGGCTTTTTCCTTCACCAAGTCGGCTTTTTCCTTTTCCAGGGCAGCCTCCCTCTCCTTCAGGGCGGCCTCACTTTTTTTCAGGGTATCCACATCAGCTTCCAAACCCTGGATTTTAGTCTCCAGCCGGCTGGCCTTTGTACCCAGCTCCTGGTTCTCCAAAAGTTGCGCAGTTTTTTTGGCCTCAAGCTCTGATACTCTGCTGCGCTCGAGCCCCAGATCTAGCTGCAGAGCTTTAATTGCATCGGTCGGCCTCTTCGACCTTTCCAACTCGTAGCTTTGGGCCAAGATATCCAAAGCTGTCGTCCTCCTGTTCGTGGCCGCATAATTAAATACGACCTGCAAAAATCCGATACAAGGATCTTGTGAAAATATCACACCAGGTAACCATTTATTTTCAAAAAATTAACTAAGTTTGGAAACTCACCTTTTTAATGTGCGAGGCTAGAAGGGCCTCCCGCTTCACCATTTGGCTCATATCCTCCCGGAGCTGCTCGCTCACTCGAAGAATCTCCTCGAAAGATTGAGAAGACTCGGCCGCCACTTCCTGATATGGCATAACGTCCTCGGGTGGCGGCTCCGTCAAATGGGCCTGATGAATAGGCCGAGCTAGAGAGCTCGGTCTCTCCCTTTGATCTCTCAACAAAATAACCCTTTCTTTGGTTGATGGGTCCACGGGTCCCAGCAAATCATCGGGACTCAGCAGCTCGGCTCCAGTAGTGGGGCCCGTCAGCACTTGCGGAGCTTTGGCAGCCTTAGTTGCCTGGATTTCTGCAGGGGTCGGCCTGCTCTTTTTCGTGACCCGAGTCACTAATGCCGAGCTGGGAGGATCGGCGACCTTAACTTCCTCTGTAAGATCGATCTCGGCCGGTCTCTTGGAGGACCCCGAAGCTGCGGCTGGCCTACCGGCCTTTTTCTTCCTGCCATATCCACCGAGGCCACCTGAAATCAAACAACATACAAAGGTCAAATTACCGATCTACGAAGGATGAGGAGACGATAAATAAAAGGTTAAGAGGCAGGTATTTACTTTCTCCTTCTACACCGGGGGCTTGGCTCAGCCCGGCCCAAACCAGAAGGCCCTCTGAAGGAAACTTAGCTGAATATTTAACCGAGCAGGTAAAAGTTCTTAGCACCTTATAGTCCGACTGCACTATGGGGTCAGACTTTTCTCGGGTTTGATCGGCCGAAATTATAACTTGTGACCAACGGAAAGGTAAATTTGCTTCATCAGCCTTCACCATAAAATATCTAGCCTTCCAGTGTTTATTAGTGTCGGGGGAGTCGGTAATAATTATGGGGCTGTTTCTACGTTTTTGGAATGTTACCCACCCCTGACCATAAGGATATTGGCGAACGGTGTAGAACTGGAAGAACAAATCTACCGTAGATCGGACCCCAGCCCCAAAACAAACAAACATAAACCCTACCAAAAATCGAAGGGCATTAGGTACCAACTGACTTAGCCCGATATTTAAAAAATCACACATCTCATTTAAAAAATCTGGGGTCGGGAACCTTAGCCCGAAATTTATATGATATTCGTAAATCCCGACCCAATCCCCAGAGGTATTTGTTATTCTTTCTTCGGGTGTGGGTAAACGGATCGGGACAGATGGGTTTAAATAGCGGTTTGATCTTAGGGTTTCTAAATCTACCCTAGTGAGCTCGGAAATTATTTCTTCAGGATTAAATTCAAAGGTGGCGGCCATATCTACATAAAGCAGCGCCAAAATCATGCACAAATCTAGATAACAATTTATATAAAAGTCGCATGCTTTTAAATAAATCGGAAGGATCAGAAAAGGAAAGAACGCACTAACCTGAGCTCGAATTCTGGCGAGACGCTCCGGTGCCGGAACTCTTTTCAGAAGCCATTACGATCGGTCAAATGGAGGAAATAACTACGGCGACAGAACGGCGGAGACAACGAAGCAGCAACACGGAAAAAATCGGCGGAGCGGGGAGACAACACCTTAAAACTCCGGCAAGGCGCGATGACTCCGGCGGCAGGAAGGGAAACAAAAAATTTTGCTGTGGACCTTTCTCTCTTTTTTCAGGAAAGAAAATAGCGAATGGTGGCAAGTATTTGCTCTCACGGTTCTTATAGAGGAACCTCGGGGAGTCCAAAAAGACGTAGGCAAGACAAACGGGTGCAGTCTTTAATGCCACCTCGAAGATGACAAACATGGAAAGTCGTACCGGTCGCCTTGAAGGTCGAGAGGACTTGTCCAATCACGTCCCGACTCTTTAAAATCCAAACTTCGGATAATGCAAAGGTATGCCTTTACTACTGCATTCATTAATTTGTCCAATAGTCTATTTAAATTCTTTAGATCGGTACTACAATTATTACTTATGCATCGGTCGACACTATTCTCTATAGGTCGGATTTCATAGTCATATCTCATGTTTTTATCATGTTCAGTAAAATATAATTCGGATAAACAATAGGTCGGACGAACACTTGACAAATGTCTTAGTCTCACTTTCGACTTAGTAAAATATAGTATCATGCTTAGCTCGGAAGAATGGCTCGGACTGATATCGGGGAATCCACGATAAGTGCTTTATGCTAAATCTTAGCTCGGAAAAACGCAGAGAGTATTAAGTTTTAGATCGGTAAAACCTAATACTGGGGGGACTTGTTGGTGTGCGTAAAATTGAATCTCCATTGGGCCTAGCCCAATGGACAAAAACAAAGATAAACAGTGAAAGACAACAAGACACATGTAGAGCCCAGGATCATGTTTAGGTCGAAAAAGTCGTCCAACCCAAGCCACTAAGTATTTTCTTCTAAGCAGCTTAGGTCAGTCAGAACATGAAACCGAGCCAAGCTTTATATCTTGGAAAAAGTTATATCGGACTTTAGACTTGAGAATCCCTTGGTCTTTCCCTCACATTTCTATCATAATATTCGATTCAACCGATCTAAGATAGATAGACAGACCTACCCTGTTTCACTGACACAGTAGGTAAAGATTGTCATAGGGTAGGTATATCCTTTCGATTACATGCAGGGATTTTCAGTCCCTTTCTACGGCGGTTTAATTTTCTCCGCCGTTGTATTGACGTATTAAAACCTAAATAACAACGTGTATTTCCATATCGCGGCCGAAAGTGTTCTTCTCCAAATTTCTACTACGGTTTTGCACGTTGAACGTAAAGAATCGTCATCTGGAGCTAAAATTTACCACCTAAAGGTTAGAAACTTCTAAAATTTCTCAGTAATTGCTTATGCTTGTACTTTAGATATGTCATCCTATAGAATTTATTTTTATTTATGGTAGATGGCTGAAAATTAAAGTTGCATATATTCCATGTATATGGTGAACCTTAGTATTGTGGAACCCTATTTAGTATACTATGTAGTTTCTTGGTGATGTGATTTGATTTATAGTGTTTGATTTTTAATGGATGATGTTCATATAATTAGCACTACTTAGGATGTGTATTATTTTTTTATGCATTTCATGTGTTTGACGAAATGCATAAATGAAAAACTTAGAGTTTCTTCTTCATTTGATTATGTCTATTGCACATGTGTTGTTTATGCATTAATTTTTTCATTGAAATATTATAGTAGTTTTGATTATATGAGTAACATTAGTATGACATGTGCCAAGACAAGCATGCAACTTGATACTTTGTACATTGTTTGTTGAATTATTATTTGGTATTTTCAATTATTTCAAGGTGTTAGTTACACATGGATCAAAATATCTTGTTGTATGGTGATCGGACCTCCGATTCTTATGCGAAAGAAGTTGAGAATTTCATTCAATTCGCTTATAAGAATACAAAGTACGTCCATTGTCCGTGCAAAGCTTATAAAAATGGTGCGCGGTTTGATAACTCAGATACAAGAAGATTCCATTTATATCGACACGGATTTGATCCTTCTTATAAACTGTGGATTTGGCATGGTGAAAGTATTGATGGTTTACCTGAGCAAAGAAAATCTCATGCAAAAGGAGATGATGTGATTACTAGAGATCGATTAGATGCCATGATTGAGGATGTGGCCGAGGATTTTGCTGATAAACCGGAAGTTCTTGCTTCCATTTTGGGTGACAATGAGAAGCCCCTATACAAGGGTTGCACTAAATATACACGATTGTCTAGTGTTTTGAAGTTGTTTAATTTGAAAGCGGCAAATGGGTGGTCAGATACTAGTTTTACAGCCTTATTGAGGGTATTGAAAGATATGCTCCCAGAAGATAATGAACTTCCAGATCGAATTTACGAGGCGAAAAAAATATTGTGTCTAATGGGTATGGAGTATAAGAAGATCCACCATTGCCCAAATGATTGCGTCCTGTACAGGAATAAGTATAAGGATTTATTGCTTTGTCCTAAGTGTAAAACTCCACGATACAAAAACAAGCAGCCGTGTGATGAGGTTGAAGACAGTTCTGATGCGCAAAAGAAGGGGTCGCCGGCTAAGGTTCTGTGGTATCTTCCTATAATACCGAGATTTAAACGGTTGTTCGCTAATGAAAAAGATGCAAAACTAATGACATGGCATTCAGATCGGTGTATTCCCAGTGATGATGACAAGGTGATAATGCATACATCAGACTCAGATCAGTGGAAAAAAATTGATTCAATGTATCCTTCTTTTGGGGGAGAAGCCAGAAATTTGAGGCTTGGTTTGTGTACTGATGGAATGAACCCGTTTGGCAGTCTGAGTAGCACACATAGCTCATGGCCGGTGATGTTGGTTATTTACAATTTGCCGCCTTACTTGTGTATGAAGCGCAAGTACATACTTATGTCTCTAATGATTTCAGGCCCACGGCAACCAGGAAATGACATCGATGTGTATCTTGCTCCTCTTATTGAAGACTTGAAAAAGTTATGGGATGAAGGCGCACCTGTGTTTGATGCATACCGTGAAGAAATGTTCACATTACGTGCCATGTTGTTCTGTACCATTAATGATTTTCCTGCTTATGAAAACTTGTCTGGGTACTCTGTTAAAGGGCATAAAGCATGTCCAATATGTGAGGAGAGTACAAATTTTTGTCAGCTTGCACATGGGAGGAAGACAGTATACCTTGGGCATCGCAGATTTCTTCCCGAGACTCATCCGTATCGCCGTATGAAAAGAGCATTCAATGGATTTCAAGAGTTCAGAAAAGCTCCAGAACCCTTGAGCGGGCTAGAGGTGAAAGCTCGTGTGACGGACATTAATGTGGAGTTTGGTAAAACTTCGGAGTCCGGCAATAATGATACAGGTTGTTGGAAGAAAAAATCCATATTTTTTGAACTTTCATGCTGGGAGAACTTGGATGTCAAACATTGTCTCGACGTTATGCATATTGAGAAGAATATTTGTGAAAGCCTGTTAGGTACGCTCTTGAACATCCCTGGTAAAACTAAGGATGGTTATAGCGCGAGACTTGATATGGTTGATATTAACATAAGAGCAAATTTAGCACCAGTAGCTCGAGGACAACGCACATATCTACCCCCTGCCTGTCACACTTTGTCCAGAAAAGAGAAAAAACAACTGTGTTCAAGTTTGCGTAGCATCAAAGTTCCATCCGGATATTCTTCAAATGTAAGCAGACTTATTTCCATGAAAGATTTAAAACTGGTTGGTTTGAAGTCTCATGATTGCCATGCCTTAATTCAACAATTGTTGCCTGTAGCTATTCGCACGATACTGCCCAAGCATGTTAAGTCCAGTATAACAAGACTTTGTTTCTTCTTCAATGCTATATGTAGCAAGGTTATCGCGCGCGAAAGACTTGATCAGTTATAAGATGAAATAACTGTTGTCCTTTGTCAATTAGAAATGTATTTTCCACCCGCCTTCTTTGATATTATGGTGCATTTGGTGATTCATTTGGTTAGAGAGATAAAAATCTGCGGGCCTATTCATTTGAGATGGATGTACCCATTCGACCGATATATGAAAGTATTTAAGGGGTATGTTAAGAATCGTTGTCGTGCTGATGCTAGTATTGTTGAAGGTTATATAGCTGAGGAGGTAATTGAGTTTTGCACTGAGTACTTGGCTGATACCGCATCCATTGGAATATCTAAGAATCGGCACGATGGGAGGATTACAGGTATGGGCACAAGGGGAGGAAAAATGTTTTTGCCGTCTAATGTTGAATTGATGAAGGCGCATCTCTACATACTGCGCAATTCTGAAGAAGTTGCGCCCTATGTGACAGACCATATCCGTTCAATAAGAACGTCTTATCCTGCTTGGACGGATCAACGTGTGCTCAATGAACATATTCGGACATTTGTCTATTGGTTTGGTAATGCTGTCTTGGGAAAAGACGTTTCGGAGACATTGAAATGGTTGGCGTTTAGGCCCAGCCCTGAGGTACGAGCATTTTCATGCTATGATATAAATGGATATTCATTTGCTACTAAGAGACAAGATGAGAAGAGTACGGCACAAAACAGTGGTGTTACATTAATCTCAGAGGCTTTACATGTTTCTAGCAGGAAGGATAAAAATCCATTGTATGCAAACATGGCATATTACGGGGTGATCGAAGATATTTGGGAGCTTGACTATGTTTGTTTCAGAGTAGCTGTATTTCGCTGCAAATGGGTTGATAACAATAGTGGTGTTCGAACTGATGATCCATTGGGTTTTACCTTGGTGAACCTTAATCGGGAGGGTTTCAAGGGGGAACCATTTATACTTGCATCGCAGGCGAAACAAGTTTTTTATATCACCGATCCTTGCGACGAACATTGGTCTGTTGTTCTTCATGGTAAACAACATCACGGAGTGGAAGGGATTGATACAGAAGAAGGGCTTCATGAGGCTGGCCCTTTCTCTAGTGGGTTACCTGAACCGAGAGCAGATGAGGAAGATAGGGAACTTGATAAATACATACTTCGTGATGACCACAGCGAAGGATTATGGTTCGAGGAGCAAGTGTCCCATAAGAGAAAGAGAATAAGTTAAGAATCATTTTCAGGTATATTGTTTGATTTTATTAATTTTTTTGGTCTGTGGGCTTGTATGTTGTGTGTGTGTATTTGTATATGTTTCTTTGATTTTAATGAAAAGAGGTGGACATAAATTTATAACAACATTTATTTTTATCCTTCGTACTGTCTGATTGAAACAGGTCCCAACTCGGATGAAGCCGCGCAATCAAGGGACAAAATTTGAAGGGACTTCATATGCGGAACTGTTTATAAATGAATATGTTATTGTTGGAAATTGTGTGAAGCTTCTGTGTTGATGTTATGATGCACTTGTGTTTTGGTCAAAAACAAGCAGGGGAGATTTTGTCTGAATTGATTTGAAACTGAATTCCGTATTATTCGAAATAGTTGGAATGTTAGTGAAGTATTTAAGTATGTGCATATCCTTGACAGGGAGTATGTTACATTTACAGGGGAGACTTTGTCAAATTTTCCGGCAAATTGATTTCCTTGTTTTTCATTTATGAATAAATGTTTCATGTATTATTTATTTTTCTTTCAAGGAGTAGTACTTTTGGTAAAATTTACAGGGGAAGCTATACGTAGCTCATTTTTTTTTAATTTTATATTTAACTCTTCATAAATTACTTGTCGGTGCCTCGGAAAAAAGAAATTTATTTAACGATGTTGGGTATTGACCGATAAATGAATTAATTATTCGTTTATCGATTAATAATGCTTTATTATTTTTTGCAAATTGATTATTCAAAATATATTTTATATGAACTTGAAAAAACTATAAGGTGCCTCGGTTGCGCCGGCGACGGGAGAGGAGGAGAATGGACAGAACAGCCGCGGTTGAAGGGAGGGGGATACAGGGGAGAAGCAGGGGAGAAGAAGGGGAGAAGAAGGGGAAGAGACTTAGGGAAAATGAAAGGAAAATGTCTAAGTTCAAATTTTATTTGAACTTCGAACGGGTCGTCGGTTCAACGGCGGTTCAAGGTTGAATCGCCGTTGAAAGGTCTCCTCGTAAAAAATTGGAGCCAATTCCCGCGCGGGCATATTTTAATATTAATTTTTTTTTTCCATTTTCAAAAAACTAAGCCCACAATTTTGTAAATATAATAATACATACCCAGATTGTGTATATTTATTAATTATGTACACAATCTCGACTTTTATGAACCATTTCATAATTAAATTTCAAATTTTCCATTGAACCATATATTTGCATTTAAATTTCCCGTGCTAATAAACAATAATTATAGGTCAAATATAAAAATTAATAAATTTCGTAAATTTACATGTAAGAGACGATAGAGCAATAAACTTCATTATGTTCCCTAAAATTTCTACTTTTTCGACTTGGGTGACCGGGATACAATAATCAAATCCACAAATGCATTAGGTACGTATGGTAATATAAAAATTAATTAATATTTGTTAAGTGGCCGAAAAAAAAGTTGTCTAGTTATTGGATTTCATTACCTTATATACATATATGAACATATATATATGTTTATACATATATATATATATATATATAAACATCTTTCGCTTTTCTCCTTTCCTCTCTTGATGCACATCATCCAACTCTCTCCTCTCTGCTCTCGATCTCTTCTAAATTTCCACTACATGAATAAAATGTTTTCATTTGAAGAATTAAATACTTTAAGACAACTTTTATAATTAATTCTTATATATATATATATAATGTATTTTGAATTTGGTACAAAAATAGAAAATTCATGCGTACGTCGCGCGGGAATTGGCTCCAAAAACTATTTTTCTACGGCGGTTCAACCTTGAACCGCCGTAGAAAGCAAACTTTCTAAGGCGGTTCATGTTTGAACCGCCGTAGAAAGTATTTTGCTACGGCGGTTCTTGTTTGAACCGCCGTAGAAAAGTAGTTTTTGGAGCCAATTCCCGCGCTACGCATGAATTTTCTATTTTCGTATCATTTTCTAAACCCTAAACCCTACTCTCTATTAAGTTTTTTTTCCCAATTTTCATAAATTAACCGCGGTGACGCTTAAGATTGAAATAGATAGTGAAGCGCCACCCTTTTCCTGGATTTTCGCCTTGACATTCTGATTTGGGTCGCAGGATTCGACCTCGAGGACGATGGTCTTCCCCGTCAGAGTTTTCACATAAACCTCCATTTTTTTTCAAAATACGTTTTATATATATATATAAGACTTAATATTAAAAGGTGTCTTCAAGTCTTCAATTCTTCGAATGAAAACATTTTATTTTTGTAGTGGAAATTTAAAAGAGATCGAGAGCATAGAGGAGAGAGTTGGATGATGTGCATTAAGAGAGGAAAGGAGAAAAGCGAAAGATGTTTATATATATATATATATATATGTATGTATAAACATATATATATGTTCATATATGTATATAAGGTAATGAAATCCAATAACTAGACAACTTTTTTTTCGGCCACTTAACAAATATTAATTAATTTTTATATTACCATACGTACCTAATGCATTTGTGCATTTGATTTTTTTATCCCGTTCGCCAAGTAGAAAAAGTAGGAATTTTAGGGAACATAATGAAGCTTATTACTTTATCGTCTCTTACATGTAAATTTACGAAAATTATTAATTTTTATCTTTGACCTATAATTATTGTACGTGTAGTAGCACGGGAAATTTAAATGCAAATATATGGTTAAATGGAAAATTTGAAATTTAATTATGAAATGGTTCATAAAAGTCGAGATTGTGTACATAATTAATAAATATACAAAATCAGGGTATGTATTATTATATTTACAAAATTGTGGGCTTAGTTTTTTGAAAATGGGAAAAAAAAATTAATATTAAAATATGCCCACACGAGAATTGGCTCCAATTTTTTACGAGGATTTAAACCGAGAAAAAGTGGGGACTTTCAACTGCGGTTCAACCGCGAACCGCAGTTGAAAGTAGAATCAACTGCGGTTCACGAGTGAACCGCCGTTGAAAGTTCACTTTCAACGGCAGTTCACCCTTGAACCGTAGTTGAAAGTACACTTTCAACTGCGGTTCGCGGTTGAACCGCAGTTGATTGTAGGTTCAACGGCGGTTCGCGGTTGAACCGCCGTTGAACTGTGCACCCGGTTATTAATTATAATTCAAATTTCTACTTTTTTCCTTTCCTCCCTCATTCTCTTCCCCTCTTCTCCCCTTTTTTCCCCTTCATTTCCCCTGCTTCCCGAACCTTCTCTCCCGGGCTGTTCGGCTTCTTCGCCGCTTCTCCCGTCGCCGGCGAGCTCCTCCACCTTCCGATCAACCCGTCGGCTGTCCAAGCTTCACCGATTGTTCAGCTGGACCACTCAAGGCCGATTGTTCGGCTCTCCATTTCCACCCTCCTATATATACTTCGGGCTTGTTTGTAGGAGTTCACCCAAAAGGTTCCACCTTCTATGCTTTCATTTTAAAACTTTTGCAATGTGACCTTACATTTTGTAAATGCTTCCCATTGCACTAGGATTTTTTGGGTTGATATTTATGGTTGATTTCGGTTTTAATCCTTGTGATGAATGATTGGAATGCTTTTGGATTTATTGATTGTTTGTTGCATTGGTTTGGTTGTTGAATTGAGTGTTTTGTCCTACACATAATTTTGGGAACCTGGGGTTTTGATTAATGTTCCATTAGGTACCCTTTGAAATTCGGGTTTAGTGTATGATTATGAGAAACTCAAATGTTTATTTCGGTTTTTCTTGATTAATTTTAGATCATTGGTGTTTGATTTCGGTTCTTATTCGATATAGTGTTCTTCCTTTAGTGATAATGAGGAAAATGCTTTGTTGTTGATTCCACTTTGTGAAATTTAATCTTCATAGTGTTCTTTCTTTAGGGATCCCTTGTTTCAATGTCTTCAAAGCCCCATATATGTTGAAAGTAAAGAAATCTTTGCATGAATGTGAAGCATTTTTTATTGCACAAGCACTAAGTACCTTTAGGGAAGAAGAGTATTTTTTAGGAGTGAAGTACTAACCCTTGAAGCTTTGACCTTCCTCACTAAATTTTGGTTTTATTCCTTTAGTAGAAATTAATGATTGTGCTCATTAGTTGTTGGTTGTGAAATGTGAAGTACTTTAGCAATGGTACCCTTTATAAGTCCACTTTTTTTTGGCCCTCATTTGGTTTAATTTGGATAATGGTATATGTGTATTTTTAGGAGTGAATTTTGCGAATGTACATTGCCTTTTTTTTCACATTACAAGCATTCTTGTATTTGACATTAAAGCTTTTCTTTAATTGCATATATGTTATATTGAATTCTCTTTCTATGTACATGAAGTTTAAGGTACTTTCAATGGCCCGAAAAAGAAAAAGCAATACGGAGCATAGTGATGAGGGTAATGGCAATGGAGATGGTTCTTCTACTAAATGTAGTAGAGGTAGAGGGCCCACAAATTGCAATGATCTATTGGAAATGCGAGCGAGGGGGAAAACTCTTGACATTTCTTTTGATTCCGAGCTCGAGCCTAAAGAGTATCATACAAAGTGGATTACCTTTGTGGCATATACGGTCCGGAGCAAAGTGGACATAGTGGAATATGAATCATGGTCCAAAGTTCCCAAGGAGATCAAGAAAAGAGTGTGGATGGAAATACGAGTATTTTCTTTAATTAGAATGCATTGTTTGTTTCTTCTTCCATACAAATGAACTCAAATTCCTCACTAAATTTTTACTCCTAATTTTCACTGTAGGCATTATTTGTTTTCGAGTCAACCGAAGAACTCGAAACAAAGTGGATTTCTTATGCCGGTAAACGGTGGAAAGATTGGAAATCCTATTTAGGGAAATATGTACATGGTGCCAAAAAGGGTCAGGACCCATGCTTGGAATATAAATTTCTCCCTAGGGAGACATGGATTAAGTTCAAGGCTAGCCGCGAGACAGACGAATGGCAGGTATATTTTTTAAAATTGATTTCCTTTTTCTTTTTGGATATTTGAAATTGCTCAGTTTAGGGATAATAATTTTTCATTATATTTATCTCTAGGCAATTCGTGGAAAAGCGCAAAAGAATGCCACTTTAAATGCTTTCTACCATAATTTATCTCGCGGTGGCTACCGACTGTTGAAGAAGCAGTTGCATGACGAGGCGGTGAGTGCATCCGATAAGAAGCCTTCAGAGGAGGGTCAGTCCGAAGAAGAAGGCGAAGATTCTTATTCACAGCCAGGCCGTCATCTACTCTGGAGACAGGCACACACCCACAAAAAAGGGGAATACTTCACGCCAGAGGCTGGGCGTGTAGGGATGGAAATTGTAAGTTTTGCACTATACATTTTCTTATGTTTCAGTTCTTTTAATATTTAAAGTCTCTGTGTATATATTTTTTATTATAATTGATTATTTATTACTAGATATCTATGATGAAATGCTAATTAATAATTTGGTTGTCATTAAATGTTTATATCGCAATTATAATTATCTAGTTATCACTGTAAAGTAAATAAATGATTAATTTGTATATATGTGTATTTATTTATAATTTATAATTATGGTTATCAATGTTATATTTAAAATTTATATACATAAATGATTAATCTGTGTATATGTGTATTTATTTATATTTAATTGATCTATTTACATTTACTATATTTGGCAAAATGTGTAGGAAAATCTATGTTCCCGCGAGTCCCAAGGGGAGTCCGTTGCAGAGGGTAGGAATGACATTCTTGTCATTGCAACGGGAAAGCGCGATCACCCCGGTCGTTATCGCGGCCATTCTACGCGGGCACGTATCACAGAGGTTTTCCCACAGAAAACAAGGACGTCGCTTAAAGATGAACTTGATTTAACTAAGTGACAGCTTCAGAAAACCACTGCCCAACTCGATGAATGTCAGATACATCTGAAGATGATGGTTGGGTTTCTATGTGGTAAGATGGGAACCGACTATGATACATTAAAAGCCACCATCATCAATAGTGCCAAAGATGAGAGCTCGCACCCAGAGACCTCCGGAGCGGTCCCTGTTTCCCCTGTTAGCCCTGTTTCTCCTCTGATCCATACAAGTTTGCCCGAGTTAGAGGTGCTACATGTTTCACCTACGGACCCGATCAAAGCCTCTGATGGGGGTGCTTTAGGCGAATACAAGGTAATTAAATAAAATTAATATGTATATTTTCATAGAATACACGTAGTATTTTTAAAACTAAATTAAATTCAGTGCATGCATATGACACACTCATAAACAGAACAGTCCGAAAGATTTGCTCATAAATCCCAAATCTGACCATATCTGATCATGACTAAGATCAATATGAACTCCCCTAGGAGTCTAATTTCATTTCCAACTGGTTTCATAATTTTTAGATTTTTCTGTAGGGATTTATCCTCCAAAAACCGAAGGCAACTATGAGACTTAAGCCTTCATCTTCCATAAACAGAACAGTCCGAAAGATTTGCTCATAAATCCCAACTCCGACCGTATCTGATCATGAGTAGGATCAATATGAACTCCCCTAGGAGTCTAGTTTTATTTCCAACTGGTTTCATAATTTTTAGATTTTTCTGTAGGGATTTATCCTCCAAAAACCGAAGGCAACTATGAGACTTAAGCCTTCGTCTTCCATAAACAGAACAGTCCGAAAGATTTGCTCATAAATCCCAACTCCGACCATATCTGATCATGAGTAGATCAATATGAACTTCCCTAGGAGTCTAGTTTCATTTCCAACTGGTTTCATAATTTTTAGATTTTTATGTAGGGATTTATCCTCCAAAAACCGAAGGTAACTATGAGACTTAAGCCTTCATCTTCCATAAACAGAACAGTCCGAAAGATTTGCTCATAAATCCCAACTCCGACCGTATCTGATCATGAGTAAGATCAATATGAACTCCCCTAGGAGTTTAGTTTCATTTCCAACTGGTTTCATAATTTTTAGATTTTTCTGTAGGGATTTATCCTCCAAAAACCGAAGGTAACTATGAGACTTAAGCCTTCATCTTCCATAAACAGAACAGTCCGAAAGATTTGCTCATAAATACCAACTCCGACCATATCTAATCATGAATAAGATCAATATGAACTCCCCTAGGAGTCTAGTTTCATTTCCAACTGGTTTCATAATTTTTAGATGTTTCTGTAGGAAATTATAGCTGAAAAATCAAAATGTGGCAGATTTTGGATTTTTAGAAGCTTCATCTTTAAGAATTCTAAAACGGTATTTTAGGAGGCATGAAACTCATAACCCTAAGATATATCTTGATGTATAGAAGATGTTTCAGGCTTTGAATAATTCCTTGGATTGGTTTCACGTGAATACTTGTTTAGACGGCAACTTTCTTCTTCAAATTTTTTTTTTCCTTATTACAGTGCTTTGTTAATTTAGACTTAATAGTTGATTAATTTTCATTCGCTTGCCTATTATCTCAGGATGGGTGTGAATGCCATCTGTTCATCTCTGAGGATTTGCAAAAGCGGCGTAAGCTTGTGGCAAAGGGAAATATTTATAAGCAAAGCAAGCACCACGGGCGCGAGGTTAGGAAAGGTTGCGCGAGGGTCACAATTAAAATTTGCTATGATGACTTTGCCCCGCTACCATTTCCTGAGGAAGAGGCTGAGACAGTGGGAATGGCCAAGTCCTTTTTCGTGGAATGGCCTATAGAGTTGATTGAAATTATTCAGCCGGCTCCGGTAACAAAGGTATATTCTTTCATTTATTTGTGAATTACTCCATACCGTTTTGTATATTTAGTGTTATTTCAAATGATGTTAGGTGGATAAAAGTGCCCAAAAAAAAAAGGCCGGATGAATTCTATGGATGACAAGACATCTCCTTCGGCGACGGTTCCGACTAAGATGTCATCCTCATCGACATCTGATCCATTGGAAGAGTTACAGCTCCGAATGGATAATGATTCGGACTTCAATAGCTTCTTCTTTGAAATGACAAGAGAAGTAATAGGTTTGGACCTGCCTAATTGTATGAATCGAGGGGATCTCATAGAGTTATTGACCAGAGAAAGCCAGGTCTCAAACAGTTTGATGCAGTTGTTCATCCAGTGAGTTTCCACTTAATTTTATAACCTATTTCTGATTATTGTTATATATAGTATGCATTCCATGTGCCTAGACTAACCAATGAAGCCCTTTTTGTAAATTCTTTAGAGCTTTACATGAGTTAGTTGAAAGGAATGGGAGAAAGGGGATAGGTTTCCTCTCGTCTGATCATGTCACATCCATAGGAAATACGCTTGAAGCTAGGGTAAACTACATTGCGCGAAACTTGAAGGATAGGAATAAAGAAATGTATCTGGTGCCTTATCTTCAGGAGTAAGTGACACTGTAAGCGCTCCTCTAATATTTAAGAAACACTGATATAAAGATCTGACGTCATTAACTTTTTTGTTTGCAGTGAACATTGGATGCTAATAGCCATTAGACCAGTAGAAAAAGTTGTCTACTGGTTTGATTCTTTACAAAATCCACAGAAAAAGGAGGTGGTGGAGCTTATAGACGAGTGAGTTATATATATTAACAACTGTTAGAATGCCTATATATCCATATATTGCTAATTATTTTCATTCCGCATTCATTTTTATAGGGTGATGTTTAACTATCAAGCTTTCTTAGGATTGCCCAGAAATGTGCATATGCAACCTTCGTGGATAGTAGTTAAGGTAAAATTGGTCCTTATTAAATTTTTTAATTACATCCGTTAGTCTAGTAGCCTAAGCAATTAGTAGTGTTAGTTGTTTTAATTAAATCCGTGAGTCCAGTAGCCTAAGTTAGTAGTGTTAGTCAATTAATTTATTAGTTAGTCAAGTTATTTATTGAGGTATTTGATTTATGCATGCAATCCGTGAGATCAATACTGTAGGTTAGTTAATATATGCATGCAATTGCCTTTTCGATCAGTAGAAATTAGTGAGTCCTAGTTATTTAATTAATTAGATTAATATGAGTGAAGTTATGAATATTAAATTTTTATGCCTACCGTTGTGTTGTATACAATATATTAATTGTATGATCTTCTAACTCGTATATATTAATTCATTAGCATAAAAAGCAAACGAGCAATTGGGAGTGTGGGTACTATGTAATGCACTACATGTACCAAATAGCAATGGAATCATCCACATTGGCACTTGAAAAGGTAAATATTTCTCATAACTTACTTAATTGACTGTATTTCATTTTGCTACTCGGTTACTTTTTAATTTCAAAAATTCTGTTGCAGCACTTCAAGCTCGACCGCACTCCATTAAGCAATGTGGATATAGATGCAGTGCGAAAAATATGCGCTCATTATATTTTGGAGCATCCTCCGTAGTTGTAGGATACTAATTAAACTTGTTCATATTAGAGTTGTACAAATATTTTTTGGATACGCTGTATTATAAAAGCGATTTCAATTTGTATATTGGTGATATTTGTATTAAATTTCAAGTTTTAGCAGTAGGTTTTGCTTTAAACCAGGTTTTAGCAGCAGGTTTTTAATGTTTTTAATGCGGTTCGGGTGTAAAAAGAGTACCCTTTCTACGGTGGTTCAACCTTGAACCGCAGTAGAAAGGGTACCCTTTCTACGGCGGTTCAACCCTGAACCGCAGTAAAAAGTGTAGACTTTCTACTGCTGTTCAAGGTCGAACCGCCGTAGAAAGGGTACACTTTCTACTGCGGTTCAAGGTTGAACCGCAGTAGAAAGTGTACCCTTTCTACGGCGGTTCGACCTTGAACCGCAGTAGAAAATCTACACTTTCTACGGCGGTTCGACCCGCCGTAGAAAGTCCGCTAACTTACAACGGCTGCCAGATAGATGGCGGTTCAAAAAGGCCAATAACCGCCTTTAAAAGCCCTTAAAAACCGCAATTAAAATTCCTTTTTGTAGTAGTGATATATATATATATATATATATATATAAGTGATCGATTGATTCAAAGAAGAAGAAAAAAAACAAAAAACAAAACAAAAACTGTGGCTAAATAGATATGTTAGTAAAACGGAAGGAACGTACCATGATTGCCAGAGGAGCTGGTAAGCAAAAAGAGGATGAAGAAAGCATCCAAAATTTCTCTCCAAAACTTCCTCATAAATTATAACCTTAATTAACTCTCTCTAATCTCTATATGTGTCTGAGATATTAAACCTTCATTAACACATAGTTACACACACATATCGAGAGAAATATTGCAAATTAGAAGAAGAAGAGATATGACGTAATAATATATATGTAATAGGAGGGAAGGTGGGAGGAAGGGGAGGAGGGGAGGGTGAATTCAATTCTTATGTTGTTGGTGATCGGATGATGAAGTGATTTGTGGGTTTCGTTTCTCACTTTGGAGGCTGAGTTGACAAATGAAGATAATCAATTTGAGTATGTTACTTTATTGCAATGTTTTTGTATAGCATTTTACATTTACATACACACACACACACACACATATATATATATATATATATATATATATATTGTTATTGAATAAGTGTTCTAACTGCCAAATAATTTTATTTATAAGTATGTGTTTTATTAACAATTTTTAATCCAAAAAACTTTTAAAATTTTCAATTTTATTCCTTATTTTACTCTTCTTAAATTTAATACTTCTTCCCTTTCTTTGAAAAAAAATAATGCATAAAGATAAACAATTACTCCATCCTTCCCCAAATAATTGTGTAAAAATCAGTGAAAGATTTGGTGACCCAATTCCAAATTAGTATCACAAGTCATTGGATATTGATTAAATAAAGTACTAGCTTATTAGGATTAGTACTGGACTTTCATATAATAAAAGTGGTGATGTCAAAAAAACGAATAGTAATATAACACTCATTTATTAGTTCATATAGAGTACATTTTTTACCAATGATTTCATGAATTTGAATATATCATGATTTAAATTGATTTTTATTTTTTTATTTTCATAAAAATCAGACAAGAATAAGAATAATGTCTCAATTTTGAAAAAGAAAAACACGTGTCACAGTTGCAAAAAAAGAAAAAAGAAAAAAGGAAAAAAAAAAAAAGGCACTCTTCATGACGAATTGTAAGATGACACAGAACCATCCACCGATCCATGGCCATATGCAATGATCACAACGATTTTTTATTTTTTTACTTTTAAGAAAAAAAAATACGATGAACAAAGATGAAATCATCATATTTTCGTTTCAAAAGAAAACAAAAAAGAAGATGAAATCATCATGAAACTCTATCCACAAAATAAATCGTACTGGTTTGTTGATAAGCTTTACTTCTTTAATTATACCTTTTTTTTATCCCTCCCTATATTATGAGTTATTATGACATTACCCCTTATATTTGATATTAATATTATGCATCAAAAAATCTTTCTGTGAAAAGTTATGTTTTAATTCTTATTTACTCATTTACATAATACACTTACTAATATAATTATGTATAGTCTATATTTAACTCACATTTTATGATTAGTTGAGATGTTTATAAAAGCGTAAAAGAAATACATTATATGTTCCATTGCAATGTAGGGGTGATAATGAGCCGAGTCGAGCCAAACTTTAACGTGTTCATTTATTGTTTATTTATTTATCGAGTCTAAAATCTTGTTCGTGTTCGTTTATTTATTAATCGAACCGAACCGAGCTTGTTCATGAATATTCGTGTGCGTTATATCTTGCATTAACTAAAAGAAAATTGTAATGTTTAGTTAATTTAATATACTATATTAACTTACATAAAAATCAAAATTTAATTTAAACTTATATATTGATATCTATGTACATATAAATATATATAAATATTCAATTATTCGTATTATTTAAAATTTTAATATTGTATATACTTATTTCACGAACATTAACGAGCTTTTAACACCTTGTTCGTGTTCGTTTATTATCGAGCCGAGCTAGCTTGTTCGTGAACGTTCGTGTTCGTTCTCAGTTCACTTTCACACATGTACTAATTTAACACAATTTGTTCAATTTATTTTTTTACTTTTAAGTATAGATTAATTGTAGACAACATATACTTATACTAGTAAGGATAGATGAGTAAAATTTTGAAATAAATTATTTTATCGGAATAAAAAATATTTTGAAAGTGGACTTTTTTAATAGAACTGGTGGTTTTATTATTTATATATTAGATGTAAGATTTTTTAACAACCGCGCATCTGGTGTAGTGGTATCATAGTACCCTCCCACGGTTCTGACCGGGGTTCGATTCCCCGGATGCGCATTTTGATTTTTCGGTCATTTTGTGGTTAAATTCGGCTTTATACCTTTTCCTTATGTTTCTTAATTCTTATTGTTGGTGAGGCATACAAAAATTGCCATCATCGATTCCCCTTTGAGCCCTTGAAATTACAAGTGTCTTCTAAGATTTATACTCGTTACATTAGAAAAATTCAGTTTAAAAAATATTTTTTGTTTTAAATGAAGAGTTCGCTTTCAAATTTTTTACTTCTCCTGTCATTATTAGTATAATCATGCGTGGTCCACAATTAGTCTACACTTAATAAGTAGAGTAAAGTTCTTATTTGGTCTCTTACATATTGCTTAATGATCTTTTTGGTCTTTTACATTTCAAAACAATCTTTTTGGTCCCTTACATATTGTTTAATAATCTTTTTGGTCCCCTACAGTTCAAAACAATCTTTTTGGTTCCTTACTTTTATTTTTCAAACTATTTGGTCACTTGACCATTTAACTCGACGAAAAACATTAATATCAATCACGTATCGTTCAGACAACTCCGTTAGCGAAGGGCAAACTTGGCCCAACATAATTACTGGGATGTTAAAAATGATGTTGGGACAAGTTTGTCATTTGTTGACGTAGTCGTGTGAGCGGCACGTAAGTGATATTAACATTTTTCTGTCTGGTTAAACGACAAGTTTGCCCTTTTGCTGAAGGAGTTGTGTGAAAGACACGTGAGTGATATTAATATTTTTTTGGATTGAACGGTCAAGGGACCAAATAGTTCGAAAAATAAAAGTAAGGGACCAAAAAGATTGTTTTGAAATGTAAGGGACCAAAAAGATCGTTTCCAAATGTAGGGGACCAAAAAGATCGTTTCGAAATATAGGGAACCAAAAAGATCATTAGGTAATATGTAAGGGAATAAATGGGGACTTTACTCTAATAAGATATAAATAGTATAAAGACTTAAATATTATAAACTCCCTGTGCTTATAGGGGGAGTTTGACATTTGGTCCCTGTGTTTTTTAATAGTCTTTTGCACCCCATGACATAAGTCAAGCATTTATATATATTCCAATGACTTTTATAACCCTCTTCTATTAAACATTATATTTTTTGACAATAATGCCCTTAACTAATTAAACACTAACAGTAAAAAAAGATAAATTAACTATTAAAACTTAAAAGAATCCTAGTGAGTGGCGTGAGACTATTAGTAAAACTACGAAACAAAGTTATTTAAGGATAAAGACCTCATGATATCGTTCAAATAAAGCATGCATACATAATAAAATATTTTAATGAATTTATCATAAACACAACTAAAAAATGATATGATTCCTCATCTGTTGATATGCTAACTTATAATATGATATGATTCCTCCTCCTCCCCATTTATTATTTATTATTTCTGCTTGCTTCTTCTCCTCGTGACCCTCCCTCAACCCCTCCAAATTAATTATAGTAACCAACAATACTTGTATGTAACGAACTGTAAATATATCAACAAATTTATACCATATATATTATTACAAATATTACATATATATATATATATGTGTGTGTGTGTGTCTCGAGTTTATTTACGTTACATAATTATTCAGTCATCATCAAATAACTTAATGATTCTATAACAAAAATTTTCCAATACTAGTCTTACTAATATATGCTTTTAATATTGGGTCACTGATTTTATTTGAAGACAATAGTTAATGTGAAATAAACAATATTTAATTTAATTTCTTAATTTAATATGTAGTTGGACATTTCTCGTTGAATCAGTATGTGTTTATAAATAAATTGAAAATGAGCAAATCATATCATACTAATGTTTAATTAGTTAAGGGTATTTTTGTCCAAAAATATAATACTTAATAGATAAGGGTTATAAAAGTTACTGCATTCTATATAAATCTTTGACTTATGGTCATGTGGGGCAAAAGACGTATTTAAATAATGCACCGGGGGAGGGGGAGGGGGAGGGGGGGGGGGGGGGGGAGACAAAGGTCAAACTCCACTATAAACACATGTGATTTATAATATTTAAGCCTAGAATAAATTGTATCAAATTAAATATTTTATGTGTTATCTTGACACTTATAATAAGTTGTGTATTATTTAAAGTGGACTTTTTAGAAGGAAGTATTTACTTTTCCAAATAAGCACTGATTAGTAATATAATCAAATTGTCATGGGGATGTGTCGATAGTACTGACCAAAAGAAAACAAAGGGAGTTATAATTAGTAATATTTTAAAGTTTAGAAGGGTATTAGTAATTTTTCTAAACTTCAAGGGATGTAAATGTAATGAGCAATATTTCAAAATTATTAGTTTAAATATGAAAAGTGTTCATAAGTACAAGTATTACTTTTGCCTTTAAAAAAAAATACTAGTGTTATTGCCAAAATAGTTTTTATCATACAGAGCAAAAATTTTATGTTGTTACCAAATTACCCTTGATTAGTTAGTGATAAGTTTTTTTTTGTTTTTTCCCTCCCCTTTTCTTTTCCTTCCTGTTTCTTCTCCCTGAATCTCTCAAGCTTCTCACCATCTTTCATCGATCCCATCTCCGATCCTCCCCCCCCGTCTTCGTCTCCAATTCCATCTCCATTTTTCTTTTTCTTTTTCTTTTTCCTTTCTATTTTCTTCTTCTCAATTCTCCGACAGTCTCACCATTATCTCCAACTCCATCTCCGTTTTTCTCTTTCTTTTTTCCTTTCCGTTTTCTTTTCTCAATTCTCCGATGGTCTCAAAGGGTTATCACCACCAAAAAAAAAAAAAAAAGAACAAAAAGAACAAAAAAAACTCAATTAATCACGGAGAACTGAGAGATTCTTGACAGAAATTCTCCGATGGGATAATGCAATATTTGTGAAGACAAGTTGAACAGAATTTCTGTCAAGCATCAATGGACTAACAGGAAGGACCGTCGGACATGTTGAGCAGAATTTCTGTCAAGAATAAAAAAAAAAATTTCTCAATTCTCCGATGGGATCGATGGTGAGGAGCCTGAGATATTCAGGGAGAACTGGAGAAGAAACGGGAAGGAAAAGAGAAAAGAGAAAAGAAAAAAAAAACAAAAAAAACTTATCACTAAATAAGGGTAATTTGGTAACAATGTAAAATTTTTGATGTATATGCTAAAAAGTGCTCTGACAATAACACTATCCTTAAAAAAAAAATACAAATATTACTTTTAAAATAAACTCTTAATTTCAAAATTATAAATTTAATTATTAAAAGTATTAATTTTATATTCACGAGACTGTTACTTTCTACAATAACCTTTTAATTTTAAAATTATCATTTTTTTTTGGGTCAGAAGTATCAATTTTTAAAATGGGTTGCGCCAAATGGCTTGGCCTTCGTTGTGGATTGCGTCCTGCATGATTTTGATGAAGTGATGGAATTTTCTCTAGAATCTTTTGAAATCTCTCATAATCATCTTCAAAATAGTTTATATTTATTTCTTCATGATCCTTGTTGTTACCTCTGAATGCTTCTAATAATTGAGGTGGCGATGTTTCTGGTTCAATGGTGAAAACATGAACTATTTTTTTCCTTCCTCTGTATATGTAAAGCTTTATGTTCTTTTGTGATCGGGGCCTGTACAAAGCTGGAGCGAATGAGGTTAGCTAAGGCCTCATTTGCTTTGCATCTGTGTGCCCTTGTCATTAGTCTGACAATATCCACTAGCGGATCTCGTTGTTATGGGCTTGTCTGCGTTTCTACTTCTTTGTCCGGCCCATCGTCTTGGGTAGACTCATCAGTGTAGCTCAGGATGTCCTCTTCACTACCTATCTGACAAGACAGAAGCACTTTCACGTCCCGAGCAACATATGGTAAGTCTGCAAAAGAGTTTGAAAGTCAAGATCCAAAAGAATTGGGAGTCAAAAGAAGACACAATGAACATGTATAAGGAAGCTATACCTTTTGCTACTTCCAGAGCCATAGACGATGGTAGATCTATTTGGTCCTCCAACAAACGGTCCACATCAACAAGCTGAAAGGGCCTTCTTGTAAGTTTTCATTAAGTGCATCACAATAGCGTGCATTAACCATTGAACCATTACGTATTGAATATGGTGCTTGGAATCTTCTGTAAAATCCCGATATGTCGACCAATGATTATTTATCATCTAGTACCGCCCACAATATTTCCCTGGTGGTAAGGATCCAGGTAAAGGGCAACATTGCCCCAAATGAGCAAATGGATTAGTTCAACCTTTATGGAAAAATCATACTTGTCAAAAGTGTAAAATTTAATCCCTATATCACATCTTGTAAGCTTATTATTTTTTAATAAGTTACTAGAAAATTTTCCATTGCCAGCTTTTTAGCACTGCTTAATTATTGTAAAACGTCTCAAAATAAAATAATAAAGTATATGAAGAAGAAAAAAGTGATGAAGAAAGAAAAGATTCATGAGGTTCAATATTTGGATGTTCGGTCTATAGGTGCAGTTGAGTTGGAGAGTGGGGATGATGAAGATAAAAATGAAAATGTGAAGAAAATGGATGTTGAGGAGCATTTAGGTGATGATGATGAATGGGAGAAGGTGATGTGAGCACTTCGAAAAGAACTCACGTTACGGAAGACTTGACGCTAAGGAAAGTCACAATTCCAGTTTACAAATACTCACTTGAAACTTAAAAAAACCCTAGATTAATTAAGTGTGAACTAGCTACTTTAATCTTAAGTAATTTGATTTTTAAGAGGTGAACCAACAGAAATTTAGGTGGAGCATTACCTATACCCTTCTAAAATTCGGAACTTGTTTAAATTAACAAGAGAAAATTACACAAGCTCAATATAGCAAATAAATGCGAAAAGGAGAATTAAAAAGAATAAACCTCACAATTTAACTATCAAATAATTCTCCCGGAATCAAGTAGTCGAACCCCCTATTTATAGGTAAAGGATGTCGAATTCCTTGAAGTACAAGTAGGAAAAGAATAGAACTAAAATTGGAAACTAACTAGAGTTAGTTTCTTGTTACAAAACCAAAACAAAAAGGAGACATGTTTTCGGTTGGGGCAATTTGGTTGTAACTTTGAGTAGTTACCAGAATTGTCCTTTGAAAAATAAAAGGGAAGCTTGAATTTGGTAACTTTTAAGTCAATCCTAATTCAAGTTGTAAAACAAAGAAGAACTAGAAACTAAATAGGAAACTAACAAATTAAGTCAAGTTGTAAACAATTTAGATAACTTGACTTAATCCAAATTACAACTAGAAAAGAAATAGGAAACATGCAAAACCAATTCCTTCTCGGATTCCCTAAAGTTGGCTGAAATCGCATATGGGCCTGCGATTTGGGCTGTTGAGTCACGCACGGATTCCATGGAGCTGGGCTGCGATTTAAGCTGTGATTGCGGGTTTGGGCCTTGCGATTGTGGGCTTGAATTGCGGCCTAGCTTGCGAAATAATTGTTGGGTCGACTTGTGAAGCTTGGATCTTGAATGGGTCGGCCCAGTGATGATGAAGCATGGGTTTGTGAAATGTAGTAAGTTCCTTAAAGTCCACAGACTTTAAGAGACATTTCGCTGTAGGTCTGGCCCAACTTGTGGATCACCTTCTTCCTCGATTTCAATGATCACAACAGAGCTTGCCCTTTTGCTAGGTACTTTGAGAAATGGAGGTTCCTGTTGTTGGGCCCCTTCGGGATTAAGAAAGCCAATGATGACATTATCAATCCCTCATAGTTGGAAATGATTCGTCCTCAAATCCGTAAAGAAATCAGACCTGGGAATAGGAAACAAAAGTAGGTTAGATAAATACAGTTCAATACAATATTCCACTTTGCCATGCCAAGTGGTTAAATCTGTCGCATCCCCCTAGGAGAGATTCGCATATTCGGTGAAGTCTAGTTGGGTGGAAAATAAGCAAAAGCACTATAAGTCTAAGTGTCCTTGCGGCGGCTGTTGAATCACGCGATTTTAATGGATTTACTGGGCTTGTGGGTCGGCAATTTGGTCAGTAATTCAACACCCTTTCCTTTCTTCGCTGCAGCCCATCGCTCAAATGCAATCCGCATCTGGACACCCACTGCTTACGTTGCTGGCGGCATGGGTTTAAGAGTGAACGACTTAGTATCTTGTTTGATAGCTCGATGATCGTATAACCAAGGGCGGTTGAGTAAAATGTGGCATGCTTGCATCGGCAACACGTCACAAAGAGCCTCTGAATTAAACTTGCCCATCTCGAACTTGATCCTAACCTATTTCGCAATCCGGAGCCCTTGTGAATTGTCTAACCAATGGAGCCTGTAGGGTTTTGGATGATCAACCTGCTGCAAGTTCACCTTTTCAATGAGGAATGTATTAACAATGTTCGTGCAGCTGCTTGAGTCGATGATCAAAATAACTACCTTCCCATTAACTTTGACCTTGGAATGGAATATAGTAGTCCTTTGAGAGATGTTTTCGCGGAAGTGTAGGGCTAAGGACCTGGCGACGTAGATACTCTCAGCATGCTAAGAATCAATATAGGCGACTTCCTCATTGGTCGCAACTTCCTATTCTTCTTTGAGGGTGATTCTAGGAATAGAGTTCTGATGTGAACCCTTGATTCCAACTTGTGAAAACAAGAACTCAATGCGGAAAATTGCCAAGGAAAGTCTGTATGCAAGACGCAGCTCTCAAAACTCTAGAATCCTTACCCTTGGATTCGGCAGACTACTAATTTAACAAGTTAAATTAAACATGCAATTCGAACCAAGTGGAGAATAATAGAGGCAAAACAAAGCATGCAATTAGATAGAGCAATTATCTGATTAGCCTATAGTTCTTGTACTTTAGCAATTAACAAACCATGCAAATTACTTAAGCCAAAATAAAGAAGAGTGAATAATAAAGTATAAACTTTCATTCAATTAATCACTGTGGAATTATGAAGTGTAGCACCCCTATTTATAGGTATAGGGAGCACAAAATTTACACAAGAAAATAAGAAAAGAAAACATAAAATTGGAACTTAATCAAGAGATTAAGTAACTCACAAAAATTAGCAAGAAAAAGGAACTTACTTGCTGAAAAAGTAAAAGAAAAGAAGGGAAAATTTCGTCTTCCATAAGGAAAGGTTATGAACGAAATTCTCAAGGAAAAAGGAAGGAAAATTTTAGATTTTACCTTTAAGCAAAAGGGAAAACCGAAAAATAATGGAGAAAAGAAAAGAGGAAACTATGAAGAGAATTAGGTAACATGCACAAAACCTTAATTCTCCTCCTAACCCTAACCCTAATTGTGAATTGCTTCTCCTTGGGCTTGGGCTTGGCCGAATGTGGGTTCATGGAGTGGACTTGATGGATTCGGCCCAATTGATGTAGCATGATGATGTAGATGTAGGAAGCTTCTGGAATCTTCTGGAAGCTTCCGGAATCATTTCAGAAGCTCAAAAAATATTTCACTTCTAAAATTCTTCAATCTTCATGAAATCTCCATTTCTTTACTGGAAAGACTTGTAGTTACCATTTCCACTATTTTCTTAGCTCGTAAATACCATTTCCACCATTTTCCTAGCTTGGAAATACCATTTCCACCATTTCCTTAATTAGAAAGACTAGTATTCACCATTTCCACCATGATGGAGAGTAGAGTAACTCTTGTAAGCTTCATTTCCTTCTCGTTAAGTGCATTGGAGCTTTTGGTTGACCTCATGGATTCTGAATCATATGTTGTGTTGTTTTAGCCTTGGATTTCCTTATTAAGTTCCCATCGTCATCCTTGCTTATGTACCCCCCATCTGCTATAAGCAAAAGTTTTCGAAAATTGGGAGACATGACGTGTACTTTTCCTGAACACTTATAACAAGTAATGTCACGGGCAAGAGTGCCGGGCGTGGATGGAGATAGATTAGGCAGGATGGCCTTTCTTTCTGAACTGGCTTGAACATAAGTCTTGGAACTCGAACTCGGGCTCCAACTTGGTCGCTTGAATGGAACAGTTGCTGGCGCAGATCTGGTGGACTTGTGATAAGTCTCCATAACTCGGGCCCGGTGCAACATGTCTACCAGACTTGTAAAATTTGTCAATTCGACCCCTAGAGCGATCTTGTGACGGAGACCACTAAGAAAACAAGCCGTACTTGCCTCTTCATCTTCATACACATTAGCCCTGAGGTTAGCTTTTTCTAGCTTACGGTGGTAATCATCCATAGATTTACTGCCCTGGGTGCAGAGATGTAGTTTCTTATACATCTCTTGAAGAAGTGTGCAGGAACAAACCTTTTACGCATTACTGTCATGAACTCATACCAACTTAAAGCCGGAGCGCGGGCTCGTTGTGGGCGGTGGGCTTGGCGCTGCTGCTCTTATCCCATCAAATTGCGGCATAATCTTTGAAATTGGCAACGGCGAGCTTCCCCTTATTCGAACTACTGGTGAACTTCGGTATTTTGGATTTAAAATTGCTTAGACCATTATTTGCCCTTGGGTTGGCGGGTCCGTCGGGGCGATTGGCCGGGTTGGGCCTCGTACCTTGGCCTTTTTCCAACCTTCGATCCTTCCATTTAGGATGGTGAATTGGGCCTCCATTTGTGCAGTTAGAGCAGCGATGGCCTGCTGGAACGCATCCGTTTTTGGTTGATCCGACGTGATCGGTAGGTTGATTGGTTTTGAAAATTACCTGCAACAGACAAGTTTAAAACTAGATGATAGTAACCTCACCCCTTGTCCCCCAAGTCTTTCAACTAAAGCTACACACTCCCAGTGTTTCACTCTAATTGGCATTTTCTTGATTAATTACTCTCTGCCTTTTTCCTCTCGACTCCTTTGCACCAAGAGTAAAATAAGTAGATTAAATTGCACAAGTAGCAAACTTAAGGAAAAAACGCAAATAATTCTCGAAATTGGGGTTGAACTTATTTCGGTATTGATGACTCTTGAAAAAGAATTTTTGTAATTAATTCAGATAAAGAAAGTGCACAAAAAGGAGATTCTGGGATAAGCCCTCAATCTCGGCAAACGAATGTAATGCATACGAAGACAAAATCTGAACTAATATTAAGATCTAATGTTCAAGGTAGCTCTAAAAAGAAAAAAAAAATTCTTAAGCTAGGCAATTTGCAGGGTAATTCAAATGAATAGAAGCAAGAACAGATAGCATAGTCGAAAACAAATTAGAAAACTACCCAAGATGAGACTACCCTCCCAATGGGGGACTCAAGAAACCAATCCCAACTATTGGAATTACTTCAAGCAAGTGATACCAAAATTGATGTAAAGTTTCGGCCAAACAGTCCCTTTAATTTTACCGAAAATCACAATTTAACGAAAAGCAAAAAATCGTAATTTCACAGCTAGGGTTAAGTAAAAACTGAAACTTGCAGCTTTAAACAGAAAAATTCGAATCCTTAAATTCATTATATTTTCAAGAATTCAAAGATTAGAAGATTACTAATTAGAAAAACTCACACAGGTTTAAAATCGTAGTTGCTTGGCAAGTAGGGGTTCGAAAGTTGGTAGTCCTACTAACTTTGCAAAAAGGCTACCTTAAATAGTAGTGAACAGTTCTGTATTTAAAAATTAAGCAAAACAAAGGTTGAAAGCGGGGGTCAGATTAAGGTTCGAAAATCGTATCCTTAATAACCATTGCAAATACAACCCTAGGTTAAGCAAACAATTTAATAAGCGTCAACCGAAATAAGCGGCAAAAAGGTGACGGAAAAGAAATCTAACCCCTAGTGACACAAAGTTTAGTCGCAAGAGTTAGGGTTCAAGAATCCAAAACCCTAATCTGTGATCGTCGGCCCTTTAGCGGCACAATCTCGAGTCGCAAAAAGTCGGATAGCCTGATTCAAGCAAAAACCAAAAAATTTGCACAGTTTGTGACATAATAGGAGTATCACTATCACAATCAAACAATTAAATCACAATTCAGGGATTAAAAACTGAACAAACAAGTTTTTTTTTTTTTTTTGTTCAATTGTGACACCCCCAGCCCCGACCTATCTGTTTCATGAGGGAGTCGCGACCGAGATGCCTGCCCGGTTCGCACTAGGACTCATTCACGATATATAGAGCAATCGCTAAGTAAATAACATATTCATTTAATAAAGTAAGTTATAAAACTTTAAACGGGAAAATTACTATTTTGGTCCCTCAATTATACCCTCATTACACTCTCAGTCCCTCAATTATTGAAACTCGCACTTTCAGTCCCCTAACTATCACTCTTTTGCCAGTTGGTCCCTCTTACCGGCAAGCTATCAGGTTACAGGTCATTTGGGTCAAAATGAAAAATATATAAAATATTTGGGCCAAATCATAACAACTCAAAACTTTTTTAGGGCCAAATCATACCCGCCGCTAGCCCGTGCCTTTGTTTTTTGTTTGAAGAAAAAGTTCACTTTTTGTTTATTTTTTAAAAACATTTTGAGTTGTTATGATTTGGCCCAAATATTTTATATATTTTTCATTTTGACCCCAAATGACCTGTAACTTGATAGCTTGCCGGTAAGAAAGACCAAACTGGCAAAAGAGTGATAGTTAGGGGACTGAAAGTGCGAGTTTTAATAATTGAGGGACTGAAAGTATAAAGAGGATATAATTGAGGGAACGAAACTGCAATTTTCCCAACTTTAAACTATATTGAACTTTCAAAATATACAAACACTAATTCAAAATATTACAGCGATACTTCAACACGCTAAAGCTAGGTTCTTAAGTAATAATATAATACTAGTGTTCCAAAACCTAATAAAAAGGCCCTTCATCAACATCACACTAGTAGCGATTACTCCTGGGATCTGTTACATGCAAAACGTCTAAGGGGTGAGCTTCCATAAGCTCAGTGAGGTCGCACTATAAAAACATTACCAAGTAAACAATTACCGGCACATAACACATAATTCCTACGCATATAAGGGGGAACACGTAAGGGATGGAAAGAGCATAATCATCAAGCTATAACGAGGATCGATGAGATCCTTCGAAAAGCGTTACCGATTATACTTTACCTGAATTTGGACACTGTACAGTGTAAAGTGGTACAATGTACAATGCAAACCGCTTCCAATGCCGACAATCCAAATAGTAAATAGTAAACAGTGTGGTAAATCCTGAAATATTATCCAGTACCTCTCTAGTTATTTATTCGGGCACTCTAGCCCGATGCCGACATGCCCGATTTGAATAAATTAAACAGGGCTTGAGGACCTCGACTCTCATGCATAGTTAACAGTAGGCAGTAAACAATGAACAGTGAGTAATATACAATGAACAGTAACAGAGAACAAGGAACAGTAACATTTAACACTTTAACACTAAACATTTACACTTTAATCATAACTACACGATAAGTTCAGTCATACGATAAACTTTAATATATATTTCACTTTGTACACTCAAATGTCATAATCATATATTTCATGTATAAGCATGTATTTCACTAAACATAAACACGGTCACATATAAATAGTAATATTAGTAGAGCATGCTATATAACTCATTTCGTTACTGTTTAAATCATGTAACCCCTTTAGTGAGAACACTCACCTCGTATATATTGCTAATACTTTGTAAGTAAATCTGTATTATATAAATATCATAGTTTAGACTTCATCCGTAAATCTAGATAAATCTTTAGATTCTAGGTTTCTATAATAGATATTTAAAAAGTTACTTCCGTTTTATTTTGAAAACAAGTACATTAATAAAAAAATATATTAATCATAATCTTAATGAAAATATAAGTTTCATGCCTTAAAACTATTTTACTTATTTATCCTTTTAAAAGGAGTTTATAACATTTAAATTTTATTTCTAATTTATTTCGGAAATTTAAACAAAAATTATTAACTTAGCAAATGATGAATTTAGAACCCTTTAAATGGTTGTTAAAATAATTTTAGCAAAAATTTATAAAAGAAATTATAAAGAAATAAACAAAAGAATTAAAATAATTCAACAATCAATTTTTCATCATCGGATTGGTTTTACCCGATTGGCGGATCGGTTTTACCTGATTGGCGGATCAGTTTTACTCGATCGTAAATCAATTTTACCTGATCGTGAATTGGTTTTACTCAATTTTCTTGAGCAAAACAATCGGTTTTACCTGGTCTCCAATCGGTTAAAACTGATTGCTGCCCAGAAAAGTTTTCTTCAACCTTTTGCTTTGGGTTTCAAACAAAAAGTGCTCCAAAACTCGTTTTTCTTTGGTTTCTTTTGTTCAAAATCATTCCTTCAACATCTCTATAACATTTCTATCAATCCATAACACCTAATTAACGATAAATCATAAAGATTTGGATCAAAAATTCCTTAAGAACACTAAAAACCTCATTTTTCCTTTTTTCATGCATCTTTTCTATAAATCCTAATGTGAAAGTGAGAAAACTAAGTTACCTTAATGTTCTAGAGGCTCCTTAGCACAAAATCAACGTGGTGGAATCCGAATTTCTCCTCCAAATTCCTTCTTTTCCTAGTTTTCTTTCTTCTTCTTCCATTCTTCCCTCTCTTTCCTTTATCTTCCTTTGTCCCTCTTTCCTCTCTCTTTTTGGATGATAATAGGGCTGTTTAATGAATTGTAATGGTGAAGAGGAAGGGTATTTATAGGCTCAAGTTTCCTAATACGCCAAAATCCCATAATTGTCTTGAGTATTTTATTTTTTTCATTTACAGCTCACGATCGGTTTTTTACCCGCTCATGGATTGGGTAAAACCGCTTCAATCGGTTTTACCCATTCCAAGATCGGTTAAAAAATTTTTGAGGATTTTTGTCCTTTTCCCGGATCGGTTTTATCCGCTCTAGGATCAGGTAAAATCGCTCCTTCAGGCGGTGAGATATTTTTTCTTATCGCCAGATCGGTTTTACTTGTTCCAGGACTGGGTAAAACCGCTCTGTGAAGCGGTGAAATTGGTTTTACCCATTCTAGGATCAAGTAAAATCGCTTCATCAAGCGGTCGGATCGGTTTTACCCGCTCCAGGACTGGGTAAAACCGATTGACCCTTATTTTGTCCATTTTCATTTATTTTCTAATTTCTTTATTTTTATTACTTAATTACTTTATCACCTCTCACTTAAACATACTTCTAACCTTTTTACTAATATATTAATCTTAATCTAAACATTAAAATTTTATGCTTCAAAAATATTTCTTCATTTATTAAATTTCTTAAGAAAATCATACAAGTCCATAACTATACATATTTTCCAGATTTTCTCACTTTTCTACTTTTCCTATTTTTCATTCCCAAATTCCCAAAATTAAACTAATATATCTGTTTTCGTATATCGTTAAACATAATCCTACTCTTAAATTAACACCTTAACTCTAAATTAAACATCACAATTTCTAAATTAAAATCTGGAACATTAAGAATTAAATCTTAAGATTTCATAATCAAATTAGTTAAGAAAACTCACAATCCTTTTAATTATAGCTAATTGAGTTTAAAAACTAACAGTATGATAAAATATAAATTACAAAGGTTTAGCTAGAGCGAGAAACTACGGGGTCTTACATCAATACCAGATCTTTAATCTTTCCTTAGCATGGGATTTTCTTTTCTTTTCTTCAACCAATTCTTTTTCAAAACAAAAATTTTCCCAGCGAGAAAATTATTAAACAGGTTTTGGTTTTAAGCATGTAACAACTTAAACAAAATCCGAGAACCCTATAAAATGTAGTTCTATTCAAATAGCAAAAGCTGCCGTTAAATTCTCATGATTTTCAAGGAAACATCACAAAGATTTTCATACCCAAAAATTAAAGAAGAAAAGAAGACAACCTCTGGAAGCTGGATTGTGTTACTACGATCTTCCTCGAACCAACACGCTTGTCTTGGCTCTGATACCAAATTTGATGCGAGCACTTCGAAAAGAACTCGCGTTGCGGAAGACTTAACGCCAAGGAAAGTTGAACAATGCCGGTTTACAAATACTCACTTGAAACTCGAAAAAACCCTAGATTAATTAAGTGAAAACTAGCTACTTTAATCTTAACTAATCTAATTTTTAAGAGGTGAATCAATAGAAATTTAGGTGGAGCATTACCTAAACCCTTCTAAAATTTGGAACTTGTTTAAATTAACATGCGAAAATTACACAAGCTCAATATAGCAAATAAATGCGAAAAGGAGAATTAAAAGGAATAAATCTCACAATTTAACTATTAAATAATTCTTTTGGAATCAAGTAGTCAAACCCCTTATTTATAGGTAAAAGGTGTTGAATTCCTTGAAGTACAAGTAGGAAAAGAATAGACCTAAAATTGGAAAGTAACTAGAGTTAATTTCTTGTTACAAAACCTAAACAAAAAGGAGACATGTTTTCGGTTGGGCAATTCGGTTGTAACTTTGAGTAGTTACCCGAATTTTCCTTTGAAAAATAAAAGGGAAGCTTGAATTTGGTAACTTTTAAGTCAATCTAAATTCAATTTGTAAACAAGCAAGAACTAAAAACTAAATAGGAAACTAACAAATTAAGTCAAGTTGTAAATAGTTTAGGTAACTTGACTTAATCCAAAATAGAACTAGAAAAGAAATAGGAAACATGCAAAACCAATTCCTTCTCGGATTCCCTGAAGTTGGCGGAAATCACAGATGGGCCTGCGGAAATCACGACAGAGCTTGCCCTTCTGCTAGGTACTTTGAGAAATGGAGGTTCCTGTTGTTGGGCCCCTTCGGGAGTTAGAAAGCCAATGATGACCTCATCAGAAGGGGCATGGTGATGTGGAGGTAAAGAAGGAAAAATGGGTCAAGAAAGTCAGAAAAGAAGCAAAGAAGATGATGAGGTAGAGAGAGCAAAGGGGGTGACAGCTGGAAAACAAAAAGATCTAAAAATGGTTTATAAAGTTTGGAAATGTTTAGGACAAAAATACTCGGTTGTTAATGACTTAATAGAATGACTAAAAAAAAATAAAAATATGGAGACTACAAAATGTACAAAAAAGTATGGTGACTGTAAGTTGAACTTTCGTGACCAAATTTTGAATTGATCCAAATTATATTTAGCAAAGTATGCAGTTTCAAATCTCTTTTGACTTCATAATAAAGGATAATCTAGACAAACCTCATGAGGGTATTGTTAATTCCCTAAACTATACAAAAGATAATTAAAGCAGCACTTGAGAGAGGAACCAGGCAATATTAAAACCAAAGGAGCACATAAAAAGTCATCAACAACGTATACTTAACAAACATATAAGGGTAGCAAGTAATACTTTATTTTATAGAGTCAAATTAAATCTAATGAGCATTTTGACTCTTTTGCCTCCAATAAAGACCAAGCCATCTTTGCTTTCTATAGTTGATAATCATATCCAATTACAACGTCATGCAAAAAATTTAGTACAACTCAAAAGGCTACGTCCTGATCTTAGAATTACCATCAATAGGAAACATTAATTCTGAACATCAAATAATGCGGTAGAAAATAGTAAAAAAGAAAGATCTTGATAGTAAATGTTAGAAGAGCTTCTGATCGGACACTTCAAAGTAGCAGCACACAGAAAGTACGTAGTATAACTAAATTCAATAAAGTAACACTTAACCAATCCTTCAGGGAGCAAGATAATAGAGAAATAAGGAGCAAGATAAAATTTACATTGAAGCTTCAAACAAAAGTAAGTGGGTAATATTAATAAACTTTTGTGAAAGTCATAGGAATTTATCAACATAAGTACCATTACCAGGAGCATCACAACGACTGGAAGAATGCTTTACAAATACTGTAGCCATTTATTTGAAGCTAAAATTCAAGACCTAAAAGATCAATAGATATTCAAAGTCAAATTATGTAGTGACAAACACCTTTATATCTGTGTAAGAGGGGTGGAAAGAAGAAGAGAGGATATAAGTATTTATTTGTGACCTCCAAACAAGTTTGAAGGTCAGAAAAAAAGGGTAATTGCACGTATGTATGAACCTAGTAGAGGAAACACAGGATAGAAATGGTTCATTTCCATGTGATGTTGCATGACGTATGGAGCCATATTTCAAGGGATATGTTGATAAAATAGAAAAATTGTCACCTCCAGAAACTTGAAATCTGGCTTCAGAGTAAACCATATCCTTTCTGGTGTTAATAAAGAATGAATAAAGAGGGAAAACCTCTTCGGGATGCGGGTTGGATAGTTGTAAATTAGTTGATTAAATTTTTCTGCAAAAAGACAAGTCATCATCATCTAAGGGATGCCTTATAGTTAAATGAAGATTGGGAGTCATCATCATCTTATTTGTTCCAAACTTTTGTCAGACTTATTGAAAGTTTACATGTTTTAGATTTAGTAACATACTAAAACGCTCTTCTAATTATTGTAAATTATATATTTAGGATGGATCGAACGGAAAGCACGAAAGAATCAACGAAGCCGATCAAATTTTCAGGCACATACAAAAATCTCACGCTAAGTACAAAGACATGAACATACTCAAGCAAGATGGAAATTACACAAGGAACAAAAAAATAATAATTAAGAATATGAGAGAACAACTTTATGGTGTCGTGTCAGAACTTGTTAGCTCTAGCTTTTAGAGATGTGGAAATTCATATTGTAAAAGGGTTGATAGGTCACTTTTAAAGTGTTGGGTTCGTCCCGTGTCAGAAATTTCTACCGCCAGTCATTTATTCTCATTTTTCCAGCAATTGGAAATTATAGTTATAGTTGCCCACATTCGATTTCATCATACAAAAAATATTTGACAATGATAACATGTGAACTCATTTCTATATAATTCAAAAGGATGACCCTTGTGACTTATGTTGTAAGTGTGCAAAATTTTTCCCTATCAAAGCAGAGGTTTTCTCATTCATCTCCGTTGTGATAAGGGGAGGTGTCGAATTGTGCTACCTAATGATTTTCTGTTTGATCATTATTAAAAAAAATAAATGAGTTCCTCTATTCAAATCTTCCAGAAAAGTGTACACGCATTAGTTTTTTTAGCACTAAATGCATACGTTTTTAGATTTTCAAAGGATTAAAAAGACCCCTTAATTTTTAAACCTAGAAATAACCCCTAAAATCTTTATAAAAATATATTATCTTACAAATATTTACTAAATTATAGAATTTCTTTAAAAATAATTTTTATATAAGTATTTTCTTATATATATTTACAAAATTATAAACAATTTTTTTTTTAAATTTAATTATGCAGATATAATTTATAATATATGATTTCAATTTCATTGATGATTTAAGTGTTAAGATTTAATTGATTCAAATTATGATTTTTTATTTTAATATATGTTGTTAATTATAGTGAAGAATTAGTATAAGGATTCATTAATTTTGGAAAATAGGAAATAGAAAATTAGAAAATAAATGAAAAATGAGGAAAAAGCCGAAAACCAATTTTTCCCACCATTGGGAGTGGGTAAAACTGCTCGAACCACCTATGAACAGTAGAAAAATATATGACCGCTTG
The DNA here is from genome assembly GCA_016801395.1 of Leptodermis oblonga. Taxonomy (NCBI): domain Eukaryota; kingdom Viridiplantae; phylum Streptophyta; class Magnoliopsida; order Gentianales; family Rubiaceae; genus Leptodermis; species Leptodermis oblonga. Next base: position 27,211,906 of record CM028753.1, read on the forward strand.
AATAGCAGTTTTAACTACCATTAGACCAATTAAAACTGGCATTGGGAAGCTGACAAAAAGTTTGACCGGTTTTATTCGGCATTAGGAGCGTTTAAAACCAATCGAAGCCTGGAGTTGAAAACAAATAGTTTCTCCGAGTTCCAAAATCGAGCTACAGCCATAGGGGGACTGGGGCGCTATGGTTTGTCCAATCAGGTGCTCCTGAGTATATATATGCCCTCCCTGATCATCCATAATGTCAAAAAATGAAGGAGAATCAAGAAGGAGAAATGAGAGAATAGAGAAAAGTTGAGAAATTAGGAGAAAATTGGAAATGAAGGACTTGGAGCTTAAACTTGGAGTTCTAATATGGTGGATTCGTTCTTAGCAACCTTAGAAACATAAGGGTAAGCAATTCTAGCTTACTATAACGTTAGTTTATGGAGATATAATGCAAAAATTGTGAAATAGTGAAATATTGAGTTTTCTTGATAGGTTAGTTTAATTCTGGTTTTTGGACGTTATATGTGTGTTATGAATTGATAGGAATGTTGTAGGAGTGTTGTATGAATGATTTTGATAATAAAAAAAAGCCCAAAACAAAACGAGTTTTAAGCACCTTTTGATTGAAACCCGAAGCTAAAGTTTGAAGAAACAATTTCTGGAAATGATTAGTTATAACAGATCTAAAAGCTGGTAAAACTGACTTTCTTGGCTCAAGAAAGTCCGAAAAAACCGGCTTTGGATGGGGAAAAATCGGCCTTTGTATTTTGAATAAATATTTCTTAAGAAAATCGGTTATAACAGCTTTCAGAGCGGGAAAACCCGATGTTTTATTTTCTGAGATAAAGCTGGATTGGTTTTAACCGATCAAATGATGTGTAGAACCGATCCTTGCTTTGTGAATAACTCTTGTAGCGGTTTTAACCAATTTCAGAGCGGGTAAAATCGATCTGGCCCTGAAAATTGAATTTTTGAATATTTTCATTTTCTTTCTTTATCTCTTTACAATTTCTTTTACAATTATTTTCTAACCTAAATATTTTTATTTAATTAAATTATATTTGATTTTCTTAAATTATTAATTAAATTATATCTAAACCCTTATTGTTTATAAATAGAAATAGAGTTTAAATTTCTATTTTAAATTGTTATAAGCTCTTTTCAAAGAAAAATATGTTGGTTAGTTTAACGTTGTAATTTAGATAGCCTTTTAGGATACGTGAGAAGTTTAAGAATATTAGAATATTATTATTGATTGGAAATAAATACTAAAGTCTCGGAACTTGAAATATATGCAGATCGGGCAGATAATCGTGAGCTAATATCTTCGGACCGATGTGAGTTTATCACTGAAAATGGACATTATTTTAATGCAATTAATAATTGGATTTGCATTGAACTAAATTGTATGACATGTTTTATATGCTTTCGAAAAATGTTTGAAATTTTTTTTTTTATAATTAAATTGCCCAATTGTGTTTATATACCGGCTGGACTGCATATATACTTGTTATGCTTCAGTTGTATTTACTTTGTGCACTGGAACTGTTATATGTTCATGAGTGTAGTCGGATCCATTATATGATATTCGATTTGATCCCACGAGCCAACATAGGGCTTGGTCGCGTGGATCATTTGCGTTCATTATTTTGAAATCAATCCCGATCACGGGGGCCCTAAATATGTATGTACCATTGGAAGTTGGCTGACGATATAATATATGTATAAACACCAAGGTGAGTTGGCCCGTCGTCCATCGTTTAAATAGAACTTTAATGAATGCCTTTCATTCTCGTTATCTATGAACACCGAGAGTTGGCCCATCGTTCATCGTTCATATAGAACTTTGACGAATGCCCCTCATTCTCGTTAAATATGAATCCTACATGAGTCATGAAGTTAGGATTTGATTGAATTATATGCATGAGAAATTTATGCAACTCGGTAAATGTTTGTGAAAACGGTGAACTCTCACTGGGAATGGGCTCATTCCATTTTTCTGTTTTGTTTTCTATTTTAAAAATAATTGTTACAGATCTTTGGTGCAAATATGACTACACTCACTAAGCAACCTGAAGTAGTGGAATATGGGTAGAAGGCCAGCATGATTTAGATAGGCTCATACTCTGATAATCTTGGATATTAGGGTTGTGTAAACATTATTTTGTTATAATAAATGGAAGGGTGTATATGTTCTGAACGTATTGAGTCCTAGTGTGAACCAGACAGGTATCCGTTGAAGCTAGTCCCTTGTATGCGGGATGGTGAATCTGGGGTGTCACAGTTGTGGTGTCAGAGCATTAAGACTTGGGACATATAGGAAGGATAAATAAGCATTAAACTTGGGACATATAGAAAGAATTAAATGAACCTTAAGACATGGGATATTTAGGAAAGGGTTTAAGTGAGCAATAGGATTTGCAACATATAGGAACAAGCCTTAAGATTTAGGGATAACAGAATTTTAAACACTATAATGAGATGTTTAATGCATGATATACTTGATTTATTTAAGTATACCAGATTAATCTCCCTTTGATTTTGAGATATCTAAGAATCTTTAACTCATGAACTATGAATACTTGACTTGGTTAGTAATGCATATTGATCTTATAGGATAGGATGGCTGACCCAGAACAACAAGATCTCAATAATTTATGAATCATGAGGTTCTAAATACATAGAAGTGGTGCTATATTAGCCTATATTCCTGGAATGCCTATTGTACCAACTGAATATGAATGTTGGCGAAGGAACTCCTTCCCAAATCGAATAGTAGGAGCCATAGAGAAAGAAAGGGATGACCTAGCAGATGCGGAAAAGCGCCTAGTCGAAAAGGATGCTCAGATAGGAGAACTGCAGTTAGCACTGGCCAGATCCCAAGATCGAGTTGCACAAGTAGAAGCCCAACTAGAGAACTGTCACGCACAAGTAGAGACCACCAATTATTTTATGGAATATTATATAAGGAATAATGGATGTTTGAAAGTTACTATTCAAGATGAGAGCGTGAGGGCAAAAGAAGCTTTGGCCGACATAAGTGATGCCTGTGAGATGGTCGAGCAAGTAGCTAAGGCACCAACAACACAAAGCATTGGTGGCCTGAAGGACTCAGTTAAGTGTTGGATCAAGACTAGGTTGTATAAGGTAACTGTAACCGCAGGACGATTAGCCTTACCGGCAGAAGACCTTAGTGCTTAGTATGTGAACCAAGTCATGAAACCTATGGAAGATGAAGCTGGACCATCAAAACATCCAAAGAATGAAGAGAAATGAGGAAAGAAAAGATAGAAGTGATGGTACTATTAGAATGTACCTAAATTATGTGTGATACTTGAAGTAGTAGTTCATATCTTTTATAGTTTGAAGATAATAAACTTACTAGTAAGTATTAGTAAGAAGAATTGTAGCTATGCATGTACGAGCCATATGAATATTTGTGTAATATAGTAAAGTTGCGATAGATTTGATCCCCCCTATTACTTGATTTATGTGTTTATTTATTTGTCTTTAATTACTTTATTTTAAATTATTTATCTATATATATATATATATGTTTTCTAAAATTAGATAGTTAAAACTTTGACTTTCTTTATTAGGAAATAAGCCTTAGAAATAGAATTAGGAAAAGACCTTTTTCATAAGCTATTTAGGAATCAAGGATTGCAAACATATCCTTAAGTGATAGAATCTTATAAAAAGAGACTTTACTAAAACCTCAATTCGAAGTCGTAACCTTAGATAATTACAAGATCTTATCACGAAAGATTAAAATCTTTCATGCAACCCTCCAAAACAAGATTAAGTCATAAACTATAAATGTATCCATTCCCTAAAAGGTATAGAAACCAAACAAGTAAAACTCTCAAAACCTTATATCTAAATTTAAATTTTGGAAAATTTTTGATAAAGTTTCCTTTGTATTTTAAAGAAACCCACCTACAAGAATAAAGATTTAACAGCCCAACAACAAGTCCAAATTTACCAAAACCACTATCTGATCACATTCATCCCATCGACAATTTCAAACTAAGGATTCCATCCAAGAAATTATAAACATTTTTCCCATGCTAAAGTAAATTTTCAAAAGTAAAGTTATCATGAAACATTCTTCTACACCAAAGTAACTAAACCAAAAAGTAAAGAAACCATTCAAGAAACCAAAAACGAAAAACGAAAAACGTGAAAAATAAAAACATAACAAGAGAAATATCCCGAGCACTCTAAGGTGCAATCAAAAGCAAATAAAAGTACACGATCCAATACAGGGATCAAAATCAATGCCATGCAAGGCATAACCTCTCAAGTCCTCAACCTCTTCTACCCCTTTGACCTCTCTGATTTTCCCGTCCATCTCTCAATACTTGCCGCATGTTTTCAAGCTTGACAATGCCATCTTCATTACACTGCATTTGCACCCCTCTGATCAGTACAGTCAACTTGTCTTCAAATTCTTGCTTTTCCTCAAACTGATCCAGACAAGTATGCACTCTAGCAAACCATGTATCTATTTGTGCATTTAGAGTAGCAAATTGGGTATCCACCTTCTCACTCAAAGCTGCAAACTGAGAATTAGCCCTTGCATTCAGAGCACTAAATTGCTCCGTCATAAAGGACATGAGTGCATCATTTCTAGAGTGAGAGGAACTCTCTCTTTCTCCCTGTTGATTACTTCTTTCTTCTTTATGGCGACCTCATTCTTCCTGTTGAGTTCTCACTTGATCCCTAGTCTTAGTTTTTTTTTTTTCCACAGTACCACTTGCCATTTACAAAGCTCATCATTTTCTTGGAAAAGAACTTGAAATCACACCGGAGAGGAAATGTCACAGACTAGTTTGAATCATCCCAGGGGACATTATTATACCTAAAGATCCTAGTTAAATAGTGCCCAAAGGCCAAGGATCTGTTCACCTTAAACTCAGCTAAATACCCCATAAACAGGCTCCCAAAATCAATCAAAACATGTTCTTCCATCAGATAAAATAAAGTAATCTCCAAAATATTCAGCTCAGAAGAATGCCCAACAGTAGGTATGGAAAGTCATTTCATATAACAATTTAAATTCAAGCTCTAAACACCCAGGCTTGTAATCAAAAGTGGGTGAACCACAATATACCACATCTGCAGGCCTCTTAAAATATTTCTTAGTCAACTCCACCATAGGCAAAGGAAAATTCGTAGGCTAAGAATTTGCATAACAAACACTATGCCTAGCATACAAAGAGGGATCTTGATGTGAACCTCTATTCCAATGGACTCAAAATAGAAGAACTCGGGGCGGAAAGTTGCCAAGGAAAGTCTGATTGCAAGACAACGCTCTTTAAAACTAGAATCCTTACCCTTGGATTCGGTAGACTTCTAATTTAATAAGTTAAATTAAACACGCAATTCGAACCAAATGGAGAATACTAGAATCAAAACAAAGCTTAGCATTAGACAGAGCAATTATCTAATAGCATATTGTTTCTATAACTCATTGTAATAGACAAGCATGCATATTACGTAAGTCCAAATAAACGTGAGTGATTTAATAAAGTATCAACTAACTTTTTATCAATTAAATCAACTGCATAACAATGAATTCGAGCAGCCCTATATATAGGACATAGGGTGCACGAATTTACAAGGAAGAAAACAAGGAAAATAGTAAAAGTGAAAATCAATCAAGAGATTGATTTCTTGCCAAAAAAAAACTTAAAGGAACTAAGTTAATTGGAAAGGAGATTTTCGGCAGCACCAAGAGGTATCTCGCTGCCGAAAATCAAAAGAAAAAGAAAAGGGAAAATTTGGCTATAAGGCAAAAAGGGAACCCTTGCCAAAATCAAAAAGAAAAAGAAAGGAAACTTAATCAAGAGATTAAGTAACTTTGACAAAAATTGGAAATAAGGAGAAACAGAACATCTCCTTATTGTCGAAAATAAAAAGAAGGAAACTATGAAGAGAAATAGGTAACATGCACAAAACATTAATTCTCCCCTTAAACCCTAACCCTAGTTGCAAATTTCTTCTTCTTGGTCTTGGGCTTGGCCGAATGTGACTTAGTGAAGTGGACTTGATGGATTCGGCCCAAATAGATGTTGCATGATTATGATGATGATGTAGGGAGCTTCTGGAAACTTCCAGAATCATTTCGGAAACTCAAAAACATTTCATTTCCAAAAATTCTTCAAGATTTGTAAATATGTCCATTTCCGTAAGCTGAAAGTTTAGGAGTCACCATTTCTTCCGTGATGGAGAGTAGAGTGTTCTTGTAACCTTCATTTCTTTCTCTTAAAGGGCATTTGCCTTTGGTTTGCTTCGTGGATTCTGACTCATAATATGTGTTGTTTTAGCCTTGGATATCCTCATCAGATCTTCAACCTTAGGAGAATTTTCAGGCAAACCCAGAGCCCTATTAACCATTGTAGCATTCACAATAAATTGAGTCCCATTAACCCTAGTATAATAAGATCCCTCATCATCAACTCTAAAATTAGCATAAAAATCCCACACAACCTCTTCATAGATTGGTTCCACAACATGCAACAGGGGCATAAAACCTTGAAAATCAAAATATGATAATACCTCATCAATATTCACGATTAACCCCTCTAAATCAAAGGGCATAACAATCAGAAAGCTTACAAATTTGCATTACTCCATATGGTTCTTGAGCTTCCTCATTTACAAAGCGAGATAATGAATGTGAAGTTGAATCCTCCTCCCTACTCCTCTTATAGGCTGATTTCTTAGTAGGATTTATCTTCTTAGGAGCCATTATACCTAAAAGCACAAAAACAAGAAACCATGAAAAATTAACAATCTAACACAAATTGTATATGGAATCATTCTAGCTCAAAAAAGGCTAAAGAAAGCCCTAAAGAATCTAAAACAATCAAAAATAAGTTAAAAAACAAACACAAAATTCAAGAAAAATCGAGCCTAAATTCGTGTATTACCACAAACTAAGAAACGAAATTAAACTGAAATAATCGGAAAACTAAATCAAGAATATTAAAACCCACCTTCTAAGGATGCTAGAAAAATGCAAAGATTTGAACTCCAAATCCACAAAACAACCCCGAACCATTGAAATTTAAGTTTGGGTTCTAAAAGAGGAAATTCAAAAATTTTAGGTTGATTTTGATGGTTATGGAATGGAATAACCCAATAAGATTGTTCTTTGAGGTAGTAGGAAGATTAAACAATGAAGAATTTAGGAATTAAACTACAAATTTAGGGGATTAAAAGTCTTGGGTTTCGGATTTTTGGAGAAGAAGAAAAAAGGGAAAAACCGATGAAATCCACGTAGAAGAAGAAAAGAAAATTTTATAAGTTTTGCCTACTAGCCCCGGTCATTTTTAACCGACGTGAGGACCGGGTAAAACTGATCCTTGTTCCAGAAAATTAGTTTCTGGTCCAGAAAATTTAGTTATTATCAATTTAGCCCCAAAACTTTTCTTAAAAGCTTTTAATTACACCTTTTCATATTCTAAATAAATATCTTGATTTTTATTAAACCTCTAATTTATAATATGTCAAGAAAAATGAAAATTTACACACCTAGAATTAATTAACAAAGTTATGAAATTAAATTTTGGTTTTCTTATGACATTTCTTTTTCAAAATATGTGAAGCCCTATTTTTGTATACATATTACACTATTTCAAAAATTTATATTCCCTCCTACCCAATTTAAGTGTCACTTAAGGACTAAATTTTTTAGCCAAAATAAGTGTCACTTACACATTCCGAGACTATATTTCATTGATTGTTCCAAATTTACCCTTATTTATAATGCTCCATTTCAATGTGTTGGAAATGTGAAAAAGCCTTTCAATTGAAAGCAGGTTGGGATAGCACTCAGTCTTAATGGAAGAGAGAGAGTAGAAACTAGTGTTGGGATAATACACTATTTTTTCATTTAGAATTACAAGGTAACCTAAATAAGGCTAATTTAGTCTTTTTCACACTTTTCTTAATATGTGTGAAACAACCTTAAGTGACACTTAAATTGGGTTGAAGGGAGTATATATCATTACCACATATATATATTTTGTAAGATCCCGTACTTTTAAACCCTATATTTAAACCTTAAATAGCCATAAAGCCATATGATTTCCTTAAGAGTTTTAACGTATGATTTTATTATTCAAATTATAATGCCATAATAATTATAACTTAAAGTTATGATATTTTCTTAACTAAAATTACAAGTAAAAGAGAATTATGATTTTTCGATAATCAAATAGACTTGAGATATTTTATTAAAGCCAAGTTTTGAACTAATAGGAAGATTCAAAATATTTTATGGATTCTAAAAATTTACAAAACTAGCTAAGCGTGTGTTAGAGAAAATAACACGACGCTTATTGTCATATAAGATTCGGTACGACGAAGTGTTATAAATTTAAATAAATATAAATTAAATAAAAATATCTCAGCAATGGCGGTGAAGAAGAAAACAACATAAACATTAAGGTTTAAAAAGAAAAAAATAAAACAAACAAAAGACAAAAGAAAGAAATAAACATTACAATAAAAATAATAAAATTTTAATAAATATTTAACCTAATAAAACAAAAGAAAAGAAAACCAAAATAAGAAAGAAGGAGGTAGAAGAAGGAGGGCGAAGTAGCAAATTAGGATAAGAAAATAAAAAATAAATAAAATAAGTAAATCAAACAAAAGAAAGAGGCGGTGGAGAATTCAACTCTCCCACACCCCTTTTGTTTTATATAGCATAGGTATTCTTGATTTAATTTCTTTTTACAAAAAATGAGTATAAAGAATTTTAAAGAAATTCCAACAATTGATGTTCAAAAAAATTTATATAAAAAATAGAAATTGATAAATGGACAAACAGTTACTTTGGTACATCCACCACTTCAAAGTTTTCAAATTTCAACTACTGAAGGTGATGTTGTTGCTACTCCTTTCAAAAAAGGAAAAGTTCAGTAGAACCAGTAAATTTTGATGATATTAAAAAGATTTTCCAACAATAATTATTCCAATCAAATTTTGCATACTATTGCTCAACAAGTAGATATAGTAACAACTCAAATGTCTTCATTAAAGAAAGTTGAAAATTTTCCAAATGAAACTGCAAAACCATTTTTTCAAGTATCATCTTTTAGGGAAATAGAGAAAAATCTTTCTTTAATTCCAAAGAAACTTCCATTAGGACAGCCAAGCTCATCCAATATAAATACTATAAGTCAAACAACTCCAAATGTAGAAAATTCTTATTCTACTTCTACTTCTTTTTCGGAAGCGGAAAGTGATTTAGATAAATAGATTTATTTAGTAGAACAACAATTCGGTCAAGAACACCCATTAGAACTCAATAAGATTTATAGTCATAAGAAGAAACGAAATTTCTCTAGATCTTGGAAATCTGCACCTACTAGGAATTATCCTCGTCCTACTCCGCCAGACATTCAGTACGAAGAACGTTCTCAATTTACTTCCAAAAATTACGATGGTAATTCAATTTATGAATGGAATATTGACTCAAAATCTGAATATGAAATTTTAAGTACTTTACAAGAAATGGGAATGGCAAGAATAGCTTATAAATCCAATGAAGCTCATATTGCTTGTTGTTTAGTTTCTGGTTTTACAGAACAATTAAAAGGCTAGTGGGATAATAGTCTTGAACTCAATGATAAGATAGCAATTCTTCAACACACTAATGAACAGATAGATGATGATGGAAATGTTACAAATGTACCAGATGGAAGTGAATTTTTAATTTATGTTATATCTATGCATTTTGTAGGAAACCCAAAAGAAAATTTGGTAAGTTCGAAAGTGTTTCTTACTAATTTAAGATGTCCAACTTTAACTGATTTTAAATTGTACAAAGATATGCTTTTAACCCAAGTAATGAGACGTCCAGATTGTAATGCATCTTTTTGGAAAGAAAAATTTATTACTAGTTTACCAAATTTATTTTCGGCAAAAATTATGACTAGTCTTCAAAAGGAAATGGGAACAGAACAAATTGATTTTACTACTTTAACTTTTGGTCAATTATTTGCTTTCATCAAGAAAGAAGGTTTACTACTTTGTCAAGATCAGAAAAGTATAAGACGGCTTTCACAGTCCCATTTGGATACTATGAATGGTATGGTATGCCTTTTGGTTTGAAAATGCACCTTCAGAATTTCAAAGAATTATGAATGATATATTCAATATTTACTCATCATTTACAATTGTTTATATTGATGATATCTTAGTTTTTTCTGACTCATTGGAACAGCATTTTAAGCATTTAAATATAATTTTCAGGTAATAATGAAAAATGGACTTGTTCTTTCTGCCACTAAAATGAAATTATTTCAATCAAAAGTTCACTTTCTTGGTCATGATATTCATCTGGGACTAATTAAATCAATTCAAAGATCTTTGGAATTCGCAGAAAAATTTCCAGACGAAATTCGAGATAAAAATCAACTATAATGATTTTTGGGTTGTTTGAATTATATCTCTGATTTCTTTCCTAGACTAAGAATTATTTGTGCACCATTATTCCAAAGGCTACAAAATAATCCTCCTGCATGGTCTGAGTCGCATACTAAGATAGTTAGAGAGATTAAAGAAAAAGTAAAAACACTTCCATGTTTAGGCATTCCTCATCCTGATGCATTCATGATTGTTGAAACTGATGCATCTGATTTTGGTTATGGTGGTATCTTAAAGCAAAAAAATGCATGATACTCATGAGCAATTAGTTAGGTATCATTCTGGTGTTTGGTCAGGTCCTCAGAAAAACTACTCAACAGTAAAAAAGGAAATTTTATCAATTGTTTTATGTATTTCAAAATTTCAAGATGATTTATACAACAAAAACTTTTTGCTTTGTGTTAACTATAAGTCAGCAAAAGAAATACTTCAAAAAGATGTTAAGAATTTGGTGTCAAAACAAATTTTTGTACGATGGCAAGCTATCCTTTCAATTTTTGATTTTGATATTGAATTCATTAAAGGCTCTTCTAATTCTCTACTCGATTTTCTTACCCGTGAATTTCTTACAAGTAGGAAAGATGAATAAAGATCGGGGAAAATCCCCAACAGCCTCTTCTTCTACTACTCAAACTCCAAAATCCTCTAAAGACTATGAAATGAAAAGGGAAATCATTCCAAAGCCTCTTACTCCTACTACTCAAATTCCAGATTTTCCTCCATTAACTTATGTTAATGCAGCAGAAACTCCTTCAGCAAAACTCCAAAATACCCCTCGAAGTACTCAGTCTTCTCAATCTACTCCATACATTACGAAAGCCAAAACTGAATATCTACTCCAAACTCATTTTCGTGATCAGCCAGATATTCCAGTACTAAGAAATTTTACTCAAAGAATTTTCTTACCAAACTGCCATTGGTTGGCAGATGATATTTCAAAACTCAAAATTACTATGAACTAATTTTGGTTGATACTAATTATGTTGATATTACTCATTTCACTGATAAAAATAATCCTGATAGGATTTCTTACTCCAAAATGATTATCAAAAAAGTTAGGCAACCACGAGAATTTTTATTTGTCCATACTAGAAACTCCTTTTCAGTCAACTACATTCTAGATGGATTCAACTATGTGGACTACATTTCGGCTTGGACTCGGGCTTTATACTTTAGAAATTTTGATCATTCTCAGTTTATCAGTTTCAGTTCTTCTTGTGAGACTGATTTTCCATATTGGTTTTTTGATTGGTGGGACTACTTTGGGCCAACTCCTCAAATTTATCCACCCATTGCAGAAAAAGGTTTTGAAATTTTTGAAAGAAATACAAGGTATGGGTTCAAGACTCCAATAATGTTTCATGCAGAGTTCAGGGTTCCTTGGATTTTTGCATGGAGTTTCCAGATCAAGCCAGTCCACTCCAACAGGACATGTTCAGTAATCTGAGATTTTCAGATAAAATGGTGGCCCAATTTCAATTCAAACTACTGCAGCCCAGGCACGGTGTTAAGTCATTTGCAAATTCGAAAAGCACTCAAGAAGACAGTCCAAGAAGTTTCTCGATCGACTCCAACAATAGCAACTCCTCCATCACCAGCAATTACTCAGAAGACTCCTAAAAAAACTGAAGTACCAATACCACGAAAACTAATAAAGCAACAAGAATCTGCAACTACTCCAGAAACTGATAAAGAATTTTTGAAGTTTTATAAAATGTTTAAGCAATTGAAAGAAGATGAGCAAAAGAATACTACTGCTAGTATTTCGGATTCTTCCGAAGACCCTTTTGGGGGTCCTTTAGCTCAGGACCCATTTGAAATGTAAAAATAAAAAAAATAAAAAAAGTGTTAAAAACACTAAAAAGACCCGCAAAAATAATTAAAGGGGCATTTTACTAATAATTTTATATCTACAGGAAAACGTAAGCAGTGACGTCATTGAAGACAAAATCATTTAAAGTAGACCCCGCAACTATTCCTAAGGCATGACTCATCACGGACTCCAAATCTCGGACTTCAAAGGCAGCAGACTCAAGAAGCTTATTCAATCCAATTTACTCTGAGACTCTATAAAAGGAGAAGAAGATCAACTACTCAAGCATCAGAAAAAATTATCGAAGCTTAGAAAAATCCTCCTTTGTAATCACTTCCCTAAAATTCCCAATATTTTCTTTATTCCAATTCTGTACTCTTCCATACTCATTAATACAAGGTACTCATTCAGTCAATTATTCCCTTCTTCTTTTAATTTCCTAGGTTTATTTTGGCTCTGAGTTGCTATCAAAAAGTTGTTATCATTTTGGCTCTGAATGCATGCCACATAAGTTGTTATCAAAAAGTTGTTATAATTTGTTACTGAGTCTATCATTACTCGATGGATTATTAGGAATGTTATATGGCAAATGTTATTACTAGAGCAAAAATTAGCATACAGAGTAATAAATTACATATCTTCCCAAAATATCCTTAGTTAGTCAAACCACTAATCCTTTAATTAACCACCCCCCTCCTCCCCCACCACCATCACCACCATGGAATCATATCAATTATCACTTCCTAATTTTTCTCCCCCAAATACATCATCAACTCTTCCCTCTTATGGCTATGGCTGGACAATCTTCACCATCACCAAACACGTACGGTTCAAGTTGCTAATAAATTATAAAAATCCTAAGAATTCCAATTTTAAAGAACCCAGTAGAAAATTTTCAAATTCTGGTTGCTGAAGGTAGAAAAAAAAAATGGTGGTCATTTACGAGGTATGCAATTCCATCAAATAGCTCAGAAAATTGAGGCAAGATAATCATTATCTTGAATATTTTTCTCTTTTACATATGTATTGTTCTTGAATGGTTGTTGGGTTAAATGAACTCATCATCATCATGAGAAGACGACTAGGTTTGTGGTGCACTTGACGATGGTATAAATTATAAAATAGTTTTTTGTTGTTTGAAAGAGTTGGGACTGCGACAGGCATATATCTTGATGATGCGAAAGACCTTTTAGACTAAAAATCACCGCTAAGATAATAAATTGTTCCAACAACTGCGGTATTAGACACTTTCCATGCTAAGGAGAAGGAAGAATGGGGTTAATTCGGACTGCTTCCGTCCTTGTCCTTGTTATATGTCCCGTGATAATCTGTTTTTTGTATTTGAAAAGCTTGTTTGTTGCGAGGAAGAAGAAAGCGAGCAAAGATTTTGGAGAAGAAAAATCGATGCATCGATAAGATTTAATGAGAAATTGGAGACAATTTGGGGTGAAGTAATATTGGCAATCAAATAGTATTTGAAATACTGAAAAGTTCCATAAAAAAATATGAGTAATGATAGTCTTAGCAATAAATCATAGCAACTATTTGATAGCAACTCATGTGGCATGCATTCATTGGTTACATTTTTTATTAATATCAAATAATTGGCCAATGAATGCATGCCACAGGACTTGCTATCAAAAAGTTGCTATGAGTTGTTGCTGAGTATATCATTACTCAAAAAATATATATACTGAAAAGTGAAAACAGGAATGGCTTACTGTGGGAGATGGAATGCTACAGAAGTGCCCGCCATGGGAGTATTATTCGGAAGAAGTGCTTCCCGGCTGCTTACATATGAATCTTTAAGTTGTTTCCTTTTGTTATGATATGGTTGATTCTCCACTAATAATGCTTGATGAAATAAACAGAGGATCGGTACATTAATTTTATTTAATTCAAGGACAAGAAAATTTAAATAATTTGACATTTTGACCAAGGGTATTTTCGAAAGATGGACAATTTATTGCTCTCGATACTAATTCTTACTCTGGCAATAACAACAGCCATGTTATATATATGTTATGGGAATCAAAAGGAAGTAAAGAAAAACATGTTTCGAGCTTGTTTTAATTTAAAACCGGAAGATAGAATTTTGTGAAAAACTGGAATTTTATTAATATCGGTTATTACCGATGGAATAGCGGGAAAACCCGATCTTTACAATTAAAGTAATTTTTATCGGTTATTGCCGATCTTTGAGTGGGGAAAATCGATTTGCAAAACTAGAAAATAAGTATTACCAGTTTTTATCGATATTTATTGCGGGTAAAACCGCCCTTACCTTTAAAATGAGTTTTCTTAAAAAAATTGAAACCAAAACCTTTTTTTTTTTTAATTAGAAATAAAACCTTAAATTTTCCTAAGGGTTTTCTTTTAAAATAATTATCCTAGATTAATTCATGAATAAAATCTGAGTTTCAATGCTCGAATTAAATGCACATTATTTAGATACTTATAAGCTAGCATCTGCGGAATACGGTGAGTGTTCTCACTAAAGGGGCAAATGTTTTAATTAAGTAAATAAATGAGTTAGCATACTCTACTGGTATTATTGTTTATATGTAATATTGATATTAAAATTATTTTTAATGAAATGCATGCTTATACGTGAAATATATGATTATGTCCCTTGAGTGTACAAAATGAAATGTTTATAAATATGTTATATGTACGTAAATGCTCAACGTTAACTGTTAAATGTTAAATGTTTAGTGTTATAGTGCTAAGTGTAAATGTTTCATGTTTACTGTTAATGTTTCCTTTTAAGTGTTACTGTTCCCTGTTCACTGTTCCATGCACCCGTGTCTGTGCATAAATGCTAAATGTTACTGCATATCTATTTGGGGGTCCCAAAGCCTATCCAGTTGTTGAAATCGGGTATGTCGGTATTGGACTGGAGTGCTTGACTAAATGACTGGAGGGTTTGTTTAGGTATTATCTCGAGGTATACCATACTGTTTACTATTTATTGTACAATGTGTTGGCATGCGAAGCGGTCCACATTGTACAGTGTACCAATTTTACGTTGTACAGTGTCCAAGTTTAGGTAAATTATAATCAATAATGTTTCTGGAGGGTCACATAGATCCTTTGGTAACTTACTAGTTATGCTCTTTCTATCCCTTACGTGTCCCCCCCTTATATGAGCAGAAATTATGTGTTATGTGCCGGTAATTGTTTACACAATAATGTTTTTAATAGTGCGACCTCACTGAGCTTATGGAAGCTCACCCCTTAGACATTTTGCATGTAACAGGAATTAAGGGCGATATCGTGTGAAAGAGCGTCAGAAGTATAGAAGTAAGATGAGAATATTGTAATAGTTGTAGAGCTAAACTTGTACCTTTTGTAATAATGAAATAAAAGATATCATATTGTAATCTAGTGTTTAAATATTTTATAATTAATTAGTGCTCGTGTATCGGGTGTGAGTCTTGGTGCAAACCAAGCAGGCATCTAGGCCACGGCTCCCGCCCAAACAGGGAGGTCGGGGCTGGGGGTGTTACACATTTACACTTTGAGAGAAATTTTTAAATATGATTATAACTTAACTATTTTTAAATTTAATTTTAAATAAATAATTTTGAGGATGAAATTTTCTAAGGGGGAAAGGATGTGAGACCCCATAATTTTTAACCCTAGAAATAACCCCTAAAATCTTTATAAAAAATATTTTCTTACAAATATTTATTAAATTATATAATTTCTTTAAAAAAAAATTTGTATAAGTATTTTCTTATGAATATTTAAAAAATTATTAAAAATTTTCTTTAAAGAATTTTGATTATGTAAATTATAATTTATAATATATGATTTCAATTTCAGTTATGATTTTAAGTGTTAAGATTTGATTGATTCAAATTATGCTCTTTTATTTTAAGATATGTTGTTAATTTAAGTGTAGAATTAGATTAAGGATTCATTAATTTTGGAAAACATGAAATAGAAAATTAGGAAATTAGAAATAAATGAAAAATGAGGAAAAAGGCGAAGACCGGTTTTTCCCACCATTGGGAGTGGGTAAAACCGCTTGAACACCTATGAACATTAGAAAAAAAAATATCTGACCGCTTGAATAGCGGTTTAAACCTCCATTAGACCAGTTAAAACCGGCATTGGGAAGCTGAAAAAAAGTTTGACCCGTTTTAACTAGCATTAGGAGCGGGTAAAATCGATCGAAGCCTGGAGTTGAAAAAAATTAGTTTCTCTGAGTCCTAACGTCGGGCTACGGCCATAGGGGGCCTGTAACCTTATGGTTTGTTTGATCAGCTGCTCCAGAGTATATATATGCCCTCCTTGATCATCCATAACATAAAAAACGAAGGACAATCAAGAAGGAGAAATGAGATAAATGAGAGAATACAGAGAAGTTGAGAAATTAGGAGAAAATTGGAAAATAAGGACTTGGAGCTTAAACTTGGAGTTCTAATATGGTGGATTCGTTCTTAGCAACCTGAGGAACATAAGGGTAAGCAATTCTAGCTTACTATAACGTTATATGGAGTTATAATGCAAAAATTGGGAAATAGTGAAATTTTGAGTTCTCTTGATAGGTTAGTTTAATTCTTGATTTTTATATATGTGTTACGAAATGATAGGAATGTCGTAAGAGAGTTGTGTGAATGATTTTAAGCACCTTTTGATCGAAACCCGAAGCTAAAGTTTGAAAAAATAATTTCTGGAAACTATTGGTTATAACCGATCCGAAAGCGGATTTGGATTAGGTAAAACCGGCCTTTGTATTTTGAATAAATTTTTCTCAAGAAAATTGGTTATAACCGCTTTTAGAGCGGGAAAAACCGATGTTTTATTTTCTGAGATAAAACTGGATCGGTTTTAACCTATCGAATGATGGGTAAAACCGATCCTTGCTTTGTGAATAATTCTTGGAGCGGTTTTAACCGATCTTTGAGCCGATTATTCTTGTAGACAAATTCACTTATTTCTTCTTTTGTAAACTGACTACTGAAATATCTTTTCTGCCTCTTTCTTAATCAGGACCAAAACTGGGTGCGTGACTCTGACTTGTGGATCAATTTGGAAAAGCTTTGCAACTTTAGGATTGAAAGTTTGATACAAATTAATTATCCATTAGATTTAGTCTAGTCAAAGATGAGTCATTATTAATTGATGTTAATAATATGACGCATCTAAACGTATTGCAATGTGCATATCGAGTTTAACATCTAAAATATTGCGGTTATTGTGAGATCCTGTAATTTTTTGCCTTAGTTTAACCTTTATAATTTATAATTTTCTTATACAGTTATATTTTAAAATTTAATTAGGCACGATCATAAGTTGTATAGTTTTCCTTGAGAATTTTGATTATAAAATCTTATTTTTCGAACCATGATGTTTGATTTCTGAATTAGAGTTATGATTTTTTCTAAGTGTAAGAATATGTTTAAGGATATATTGAAATAGATATATTAGTTTAATTTTGGAATATATAAAATGAAAATAAGAAAATTTGATAAATAAATGAAAAATATTATGATAAGGAGAATCTAATAAAGTTGGTGGTGCGATGCGATTGTGTTGCATTGGTTCACCAACATTGGAATACTAAGGGGGCGTTTAGTATAAATTCTTCAATGGATGGCAATGAGAATGATTGATTAGTCAATGACAATGAGAATGGTTGAGGGATTAATTTGTGCTTCATTGAAATGGCTTTCATGCCCATTGTGTGAGCTTTATTTTTTTTTTTGAAAGCTAATTTTCATACCCATTGTGTGAGCTTTATTGATAACTCTAAATTGTTGAGGTTTTCATCTTGAAATTATCAAGAAAGTTAATTTGACTGAAATGTATATCTACTTATTTGTGGATTAAATTTGTATATCTAATCATGTGGTATTGTTAAGCAAGTGAAATGTGATAAACCTTTTGAGTTGTTACTTTGAACGCCTTTGTTCTTTGACAAATTCCCCCATCATGAATAGCTGTTAGTTTGTTATGTCTTCCTAACCTAGAAGGAAAAGGCTAGGATCGGTTTTTTACCGCTATTAGACCGGGTAAAACCGATCCAAACCGTCATTGAACAGTGAAGAAAATATCTCACCGCTTGAATAGCAGTTTTAATCGCTTTTAGATGAGTTATAACCGACATTTGTGAAGTTGACCAAAGTCAGACTACTTTTTCCCAGCATTGGAGCGGGTAAAACCGATCGTGACTTGGAGCTGAAAAAATATATCCTTCTCCGAGTTCCAAAGTCGGGTATGACCCTAGGGGTCTATAGCCCTGTGGATTTTTTGGGTTAGGCACCTTAGGAGACGTATAAATACGTCGTTGATTGATCAAAATCGCAGAAACAAGAATAATCAAGGAGGAGAAAAGAGAGAAAGGAAAGGAAAAATATAAAAGAAGGACTTGGAAGCTTGGATCTGGATTCTAAACCGTTGAATCATGCCTAAGCTACCTCGGGAACACAAGGGTAAGGAATTCAAGCATTCCATAACGTTAATTTTCGGAGTTATGATTCATAGAAGTAGAACTCTTGAAGTTTTTAGTTTTCTTTAAGTTTGATCTGAATCTTTGGTTTTGAGTGGTGTAAATATGTTATGGATTGATAGAATGTTGTACGCATGATTTTGACCAAAAAGAACCAAAAGAAAACAAGTTTTGAGCACTTTTTGATTGAAACCCGAAGATAAAGTTTGGACAAAACAAATTTTGGAAACAGTCGGTTATAACCTATCCAATAGTGGGTAAAATAGATTTTCTTGGCTCAAGAAAATCGGGTAAAATTGGTTTTGGATGGGTAAAACAGCCTTGTGTAGTTTTTATAAAATTTTCTCAAGAAACTCGGTTATTATCGCATTCGGAGTGGGTAAAACCGATCTTAGAAATTACTTAAAAGCTTCGATCGGTTTTTACCGATCCAATGGTGGGTAAAACTGGTCTTTGGACCTGAGGAAATATTCCTAGCGTTTTAACTGATCGGAAAGCAGGAAAAACCGATCCTAAAGCTGAAACAAATGTTTATCGGTTTTTGCCACTCTTTTTACGGGTAAAACCGATCCGAACATAAAAACATGAATTTTTGCAAAATCAAACTAAAACCTTTACAACTTCTTTTACACCTTTAAAATATTTTATGAAATACTTGATTAGGATTCATAAAACACTTATGAATATATGGATTGAACACTAGAACTCTTTAAACCCTAGAATTCTGAAATTTATCTGAATTAAAGAATAAGAGTCTAAAGCTTGACATTATGTACTGCAGATCGTTGGATACTCGTGAGCTAGTTTCTACGGACTAAGGTGAGTTACCTAACTGAAAAGGAAGAACCGTTTTAATCTGTAATTAATTGAATGTTGTATTGCATCATGCATATTACATGTGATATGAGTTCATCATTGTATGATATGAGTTGAGATATGGAATGTAATCATGTTGAACTATTTTGTGCACTTATGTTACATCTGTGAATGTACGTGTATGCCTCCTTTGCACACTGGATTATCTGTATTTATTATGCGTCTATTCTGAGTCATGGATCCACAGCTTTATGCGGAATGATTCGCGAGCCGGCTTGGGTTTGGTTGTTGGGTCATTTTCGTTGGTCAGTAGTCTCGAGCTGCTTCTGAATCTAGGCCATTATTCTGTATGGGCGATGTTGACGATGTTGTCAGTTCAAATCTGGGAGTTGAGCAAAAAGTTGTTCACGGTTCATTTAGAACTTTGACGACTACCTGCTATTTTGATTTTGTATCCTGCTATGTGTTTTGCATTTGCATCATGCCTGCTCTCTAATAGGATTATTTGAACACACATGCATGGGTAAATATTTGTTAAACGGTGTGGCCTCACTGAGAATGGACTTATTCATTTTTCTTGTTTTATTTTCTGTTTTCAATGAAATTGTTACGAATAGGTTGTACATGGATGGCTGTGCTCACTATCGATATTAGAACGACCTAAACCTCTATACTAGCTGGCAAGGAAGTTGAGGTTGGAATAGTTTTCCACTGTAATCCGCCATTCTTAAGGGTGATACATGTATGGATTTCGTTTTATAATAATAGTCTGAAATTTTAGATTTCTGTATGTTCTATTTTGCATCTGAGCCCTAGTGCGAACCAAATAGGTATCCGGTTAACCAACCCCTTGTATGTAGGGTGGTGAGAATGAGGTGACACAATTATGTTATGAAAATAAGAGTCAAGTTTAGCATTTAATGTATCACGTGTCGAGTTTAGTCTCTGGTGTATAGACTTTAGCCTCTAATGTATTACAATTATGAGTTTAACTGTTGATGTATCACATATCGATTTTAGTATCAGATGTATCACATATCAAATTTTAGTATCAGATGTATCGCGATTATGATTTCAGCTTCTTTTTTTTTTTTTTTTTCAATCTAGTTGTTTTAACATAACTACTTTAAGAAATTAAATAGCTGCTAAACTCAATTTTTCAACAATTAAACTCGATAAGAGTGTTTCAATACTTCTTGTTAACATAAGCATAATATTTCAAAAGCTTATTCAATACTTTTATCACCTAAAAATGGTACATATGTTTTGAAAACACACTATTTATTGTTTTAATAGACATGTGATATTTCAAAGACTAAACTCAATACTTTAGTGCCTAAATAAGTTACATATTTTAAGAACACACAATACCTGCGCATAGACTTTGAGCCATTATTTTTACGTAATATTAACCTAATAACCAACCTCCTAATTCGATCAATAAATAAATAACACAAACCTCAATAACCTTTCTGTCCTGAAATTTTTTTAACATTCATCAAGGAATAAATGTAATTTACCTAGAATGTAATGGCCACAAGGCACCAACCATTAACGCATCCCACATCAAAACATAAATGTCAATGGATCGCAACTAACAGTCAAAAGGTGACCAATTACCCAAAATTCTCAAAAATTTATCAACGATCCATTTTGACCTTTTCCTGATCCATTTTGACCTTTTCCTCTGCTAGGGATAAAAAAAATACAATTTTCCATGATTTGATTTGAATCCTCTCTTTTCCTAACAAATGTAGAAGACCAGAACAACTTTTTCTATGCTTAGAAATTGAATTGAAAGATCAATTCCTTCTTTGCTTAGCACGTTTCTTTGACTGTCGGCCTCTTATCTTCCATTTGTCTACGCCTGCAGGCCTGCGTTCTTCTTCAATCTGCTGAACCTTGCGTTTTCTGTAAAGTGACGTAAAAATATCATAAAAGTATAGTGCACCTATACTAGGTCTCACAATGCAGACAAATCTTTTCTTACTTGACTAATAATACAGAACTTAGAGTCATGTTCCTTCCAAGTACCAACAACTTGGAGCAACATAGTGTCTAATAACCTTCAACATAACCACTAATGGAACCAACTTAAACCAAGTCATAAAGTTTGACATGTTGAGACCCACGAAAAAAAAAAAAAAAAATCCTTCCATACCTGTACTGTGCAAGGTTGGCATCAGAGAGCAGCTCATCAGCAAGGGTAGCCTTCCTCTCCTTCTTAGTAAGTCGACCTGTATAGTACTCTGAAGCAGACTCTACCACAATCCCCACCTGATGAAATGTAACCCCAAACCAATTTTACTCTTTTTTTTTTTTTTTTTTTCCAATCAGCAAGTAATTTCACTTTTACAGCATACAGGATGTCAAGCAATAGAGTTATTAAAGCGTGAACACAGTCACTCACTATATAATCGCGCACCAGCATGCAAGATAAGAACCAATTACTAAAGGCTAAGCACAAAACGGTAAAGGATGGTCATTTAGGAACTTGCCTGAAAGTACTTGGGAAGAGATTTCGATCTTGAGTCACCTTTCTTGTAATGTCTCTTGGGATCCAATGCACTCCTTAACTGAAACTACAAGCAAATTTCCTTAGTTGCCGATAGGTAGCAAACTACGTGAATTAACCAATCATAATGAGTAAACATTCATTACTTTCATTTCAGTGCAAGACACTACAACCACCAAACTCTGCATTACTTTAATGGTTATTTTCAGCTGCAACTAATTCCAAACTACTGCAATAATATCCAACTGCTGTACCAGTATGATGTCTGGTGATGCTCTAGTAAAAAGTAACACAAATATGACTTGGGGAAAATAAAGTCAGAAAGTGAAGTTAGCTAGCAAAAGCATTTAACTTTACAAAACTGACGCCCAGAAAATTTACAGTTCAGAAGTGCATTAGGTTGAGAGGTTTTTTCTATAACCAATACCTAGCTCACCTGCTAATCAAGCATATCACAACACAGATCTCTTCCGAGAAAACACCAACATTAAAACACTATCCATCACTGATACTTCAAAATTCCATTATACTAAAATGTTTAATTAATCTAAAAGCTTAAACTAGAATTGATCCAACACAAAGTTACGTACAGAAATGAAGACAGAATGAAATAATAACTCAGTGGGAAAAGATATAGAACAACCATAGCTTCTACAAGCTATAAAAGTGGGAATCTTTCCCAACTCCACATCCTCTTATCCATAGACGAAGAAAGGTAAAAAGCAAGAAAAAGATATCCATCAGACAATCACGTGCATGAGAAGCCACTTTCACTCCAGCTAAAGCTAAAGAAGGATAGACTTTTGATCAAGAAATTCACAGAACAGATTATGAGCATATAGCAAAAGAGCACTAACTGGTTCTTTAAGTTAATATATTTGATTCTTACTTCAGTACTGGTTCACTGAAGTAAGAACCAAATATATTACAGCTGATACCAGACATCAAGAGAAGTAAACTTAAATAACCAAGAGAGAGAGAGAGCTGTAGCATAGGTGAAAATAGTCAGTCACCTTTAAGAGCTGGAGATCTTTCTTCAACTCAGGAGTGATAGTTGGGGCAGGCATGTCAAACCTAATTTCAAATCAAACACTATTAAGGAAATCACAATCAAGTCATTACATAGTTGCTGAATTTGCATGAATAAGATACAGGGTTTCAACAGCAAATTATAATTACACAAATTGTGGCAGGCCAATAGAACAGAAACAAAAAATTGTGTTAATGAGATGCAGCAGTTTTAACCATTCTGACAGAACTAATGATGCTACCAATGTGCAGGGAAGAAGAATGTGAGGCTCTTCAGAAGTTGGCCCTGGGGATCGCCACGACCACCTCAGATCAGCATTCCTTAAACTAAGTGATTCACCACGACACAAGTTTGAGAGGATCAGCTAGGAGTTAAAAAGGGTCTTAAATATAGTCATTTATAAATGTCTTCTTCGAACTTTTCTAGATCATCTATATGTATTTATATTAAGATTTTCTAAAATATCCTTTTCAATACACACCAATACATTTAATCTTTCATTCAACATTGACTATCATAGGCATGTTGACAACAATTTGTCACAGCAATCCAATAGGCTAAGGTAAGATTCAAGAAAGCCAAGTCTTCAACAATTCTACCTACCAAACAACAAAAAATTCCACAGCATACAACAGATAAAAGAAAACACAAAAAAATGCATATGAAAAGTGAAGAAGCTTTCTATTGCCATGAGTCACATGAAAGTAGATATTCCATCAAGAACAAGCATAAATATGCTTTCAAATTTATCATTACAACCTATTTTAACTGCATTAATACAACTAAAAAGAATTGGGATAAAAAAAAAAAAAAAAGGGGAGCGTACAGTCATCCATCAAACACTTCAAGCCCCAAAAACAAAATACAAAAATACAAAAACACAACACATACGTTTTATTCTCAATTCAAACTTAAAACTCCAAATTATTAAATAGGGTATAGCAAATTAGGAATCAAACAAACCTTTGTTTTCTCCTTTAAGCGAAGCCGAGCCAAAGCCAGAGCTTGGTTTGAGTTATGAATTTTCAATCGGATAAACTTTTTAACCTAAAGGACAGAACAGTCGACCAAAGGAACTTCAATGGCGAAATTGATTGATTCTTTATCGATCTTGCAGTTGTCGATGAACGATGATGAAGGCCACAAGTTTAGCGGTACTCTGCCGCCGTCGACGCTGTAGCCATCGTTGGGGTACTGGAGTAAGAAGGAGAGGAGAAAAAGAAATTTTGATTTGTGGATGAAAAAATAAAAGTATAGACCGTGGGGCCTGACTTATTTGTCGGGTGTCAAAAGGGCGGGTATTAAATGGGTATTAAGTTAATGGGTATCTATTACCTATTACCATTCAATTAATGATCTTAGTTTAAATGGGTAATAACTAGCTATGGATAGTTATGGGTACTCATAATATCCATCATATAAAAATATAAAGCTTATTTAATGGTTTATTAATAAAAAAATTTCCAAATTTTTTAATTTGATTTTAATTCCTTTTTTTTTTAAGCGAATTTTAATTCTTTGAATCTATTGTGAAATTTGAAATATTATATATTGTATAATTTATATTTAATCGTATGTAATTTTTTTTGTCCAAATACAATTTTTAATTTTTTTTATATTTATATAAACCCCGTACATGCCCCGACCCCGACCCGAGGCCTGAAACTGGCCCGAGGCCAGAAATTGACCCAAGCCCCGAAACTGGACCCGACCCAAAATGGGCCTGAACCATGGGCCCGAACTGAACCGGCCCGGCCTGGCACGAACCCAAACCTAGCCCGAAACCCGAGTCTGAACTCGACTTGAAACCCGAACGAATTTTGAATTAGTATTTATAAGTAGGTAATTTTAAAATATTATAAAAGAATAAATGAAGAAAAAACACAAAGTAATTATATGATACGAAACATAAAGAAACAGAAAAAATAAGTTTGAAAAAATAAAATAAAATAGGCCCAATAAAATAGGTGAGTTGTTGGGTTTTTGTTTATACTTTTAAGGGTAGTTTTGGATGGGTATTTTTGATACCTATGATGGACGGGTTTTAGGGTACCCAATGGGCTACTCTAAACCCGTCCATTACATATTTAGCCCAAACTCGCTAGGACCCATTATTTTTTTAGTTGGGTTTTATTAGGTTCAAACCCAATGAGTTTGGGCAATTTTTGGGTTAATGTTTTTTTGGCCACCCCTACTTATTTGGATGAGATCAACAGACTGGGCCTACCAATTTTATTTTGAAAATAGGCCCGCAAAAATTCATTTATTAGCCCATAATTAAATTACCTATATACATTACAAAAGTGGGCTGTAAAATTTTTAGGCCCCTGAAGCTTTTGGGTCCTGGGCCGTCGCCCATATTTGTCGTGCTTCAGGGCCGATCCTGATAGCATAGTTGCTAATCAGATAAGGGCATACCTGTCAGGCAAGAACCCTTAATTTCGTAATTTGGGTGTTAGGGCTAAATTTATTTTGGGTATTTCTAAATTTGGGAGAAATAGGAAGAAGCTTCACAGAAGGTGGTTTGGTACAGAGGTGATTGTGAAACCCAGATGGTGGTTGCGAAAGTGCCAGAAGTATTTCTACCTCTATCAAATAGCAGATATTCAGAAGGTAGAGGCTGTAGAGATCTACCTTGAAGGTACAGCTGAAGTCTGGTATGTAAGCTTCAAGCTTTTGAAGGGGATAGTTCCATGGGAAGAGTTCTTTATGGAAGTCTTGAATCGGTTTGAAGAAAAAGGGAAGCTGGATAAATTGATGAGTTCAATAAGCTAACTCAAACTGGTTCTGCAAAGGAGTATCTGGGAAGGTTTGAAGAGCCCAAATCTAGAGTTTTGTTTAAAGACTCTAGGCTTCCAGAATCATACTTTGTTTCAAACCCTTGGTTAGGCTATTTAAACCTAAGAGCTTAAATGATGTTGAGGAAGTTGCCCTATCCCAAGAAGAAACTCTGGAGATACAGAGCAAGAAGTACAAATGGCATCCTCATGCTAATAACAGGAGTCCAGGAGGAAAACCCTTCGTGAAGGGAAGGGATTGCAAGCTACCAGACAAGAAATCAACAGCAGAGACCTACAAAAAAATTTCTCCCCAAGAATTGCAATACAGAAGAAACAACAACCTTTGTTTCCGTTGTGGGAAAAATTTTGTGCCAGGGATTCAATGCAAATACAAGTATGTCAACGTTATCATACCTGAAGAGGGGAATGAACAAGATGAGGAAGAGATATTTCATGACATGGACAAAGAAGAGGGAATAGAGGAAGATCCTGTGAACAGGTACTTTCTCAAGAAGACAGAACAAACCTTATTGTTTTGTATGGAAGTATTTTGTATGGAAGAAGTGTAAAAATTCTGGTGAATACAGGGAGCATGGACAGTTTCATAGATCCCAGAATTGCTCATGATGCAGCTCTAACACGAATTCCTACAACACCCTACGTGATCACTGTGGCCAAAGGGGAGAAAGTTCGAGGAGCTACAATCTGCCCTAGGGTTTGTTGGTTAATCAATGGATATCATTTTTTTCTTTGATTTAAAATTGATGAAACTAGGGGATGTGGATGTGATCCTTGGGGTTGATTGGATGAAGCATTTTAGTCCAATAGCATTTGATTTTCATAATTTTAGCATCACAGTAAGCAAGGAAGGCAAGCAATGATTATTACATGGGGACAAGAACAGCCAGAATTTCATGGGTTCGAGGAAAAGAAGCAAAACAACTATGGGAATATAAGAAGTGAAAACTGCTCAAACTGCAGTTAAAAGAAGGAGGAGGAGGTAACCTGCAAATCGATAGCCCTCAGCACCAAATTCTAGCAAATATCCAGAAGTTGCTGAAAAAGTTCTCAGGAGTGTTTGCTGTACCTGTCAACTTGCCACCTGAGAGAGAAGTGGATCATAAAATTGTCCTCAAATCAAATGCAAAACCATTCAAGTTGAAGCCCTACAGGTACCCTCATGCTCATAAAGATGAAATTGAAAGACAAGTTAGTGAGTTGCTAATTAATAAAGTAGTTCAAAAAAAGCAATAGCCCTTTTGCTTCTCCTGTTTTATTGGTTAGGAAGAAGGATAATAGTTGGAAGTTTTGCATAGATTACAGGAAGTTAAATGATCTTAAAATTAAACACAAGTTCCCCATTCCTATTATTGATGAACTTTTGGACGAATTGCATGGAGCCAAATGGTTCACTAACCTTGATTTGAGGTCAGGATACCACCAAATTAAAGTGTTCAAGATGTGCATAAGACTGTGTTTCAAACTCATAATAGGCATTTTGAATTCCTTGTAATGCCATTTAGGTTGACAAACGCCCCTGCTACCTTTATTGATGAATCCGATTTTTCGACCTTTCTTGAGGAAATTTGTGTTGGTTTTCTTTGATGACATATTGGTTTACAGTAAGTCCTTAGAGGAGCATGTGCAACATTTGGAAATGGTTCTTGAAGTTTTACAGCAATAACAACTATTTACAAAGCTCTCCAAGAGTGTTTTTGGTCAGAATTCAATGGAGTACCTAGGGTATCCTTTTATTAGTAGTATCGCCATGGGATCTATAGTATCGCTCATAGGATCGTAGTATCGTACGATACTATGATACGTATCGGGATACTGACTACCATGAAAATATCCAATTATCCATTATAAATCTAAGGTTCAATTCATTTTTTTACACAATCATTTCATGTCTTTGTTCGTAGACTAGTGGTTGGTTAAGTAACCCTTAGTTTATTGAACTAGAGTACAACTATAGTCTCAAAGTACTACGTTATAATTTATTGTTGCTTTTTTACATACAGATCCAATTTATAGGTATTCTAATATTGCAATTATGATATATACAACAATATGAACTTGTATGATCAATTTGATCCGTTTTTGGTGAGTCTTACGATACTACGATACGATCCTATCGATCCTGCATGGTATCCCGATCCTACTCCCCAAAACGATACTGTGTCGTATCCCGATACTAACTACCTTGGGTGGGAGAAGACTACATCATAATGAAGGGGTGAGCCTGAAAAAGTTACTGCATGATTTCAACCTCAAAGAATTAACAAGTAGGGGGCTCTTGGTACACGTGGACAAACAACAGAGAAGGAGGAGAATGTATTCTCGAAAGGCTGGACAGAGGTTTTGGGTCAGATGAATGGCTTGGAAAATTCCCAAATTATGAATTCACAAACATGCCTATTGTGCGCTCAGATCATGGCCCTTTCCTCATTGGTACAAATGCTACACATAAAGGAATAAAGTCATTCTCTATCTAGTTTGAAAGCTTTTGGACAAGATCATGCATCTCTAAAGAAATACTACGGAAGACCTGGTTTGAGACGGATGGGAACAGAACCAATTTAGCAGGAAGCTGCATGACAGGTTTTCAAGAGAAACTAAAAATCTCACTTCGTCATTTAGGCAACTGGAGTAGGCAATCCTTCAGAAATCTGGAATCCCAAATAAAAGCCACAATGTCTGAAATTCAAAAAATGCAAGGAAGCATTAATGACTGGGGGTCAGTGGCACTTGCAGAGAAACATAGCACTCTTGATTCTTTCTTGGAGATGTAGATGGACTTCTGGAAGCAAAGAGCGAAAATTAACTGGTTCAAGGATGAAGATAAGAACTCGAGTTTTTATCATCAATGGGTTAAAAGAAAGAAAGCAAGGATGTGGGTCACGGAAATAAAGGACATGAATGGACAGTGGGTGTCTGGTCAAGAACGACCAGATAAGGGGGGTGTTGGAGGATCACATCATGGGTGCGTATGTAGAGGATAATAGAATGCCTGCTGATGATATTAACCAAAATCAGCAACCAAAAGAGGCATTGAAATACATCCGAAAACAATTGAGTGACAACCAAAAACTGGGTTTGGAGAGGGAGGTCTCAGCACTCGAAATTCGCAAGGCAGTATCTCAAATGGGGAAGTGGAAAGCTCCTGGAGAAAACTGTACCCCGGCGGGTTTCTACCAACACTACTGGGACATTGTGGGAGAAGATGTCACCAAGGCCTGCCAAGAGTTTTTCAACATAGGAATTATGGAACCTCATTGGAATTCCACCATTATCACTCTAATCCCAAAGTCAAGCAACCCAATGGAGGTGGCAGATTTTAGACCGATAAGTCTATGTAACGTCATCTACAAAGTGGTCGCGAAAGTGCTTGCCAACAGATTAAAACCAACAATGCATGAATTGGTAAGTGAAGAGCAAGCTGCATTTATTCCGGGCAGATCAATTTCGAAAAATGCTCTTATAGCACATGAGGTAGTCGAGCACATCAGAAAGAGGAAGAAAGGTAAAGTAGCATAAGTAGCGCTAAAACTTGACATGAGTAAGGCCTATGACAGGGTATCATGGGATTTTTTTGGAGCGAATTATAGTACAAACAGACTTCCCACCAAAATGGATCCAATGGATTATGCAATGCATCTCAACTGTTTCTTTTCGCGTAAAAATCAATGGAGTGTTGACACAGAAATTCCTTCCAAAAAGAGGGCTACAACCGGGGTGCCCATTGTCACCCTTCCTATTTATACTATGTCAGCATGCTCTGTCTGCGGCAATTACAAGTGGAAAATTTCAAGGAATCTGCCCTGGTGTTTTGATAGAACGAGGGGTACCGAGAGTGTCTCATCTTATGTTTGCGGATAATTCAATTGTGTTTATGGAACTAAACATAAATGGATTACACCATTTAGGGGCAGTGCTAAACACATTCGCACGACATGCGGGACAGCAAATTAACTTCAAAAAATCAGCACTCTTGTTCAGTCCAAATACACACCCTCAGATGAAGATGTACATGGAGACCATGTTCAACACAAAGCAGGAGTTGCTGCATGGAAAGTATTTAGGGCATGACCTGAATTTTGCAATGCCAAAATCGAGACTATTCTCAAGTCTATAGAGGAAAATCTCTGGGAAAATAGCAAACTGGAGGGTCAAGGACACATCGGTAATGGGCAGGGTAACTCTAACTAAGTACACCTTAGCATCGATGGCCCATTACACCCTTGGTGTGTTTAAGTTAACGATTACAGTGTGCATAAATATAGACAAAAGTTTAGCTAGATTTATTTGGCAAGGTGACAAAGAAGGGAGAGGAATACATTGGCGATCTTGGGAAAAAATATCAACTCCCAAAGCAACCGGCGGTCTAGGCATGTGGTCAACAATAAATTTCAATTAGGTGATGCTAGCTAAACACGCCTGGAAACTGGCAACAAATGATACATCCTTTTTCTCCCAATTCTTTCTAACCAAATATTGCACTGAAAAGTATTTTCTACAAGTGAAAATGCATCCTACGGCATCATGGGGGTGGAGAGGGGTGCTATGGGGAAGAGAGCTTTTAATGGGAAATGTCAAATGGAAACCCGTAAATGGTGAAAAGATCTCGATTCGGGAAGAATGGATTCCGGATGTAAATAACCCTCTGCCAAGATCGATAAATGCAACAAATCAATTATCACTCAAGGTCGCAGATTTGATAGATGCAAGAAAGAGATGGAGAGCTCCATTAATCAATGTGCTATTCCCGCCTCATGTGAGAAAGTCCATATTAGCGACATACATCCCCCAAGGACTCTTACATGGACAGGATTACAGAGTGTGGATGCTTACATCGGACGGCGAGTACAATGTAAAAAAAAATCAGGGTACAGGACGGCCGTTGAAAGGGAAATTGCGAAGAGCAACCTCTTCCACAAACAGAATGCCCAACACATTGGGAATGGACGAGGGGCTGTGGAAAAAATTATGGAATCTGCAGATTCCGGAGAAGATAAAATTCTTTCTGTGGCGTCTACTACAAAATGCTTGCCCGACGGCAAAGTCATTGAGCAAGAGGGGAGTAACAATCTCACCTACGTGCTGCAGATATGAGACCAGCGAAGAGACGATTGAGCATATGATCCTTGAGTGTGATAAGTCCAAATGAATTTGGCGAGCCTCATCGTTGGGATTTAACTTTATGAAGGGCCATCCCATTCCATTCAAAGAATGGTTTCGAAACTGGATGGCGTTGGCCCCGGAACAGGATATGATTGAAGTCTCATGCTATATTATCTGGGCAATTTGGTTGGCAAGAAATGAGAAATTATGGAATGGGAAGGACCTCCAACCACATCAAATCCTTGGGGTGGTGCAAGATTTGATTTCAATTCAGAGAAAAACACACATGAGAGCAATCGCAAACGATCCGGATGCAGAACCTCAATGACTCAATGAAAGCCATGGGTTGGGAAATCATGCATACAATACTCAGAGGGCATTGCTAAGTTACGAGACGCAAGACGATCCTTTGGGACTGCAAAGGACAATGGCGATCTGCATCACTACGGATGCGGCCTTTCAGGCTAATTCCAATCTCGCCAAAACTGCCTGGATAGCCAGAAACGAGTACGGGATGTTAATAAAAGCTACATCAGAATGTACGATGGCACCATTGGCAACACATGCAGAACTACAAGCGATCTTTTCGCCGTGAAGGAAGCAACAAAAGGTGCATGGAATGTAGTTGAAATTCGTACAGACTCCCTTGAAACAGTCCAAGCCATCAAAGATCCAAAAAAAACAAGAGTACAGCTCAAGGAAATATCTAACGATATTAAATTTCTATCTAGTTTTTTAACTTATTGTAGTATTAGTAAAGTGAGTAGAGAGTATATCAAGGAAGCACATAGTTTAGCTCAGAGACAAACTTGTAATAGATGCAGCAGCATCCTTTAATTCGAATGAAGGAGTTTTGTTGTCAAAAAAAAAAAAAAAAAAAAACCAATGCCATAGCGAGATCACATCAGACTGAGTCTTTCTAGATCAATTTTCCGCATAAATGGGGTGGGGCACCATCCATATGCTGACTTTTACGTACATGTTCTTGAACTTGTCTTCCTCCGATAGGCAAAAACCGGAGGCTACCCTTGGCCTTGTTTGATGATGACGAGTGAAAATTTTCACTTTCAGCTGCCTTGTTCTTTTGTATAGTCGGATGAGATTGAATAAATTGTTGTCATAAAAGAGCTGCACTTTATGTTTTCTATTTTTGCACATAAAAATAAAATGTTCTCTCGCTTGCTCTCGGCGGCGCATTTTCTTCCGTGAGTTCAATTTAACACATTGTCAAAAATGAAACAACTAAAGAGCTAATATTTGAAGATTTAGTCGATAAAAATGTAAAAAACTAAAGAATATGTCCATATGATTAAGAGAAAGGCTCACTCAGATGCCCATTTTAAACCAGTTCAGTTCTTGCAAAGAAAACAAGTGTTATGGTATTACATCACAAATTGCATATTTATTCATACACAAAAGGACAGAACTAACAACTAAATTATCTTGCATGCCTGAATAGAAGAACATAATGTGTCAAAATCCATATACAAAGAGATTGATTTTAATTTTTCAAGCACACAAAACTCAACATCAAGGTATTCCAGTTTTATAAGACAGGCCAACAAAATTGCAGTGTTGTTTGGCCCGACCCGCAGGCCTTGCCGGGCCAAATAATATGGGAAACCCGAATTTGTGAAAAATCGATCAAGCCCGGTCAAAACCCGGGGCGGCCCGTGACCCGCCTGACCCCGGGTTTTCTCTTTTTTTTTCTTCCGATATTCTGAAAATTAATGTCTTGACGGCGACACGATCCGATCTCGGCGAGAGTAGATCTGGAGCAGACTTGAAACCCAACGGCGAGAGAAGAACAGATCTGAACTAGGGGTCGGATCCGGTCGTCTTCTTCGCAAGTGCCGGTTGAAGAGCCAAGGGGAACCCCGCAGCACTGAGCACCCTTGCTACATCCGTTCTGGTGTTGAAACGGAAAAAAAAAAACCATGTTGTCACCTAATGGCTTACACTTCACGACCATTTTGGTTCTCCAGAGTCGTCGAACGAGGGAGACAATCTGTTCGTAGGCAATTGTTCTCAGGGCAAGGACTTTTCCTACCAGGGAGAGGGTGCCATCAAAGCCCTCCATATCCTCTTTTAGGGGAATTTCTTGCGCTTCATCATCAAGCAGAGTAAGCTTCGAGCAAAGTTCATCAATTGAGGCCATACAAGCAGCAGTATGGGAGGGCTAAATGGATGATGATGTGGTGCCCACCGATGATGAAGAAACCAACTGACGGGGAAATGGCATCAGAAAACAGACAAAGGAAAACAACCAACGTGATTTTACTCATTGTAGGGAAAAAGAGGAAAAGGGAAAAGGGGAAAGGAGAAAAGCCACGGGAATCAAGGCATTAAAGTAACAAAAAAAAAAAGAAAAAAAAAAGAAGAAAGAGATAATATCCAGAGGAGAGGAGAGTATCTTAAGAAAAGTAGAAATCTTGGGTGGACAGAGAGGGGTTGACCCGGGTCGACTCGGCGGGTCGTGCGACCCTTTGGCCTCGCCGGGTCGATTGCCGGGCTGGGTCAAACAACATTGCAAAATTGACGATTTTGCAAAACTAATCATAGAACATGAATAGAAGAGAAAGGTACACCATCCATGCGTCTGAGCAATATGGATCAACATAGCCAAGAAGGTACCCAGTACGAACTATAAAACACTCTATGGATGTGTTTCTCGCTGGCAAGCTAGCATGCCAAGGGGTGAAGAAGGTGACTCCATACTGGATAACAACCTTCTTCACCGACAAACAACCAACTACAAGAGTAGCTAAGAGGAGCGGTACTGCCCCTATCAAATAAAGCCATTGTCGAAGGCTTATTTTAGGGGCAAGGTTCCCCAAACCTGGCCTTCCTCGCTTGTTTCCCGACATCTTTCTCAAATGTTCCGCGACACCATCCGCACGTCTGAGCAATATGGATCAATGTAGCCAAAAAGCTACCCAGTACGAAATGAGAGCCCGTTATGGTTGAGCAACCCATTGATCAGAATATTCTCCTCTTCTTCATCATCTTGATTTGTGGTCATTTCAGTAGGATGATTTTCTATTAGGCTTACATCAGAGCCAGTAATAGTGTTGCCACTATAGTCATCACGTGAGGAGTTTTCAGTCTTACAAATAACACAATGGTGATTTTTTTTCAATCTTCTGTAGAGCTAGATGATGATCGCACCCTTTGTAAACAACAAGAGCATCTTCCTTTCTCCACACAACAAAGCCTCCAGTCTTCATCTGTTTACAAATTAAGTCATTAATGAAATTATCAAAGAAACATGAACAATGAAGCTGTTTCCATGGGGAAGAAACTGTTTACGAAAAATCGCATTTTCTAACAATTTACACATCCATTGGGACATGCAGAGCAACATGAAGTTTAGGTTTCTATAGTGCGGATTCTAAAATATTTTCAAATCAAACTATATATGAAGTGAAAGGAAGCTTCAATCTTAGTCACCTTAAATGTCAGGACATGTAGGTCAAACTTGCCTGATCCCAAATACCCTCTAAAAAATGCACATTAGAAACTCATTTCCAGCTTTGGAGCAGGATGAAGATGAAGCATGTAGAAGAAAAATTATGAACAAACCTCGACAAATTCTAGTGCTCTGTCCATGTTTCTACACGGGAAGATCAAACTTGAGTATGGCAAGCTCATTCATCTTCCAAATAAAGTGGACTTGATTGGCAACAGTTTGAGTAACCCCAGCTTTCTTAACCTTCATCCATTCGTGCATCCTCGAAGCCCCATTCCTCAACCCCTCAAGCAATTCTCACATGATCTGCTATGAATGTCTAGAGACCGGCAAATGTCCATCTGCATTTTCCCATTGGAACTCTTTTTATTCAAACCAGTTAAGAGACAGAGTTGTTTGGACTTGTATAATTTAAGTAACGACATACCAGCTAACAGTTTGGTCATGATTGGAACTGCCCAGACATAGAAATGGTCATCGAACACACATGGGTTCTCAGGTTGCATCAGAATATAGGCGTAACCCTGTACAATTCAGTATATGCAACAAAATTTTCAAATCGGACCACCATGATACATACAGAAGTGTTAACCACAAAAAACAATCAACATAGGTGGAGATTGAAAGAGTCGTAGTTGAACCTTGTAGCAACCAACTAATCCCAGTTCCCAGCAAGGCAGCCTACGCTCTACAACAATTCCACCTTCAGCGATTCTGCCAAGCAGCACTAGTAGCAATAGAGAAGATTGCAGAAGCTACATCTGAAAAAAATATATATATATGAAACAAAGGCAATATCGAGTTAGAAAGATTAAAAATTTGAAGTTCTAAGAAATCAGCAAAAAAGGTATTATTAAGGCTAAGTATATATAGAAAATTTTCAGCTAGAGGATATCAAACTTGTTAATCAACAGTTTCCAACATTCCTAGGGAATCCTATGCTAAAATTTTCCAAAATCACCTACAGAATTCATGAGATGGTATCTAAGGGAAACGTGTCCGCAATCAATGAAATGGCAGTGGATCTGTGAAGAGTAAGTTATAACTGAGCGACTCACCAGAGGAAGTTATATATCCTCAGCATAAGAAGGTGATAACTAAATCTCTTGAAATGTTGGAAGTGCTACTTTTCCATTCTTTTGGTCTTTTCTTCCATGTATTTTGAAATTTTACATTGGCACCACCTGAAAAGCTTCTGGTCAGCGATTATCATGGACCATAGAGGAGTGTGATCAGATTCTTCATACCTGGCTCCATGTAGAAGGCCGAACTCAAAGCTGGGAGATTTCTTGAGCTGAACCGTGTCACTAGGATGATATGGATTTGAATCTAAACTGAGCCTTGCAATACTTTCTTGGGCTTTGGATCTTGGCAATGAAAATGTTACATCTGTCATGATTTGCTTGCTGGATTAGCTAATTGACATCTCAGTTATTGCTACTGTCCTGATTTCCTTTGTACTTTGTCCCTGAAGAATCTGCACTGTAAATAGATATTTCATTGACCAAGTAAGATACCAAAACCAAATCTACTCCAAATAGTATTCCAACTCATAGTCTACATAGTTCTCTCATTCAATCTGAGAGAAAACATCCTTATACTCAATGGTTATGAACATAAGATAATGCTATCAATTTGTAGAGATAATGGAAAAGAAAGAATAATAGAGAATTCAACGGAAATATCATCCTGGAAAAATATATTTACACATTTCTTTCTCCTCTGGAATTCCCTCAACATTTTCATGGTTTAATTATCTACTACTAGTTATTTGTAACATTAAGAGTTAACCGAGGCACATTCTATCAGAAACTGTCAGAAAACGATCATTGCAGCAAGCTTGGAGAGCAGACCACCTTAAGCTGTACCCCAGATGTGCAACAACAAAGCACTCCAGCAGCAACCACACATGGGAGATTTCAGCTTGATAGCTACACATGGAGAATCAAACAAATTCAAAAAGGATGCTCGATAGGCAGAAACTTTCTGTAATACTAAAGAAGTCAAACACGAAAACAAGAAGAATAGAGATTAAGAGGTTTTGCAACAATTCTAGCATTATAACTTTTAATGAACCAAATAATCTACAGATAAATCAGAGAACATGGAAATCTTGAGTACAGAAATAAAGTGTACAGAAAATTGCAGCATTTCCTTAAATGCAAGATATTCCAATTAACTGTTGTCACTTCCCCAATAGATAACATTCCGGTATTACAGGGGAAGTAACCAGGAATAAGAGGCTACTACGAAGCAAAGAAACAACCAAAAAAAAAAAATATTATCCATTGAAACGTATCTTAATACCGGAAAGCTGGATAGGCTGGCCCTTACGCAAAGATTATATTGCACCCAATTTTTACGAAATACAAGATGCTCATTGAATGATAAGAAACTAATTTCCACTTATTCAAAGCTAAACTATTGAGCAAACTCATATGAGAATCAACAGAACTTCATAAGACAATTGCAAAGAAGAAAAGAATAAATTTATTGAAAAAACAATGCATAAATTTACTTACGGTATACTGGATGATGAAGATTATGATTTTAGTTATAAGCAATAACGATTTTGATATCTTTTGTTTCATTTCCTATTCTTTTAGCTGACTCTTCCACAGATTTTCTGCACCATTGCACTTCAATCATTTCCAGAGTACTACCATAAGCAAAATCCTGTGGAATTTCCACCAAATCTTTGCAATTCCTCATTACAAGTTGTTTAAGGCTGGGAAGGTGATAATAAGAGGCTTCCATTCAACAATGTTCAGTGTGTCAACCTTCAAGAGCTCGAGTTTTGTAAACTCCGCTTCATCATTTCCCATTTTGACCCCTCAAACGCCCCACAGAGTAATTTCAGAACCCTCAGATTTGGCAGCCCTCCGATCCTGGAAGCATGGTTCCATGGTAGCCGAAATTTGGAAAAAGTCAGTTTCTTGAAACTGAATAGGAGAATGAATTTCCCCTGAATTAATAGCCCTACCATAGTAAATTATCTTCAAGGACTCCAACCGAGACTTGCACGAAAATCCAGAGTGTGGCGACCACAATTTAGTGAAACATCAGATCAATATGATCATGCCCAATGATTCTCGGAGCCAAGATTTTTCCGATTAGACAACGATCTCCGTTGAAATCTTACGAATGTGTTGGGTGTGCAGTACAGGGGAAATTTCTTCTTCACGAGGGGAAAGATGAGCGTATAACTGATCCATATCTTCTGCCATAACAGTCCAAAGAGATATTCTGGAGAGGGTAGAGGGACAGCAATGGAGAAGAGAAGAAGCAATGGGGAAAAGAACTATAATGGGAATTGAAAGGAGTGCTGGATTGACTCCGAATTATCACACTTCGATGGAAGACCAAATCCAAGCCCCATTAAAACATCATCCATAGGCAAGAGGCAGTTCAGCACTGTATGCCAAACCGACTTGAAGAAAGCTAAAAGCTGTCTAGCAGGGCGCAGTTTAGCATACTCACTTTTCACTGAGAAAGCTGCATCCTCATTGGAACACTTTTTTTTTTTTTTTTCAAACCAGTTAAGAGACAGTTGTTTTGGATTCGTATAATTGAAGTAATAACAATTTGGTCATAGGAATGGTCATAGAAAACACATCGGATCCCAGGATGCATCAGAATATAGGCATAACCCCACCATCAGAATACAATTCAGTAAATGCTATGGATTTTTCCAAATGACACACTACCATGATGTATGCAGAAGTGCCAACTGTACAAAACAATCATCATAGATGGAGATTCAAAGAGTCATAAATGAAGCTTGCAGCAGCCAACCAATCCATATGATCAGAAAGGATCAAGGGAAGCCAATGTTCAACGACAATTCCCCATCCAACAATTCTACCAAAAAATCCGGAAAATTTATGACAGCACTAGTAGAATGGAAAAGAATGCAGGAAAGCAGCAATCGCAAAAAAAGAAATCAGCAAGAAACAAGGAAAGTACCAAGTTAGAAAGATTTGACAATTTAGGTTCTAAGAAAATAATCAAGAAGGTACTACAAAGGCAATGTAATATATAGCAAATTTTCTGCTAGAGGATATAAGACTAGTTAATCACACGTCTCCAACATTCCTAGGGAATCCTATGTTGGAAAATTCCAAATATAGTACAGAATTCATGTGAGATGGTATCAAAGGACAGTAGGTCCACAATCAATGAAATGGTAGTGGATCTGAGTAATGAAGAGGAAGTTATAATTGAGAGACTCACCAGAAGAAGTTACATAGCCTTGGCATCCAAAATTGAAAAATAAATATCTTGAAATGTCGGAAGTACTTCTTTTCCATTCTTATGGTCTTTTCTTCCACTTGTATTGCCTTGTAGTCTAGAGATTGTCAATCATAATCAGGTGGAAGCAATGTATTTTGAAATTTTACATTGGCACTACCTGAAAAGCTTCTGGTCAGCGATTATCATGGACCATAGAGGAGTTTGATCAGATTCTTCATACCTGGCTTCAAGTAGAAGGCCGAACTCAAAGCTGGGAGATCTCCTGAGCTTAACTATGTCACTTGGATGATCTGAATCTAAACAGAGCCTTGCAATACTTTCTTGGGCTTTGGAGCTAGGCAATGGAGATGTTTCATCGATTTGTTTCATCTTTGGAGCTTAACTATGTCCATGTTTCATCTCAATTGTTTGTACTTTCTGTAAAAGTTCTCGGAAGAGTATTGCAACTGCTAGAATTCTGCATACAGGCATTTTGTGCAGTGGAAGTAGATATTTCATTGACGAGGTAAGATCCCAAAATAAATCTGCTCTAATTATTCCAACTCAAAGTCTACTGCTCTCATTCAAGCTGGGAGAAAGCATCTTTGTACTCTGGAAAAATACATCTACAAATTGCTTTTCCTCTAGAATGCCCTCAACATTTTCATCGTTTAATTATCTGCTACTAGTTATTTGTATCATTAAGAGCTAATCCTCCATTTGATTGATTGATTGAATAGGATTTTATTTTACAGAAGTACACCCTTTAAAAAATGGAAACCAAGACTACCATTAACAGAAGCACATGTCAATAGTACAATAGGAGTCCCAAAACATGAAAACATTATCAAAACAAAGAGTATAACACAAATTGAGTATAACACAAATTGACACGTTAAGGAAAGGAAACAAAGAACAAAGCAGCCCAGTGAAAAAAAAAATCACATGAGTGGAATTTGAAGAAGAGTCAGTCTGCGAATTCAGAGAGTGATCATTGCAGCAAGCTTGGAGAGCAGACCACCTTAAAAAGTTCTTCCAACACCATTTCCTAGTAACCCAGATGTGCAACAACAAACTCCTCCAGCAGCAACCACGCACCGGAGATTTTGGCTTGATAGCTACATATGGAGAGGCAAACAAATTCAAGAAGGATACTCTATAAGTCAAACACAACAGAACTAGAAGAATAACAGGGTTTGCAGCTTAACAACTCTAGTGTTTTAATGTACCGAATAATCTACAGATAAATCAGAGTAAAAATACTGCATATCTCATACTACTAAGGAGCCTACCTACATGGTTTCAGAAGTAAATCTTGAGTACAGAAACAAAGTATACCAAAAATTGCAGCATTTCCTTAAATGCAAGATATTCCAATTTATTGTCGTCACTTCCCGAACAGATAAGATTCTGGCATTAATGGGTAAGTAACCAGGAATAAGAGGCTAATATGAAGCACAGAAACTACAAAAGATATTCTCCACTGAAAGCTAAAATATTCGACCAACTCATATGAGTGAAAAAAAAATTCAGAAGACAAAAGCAAGGAAGACAATAAAAAATTGAACTAAAAAAAAATGAATGAATTTACTTACAAGAGACTGAGTGATTTTAATTATAAGTAATAGCGATTTTGATCTCTTTCATTTCATTTCCTATTCTTTCAGCTGACTCTTCCACAGATTTTCTGCACCATTGCACTTCAATTGTTTCCAAAGTACTAATGTATGCAAAATCCTGTGGAATTTCCACCAAATCTTTGCAATTCTGCAATAGTAGTTGTTTAAGGTTGGGAAGGTGATCATAAGAGGCATTCCATTCAGCAATGTCCAGAGCGTCCAACTTCAAGAACTCGAGTTTCGTAAACTCCTCTTCGTTCATTTCCCATTTTGGCCCCTCAAATGCTCCACAGAGTAATTTCAGAACTCTAAGGTTTGGCAGCCATCCAATCCTGGAAACATGGCTCCATGGTAGCCAAAATTTAGAAAGAGTCAGTTTCTGGAGACTGAATGGGAGAATGAATTCCCCTGAATTAATAGCCCCACCATAGTAAATTATCTTCAGGGACTCCAACCGAGATAGCCCCACCATAGTAAATTATCTTCAGGGACTCCAACCGAGACAGAAATTCCAATATTGGGAATTGATTGCAATTCTTAGAAGAATCCCATGACTCCAAGAATATGCATCTCATCTTCAGGATATTAGGAAATCTCTTAAGTAAGGTGATTGTTTCATCGCTACAAGAAAGTGATGGGGTGGATAAGCTGACCAAATTATCCAAATGCGAAGAACATCCAACCTGTTCGTCATCTTCTTGCAAGTTGAAAGATACATGTTCATTCACATGAAGGTGCCTTAAACTTCTCATACTCCATATAGTATTTGGTAAGGTGATGGTACCCCGGAATCCCTTCACCACCAAAGTTTGCAGCTTCCACAGGTTGGATATTGATGGAGGTATAGATCGCATATAACCACTGACAGCCAAATATCTCAAATGAACCATTAGTCCAATTTCAATAGGAAAACTAACTCCCATGTTGATACATTCCAAATTCAGGACCCGAAGTAATCTGAAGTTGGTACAAATGAATGATAAATCATATGGACATCTAGGATCTTTATCCACAGAGGCAAAGAATATCAAGGATCGGGTAGTGGGGCCAGAAGGTCCTGAATCAATAAAATGATTTCTCCTCAAATGGATGCTCAATCGATAGCTCTTAAATATAACAGGATTTGATTTATGTTCATTGTGAAAGTCAAAATCGCATATGGTTCATCATCCCTGGTTACTAGATGTAAGAAGTGTTCCCCTTTGGCTTTCGAGAGACAAATCGCGCAAAAGATGATGAAGCCGACATGTTTTGACTTTCCCATCGGATCTTGTTTTGGAAATAATGACAAGGCTTCTGTTAATCAGCTCCATCAAGTTATCCTGAGCAACATCTTCCAAGGTTCTAGAGTCAGATTCCTGTATCAATCCTTCAGCCATCCAAAAATGTGTCAACTTGCTCACAAGAATATCTTTGTTCTTCAGAAAAACTCCCAAATAAAGAAAACAAGCTTTCAGATACTCAGGTAAATGCTTGTAGCTCAATTCTAAGATTTCCTTGCACCGATTTTCTGGATATGGATCATTGATTACTTGTGAGCTTAAACTTTTTGATATTTTTTCCCAACAATCCCGCGTCAT
Organism: Leptodermis oblonga; assembly: GCA_016801395.1. Classification (NCBI taxonomy): domain Eukaryota; kingdom Viridiplantae; phylum Streptophyta; class Magnoliopsida; order Gentianales; family Rubiaceae; genus Leptodermis; species Leptodermis oblonga. The sequence goes on from CM028753.1 coordinate 27,253,770, forward strand.
TTCTGTTTTGCGGAGGACGCCAGCTATTGCAACAACCACAAGAGGTAGTCCTCGACAATGTTGAGCAATATTTTTCCCAACAATCAACAGCTCCCTAGGACAACCCACACCTTTGAATATCTTATTATCTAATAGCATCCAACTCTCTTCATCAGACAATAAACGAATAAGATGTGGATCACTGCCAGGCTTAATTCTTGAGTGCAAATCCAGGAGTCGACTAGTTACCAATATTCTACTCCCATTACTGTTATTGGGAAAAGAAATTTTCAAGTCATTCCAGGCTGAAATATCTCATACATCGTCCAAAATGATGAGATACTTGTTCCCCAGCAAGCAGCGATGCAATTTTTATTGGAGATCTTGATCATTCATCTGATGGATCTCATCAGTAATCCCATAAATGTCACATAAAATATCAAGCAAACATTCCCTTTTTGAGTATACTTATGAAACAGTACACCATGCACGACGAGGGAAGTGATATAGGATATCTTGATTGTTGTACACTTTTCTGGCTAGAGTTGTCTTGCCAATACCTGCCATTCCAACAATAGAAACAATGTCTCGCTGCGAAGACCCTCTCATAAGTTGGTTGATTATAACTTTTTCTTCATTAACAAGACCCACCATATTTTCATTGATTGCTGATGAATTATCCTTTGATATTATCTCACATGAAACCCAGGGAGGATTTTTGAATTTGACAGCATAGGACATCTCAGTCACAAGTGACACTTGTTGATCAATAGCTGTAATTTCCTCCAACAGATTATGTAACCAGAAGGAATACTTGGAATGACTATCAAACTCAATTGACTCAACAACATATTCCAATTGATGTGCTATATCTCTAATGTGATCACATAGATCATTCAACTCGCCCTTTTCTACTTTAGAATCTGAACCTTTCACAAGAAAAGATTTCAATGACTCCAGACGTTGTTGTACCTGTTTAAGTTGATGCTTCACTGGTGCAATTGATACAGGATCACATTTCAGGAGCTCCTCTATGTTTGTGCAGAGAAAATTAGTGAGTCCCAGCTTGAAAATCTTGGGGAAATTGGACAATGCAAATGGTGGACTAAGCTTTCTGATATTTGCCCTGACAGCGGAGGTAATGAAACCAATATTTCCTTATCATTGTCTGGGAGATCTGAGTAAGAGATAAGTGATATTCTTCTAGCAACTCCTTCAATCTGTGCGAAGATTATTTCTTCCTCTGGTGAGTTCCACATCTGCTGACCATTCATCAGTTGCTTATAATCTGTAAGTTCCTCCGCAAGGGATATAATTTGATCTTTTATGCAAGCTATCAAAGAGTCCGACTCCTCTTCAATAATTCTGCTAGAAATGCCTCTGCCTTAAAAAATACAATCTTGTAAAGCAATTGGCGAAGTGAACATTGTACCGTGAAATTTGTGATTTTCTTGGATTGAATTGACCCTTGAAGGGGTTCTACCTCATCATCTAATTCTTCAGCTAGTATTGAATATTTTCTCCCATATTCTGTGCTTTTTACCTGGCAAAGATCTTTGATCAACTCTCTCAGTTGCTTCATCCTTTCTTCAACTGTCAAAAACTGGTCCATTGAGGAAGTGCTGGTACTTAGTTGCTCCTTGATAAAGTACTCAATGTTTAGAAGCCGAACTTTGATGAATATCTCAGAGCAAGTATTCAAATGATCACTTCCGTTGTCTTGGTGCACTGCATGATGGAGAATGGCTACCTTTCCTAGCACTGCAACAATCTCTGCGAATAAGCAAGAAACATCCTCGCTAGAAGAGTGATCCTGTAGTGTATTTTGCAAATAAACGTTTACAAGGGACCTCAGCTCCTCTTTAAGATCTCTTTCACGGCGTGAAAGATAGTAGCAAACAGTAAGGGCATGATGTTGCATATACTGAACAGCCATTTCCTTGGATGTGGCATGGTGGAGAGTAACTTGGAAGCTGAGAAACATGTTCATGAACTCTGGATTTGTAGGATCAATTTGATACTGCAAATTGACAAGTTTAGTAGCCTTAACTTTTGCGATTTGGGTGTCATTTCTGTTGATCCAGAAATCAAATGACTGAAGTGCAATCTTCACAACCACAAATGCAATATGTGTTGAAAAAGGATGATCTTTAAGATCGTGAAAGCTCATGCTAGGAATTTGAATACCAAAAAATTGGGGATAGATCAGTTTCAGCTCATGATAAAGGGCATGAACTTGTTTGTCAAGACAAACATGGACAGCATCCTTGATTAACAGCGATTCCTTGTTATGCTCTCTACAAACTCTAACCAATTGAAATTATAATGGCAATCAGAATTATGATGGAAATATCCCTTAAACCCCACATTTGACAAGTACTCCAGAGCATCTCCAATTTCTTCTGTGTTAAAAAGCTCATCAGTCTTTCTTCAGCAGTCATCCAGTAAGCTGAGCAATTCATGAGGCCTCCAGAAATACTTCTTTCCATAACCACAATCTTTAATAACCTCTCCAATCTCGTGGCTTAGATCTTGAACTTTGTCACAAGGGAGTCTTGTCTGAATAAGCTCATCTGCATTACACCAGGCACTTATGGATCGCACAAACATGTTCAAGAAGCCCCAGTCCACCACCATTTCACTTATCATGCTTGACACAAAAGAAGTTGACTGCAGTTTATACTAAGCTTACTTGTAGCAAGGCGACCACAATGATTGTAAATCATTCCCAAGAGTTTTGCTTTCCATTTTTTATTTTAAATTTATTTTTTACCAGAAATAAGTAAGATGATATTTTCCTTGCCATTTCAATTCTTGTGTAAATGACCACCCTCTTACATTTGTTTTAATTACTAAATGAATCAAAGAGTTTGTAAACTAACTCTGTATTCTAAACAAATTACTAAATAAATCTTATAGGTTGAATAAAATTACCAAATGAACATTGTTACAACATGGTTGTTAGGTTTTGAATTATTGTACTATTAATTATAACATCAGGATTCATTTGATCATTTATTCAAATTATGTGGTCCGTTTGATAATTTTACGAAGCATATAATTCATTTGCTAATTTAAACAAACTTCAGGAGGTTTTGGTATTTCATCCTCAATTCTTTTCACCCATTATTTGTACGTTAGCTCAGTTTAAGGGACCTATATCACATAAATTTAAAACTTTTATTAGAAATTCACGCAAGAATGTTTTTTTAAGATGATGTTATTGCCAACATTTTAAGATGATGTTATTGCCAACATAATAATTCACCAATCAAGGAAAATATATGTATGAAGTCGTGTAAATTTGCTCTCCAATAAGTCATTTGGCAAACATTTTCTCTACCAGTACCAATACAGGAGTCTAATTTAAAATAGATTATAGAGCGTAGTTTTAATAACATATACTCCCTCTCCCTCTGTTCCACTAGAGGAGTCTAGTTTAATAAATATACAATTTTTGTATGGATTTTAAGGTACAACGTCTAAAATAATTAATTTACCTTCATTCTTTCGAGCATATGTCCTTATTTTATAAATGTGAGTTAGTTATTAATCATGCATAATTATATTAGTAAGAGTATAAAATAATAATAATAATAATAATAATAAAATAAGACTCTTCTATTGAAACAAATTCTTTTTGTAGAAACACAATTCTCCCAATAGAACTGACAGAGTAAATATTTTAATTTTATTTAAAATATATCTTTTTCTATTTTTTTTACTCTCCTACTTTTTTTTTGAAATTTTAATTTTCAGTTACCTATAATACATCATAAATTAATTGTTAAAATATATTACAAAAATAAATACTAATTAATTTTTATTATATAAATTCTGTATATATAAGATCTTTTTAAAAGAATGATTTTCATTCTTTAAAATAGAGACAGATCACTAGAAATATGGTGATGGATTAATCCAAAATATCTCATTCCTTCCGATCAATAAGCGTTTTTTCATACTTATTTCTCTTCCTCGCTCCAAACTCCCATACCAAACTAAGCGAATTGATTTAGAAAAATATACCAAAACCAAAAAGAAAGGAGAGTTTTTCCAGTATTCTTTTTGGATTCTACCCTGAATGAAAACAACAAAAAACAAAAAATTGAGAGAGACATTTTTGAAGGGGATTGCTTTCTGAAAACTTGTGTAGCAAAAAGAACAAAAAAAATCAAATGATGTGATTGTTTCTGAAAATAATGGTGTGTAAAATTTTACAGAGAATTTGAACTTAGTGAAAAAAAATCTTAGTGTTTGCATATAGATTTTCTTTTAGAGAAAAAGTGTCAGACTAAATGTTTTTAAGGTTTTAGAGGAAGATGAAAACTTTTAAAGGAAAAGATTCATGCTACATTTTGAAGTGTTCACCGTGTTACAAACATTCATGCTTGTTTAGCCTTTTAGAACATCATTTTATCATCCAAACGTTCCCAGCAATGCACAACTAACACAAATTCCCCAAAAATCCAGAAAAAAATTTAAAACAAAGTGGGTCTTCTCTCTTTTAAGAACTTCAAGAGCTGAAAATTCTCAGATTCTATTCTGAAGTAATTCCAGGAAGACCCATAAATTCAACCCCCTTTCAAGAATAGTTCAAATTGCAGTAGCAAAGAACCTAGATTTAACAGTATACACGAATTTAGGTTTAAACTCTAGTCTTTAATATCACACACCTAAAGGGTGAGTTGGTCGTACCTTTTGTTGAGCAATAATCCCTCTGAGAATTTTATTTCCTTGCAGTTTAGATTTAAACACCTCAAGGATGCTCCTCCTTTTTCTAGAACTCCACTTGATCATCAAGGCATTGGGTGTCAACCATGGGGGCGGTGCATTGTAAGTTTGAGTGTAGTTGCAAGGGCTTACTCTGGTTAATGGAGAATAAAGGGAAGGGCTACTTCGGTTTGGTGAAGGAAGGGGAAAGGAATCGTGGGCTCTGTTCTCTTGTGGCTTTGGTAGAGAATCATTACTTTTTTTTTCCAAAACTTTACACAAAGAAACAACTTTACTTTTTCAACAATTTAAAATTAAAATTTTAAAATTCCCTCTAAATACCTACTCACATAAATTAAAAAAAAAACACAATCATTATACTTTTTTATCTCTCACCTACACAATTTCCCAAAAAAAACTTCCCTCCAAAAAAAATTTCCCTCTAATAAAATTTCCTCTACCAAAGCCACAAGAGAACAAAGCCTAGACTGGACTGGAGGACAGAGAAAGGAAATAGCTTTTGGAGGGTTTCCTGCTTATGGTCTCCCCAAGTGGGAGAAAACAAAAAAGAAAAAAAGAGTTTTGTCAAAGTAAATCATTCTGAATTCTTAATTTAATTTCGGAAAAATCACACTTTTTGCTAAGTTTGTTGGAGTTTGGCCACTTTCTTCTGAATAGTTGTAAAAAAGTCATTTCTGTATCTATAATCTTACACTATTGGTGTTACACTTTTTGCCATTAATGAGTGTAGTTGCAAGGGCTTACTCTGGTTAATGGAGAATAAAGGGAAGGGCTACTTCGGTTGGTGAAGGAAGGGGAAAGGAATCGTGGGCTCTGTTCTCTTGTGGCTTTGGTAGAGAATCATCACTTTTTTTTTTCCAAAACTTTACACAAAGAAACAACTTTACTTTTTCAACAATTTAAAATTAAAATTTTAAAATTCCCTCTAAATACCTACTCACATAAATTAAAAAAAAAAACACAATCATTATACTTTTTTATCTCTCACCTACACAATTTCCCAAAAAAAACTTCCCTCCAAAAAAAAATTTCCCTCTAATAAAATTTCCTCTACCAAAGCCACAAGAGAACAAAGCCTAGACTGGACTGGAGGACAGAGGAAGGAAATAGCTTTTGGAGGGTTTCCTGCTTATGGTCTCCCCAAGTGGGAGAAAACAAAAAATAAAAAAAGAGTTTTGTCAAAGTAAATCATTCTGAATTCTTAATTTAATTTCGGAAAAATCACACTTTTTGCTAAGTTTGTTGGAGTTTGGCCACTTTCTTCTGAATAGTTGTAAAAAAGTCATTTCTGTATCTATAATCTTACACTATTGGTGTTACACTTTTTGCCATTAATGAGTGTAGTTGCAAGGGCTTACTCTGGTTAATGGAGAATAAAGGGAAGGGCTACTTCGGTTTGGTGAAGGAAGGGGAAAGGAATCGTGGGCTCTGTTCTCTTGTGGCTTTGGTAGAGAATCATCACTTTTTTTTTCCAAAACTTTACACAAAGAAACAACTTTACTTTTTCAACAATTTAAAATTAAAATTTTAAAATTCCCTCTAAATACCTACTCACATAAATTAAAAAAAAAAACACAATCATTATACTTTTTTATCTCTCACCTACACAATTTCCCAAAAAAAACTTCCCTCTAAAAAAAAATTTCCCTCTAATAAAATTTCCTCTACCAAAGCCACAAGAGAACAAAGCCTAGACTGGACTGGAGGACAGAGGAAGGAAATAGCTTTTGGAGGGTTTCCTGCTTATGGTCTCCCCAAGTGGGAGAAAACAAAAAAGAAAAAAAGAGTTTTGTCAAAGTAAATCATTCTGAATTCTTAATTTAATTTCGGAAAAATCACACTGTTTGCTAAGTTTGTTGGAGTTTGGCCACTTTCTTCTGAATAGTTGTAAAAAAGTCATTTCTGTATCTATAATCTTACACTATTGGTGTTACACTTTTTGCCATTAACGTGTTATTACATGTTCTCAACCGTTAACGCCCCAATCAACCATAATATACGTTATTTTCACAAAATAAAAAACTTGTAGGGCTAATTATGAATTCCAAAGTTTCATCTCAAAAACAGAAGCTACAAAATTAGCATCTAAAAAGGTTTTCATTTGTAAAAAAAAAAACTCATATTACTGTTGACGGAGGCATTGACTATTGAGAACAAGTAATAACATGCTAAAATTGTCAAAAGTATAACACCATACATACAAAAATGGCTATTCTATAATGACATGTTCTTCTTTCAATGCCGCTGCATATTTGGACGGTTTGGAAGCCGCCAAAAGAGACGGTCAATGTGACACCCAAGATCCAGCACCCCACATACAAGGGGTTGGCTTCACCGAATATCTGTCTGATTTGCACCAGGGCTTAGAATTGACATAATATGATAATAAATTTTTTTCATTTATTATAATAAAATAAAACTTACATAGCCCTATTGTACATGAGTTATCAGAGTATAAACCCATCTAACCAATCCCGCCTTCTAGCCGTATCCAAAATTTCCAAACTCCAGGTGATCCTAGTGAGTATAATCATCTTCGTACCAAAGATCTGTAATAAAATTTTGAAAACAGGAAAATGGAATGAGCCATTGCCCAGTGAGAGTTCACCGTTTTTGCAAACATTTACTGAGTTGCAAATATTACCCATGCATAGAATTCAGACATATCATAAAATATAGCATTCATGACAGAATTCAGAGAACATATAATGAGAATGAAGGGTAGTCATTTAAAGGTCGATATGAACAGTAAACGAACTAGCCAGTTCACGTCGCGGGCATATCATATCATTTCATATCATTGCATGTCATATCATATCATATCATATCATATTAGTATCGTCGGCCACTCCCAAACGGTCGTATATGAGCCCCAGTAATTCGAAATCAGGAATGTAGATGATCCAGACGACCAAGCCATTCGCTGGCTCGTGGGATCAAATTGCACCAAATAATGGATCCAGCTCAACTTATGCTTATATAACAAATTCAGTGCACAAAGAAAGTACAACTGAACATAACAAATACATATGCGTTCCAGCCGGTAAGTAAACACAACTGGCAGTTCAAAAATCAAAAAGCATTGCAAGAATTTTTAACAAGCATTTCAAAATATGCCGGAAACAAGATTCAGTGCAATTCAATTATTAATTGCATTAAAACGGAATCAATTTTCAGTGATAAACTCACCTTGGTCCGAAGATTTAAGCTCACGTACTAGCTATCTAACCGATCTGCATATATTTCAGGTTCCGGCAATTCAGTACTATTTCTAACTAATAGAATTCTAATTTCTAACTTATTCCGGAATTTTAATTAATAAGGGCATAATGGAAATTTACCTATTTTTCTTATTTAATATATATTTAGAAATTAAGTATTCTAAAATTTTCTTGGAAATAAGTATAAAAACGCAATAATCATAATTTTAAAGGAAATATAAACTTTATGCCATAAAACTAAAATTTAAAGAATCTTTAAACATTATTTCCACGTTATTTCATAAATTGTCCAAATCTGACAAAACTTATAAAAATTATAACTTAAGAAAATACAAGTGTAAAAATCCTTAAAACACTCGTTAAAATAGTTTTAACAAGAATTTATAAAAGGATTTATAAAGAAATAATTCAACGAAAACAAAATTGCGGAAAAATCAATTTTCCTATTTTGGATCTGTTTTACCCAAGGGTAAATCTATCAAAACCGATGCAAATTCTCAAAAAAACTCTGGATTGGTTTTTCCAGATTTTCGATCGGTTAAAACTGGTCCAATATTTGCAAAATAGTTCCTGATAAATTTTGAATTTCTAAAATTGTGAAACCATTTTACCAATCGGTTTTACCCGTTCACAAACGGGTAGAACCGATTGTTTCTGAGCCATTATCGATTTTACCCATTTTTGTATCGGTAAAAACTGCTTCGTGCCCAGATTTCATGTTCTTCATCCTATCTTCGGTTTTTCCAACAAAAGTGCACCTAAACTCATTTTTCTTCGATTCTTTTTGCCAAAAACCATTTCTACAACAATCCTAGAACATGTTTAACATTTCAAAACATTTTTCTAACGTTCAAAATTTCAAGAATAAATTAAATTCTAAGAAAACCTTAAAAATTCTAAAAATCAAGATTTTTGCATTATAATTGCACTTCCTAACGTAAAATTCTTACCTCTTTCGATTTCCTACGCTTCCTAGCTGAGTTTCCTTGGGTTGGAATGGAGTTTCCACGTCAAGAGCTTGCTCCTTCTTCATCCTAGTTTTTCTTCCTACTTCTAAGTTGAGAGAATTTCTTCAAAGTTTTGGCATGAAATTTGCACAAATGGAGGTTTAGGAAGGAAGGGAGGGGGTATTTATAGAGGTAGGAGTCGAATAGGACAAAGGCTAGGGTTAAAAGACCCCAATGCTCGTGGCTTGGGTGGCAAATCTTAAATTTTATCTTCTAGCAACGAATCAGTTTTACCCAATTGGCAAATCGGTACAACCTATTACAATCGGTTTTTCCCGACTAAGGATCGGTTAAAACCGATCAAAATGTGGTGGAACATTTTTTATTACTAAAACCGATTGGTTAAAAAGGTCAAAACAGTTTCAATAAATTCTATCCGCAATGAATCAATTTTACCCTATTAGGAATCGGTTAAAACAGATTCCTTAAAATTCTATCCGATTGCCAATCAGTTTTACACGATGGAATTGGGTAAAATCGATTGTCCAATCGGTTTTTCCTTTTTCAAAACGGTTAAAACCATTTATAGGCGGTGAGAAATTTCCATTTTTTACTGTTCAAAGTGGTGCAATTAATTTTACTCGATTTGAGACTGGGTAAAACTGATTTTCCTATTTTTTAAAATTATTTTTCATTTATTTTCTAGTTTTCTTATCTTCTAATTCCTATTTTTGAAAATTCTATAAATCCCTAAATCATAGGATTCCTAAACAAATATCATAATGTGAATTTTAGAATCAAAGTTATCAACTAACTCATATAATTAAAGATTTGAAATTAAAATAAAGAAGTTTTTTTGAAATAAAAGATCCAAGGACTTTTATAAAATTTTCTTAAAGAAATAATTTTGAACGAAAATTCTTTTGAAAGGAATTTTTATAAATAATCATAAATTATTATAAACACCTCAATATATTTTCAAAGTGAATTTTAAAATATTAAAATTCTACAGGGTTTCACAGTTAAGGCCATAGAATGGGTTTTGGCTGGTTTTTTCTGGAGAGACTCAAATTTGGGACAAAAAAGAAATGGAGATCCTGGTACAACTCTCTTTCCCGTGGAGTAAAATGGTATTGGTTTTCACAGGATTGATACAACAGTTGACAGCTTCTCATGTAAAATATGGTGAAAGCTCCAACTAGGGGGTTATTTATGGTCAAAATTCATGTAGACTTTAATTACCTACCAACTGTCACAATTCACACACTTGGAAGCGAATATCTTAGAGAGACCCAATGGCTTCGGAAAATAGTCGAGCGCTGATTGGACAGGGGGGCTATGATTTCTGGTTTGCTAACTGGATAGGTGAGGGCCCTTGGCAGAATTTTGGATGAGAGAGCGCCTTTCCCTCAGGTTAGTGAAGGAGTTTTGGTCAGATTTTTCATATTAATCGAGTTTTTTGGAAGGGGATTTCTCAAAGGACTGAAGGGAGTGGTCTCAGAACCGATTGTCTTTACGTCAGAGCTAGATCGCCTCATCTGATCTCCAGATCTTGGGGGAGATTTCTCGGTAAAATTCGTGTACAAGTTATTAAGGCCTTCGCAGATGTTGGTGCCTTTTCTTGAGAAAGGTTTGGGTAAAATTTCAGTATTTGTATGGCCCGTGATAAATCAGTTGTTACCTTTTGATGATGTGCGGCTTTCCTTTGAATTTTAGTTTCCTTCCAAGTGTCAATTTTGTGAGAATTGTGAAACTATGCAGCATGTTTTTAATTATTGTCCGTTGGCAATAAGCCTTTGGAATTATTTTGATATGACTTTTGAACTGCCACATCGAGATTTTGAGTTGACTTGGGATAGGAGTTTTTACTTATGGAATTTTAAGTCAGATTCTAAGGTAAAGTTGACTTTGACAAATATGCTACCGTACCTAGCTCTTTGGTTGATTTTGAAAGCGCGAAACCGTTCATTTTATGAGGGCCGTGCGCCAAGGAATCTGAGCCTCATTCGGGAGATTGAGGATTTGTTTCGAAGTTGCACACAAGCGCACCCGCTGGTCGAGGTTCGAATGAAATATGAGATTTGGATTATGAAGGGTCTTATGCCTTTTGTTCTTAAAGGCCAAAGAGTGCAAGCTATATTGGCTGTATGAACTTTGCCCATGAGGGGGTACAAGATGAATATTGATGGGTCGTCATTGGGAAACCCAGGCTACAGTAGAGAAGGATATGCTTTTCGGAATGAATAAGGGTTGGTTCTAGTGGCAGGTACGAGTTACAGGCTATGAGACGAATATGTTTGCGGAATGCCAAGCATTGTGGTTAGGTTTGCAGGAGTGCAGAAGACTGGGGTTACAAGCAGTGGAAGTGGAATCAGATGCATTGGTACTGGTTCAGGTGGTTCAAAAGATCTTAAAACTTCGATGGAAGATTGCCACACAACTAAGGATTTGGGGAGTAATGAAAGAAGGATCGCACACTATCAATCATATCTACAGGGAGGCGAATCAATGGTAGATGCACTTGCAAGACAAGCTGGTTCGTTGTGCGAAACTCAAACTTTTTACGGTACTTAACTTCAAGGGCATATTTGTGGTCTGGCCTAGATGAACCGAATGGGAGTGCCCAACATTAGGATTGTTAAAGGTTTGTAATTGTTACACAAGATTGTTTAGTTTGGGAAGTTTCTTATTTGCTTTAAAGTTCGCAGTTAAGTCACTAACATACCCTTTTTAGGAGGGGCATTTTTGTCTCCCTTGAAACGATGTCGTTTTAGAACAAATTAATTCATTTTCTTTCTCCAGGTCTTCTTCTCTAAGTGAAAGTTTTTCTTATAATATTTATTAAAAGAAACAATCGGTCAACAGACTCAACACAATCAACTACCACCGCCACCACATCCTACAGCCGGCCACCATCATCAACATCATCACCGCCATCCACCATCACCAACTTTACCTAAACATTAGTGCCATCTACCTAAATGGAAACAATCTAACAGGAGAGCTTAAATCCATCTCAATGTTTTTATAGAAACACGAGAAGATTTTTCTTCACCATTAAAATCCCAATAGCCCTTAAAAAGTACTTTAAGCAGGAACAATCTCGAAGGGGAAATCCCATTAAAAATTGTAGCTTTACCTAACATTAGTGCAATCAAACTAAATGGAAACAATCTGACAGAAAAATGGGGAGAATATTTGGGGCTTGGAACAACACAGATTTATCCAGATGTGTTCTTGGGAAGATGGGCGCTCTGCAATTGGCCAATTTAAATCCTTCATCGACGCAATCGATGGGCTGTGGGTTGCCCAGAAGCTTGCCGCAAGACTGCTAGCCTTTTCTTATCCACTGGATCTCCCGGCGACGGTGAAGAAACTATACTGTGAGTAGCATTGATTAGGAAAATGAATCTTCAGTTTTCGCCGGATTGGTGATGTATGAGATGAAGGAGCTCAAGTGCTAGGTGGGTATTTCCAAATGAAAATGGATACTGCTAAACGCAAAGAAGAAAAATACTAAACGTAGAGAATGAGAGATAGTATTTTAAATTTTTACCCAAATTGCCCTTTAACCTACTAACTCCCATCAGCCCCACCTTTAGTCATTTCCTTCAATTTTTAATTTATTTTAGCCTTCCTTTTTTTCTTTTATTTTGATATTATTTGTGTTTAATTTAATATAAATGTATTATAAGCTCATTTTAATTTATTTAATGTTGATATTATTTTAATTATTATGTGTGTTTTTAGTTGTTATTTGTGTTATAATATCGTTGATTATATTAATTGTTAAGGTTGATGATTATAATTAGGTGTGTATAATTTATACATTGTAATGCATAGTTATAAAAAATTTTGTATTATTTGTGTTTAATTTAGACATTATTTTGCATGGTTAGAATTTTTTTGACTATTATTTGTGTTTAATTTAGAGATAAATACATTAATAAAAAAATTAAAAAATTGGCAAAGAGGTTAGGCACATTTAAAAAAAAATTTAAAAAAAAAACTGAGACTAAGAACTTAGGGTGGTTAGGCGCCCTAACCTTTTTTCCTAGGGGGTTAAGATTCCTAACTCCAAAAAAAGAGTTTAGGGCGCCTAACCACCTTTTTTGGGGTTAGGAGTTTAGGGTGTTAAGTGCCCTAAACTCTTTTTCTAGGGGTTAGGATTCCTAACCCCCAGAAAAGGAGGTTAGGGTGGTTAAATACCCTAACCTTTTTTTTCTAGGTAATCCTAACCCCCAAAAAAGGAGCTTAGGATGCCTAACCACCTTTTATGGGGTTAGGAGTTTAGGGTAGTTAGGCATCTTAATATTTTTTTTTCTAGGGATTAGGAATCCTAACCCCCAAAAAGGAGGTTAGGGTGTGCCAAGCTTAATTTCCCTGCTAATCCCTAATCTTAATAAAGATACCAAACCAGAAAAGGAGGTTAGGGTGGCTAGGCGCCCTAACCTCCTATCCTAACCCCAGAAAAGGAGGTTAAGGAATCCTAACCCCCAGAAAATGAGCCTTCTGCCAACTTTTTTTTTTTTTTCATATGAATAAATTGCTGGGTTTCATATCAACAGATCAATGTAAGCTAATTTGTAATTTAGCGTTTTAATATATGTACATTAATTATTATTTTAGACTCGTTATTTTGACATTATATTTGTTTTAGAGTTAAATGCATTATAAGTTAATTTTAGTAGGGTTGACAATCTCTGACATGACATGAAAACATGACACGAACTCGACACGATATAAGCAGATTAGTGTTGAGTCTTTGCAGGTTCGCAAGTTATATGGGTCAACAAGAATAATTAAATGGGTAAGGTTAGAGTTGAGAAAGTCGACACGTAAACCCACCAACCTGAACCCGACACGAGAAATTTATACTACAACACAAAAATATGACACAAACCCGACATGAACACAAAATGTTCTGCCAAGCCAAACCCGATAACCCGGACACGACGTGAATTGCCACCCTTAAACTTTAGTTTGATTAATGTTGATATTATTTTAATTATTATGCGTGTATAATTTAATGTGCTTATTTATATTATTAATTTCTATATTCACAAATATTTCATTTTTTCACTATTTTTTATTTAAAAATTAATAAAATAGTAGTGGTGGTGGGGATGGTGGGGGTTGACAAGTGGGGCTGGTGGGGGCTTATTAGTGAGGGGGTAATTATGATATAATAACAAAATACTATCTCTCCTTCCCTGCGTTTAGCATTTTCCTTCCCTGTGTTTAGACATACCAATGAAAATGAAGAAGGAGGAATTATAGGGGTGATGTTTCTGAAAAGGAAAAAAGTAAAAGAAAAAATGGCTGGGAAAGGGAGGGAGGGAGTGGGGCGATGGAAAATGGGGCATGTTATTTACAGCACACTTTTTACTATTGCAGGACATTTTTTAAAATTTTAGTAGTCAAAAGACCAAAATACCTTTACTTCTATTTATATCAAAATTAACTTAAACAGTAGTAAAAAGGAAAAAATTTCAATTCCAGTAAACTTTCTCCTGGCTTAGGCGAAAGTTTCTTAGACTTTCGCTTGAGACAGGCGAAAGTATATTAAACTTTTGCCTGAGCCAGGCGAAAGTCTCTTGAGCTTGGCGAAATTTTTTGGCTTTCGCCTGGCTCAGGCGAAAGTTTCATATACTTTTTGCCGTAGGACGCACGAAGTCTCTTAAATTTTTGCCCATTTCTGGCGAAAATTAACAGAATTTCGTGCGTCCTGTGGCGAAAATTTTCTGAACTTTCGCCAGCCGGAGCGAAAGTCCAGAAAACGTCCGCCACAGGATGGTGAAGGTGCTATTTATTTATTTATTTTTAATTTTTTGGCAAATGCACACACAAAGGAGAGGAGGAGTTCCACAAACGGAAATTGCAGAACCAAGTTCTGCAATTTTTCATTTGCAGAATGTTGGAAAATAATAATTTAAACCAAACTTGTATTAATTAGGTAATTATAATTGTAGTAGGGTTTGTTATTTGTCTATTTCCTATTTGGTTTAGTATTTATTTTGGGTAACCTAGTTGTTTTAGGAAATAGTTATGAATCAGATTTATGATAGGTTTCAAGGATATTTTAGCCTATAAATAGAGGCATTGGGTGATCATTGTAATCACAAAGAAACATAGAAATAAATATAGAGATTGATAGGGAGAAAAACTGAATAGCCTTCGAGTTGTTTCTTGACCAAGCCTCTGCTTAGGGGTGCCACACAGATTGTGTGTATGCGGGTTTGTTTATTGTTCGTTATTACAAAGAAATTTTATTCTACTGTGCGTTAATCTCTTTATTATAGTATTCAGGATATATATTGTTTTTATATCTTACAAGTGGTATCAGAGCCAGAATAGAAGAGGAGCTAGAAATTTGTGATTGTGATCTTCCGATTGCGACACAATTGGTGCTGCAAGTCAATTAGTTTAATTGGCTCAATTTGGTTATAATTTTGATCCACGGGCGTAGCTTTTCTTTGATTGAATTGATTGTTGTTCAGCTTCACCGCTCGGGGATCGCAACTCCAATTTTGATTCTTTTGTGAGCTTCGTCGAATTGTTCGAAGCCCTGATTTAAAAGGAAAAGAAGTTTGTAGCCTTAATTATGGATTGGAGTACTTATATTAGCAATATTCCAAAGTTAGTTGGAAGACAAAATTACGCTATGTGGATAAGGCTGATGGAGACTTGTCTAAGAGTATTTGGTTTTGACAATTCATTCAAAAAGAGGCGACAGATGATGTAGACGATGAAACAAAAGAGAAGGTACGTTTGACATTATCTCTAATTCGTCAATCTATTGATAGTTCAATCTTTGGAAATATTTGTCATGCTAAAACTGCCAAACAAGCATAGGATATTTTGGTGAAAAGTTATAGAAGCATGAATAAAGTTCAGAAAAATAATATTTTGAAATTGGAAAAGAAATTTAGAGATAGCAAGATGAGAAAATGTGAAACAATTAAGGATTATATTAATAGATTGGAGAATATCCAAGTTGAGATGGAATCAAACGAGTATTATCTCAATAATGAAATTTTTGTGAAGCATGTTCTCAATACACTACCTAAGAAGTTTGATTACTTTGTGGCATTGATAATTGAGAGAAGAGATATTTCATTCTTGTGGCGTGAAGAATTGCTATGGACATTGATTCTTGATGAACAAATGGTTAATATCAAGCAATTAGTGATCAAAGAGTTACAAGAGCCTGTATTCGAAGAAATTGCTTCAAGAATTGTGAATGAAGAAAGTGAAAGAATCAATGAACTAGATTGTGTCAAGAATATGGATGAAGGCACTGAAGGTGTTGCTTTGGTCAAAGAAGAAGAGATCGTTTGCCTCACTGAACAAGAGCGAGATATTGAAATTGATGATCACATAGATGAAAGTGATCATAGGATTGTTGAAAGCTCTGTTGAATTGGAGCAGATCAACTGCAGTGAAGTCGACTCCTTATTTGGTGAAGAGCCCGACCAGGTTAAAAATGTGACAGTGAAGCCTTGGGTTTGCAAGGACATGTTAGGTTTGACGGCATTGATAAGATTAGTAACATCGACGGAAAGCTCTGTTATAAAGATGAATGGGTAGATATCAGTGAATTCTTTGATCAAACTGGGAAATTTGACAAGATGTGCTCAAAATACAAGCTTATATTCAAATCAAATTTGAAGGAAATACCTCGAATTTACGAGGTTGTTATTGAAATTTGCAAGGATGATTACAAGGTTGATGAGAAGACTTGTTTAGATGAAGAATTGGTGGACATGACTAAGTTCTTTGATAAGAATGAGTTTCCACAGAAGATCCATGGCACATACAAAGGTGTCTCTACAATGAGTTTGAAAATAAAGCTGAAGAACTACTATAAGGTGATTTTGCATGTTGTCTATACCGCAAAGGAAATTTCAATGGAGATTCAAGCTCGTGATGTCATTGGAGCTGCTTTGATCCAAGTTTGGTTTAAGGGAGAATATGTTGGAAAATAATAATTTAAACCAAACTTGTATTAATTAGGTAATTATAATTGTAGTAGGATTTGTTATTTGTCTATTTCCTATTTGGTTTAGTATTTGTTTTGGGAAATAGTTCTGAATCAGATTTATGGTAGGATTCAATGATATTTTAGCCTATAAATAGAGGCATTGGGTGATCATTGTAATCACAAAGAAACACAAAGATAAATACAGAGATTGATAGAGAGAAACTAAATAGCCTTCGGGTTGTTTCTCGACCAAGCCTCGGCTTAGGTGCACCGCACAGATTGTGTGCATGCGGGTTTGCTTATTGTTCGTTATTACAAAGAAATTTTATTCCGATGTGCGTTAATCTATTTATTATAGTATTCAGGATATATATTGTTTTTATATCCTACACAGAAAGTTCTGAAATTTCATAGCAGAACCCAATTCCCTTTTTTTTTGTTTTCTTTGTCTTCTCCCCAATTGTGTCGATTAGTTTGAAGTTTGTGTCGATTAGCTTGAAGTTCTCCAATTGTGTAGATTAGCTTGAACGCAGGAAGAAGGAAGCAAGAAGGAAGAAGGCAAAAGGAAGCTAAGGACAATTCAGTAATTTCACCTCAAAAAATTTAAAAATTGTCCTGTAAATAGTATTATGGGTCCTTTAGATGACAATTTCGATGGAAAATAGAGAAAGAGGGAGAAGGAGTGGCTGGGAGAGGCAAGGGGGGAGGGGGGTAGGGGAGAGTGGGGTTTGGGACTGACATAAGTAAAAGGAGGATTGTTTGGAGATTAAAAAAAAAAAAAAAGAAGTAAAGAGATGTGAATAAAGAATGTGTGAGGATGAAAATGCCCTTTAAAAATATGGTCAGTTAGCGAGTTAACAGCCGAATTTAACGAAGTGATTAAAAAAAATGCAAAAATAAAAATATTGTGGCTACGTGTATGATTTTCAAAGTATTATTACCAAAAGTTAAATGTTTGCAAAGTATGGTGACCAAAAAATGAATTCACCCAAAATAAAATTAAAATTACAAAATGGCTATTTTGCAACGATTTAAACAAAATGGGCAAAATTGTAATGACCCAAAACAAAAGCGGTCAACAGTGCGATTTTCCCATTTGATTTCTCTTTTGCGACTTTTTCTTTATTATAAATTTAATCCTCTATTTTTATATTTTCCACCAATTGGCCCTTATTGTACTTTTACTAATAGAACCCCAATATTCTAATGGTTGTTGTTACTGCCAGAGCATAAATTATGAACCAGAGTAAAATTTTATCTTTTGTCCTAAAATACCGTTTGTTATCCATTGTTCTCTCTTCTAGTTTCTTCGCCTTGTCCTGTTCTAGTTTTGAAGTATTTTGTTCAAACCCCCCAAATCGATGACCACAATAAAGGCAATTTTAGCAACATATCTATAAATTAAAGCAAATCAAACTGCAATTGAATCAACAATATTTCTATGACAACATTCCACATGCTCATTCAGTTAACACATTATAAACCGTCCGATTCAGCGATGTTCATTTCTTTGTATTGACCATCGACCAAGTGGCCTGCGTGATTTCGATGATCACCCACAAAACCTAACGCAGACTATTGAATGTAGGAGACTTGTGATTTCGATGATCACCCACAAAACCTGACCAAGAAGATATGTGAAAATAAGCTCTCAATTGACTCTTGAATGTAGGAGACTTGTTTGGGAGGGGGGGGGGGGGTGGGGAAGGATTACCCATCATTTTTAAGTTTGGCTTATATATAGTTGGTGCAAAATGGCCTCCAATGGATCTCTAATGGCTAGTTTAAGCAAAAGAGTCGTTCTGACGGAACATCGATTATTCCCGCACTTGGATCGGCTATTGCCACAATTTTTAAATTCTTCAAATTCCGCCCAGCAGCCATCATCAGTCATTGCCCCACCAAGGATCGGTTATAACCACACCTATGGGTTTTAACCTAACTTTTGTCAGTCATTGTCGATTGTGTGTGACTTCACAGCTGTCTTCTTACTCTCACCCGAAGCAAAACTCTTTACTAGCTCCTTGATCGGTTATTGTGGATTTTCTTGAAGGAAGAAAATTAGTTATAGCCTATCTTTGATCGGTTATTGCTGCATTTCCACGATTTCAGCTTTTTATTCCTTTTTTTTTTTTTTCTTCTTTCGAGCAGTAGCTTCAAAGGGCCTTAAGGTGGTGTCTAGAGGTGTCGAGGTTCGGCATCTAAACTTTTACCTAGTTATTTTTTTGCACCTTTTCTCAACACTAAAATGTAAAGCCATTAACCATAAATCATATATTTGTTTATTAATCATCAAAACTATGATTGAGACCATAGGTCTAATTAGGAGTGGGCATGGTATGGTCAAATTCGAAAATCGAACTGAATTCGAATTTACTGAATTCGAATAACTCAATTTGAATTCAGTATTCGAATTAGGTTTAGTTTGAAACCGAATTCGAATTATGAATTTAGTTTTAGAATCGGTTTTTGAATTTGGTATCCAACCTGAAAACCGATTCGAAAATCGAATTGGGATATAAGATTTATATTTTTTTAATTTTATACTTCTCATTTTTTTAATTCCTCAGCCCCAACTACATCTCTCTCCCCCCCTCCCCCTCCTTTTTCTTTCTTTCTTTTCTTTCTCCCTGCGAACCTACCTCTGTTCCCTCTTCTTCTCTTCGTTTATTTTCTTTCTTCTCTTCATTATCTTTCTTTCTTTACTCTTCCTATTTCCTTCTCCCATCTCACTTTCATTTTCTTCAAAGCCTTACTATGTTAAACTATTAATTCTGGAAACAAATTTGTGAATTTGGTTTCCACGGTCCAAACCAAATTCAAATTACAAATTCGATTTGGTTTCTTCAGTTTTAAAACAAATTAGGTTCGGTTTTCAAATTGGCCAAAAAAATTTAAAATTCGAGGAAACTGTAATTTGTGGAAATGAATTCGTGCCCACCCTTAGGTCTAATAGCCCAACTGACCAATTTCAACAATTCCTCTTTGCAAACTTCGAACAATTTCAACAACGTTTGCCGCTTTCTAGCAGAACAATGAGCAGAATAGCCATGAGTTGCCCCTTTTGAACCATAAGCAATGTTGTTCCCAGAACGACCACTGTCAGCGCTTAAATTAAAACCATCGGTAGACCCGATCACGCTTCAGCCACCACAGGCCTCCACCACCCTTCCAACACAAAATCTGCCACCTACCTACCCAGCGGCGAACGCAGAGCTAAATTCCCGGGGGGGGCGAGCGTAAGTAATAGGAATTTTTTTCGCAGGTCATTAAATAAAATACATACCAGTAAAGTATCAAAATAAACATAACAATATATGTCCAAAAATTAAAACCTTAATGAGAAATTTAAAAACAAAGAAATACTAGTAAAACAACTAATTCTTGAAGCCCGAACCACCACAACTGGACGCATCAGTAATACGAGATAATTGTGCTCTGCGTTCCCTAATAGATTGATAATGTTGCAAAATTACTTCATTTTCAATCTGGACAAAAATCTCCTTCTCAATATATGATATCAAACAATCATTCATCCACTCATCTCCCATTCTATTCCGCAATTCTGTCTTGATAAGTTTCATCGAAGAGAAAACCCTTTCAACAGAGGCAGTTGCAATAGGTAAAACCAACGCTAACTTGATCAGACGATACACTAATGGAAAAAAGACACTCCTGCCACTTTCAACCATTTGTTTTGCAAGATCTCCCAAATTTTCAAGCATAGAACACTCATCATCAGTTTGCACACTTCTATATATGAATATTAAATTCTAAATTATTAAAAATTCTAAAATTTAAAACAACATTGCTATAGTATATAATCATTTATCCCATATATAATAAATTATAAAATTAAACTACTAACAATAAAAAACTACACAAAAATTAGAATTAAAAAAAAAATTAAAACTTACAAACATACAATCTGTGAAGCTGAAGCTATAAAGGCCAAAGGGAGGGAGAACCGGAGAAAGAGGCAGCCTGCAGACGTCGGACGGGACGGACGGCGGTGGAGGAGTTGCGCGGTGCGGCCCGCTGTGCTTGACTGCTGCTCTGTTTTCAGCAAACAAATATATGAATTGGGATTTGGGGGAAATTGAACCATAGGTTCAAAATGGGGAGGGAGGGATTAATTTGCAAAATTCAAAATGGGAAGGGCCTTAATGTTAATGTTTTTTTTGCTTTTTCCCCCTTAGTAAAACGACGTCGTTTTACTAAGGGGCATTAAAAAAAAAAAATAACAAAATAACAAAAGCTGAAGACTTCATCTTCTTCAGCTGTCTTCTTCTTCGAGCAGAAGACTAATGGTGTTGGCGGGGCTGCCGGGGCGGAGCTGAAGGGTAGTAATAATACTACCCTTCGCTCCCGGACCAAGGGGGGGCGGCGGCACCCCCTCGCCCCCCCTTGTCTCCGCCGCTGTTTGTAGAGCATAGGCTTCCTTTCTGGGGGAATGGATTGATTGGTTTCTGCAAGTTTCAACTGTGACTCTTTCAATCTCTATCTATATTGATTGTTTTGTACAGTCAGCGGCGAACGCAGAGCTAAATTCCCGGGGGGGCGAGCGTAAGTAATAGGAATTTTTTTCGCAGGTCATTAAATAAAATACATACCAGTAAAGTATCAAAATAAACATAACAATATATGTCCAAAAATTAAAACCTTAATGAGAAATTTAAAAACAAAGAAATACTAGTAAAACAACTAATTCTTGAAGCCCGAACCACCACAACCGGACGCATCAGTAATACGAGATAATTGTGCTCTGCGTTCCCTAACAGATTGATAATGTTGCAAAATTACTTCATTTTCAATCTGGACAAAAATCTCCTTCTCAATATATGATATCAAACAATCATTCATCCACTCATCTCCTATTCTATTCCGCATTCTATTCCGCAATTCTGTCTTGATAAGTTTCATCGAAGAGAAAACCCTTTCAACAGAGGCAGTTGCAATAGGTAAAACCAATGCTAACTTGATCAGACGATACACTAATGGAAAAAAGACACTCCTGCCACTTTCAACCATTTTTTTTGCAAGATCTCCCAAATTTTCAAGCATAGAACACTCATCATCAGTTTGCACACTTCTATATATGAATATTAAATTCTAAATTATTAAAAATTCTAAAATTTAAAACAACATTGCTATAGTATATAATCATTTATCCCATATATAATAAATTATAAAATTAAAAACTACACAAAAATTAGAATTAAAAAAAAAATTAAAACTTACAAACATACAATCTGTGAAGCTGAAGCTATAAAGGCCAAAGGGAGGGAGAACCGGAGAAAGAGGCAGCCTGCAGACGCCGGACGGGACGGACGGCGGCGGAGGAGTTGCGCGGTGCGGCCCGCTGTGCTTGACTGCTGCTCTGTTTTCAGCAAACAAAGATATGAATTGGGATTTGGGGGAAATTGAACCGTAGGTTCAAAATGGGGAGGGAGGGATTAATTTGCAAAATTCAAAATGGGAAGGGCCTTAATGTTAATGTTTTTTTTTGCTTTTTCCCCCTTAGTAAAACGACGTCGTTTTACTAAGGGGCATTAAAAAAAAAAATAACAAAATAACAAAAGCTGAAGACTTCATCTTCTTCAGCTGTCTTCTTCTTCGAGCAGAAGACTAATGGCGTTGGCGGGGCTGCTGGGGCGGAGCTGAAGGGTAGTAATAATACTACCCTTCGCTCCCGGACCAAGGGGGGGCAGCGGCACCCCCTTGTCTCCGCCGCTGTACCTACCGCCTGAGTTTTATACCCAACAGTATAATCATCACCAATACATGGTCCAACAATAAGCCCTACAAGCCTTTAGAAAATCCATGATCCTTTATGCATCCCAAAGAGAGGCTAAGGCCTCCCATTTCATTCAGAAAATTGCAAATTTTTGGCTGAGAAAAGGTATAAACTCAAGGAGTACAATGTCACCAAGGACCTTGCGAATCATTTTGCTTTTTTTACCTCAACCATGGAGATTCACAACCCAACTGTTCCACTCTGGTGCAAGCATTTCTTACACACTCTGATTGGAAAAGCAAGACTACGGTTCGAGAGCTTACCCAAGGCCAGTATCATCCCGTAGTGGGACCTTGCCATCAAATTCGGCACCAAGTTCTTGCAAAGGAGGAAGTACTGCAAAAATGAAGCCCTGTTTGTGCCTTGGCCCAACTACTTTTCTTGATAATTTTTGCATCGTGTAGTTTGGTTCACATCATAATTAAGGCTGCGAATGAACACGAACGTTATGAAGAAACTCGGGCTCGACTCGCTAAAAGCTCGATTCGAGATCGGTTGTTTATTAAACAAAATAATATGAACAAGATTTTAGGCTCGATTAATAAATGAACAATAAATGAACAAGAAGGATAAAAACTCGATTACGTTCGTGTACATCTCGATAAAAAGAACAATTTTTTAAGAAGGAAAAAATATATAATATTTAAATCGTATTTCTGGACATAAAAGTGTATTTGGTCTGGTAGTAAAATCAGTTTGTCGCACTGGTGTTCGAAATCCGCCAAACCCAATTTTGTCTTGGGAATGTGCCAACTATCATGTCAACACAACATGACCTTTTTTAAACTTTTCATTGCATATCAATTTCCCACCACTTTCTACCTCAAAAACCTTTAAAGTGTCAAACAACCAGACAAAATATTCTATGGGCCTATTTTTTTTTAACGTTTTGAAAATGGTTTTGAAAACAAGTTTTTAAAAATAGTTTTATAATGTAAAATGTGTATTAAAAATGTAAAAAGTAAATGCTAAATAGTAAAAAGTTGTATTAGAAATAATGAAATATGATTAAAATATATTAAATTTACTGTTGAAACCAAAATCGTTTTCAAAACGAAACAAAAAGAACAAGCCCATAGGGCTAACTCTTAAACCATAACAAATCCTAGGCCTTCCTAAAGTCAAGATTCAGTGAAGGAGAAAGACTTTTTGGACCGATTAAACCCAGGACATACGTTCCCGAAGGAAGTGTTCAATGAGCCCATATATTTTTATTTCATTTTTGCCCTTACTAGTGAAAAGCCACATCAGAGCCACATAGGCAGAGTGTATAAACATGCTTCACGAACCCAATATCTCTCTCTTCGTTGTCTTCCTCTCTTCTTTTCTATCTCACCTCCTTCTCTTTCCTCCTCGTTAATTTCTTCCTTTTTTTAACACTAATTTCTTTTGCACTCACCAATTTTTATCAACTCTATGTAATACTCAACTCAATGGAGGAAGCAGATGTCACAATTATCGGTGAACCTTCTTCTTTGTCTTCTTCCAGTCAAGCGAATTTGATTTCCAGGGCTCCGGGTAACGAATTTTTTCATGGGTAACGGAGAAAGAAAATCTGATTTTCATGGGTTTTGGGTTTGAGTTTTCTTCGTTGATTTATATGTTTGAGAAAATTTTAGAAAATTGATGATAAGATTTGGTTTTGTTTTTTTTTTTTTTTCTTTCTTCTCGTTGATGATGTAGATTGCAGCCGGTCAGGTCACTTGGTGAAGGGGATATTGTGGTGTGGAGATGTTACGGCGGATAGGTTGAAATGGGGGATCGTATTATTGTAGAAGAGATGAGTAGTGGAAAGGAATCCAATGTTAGTCCTAAAACGTTGAGGAGGGTGAAAAAGGTGAGATTTTTTCCACCCCTCTTTATAACAAGCTCCTTTTAACAGAGCATTCTTGTTTGATTTTTCTCCTTTGTCAATTTGGGATATGAATGTTTGAATTTCTTTTTCTGGTGGGTTTCGATGTCGAAATAAGTGTGCCTGGTGCTGGTTTTTCTCTGTGTGATGGTATTCTGCAACATAAATAGGAGTGACGAACAGGATGAATATATTGTTTCAGGCTGGTGCCGCAAGAGAGAGAAAGGGAGATTGAGTGTTCTGTTTGTAAATAGAAGAGAAAAATGAGCTCTGCCTCTGGTCTTGGTAGCAGCCAGCAAGACAAAGACGCATGTCCGCAGCAGCACAAGCTAAGCCCCAGCCTTCAAAATTTTGTAGTTCTTAAATTAATTTGCTCCATTTGCTTTATCAACTCTCAAGCCATTGATTTTCAGCCCTCAGCCCCCACACATTTTTTTTCTGGTTCCCGCCACTATGTTGAACAACTGAGAGAAATGGTTTCTTCTGTTTCCATCTATGGGTCTTTTTCCCCTACTCCGAACCAGCCCCTCTCTTTCTCTTCTAATTCATTTCTTCCATCTCTACTTTTCTCTCTTTCTCTTGCTTTCTCCATAAATTTTGAATGACTGTAATCATTTGGTTTCCTTTTTGACTTCATGAACTCCTCTGTATATTGTCTTTTTTCCAATTACTGTGGTCTGTATTTTTTTTTTTTTTTTTTGCCATAAGTTTATTATTTTGATTGAAGCTAGCAAGTTGCACATTTGGAACCATGGGTGCTCTTCTGGTTCTGTTTCTGCAGAGTTGGGAGCCTATTGATGTTTTAAATCCGTGAATGTTGTACAAAATTGAATTCCAGATTGTATTGTGTGTAATGATTGTTATAGTTGTGTGTAATGTTTGTTGTAGTTGTGTGTAATGTTTATTGTAAATGTTTGTATTGTTTGTTGTAGTTGTTTTGAGTTAAAACTCAACGTGCATATTCAAACCTCATGTTGTAGTTGTTTTGAAAGAATGAATCTATGACTAATCTGTTAATGTAATTTGTCAAAAAATCTAATCGAATTTAGTTAGAGGAACAGCTTTGGTCTAAGTTTTCTACAAATCTTTTCTTGAGAACTAAATTGGGTTGAGAACTGGAGGACAATGAGACAGATTTCTAGTTTTTTCTTCTTTGCCCGCATCTACAATTGAAGATGGATCTCCAATTTTTGTTGCATAGATTTGTATAACTTATGTGAGTAGGTTTTTTAAAGCTTAATGGATGAATCTTGTCATTTGCAAGCGAGCTTCATGGAGAATGAACATTGGAGAGTGACATTCAAACATTTCGCCGTTGCGTATTAAAATAATACATTTAAAATTTTGATACAACGTGCATATTAAAATGATACATTTAAAGCAAATATTTGATACTGTGCATATTAAAATGGGGGAGAAGGTGCAAAAATGCATCCGAACTTTTGGTTTGGGGTCAATTTTTCCCTCAAACTTCTGTTATGGCCATATATGCCCTCGAAGCTTATAAACAAGGCCAAATGTGACCCTGTTGTTACAGAATTTGCCATGTTGGCAAATATTAGCTACATGGATGCTGAGTTGGCAAATCTGGTGTCATGCCAACTCAATTCTAGCGTGTTAAGAAAGATACGGAGGAGAAAAAAATTGCCGCTAAGTAAAATCTATTAGAGGCAAGAACGGGTGCAGCAACTTCATGGTTAACATGCTATCTTTCTGTATTATCTTACATAATGGTTCGACTCCTTTTGTCCAATAGATTTTACTTTGGGTGGCAATTTTTCCTCCTCCGTATTCCGTATCTTTCTACGTGTTAAGAAAGATACGGAGGAGGAAAAATTGCCACCCAAAGTAAAATCTATTAGAGGCAAGAACGGGTGCACCAACTTCATGGTTAACATGCTATCTTTCTATACTATCTTACATAATGGTTCGACTCCTTTTGTCCAATAGATTTTAGTTTGGGCGGCAATTTTCCCTCCTTCGTATCTTTCTTAACATGCTAGAATTGAGTTGGCATGACACGAGATTTGTCAACTTAGCAGCCATGTAACTAATATTTGCCTACATGGCAAATTTTGTAACAGCAGGGGCATATTTGGCCCTATTTATAAACTTCGAGGGTATATATGGCCATAACAGAAGTTTGAGGGCAAAAATGGCCCCAAACCAAAAGTTAGGGGGCATTTTTGCGCCTTCCCCATATTAAAATGATATATTTAAAACAAACATTTGATACAACGTGCATATTAAAATGATACATTTAAAGTAAACTTAGGTTACATATATTTTGATTAACATTTAAAAGTTCATTATCTATTAAACTTTTAATTAATTACAGTTGGTTCCCTCATCTCCTAAGGATATATATATATATATATATGTATATATAAATAAATTTGATACAACGTGTGTATTAAAACGGTATATTTGAAACAATGTGCATATTATAAGGTTGTATTACAATATAACATTTAAAAAAATACAAAAAATTTAAATAAATTTATTAAATGAAAAGAAAACTTAGGTCAAACTCTTTCAGTCATTTATAAAATAATTCTACAAATTGAAAATTTTTCCCTTTATCACTCCTTTTCGAAATGTCTTCTAAACAATCTAACATGTGCTTCCGAAATTTTTTGGCTGACCATGATAACGGAATGATATGATCAACCAACCAATCAAAAAGTTTTGAACTTTTATCATTACTTTAGCATTGTCATACTGACCTTAAGTTCTAATTAAAATTTTACTTGTATATAGAATAACTCCCATTAATATTATTTGTCTCACTTTCGTAAATTAAAAAATCTCACTTTCATAGCAATCTCTCAGATTCTCCTTTTTCTTTTATTTTACCCTTCATAGTTATCGAATTGGGCATGCTATATTAGAATACCATCCCAACAATCAATACAAATAATAACAGAAAACAATACAAATAGCTACAAGATAATAGAGTCTAAAACATCAATAGG
Source organism: Leptodermis oblonga (assembly GCA_016801395.1). Taxonomy (NCBI): domain Eukaryota; kingdom Viridiplantae; phylum Streptophyta; class Magnoliopsida; order Gentianales; family Rubiaceae; genus Leptodermis; species Leptodermis oblonga. The sequence goes on from CM028753.1 coordinate 27,281,259, forward strand.
CTTCCAATAATTAATACAAATGACAACAAACAGTAAAGTAGAAAATTCAATTATATACGACTTTCATGGATTCAAAACAACGGACTCCCAATTCAGTAGAAACAGAACAGGAGAATCACTCATAAATAAATCATATTCATGGTTCTAGTTTCACAACACAAAGATCAATCTTAGAGGATAATCCTTTTTAAGGCGTTATAGCCAAAATATGTCTTCCAGTATTCATATAGTCCGAAACTAAGGTTCAGCCAGAGTCGCAGATAGCTAGCTTCAATCAAAATTTAGAAAAAACTCATGGCAAAACAAAAAGAAAATACAAACCAAATAAATTAAAAGACTTTTTCTTCTAATCGAAGTGTTCAACTGTCTTAGTGGCGATAGAAATGATTTCAGGTTCCAAAGATTTTGCATCCTCTGTGGTACATATTTCTTCCGCGCGGATGTCGCTTAGACACAAGCACATGTGATTTTCTCTTGGCCCCCAGCCAAACACCTGAACACCTCAAAGAGGCATTCATCGGGCAGAATTTCAATGGAGGGCTGTTTCTGTTCAAACCTTTCTCCACTGAAAACATAATAGGTGAGGGTTTTCCCGCAAAAGCTTTACAAGTGCGGCCATGACGAGCGGCGAAATTCGATTGTCCGATCAAACTGCATAAGCCCTTAGAGACACACCTGAATTTAAACAACACCCGCGGAACCATTCGAGAAAATACCTCGAAAAGGAGCTCCTCCCTCTGCCGCAATTCTTCAAACACGTTGTCGTGCTTATCTTCTGCAGCGGTCGAACCATCGTTATCCTCGGGAAAACTCAGACCTGCTTCTTTCCCTTCACTTGTTCTTTTTTCTGTCCTTGCTCTGATTTACTCGAACTGCAACCGTAGAAGACCAACAAACCCTCTTCCGAGATGAAAAATTATCAGATCCACCAAAAAGGAGACAATCAGCAAAGCATCAACAAATTCCACAGATGGGGAAGAAAACAAATTGAAAAGATGAATCCAATTTTAGCTAACTTTCACCTAAAATTTTAATTTACAAACAGAAAAAAAAAAATACAAAATTTCACCGCCGATGAAACCCAGCAAAGAAAAAAAAAAAAAAAAATCAAATTTCACACCGGCTGAATTAATGAGCCACTGGCACCAAAAATCCATGGTGGGAAGGCATCGGATTGGGCCGCTGGTGTAGGATATGAAAATATCCCTAGCGCCCAAAGAGATTAACGAGCAGCGGAATAATCAAAACGAATAACGAAACAACATACAACAATTTAACGTGGTTCGATCTTTAGATTTACATCCACAATATCCACTCAATCAAGGCAAGTCGAAAATCTTTACTTACACACCTATTACATCAATAACCCAACATCATAGGCTTGCAAGAACCACATCTCTTATGACCTAGACCTCAACAACACATCTCAATAGCCAAAACAGCTCCCTCAAACAACCCCGAAGACAGAGAGCCGAAAGGCTCTGACCTTAACTTTTCGAACTCTCAGCTCAACTGAAAACAATACCCCATATGTACTTTATGTAAACCTATAGTTACCCGAATCCTTCTCTAAACTAGTTTCCCAAAACAAACTAAATCTAAATTGAAAACAAACTAAATAAGTAATTATTAAATCCTACCAAAACTAGAATTTTTTAATTAAGCTTGATTTAATTTTTCTAACATAGCCTCCCATAAATTAAGCTTTGGCTACACGTAGATCCAATGCCATCTTGAACTTCAATTGCCAATCAAATCCCCAACGCAACAACGAACAATAACTCTTCGTTTTAAGCAAATCTTCATCATCTTCCATGCGACAAAATACAAAGCACACCTCAAAACTCAAAACCTCCCTTGATCATTCATGAATTAGAAGCACCGAAAGTTGCTCACAAATCCAAATAACCAAACTTTTTTTTCTTTTTTTTTTTGGTTGAACCCGATACACTCCTCTCATTCCAGAAGCAAACCCACACAATTTATAAACTCCAAATCTACTCAATCAATCTTCTTTCGCAAGCAGCAACCACAATTTGATATCAAAAGTCCAAACGGCGAATTTTTCTTCTCCGCAATCCTTTCTTTCCCCCTTTTTTTTCTCTCTAAAAACAAATATTTTTGCAGTACCGGAATCACCAAGGCTTATAATTTTTCTGAATTTCTTCTCCTTTTGATTCTGGCTCTGATACCATATGTAGGATATGAAAATATCCCTAGCGCCCAAAGAGATTAACGCGCAGCGGAATAATCAAAACGAACAACGAAACAACACACAACATTTTAACTCGGTTCGATCTTTAGATCTACATCCACAAAATCCACTCAATCAATCAAAGGCGGGGCAAGCCGAAAGTCTTTACGTACACACCTATTACATAAATAACTCAACATCATAGGCATAAGCAGGAACCACATCTCGTATGACCTAGACCTCAACAACACATCTCAATAGCCAAAACGGCTCCCTCAAACAACCCCGAAGACAGAGAGTCGAAAGGCTCTGACCTTAACCTTTCGAACTCTCAGCTCAACTGAAAACAATACCCCATAGGTCCTTTATATAGACCTATAGTTACCCGAATCCTTCTCTAAACTAGTTTCCCAAAACAAACTAAATCTAAATTGGAAACAAACTAAACAAGTAATTATTAAATCCTACCAAAACTATAATTTCCTAATTAAGCTTGATTTAATTTTTCCAACAGCTGGCCTCCACCCTCATATCTATTGGAGAAAAAGTAAGGGAGAAGAAAGAGGAGAGTGAAAGTGACAGACGAAAGAGAGAGGAGAGGCTTTTGCTAAGTCCGTCCACGTAGGAGTTGAGTATTGGGGGCATTTAAGTAATTTCTGACCGAGTTGCTAACGTAGAATTCCACTCACGAGCATGGCTCCATTTAGTTGCTCCCTTCAACGAAGTAAGCAATTTCGACTTAACTTGTCCACCTTGCTTTTTTAACATTATTTCTTTTGCGAATCAGCCATGAACAGAATTCTAAATCTATAAGAAACCGTTAGAAAGAGTACAAGAAAAGCATAATTAAGGTAAAGCTCCTTTTCTGCTGTTTCAAATACCTGTTCCAGACTTGCTGATTGAATAGTCAAATATTCTGAAAACGTATCAGTGCTGCTAGAGTTGGCTGGTGTCGTCTCAAATTGCCAAAGGTTCGCTTGCCATGCACTTGCTTCCCTAAGTTGATGTGTTCTGAGTTCCATTTCTCTTCCGGATACTATTTCTGCAACTTGAGGTGGAAGAAAGTCCTTCCCTCTATAATGAATTATGAAGAACTTATTATGCAAAAACAGGACTCCACCAGTGAGACACTGCATTAGAAATTGAGGTTCATAAAATGATTATCCCAAAAAATGTCTTAAATAATATGAGGCTTCAAATAGTATGGTCTCTTGAGGACAAAATGTTACATCCAGTGACTGTCAAAATGAAACAACTAAAGAATAATACATACCTTGAATTCATAGGCCATTTGCTTACTGTTGGTGTTGACTTCTCCCAAAGTTTGAAGATTGCAGCAGCTAAGCCTTGGAGTTTTCTATTTCTTCCTTCAGGCAATACCAAGGAACAATAAGTTCTCCTGATCGCATATAAGACAAGTACTTCAATTGGGTAGAGAAAAGAGAACCCTGTATGATATGCCTTTTGAAAGGTGTTTTGGATTTCAAAATTATATTGAAAATGTAAAAAGGTATTTGGAAAATGTAAAAAGGGTTATTAGAATTGATGAAAAATTATTAGAAAATGAAAAGTGAGAGTGAAATGGGAAAGAGGAGTAGTTGCCATACAAGTGTCTATGTACAAAAAAGCAATGCAGATGCCACTGATAATGTTGCTTTCTTTTATTCATAAGTTAATCAACCCCCTTGGTTTTGCAGAATCATGGTACAACAATCGTATGCCAACTGAAGAGTATCTCTATAGAATCATGGTACTACAATCTTTGGCTCCCTCCAGGCAACGAAGCAAGGTCCTAAGCCATCCAATATTCTCCTTTTTCTTCACCAGCTTGATTAGTGGTCATTTCAGTAAGACGATCCTCACATACATCAGAGACTAAATAGTGTTGCCACCGTAGTCATCAAGTGAGGAATTTTAACTCTTACAAATAACAAGTTTTTGTGAAGTTTTGTAGAGCTAAATGATAATTGCCCCCCCTATAAATAACATGATCTTCTTACAAATTAAGCAATCACTGAAATGATCAATGAAACATGACCAATGCAGCTGCTGCCATGGGGAAGAAATTATTTATGAAACATTGCATTTTCTGACAATTTATTCCTCTGGGACTTCCAGAGCAGCATGAAGTTTAGGTTTCTATTGTCAGGATTCTATAAGATTTTCAAATCAAACTATAGATGAAATGAAAGGAAAAGCTTCAATATATCTTAGTCACCAGGGAATGCAGGTTAAACTTGCCTCATCCCAAATATGATAGTCGTTTAAAAATGCACACTAGAAACGCATTTCCAGCTTTATAGTAGGATGGAGATGAAGCATGTAGATGAAAAACTATTTAAGAAAATAAACAAATGAATTGACACATATCCAAGGAGCTTACAATAAAGAAAACAAAGCTGCGCGAACAGACCTCAACACCTGAGAGCTCTGTCCATGTTTCTACTCCGGGGAAGATCAAACTTGATCATGGCCCACCCAGTCTTCTTCCAAGTGATTTGATTCACAACACTTTGAGTAAACCCAGCTTCCTTAACCTTGTAAAATTCATTAAATGCAACAAAACTTTCAAAATCACACACTACCATGATGCATACTGAAGTGTTAACTGTACAGCGGCGGAGACAAGGGGGGGCGAGGGGGTGCCGCCGCCCCCCTGGTCCGGGAGCGAAGGGTAGTATTATTACTACCCTTCAGCTCCGCCCCGGCAGCCCCGCCAACGCCATTAGTCTTCTGCTCGAAGAAGAAGACAGCTGAAGAAGATGAAGTCTTCAGCTTTTGTTATTTTGTTTTTTTTTTTTTAATGCCCCTTAGTAAAACGACGTTTTACTAAGGGGGAAAAAGCAAAAAAAACATTAACATTAAGGCCCTTCCCATTTTGAATTTTGCAAATTAATCCCTCCCTCCCCATTTTGAACCTACGGTTCAATTTCCCCCAAATCCCAATTCATATCTTTGTTTGCTGAAAACAGAGCAGCAGTCAAGCACAGCGGGCCGCACCGCGCAACTCCTCCGCCGCCGTCCGTCCCGTCCGGCGTCTGCAGGCTGCCTCTTTCTCCGGTTCTCCCTCCCTTTGGCCTTTATAGCTTCAGCTTCACAGATTGTATGTTTGTAAGTTTTAATTTTTTTTTTAATTCTAATTTTTGTGTAGTTTTTTATTGTTAGTAGTTTAATTTTATAATTTATTATATATGGGATAAATGATTATATACTATAGCAATGTTGTTTTAAATTTTAGAATTTTTAATAATTTAGAATTTAATATTCATATATAGAAGTGTGCAAACTGATGATGAGTGTTCTATGCTTGAAAATTTGGGAGATCTTGCAAAAAAAATGGTTGAAAGTGGCAGGAGTGTCTTTTTTCCATTAGTGTATCGTCTGATCAAGTTAGCGTTGGTTTTACCTATTGCAACTGCCTCTGTTGAAAGGGTTTTCTCTTCGATGAAACTTATCAAGACAGAATTACGGAATAGAATGCGGAATAGAATAGGAGATGAGTGGATGAATGATTGTTTGATATCATATATTGAGAAGGAGATTTTTGTCCAGATTGAAAATGAAGTAATTTTGCAACATTATCAATCTATTAGGGAACGTAGAGCACAATTATCTCGTATTACTGATGCGTCCGGTTGTGGTGGTTCGGGCTTCAAGAATTAGTTGTTTTACTAGTATTTCTTTGTTTTTAAATTTCTCATTAAGGTTTTAATTTTTGGACATATATCGTTATGTTTATTTTGATACTTTACTGGTATGTATTTTATTTAATGACCTGCGAAAAAAATTCCTATTACTTACGCTCGCCCCCCCGGGAATTTAGCTCTGCGTTCGCCGCTGTCTACAAAAATTCCACATTCAACAATTCTATAAAAAATTCAGAACATTTTCGACAATATTGAGCACTAGTAGCAAATCAGCAAGAAAAGATTGCAGGAAAGCAGCAACAGCAGAGAAAGAAATCAGCAAGAAACAAGGACAATATCGAGTTAGAAAGATTTAACATTAAGTCCTAAGAAAATCAGCAAGAAAGGTACTACAGAGGCAAAGTAATATGTAACAAATTTTATGCTAGAGGATACAAGACTTGTTAATCAACACGTCTCCAACATTCCTAGCGATTCCTAAGTTGGCAAATTCAAAAATCTCCTATAAAAAATTCATGTGATATGGTATCAAAGGACGGTATAACCGCAATCAATGAAATGGTATTGGATCTGAGTGATGAAGAGGAAATTATGATTGAGAGACTCATCAGAAGAAGTTATGTAGCTTTGGCATCCAAAGTTGATAAATGAAGGTCTTGAAATGTTGGAAGTGCTCCTTTTCCATTCTAATGGTATTTTCTTTCACTAGTATTGCCAGTCTAAAGATTTTTGACCATAAACAGATGGAAGCATTGTATTTTGAAACTTTACATTGGAACCACCTGAAAAGCTTCTGGCTAGCGACTTATCATGAACCAGTAGAAGAGTTTGATCAGTTTCTTCAAACCGGGCATCAAGTAGAAGGCTGAACGGAAGCTGGGAGATTTCCTGAGCTGAACTGTGTCACTTGGATAATGTGGATTTGAATCTATACCGAGCCTTGCAATACTCTGTTGGGATTTGGAGCTTGGCAATGGAGATTTTGCATCTGTCATGATTTGCTTGTTGGAGGGGCTAATTGGCATTTCTCAGTTAGAGCTACTGTGCCAGATTTCGTTTTGTACTTTGTTAAAGTCCTGACATCAACTTTGATAAAGAGTGATAGGAATTTCTAAAGAAAGATCATACTGGATAAATATATCTACACATGTTTCTTTCTTATCTAGAATGCACTGATCATTTTCATGGTTTAATTATCTGCGAATAGTTATGCGTACCAGTAGGAGGTAATTGTCCATGTGATTGATTGAGTAGGGTTTAAACTAATAGAGGCACACCCTATCAGAAAAGGGAACCAATACTACCATTAACATAAGTAAATGTCAATGGTACAATATGAGTCCCAACCACCAACGTGAATCCTTATCAAAATAAAGGGTATAACACATATTGACATTTTGAAGAAAGGAAACCAGAAACAAAGCAGCCCAGTGCGAATTCGAAGAAGAGACCAGCCACGAATTTAGAGAAGGAAATTAGCAAAAACTTTTAACCTCAAATCTCCCCTCTCTTTCAAGAAGGATCATTGCAGCAAGTTTGGAGAGTAGACCACCTTAAGAAGTTTTTCTGACACCATCTCCTTGTACCCCAGATGAGCAATCACAAAGCCCTCCAGCAGCAACTACACCATCTCCTCGTACCCCAGATTTGGAGAGGTTAACAAAATCAAGAAGGCTACTCGATGAGCTCAAAATTTCCATAATACTTCAAAAAGTCCAAAACAAGAAAACCAGAAGAATAATAGGTTTTGCATCCTAACATTTCTAGTGTTTTACTGTACTAAATAATCTATAGAAGAATCAGATTTAAGACACTGCATATATCATGTTGCTTTTAGTAGTATATCCTGAGTACAGAAACGAAGTGTACCAAAAATTGCAGCATTCCTCTAAAGGCAAGATATTCCAATTAACTGTTGTCACTTCCTCAAAATAGAAAATTCTGGTATCATTGGGGAAGTAATCAGTGTTGAAGAATTAGGAAACTAGTCGTGTAGGGTAGTTACCTAATCTTGAAAGGTATCAATTTGGAGTTGCCTAAATCTGAATCCTAGTTTAATTCTGTCTTTTAGTTAGTTACCTAATCGTAGGTGGTTTCTGTGGTTTTCTTGTCTATTTAAAGATAGACCAGAAACTTGAACGGACATAATTATGATTTTAATACATGAGAAAAGAATTCTTCTCTCTTACCAATTTCTACATGGTATCAGAGCCCTAGGTTATTATTACGATGAATTTCAAAGCTGCCATGGTTGGCTCTACGTCAGGTTCCACGGGTGCTGCAAGTTTAGGAGGAACAAGTTCAAGCCCCGTAACCTCTGAACCAACGGTAAGCAATAATCATCATTCTGAAACCAGTCTCCAAATCCCTCACAAACTATCTGGGAAAAATTACCATGAATGGGCCCAGACAGTTCGATTGGTGATCGATGGCAAAGGGAAACTCGGTTATCTCAAGGGTGAAATAAAAGCTCCTGAAATCACGGATGTCAAATATACACCATGGCGACAGGAAAATTCTATGGTGACAGCATGGCTGATCAATGCCATAGATACCGTAGTCGCAAGACCCTTCATGTATCTTCCAACCGCTAAAGACGGATGGGAAACCATTAGGGAAACCTATTCAGATATGGGCAATTATTCTGAATTGTTCGAACTGAATAATAAACTGAGAAAGTTGAAGCAAGGAAACAAGAAAGTAACTGAATATTACAATGAGATGATGGCCATCTTCCAGGAACTGGACTTATTTGAAGTAGAGGCTTGGGCTCATCCACAAGATAGTATCCTGCACCAAACCAAAGTCAACCAAGAAAGAATATGCATTTTTTTGGCTGGACTAAAGCAAGAGTTGGATGGGGTTCGAGGGAGAATCTTGAGCCTCCGTCCCTCCTCAATCCGAGAAGTCTTTGCAGAATGTTACGAGTTATATATAGAATGCTAGCTGTGTATATTTAGATAGATACAATCAAGGATAATTGATTGTCTAATTATGTATAGTGATCCTCGTGATTAGTTCCTACCTAAAATAGGAGGCACCCAAACATGTATATATGTATATAATATGTTAATGAGAAGGAGATCATTCAGAAACCTAATTACCGTGTACTTAGATAACATGGTATTAGAGCCATAAACATTTTCTTTTCGTGGCTCGCTTCGGCTTGTGTTAGTAGTGGATTCAGTCTCTGTTTCCACTCAATTAGTGGTGCTGTGGCAGCACCGTTTAGTCTTGGACATGGTGTAGCCACTGGATCTGGTCTCCATCCGTCGGTTCATCACCGCTCTACAAGGTTTCTGCAGAACCGCTGGTGATTGTTCACCGTTTGTACCCTCAGATCGTCGCCGTTGCCACTGCAGTTCTTCTAGTCTTGCCAATAGCCTTCAGGTCTGCTTTCTCTGTACACTGACCAGGTTTAATTCTCAGCTTTTGCGATTCGATTTCGTTCGTATTTGGAGGCTTTATTTGCCTGGGTTTTGGTGCGGTTATGTTCTAGTAGGATTGAGTGACTGTTGTGTTACTGCTGGTAGTTTTACTTTAGGCGATTGGTTTGAATTGGATTGGGTTGTTGTTGGCTGTTTTTGGACTGGGGCTGAATTTTGTTTAAACCTTGGGCTGTTGCTAGTAATTTATTTTGGGTTGGGCTTCTTAACAATTTGATTTCGATTGGACTGGGCTGCTGTAAGTTGATTCAATTTACATTGGGCTGTTGGAACCTGTTATCTGCTATTCAGATTTTGCTATTCACATTTAGCTAAGTATGACGGACCAAAAGCCAGTTGTCGTATCTGACATGGTTCCGGTGATATCAAAAATCACCGACCATAAATTGAGTACTACTAATTATCGTGAGTGGCGTCACACCATTGAGTTATATTTGCTCAGTATTTCTATAGACTCTCATTTGACCGATGATCCTCCTAGTGATGAATCCAAGAACTTGCCTTGGCTGCGAGAAGATGCTCGCTTGTATTTACAAATCCGCAATTCCATCAACAGTGAAGTCGTTGGTATGATTAGTCACTGTAAGACAGTGAAAACCCTGATGGCGTATTTGGAGTTCATGTAATCAAGGAAGGGTAATCTTAACCGTATTTATGATGCGTGTTAAGCATTTTACAAGCCTGATAAAGGTGATAAGTCTCTCACTGGTTATTTCATGGAGTTCAAGAAGACCTATGAGGAACTCAATATGTTACTTCCTCTCAGTACTGATGTGACCATTCAACAGACTCAGTGAGAACAAATGGCGGTCATGAGTTTTCTTGCCGAGCTTTCCCATGAGTTTGAAACTGCTAAATCTCAGATTCTCTCAGACTCAAAGATTTCTTCCCTTGAAGACGCAACTTACTCGGATTTTTCGTACAGTGACTTCTGCCCTTGCACAGACAGTTCAGGTCAATAGTGCCCTCTTCAGCCGTGAGTCAAGAAAGCAATTATACAGGCCTAATGGTGGTAATAAGGGCCCAGGGACCAACAAGGTTGTCAGCACTCGTGGACAAGAAGACATAATTTGCCATTACTGTCGTAAGCCCGGTCATCTTAAGAGCGACTGCCGCAAGTTGCAGTTCAAAAATACGCAGTCCGCCCATGTTGTCACTTCTTCTGAACCATCAGAGAACGTTGTTATGATCTCTGCTGAGGAGTATAGCAAATTGCTCCAACGTCCAGAAGCACCACCCTTTCCGCCCACTCATGTTACTGCCCTTGCCGAGTCAGGTAACCCTAGTGCATGTCTTGTTTCCTCTTCCTCCCCGAAATGGGTCATTAACTCTGGTGCCGCAAATCACATGACGGTTAATCCTCAGTTGTTCTCTACTTTTCAGTCTCAAAAGTCTTCTACCCAGTTACCTTAGCTGATGATTCCACATCTTATGTTGTTGGATCTGGCACCATCACTCCCACACCCTCATTGCCCTTATCATCAGTTCTCAGACTCCCTAATTTCTTCTTCAACCTAGTGTTTGTTAGCAAACTTACTTGTCAACTTAACTGTTGTGGCTTATTCTTCCCTGATTATTGTTTGTTTCACGATCATGTGACAGGGAAGATTATTGGTAAGGGACATGAGTCTGGAGGCCTATACATTCTGGATACACACATACCCAAGTCTTTAACCTGTTTGAGGGGTGTAACTCCACTTGAAGCACATTGTCGATTGGGTCATCCCTCACTTCCGCTATTGAAGAAATTATTTCCTAAAATGTCCAGTATGTCTTCTTTAGATTGTGAGTAATGTCAATTTGCTAAACACCATCGTGTTAGTTTTAGTCCAAGCATCAATAAAAGAGCCAATGCTCAATTTAAGTTAGTACATTCTGATGTTTGGGGTCCTTGTCCAGTTGTCTCTAAAACTGGTTTTCATTATTTTGTTGCATTCGTTGATGATTATTTTAGAATGACATGGTTATATTTGATGAAAAGTCATTCTGAGTTGTTCTCCTATTTTTCCTCATTTTGTGCTGAAAATCGTACTCAATTTGGGGTGTCTGTTCAACATCTGAGAAGTGATAATGCCAAAGAGTATCTCTCTGCTATATTTCAAAATTACATGACCCAACATGGCATTCTTCATCAAACTTCTTGTGTCGATACACCATCTCAAAATGGTGTTGCTGAAAGAAAGAATCGACATCTTCTTGAAACTGCTAGAGCTTTGTTATTCCATATGCAGGTTCCCAAACATTTCTGGGCAGATGCTGTGTCTACAGCTTGCTTTCTGATTAATCGCATGCCCTCTTCAGTCTTATCTCGTACAACCCCCTTCTATACCCACTTTCCGAATAAATCCTTGTTTCTTATTTAACCTCGAATATTTGGTTGTACCTATTTTGTTCGGGATGTCTGTCCTCAAGTTACAAAGCTTGATCCCAAGTCCTTGAAGTGCATTTTTCTTGGGTATTCCCGTGTGCGAAAAGGGTATCGGTGTTATTCTCCTAATTAAGGTCGTTATCTTGTCTCTACTGATGTTACCTTTTGGGAGCATACCCCATTTTCTCTAACTTCTGAGTCTTTGAGTCAGGGGGAGAATGATGATTACTATATACTGTCCCTCCTTTTAGTCCTCCGTCTATTCCTTCCTCCTTCATATATTCCAGTTTGCCCCCCTATAACACATACGTACTCTCGACGTCTCCCAGTTACTCCTTCCTCCGTACCTACATCTCTTGTTGCCCCTCTCCTAGTTGCTCCTATCCCAGCTGCTCATCTTCCATGTCCCGATGTGCCAGTGTCTTCCTCGTCAGATCCACCTCATCTTATTCCAAGTGATGATCTCCCTATTGCTGTACGTAAAGGTAAATGTGCTTGCACTTATCCTATCTCTTCGTTTGTATCTTATATCCATTTGTCTCCTACTTAGTCCTCTTTTGTTGCTTCTCCCTATACAGTTCGTATTCCTAATACTGTTCATGAGGCTTTAGTCAATTCTGGGTGGCGTCAGGCTATGATAGAGGAGATGTCAACCTTGGATACCAATGGTACGTGGACCTTGGTCAATTTACCTAGTGGAAAATGGACTATTGGTTGCAAATGGGTGTTCACGGTTAAGGTGCATCAGTATGGTTCTCTCGCTCGATTGAAAGCCCGCTTTCTTGCTAAAGGTTATGCCCAAACTTATGGAGTTGATTATTTTGATACATTTTCCCCTGTTGCCAAACTCGCCTTTGTGTGCTTGTTCATTTCTCTTGCAGCCTCCCATTGTTGGCCTCTCCATCAACTGGACATCAAAAATGCCTTTCTTCATGGTGATCTCGAAGAGGAGGTGTTTATGGAGCAACTACCTGGGTTCGTTGCTTAGGGGAGTCAGGGAAAGTATGTCGTCTTCACAATTCCCTGTATGGTCTGAAGCAAAGTCCCCGTGCCTGGTTTGGGAAATTTACTGGTGCAGTTGAGAGGTTCGGCATGAAGAAAAGTAAATCCGATCATTCTATCTTTTACAAACAATTAGATGGTGGAATCATTTTGCTGGTCGTATATGTGGATGATATTGTTATTACCGGCAGTGACACTATAGGGATTATATCGCTAAAATCATTTCTGCACACTCAATTCCATATGAAAGATTTGGGAATGTTAAAGTATTTCTTGGGAGTTGAAGTGAACAGGAGTAAGAAAGGGATATTCTTATCTTAAAGAAAGTATGTGCTTGATCTACTATCCGAAACAGAAAAATTGAGGGCTAAACCATATACTGCCCCAATGGTTCCAAATGTGCATCTTACAAAAGAGGGTGAATTGTTTGATGATCCGGAGAGATATAGACGTTTGGTTGGAAAATTGAATTATCTCACGGTGACTCGGCCAGATATTGCATACTTAGTTAGTGTGGTTAGTCAGTTTATGTCATCTCCGACCATTGATCACTGGAAGGCAGTGGAATATATTTTGTGTTATTTGAAAGGAGTAGTTGGATGTGGGATTTTATATGGAGAATTGAATGTTTTTCAGATGCTTCTTAGGCAGGATCGAGAATGGATAGGCGGTCCACCACAGGGTATTGTGTCTTTTTTGGAGGTAATTTGGTGTCTTGGAGAAGCAAGAAACAAAAGGTTGTGTCACTCTCAAGTGCAGAATCTGAATATAGGGCTATGAACAAGTCAATATGTGAGATAATGTAGATATATCAGCTTCTCAACGAAGTGGGTTTAGAAGTCTCTATGCCAACCAAGCTGCAATCCACATAGCCTCTAATCCAGTCTTTCATGAACGAACGAAACACATTGAGATTGATTGTCATTTCGTTCGTGAAAAGATTCAACAGGGTTTAATATCTACCGGATACGTAAGAACTGGAGAACGGTTACGAGATATCTTTACAAAGGCTCTGAATGGAGTAAGGGTTGATTACCTCTATAACAAGCTAGGCATGATTAACATCTATGCTCCACCTTGAGGGAGAGTGTTACGAGTTATATATAGAATGCTAGCTGTGTATATTTAGATAGATACAATCAAGGATAATTGATTGTCTAATCATGTATAGTGATCCTGGTGATTAGTTCCTACCTAAAGTAGGAGCACCCAAACATGTATATATGTATACGATATGTTAATGAGAAGGAGATCATTCAGAAACCTAATTATCGTGTACTTAGATAACACAGAAGTTAGAAGGGAAGAAGCTTGAAGAAGGGTGATGCTTTCTCCTGATGTCGAGAAGAATTCAAATGTAGAAGGATCAATGCTTATAGTCAGAAATCTAAAAGTGGAAAAACAAGGGAAAAATCGCCCTTGGTGTGAACATTGTAAGAAAGCCTTGCATACCAAAGAGACTTGCTGGAAACTCCATGGGAAGCCTGTAAATCTAAAGAAGAAGCCAGTTTCATACTCGAAACCAGGGGGAGAAGGCCATACCCTTCATGCTCTGAACTCTGATTCTGGATCCACCTTTATATTCTTCACTCAAGAACAAATTGCTCAACTCCAGAAGCTGTTTTAGACCCAATCATTAGGCAGCAATACCTCTATTCCTTCAACTTCTTGCTCCGTAACCAAGTGAGGTATAAACCTAACGGGTACAAGTGCTTGTACCAATTCTAATGAGTTATGGATACCAGATTCAGGAGCCACAGATCACATGATTGGCACCTCTAGGTCCTTTCTTTCTTGTAAACCTTGTGCAGGAAACTATAAAGTGAAAATCGCAGATGGCTCGTTTGCCACAATTGTCGGAACATGACCAGTAGCTATCTCTCATTTTCTAACTCTTAAAGATGTTCTACATGTGCCCACATTAACATATAACCTGTTATCCATCAGTAAATTTACTAAAGATTATCACTGTTCAACTAAAAATTTCTCTTTCTAAATGTATCTTTCAGGATCTCACATCGGGAAAGATGATTGGGGATGCTAAGCAGGATGGTGGATTATACGTCCTTAACACCAAATCTCTTGGTACATAAGACCAGAAAAGGTGTTTTAATTCAACAAAGGTTATAGAAGATGAAAGCTTGTTGTGGCACTATAGATTAGGACATCCTAGTTTTCAGTATTTAAAATTGTTATTTCCTCAATTATCTTCTAATAAAATTTTAGAATTTTAGTGTGAAACTTGTGAGTTAGCAAAGCACCATCGATCTCAGTTTTCTCCACAGCCATACAAACCATCGGACCCTTTCACACTAATTCATAGTGATGTTTGGGGACCTTCAAAGATTCCTACCTTTTCTGGAAAATGGTGGTTTATTACATTCATTGATGATCACACTAGGGTTACATGGGTATATCTTTTAAAAGAGAAATCAGAAGTAGCTTCGGTGTTTAAAAATTTCTTTGCAATGATTCAAACTCAATTTCAAACTGGTATTCAAATTTTCAGAAGTGACAATGGGAAGGAATTTTTTAATAATGTCTCAGGTCAGTTCTTTTCTGAAAAAAAAACCTTGTGCATCAAAGTTCTTGTAGCTACACCCCCCAACAGAATGGAGTGGTTGAAAGGAAAAATCGCCATCTCCTAGAAATGGCAAGAACACTAAGGTTTTATGGGGGTGAAGCTATCCTCACGGCAGCCTATCTGATTAATAGGTTGCCAACAAGAATCTTAAATTTTCAAAACCCCATCCAAGTTTTACACCAAAGTTTTCCAACCACTCGTTTGATACAAAATATTCCTCTAAGAATATTTGGGAGTGTGGTCTTTCTTCATAACTTCAACCTTCAAAAATCAAAGCATGATCCTAAGACCCACAAATGTATTTTTATTGGCTATGCGATGAATAAAAAATGGTATAAGTGTTTTGATCCAGTGTCAAAGAAGTATTTTGTATCTATGAATGTCACATTTTTAGAAGGTCCACCTTATTATAGCAACCCTCC
The DNA here is from genome assembly GCA_016801395.1 of Leptodermis oblonga. Classification (NCBI taxonomy): domain Eukaryota; kingdom Viridiplantae; phylum Streptophyta; class Magnoliopsida; order Gentianales; family Rubiaceae; genus Leptodermis; species Leptodermis oblonga. The sequence continues at coordinate 27,296,922 of CM028753.1, forward strand.
CCTTCAGGGGGAGACTAAACCAAGTGAAGGTGAGGGTTCAGATTGGTTGTTAAACATTACTCCCACCAATAGTGTGGAATTTACATCTAAAAAGGAGTCAGAACTTGATTCCTTAAAATTGGTAGAAACACCTAAACCTTTGGAAGAGGAGAAACGCTATAAAGGATTTGTGTACTCAAGGAAAAAGAAGGAGGATAGTCTTAAACCTCCTGATCAATATCAGCAACCATCTTCCCAGAGGGTAGATCATGAAGACCAGATCACTAATTTGAGCAATCTGCTCCAGGTAAATATGATTCTTCTAGCTCTTCGAGTCTACCTCTAGATAATTCAGATCTCATTGCTAAGTCTAATCTTCCTATTGCTCTTAGGAAAGGAGTCAGAACTTGTACCACTAAACACCCTTTAGCAAGTTTTGTGTCCTATACTAACCTCTCTCCTTAGTTTTCTACTTTTATCTCAATACTATAAGTCATAGACATTCCTAACAGCATTCAGGAGGCCCTAAAAGTTCCAGAGTGGAGGGAAACAGTTATGGAAGAGATGAAAGTGTTGAATATGAATTCCACGTGGGAGATGGTGGAATTACCGCATGGAAAAAAGACTGTTAGCTGCAAGTAGGTGTTCACAATAAAATATCACTCGGATGGATCTTTGGAGAGATACAAAGCTGGATTGGTTGCTAGGGGATTCACTCAAACCTATGGAGTAGATTACTTGGAGACTTTCTCACTAGTTGCTAAAGCCAATACCATACGGGTTCTTCTATCTATTGCTGCTAACCTTGATTGGCCTCTCATGCAATTAGATGTGAAGAATACATTCCTAAATGGTGATTTAAAGGAAGAAGTATACATGGAGCCTGTCCCAAGGTTTTCAGATAAGGTTGGATCTAAGGTGTGTAAATTAAAGAAGTCTATCTACGGACTTAAGCAATCTCCAAGGGCATGGTTTGATAGGTTTACCAGACTTATAAGGAGTCAAGGGTATAAGCAAGGAAAATCTGATCATACCTTATTTATCCGAGAACAAAATGGGAAGTTATCAGTGCTGATTGTATACGTAGATGATATAATAGTTACTGGTGATGATCTTGAGGAAATGCAGAAGTTAAAGACAAATTTGGCCAAGGAATTTGAAATGAAGGACTTGGGAAAATTACAGTACTTCCTAGGGATGGAGATAGCTAGATCGAAGAAAGGAATAATGATGTCTCAAAGGAAATATATTTTAGACCTGCTGAAAGAAACAAGGATGAGTGGTTGTAGATAGTGTGATACCCTAATTGATGTGAATGTTAAACTGGGAGAGTTTAAAGATGGAGCGCCGACAGAAAAAGGGAGGTATCAAAGGCTGGTAGGTCGACTCATCTACATGGCACACTCGTCCAGACATAACATTTGCTGTGAGCCTGATAAGTCAGTTCATGCAAGCACCAAAAAGGGAACACATGGATGCTGCATACAGAATTCTCAGATATCTGAAGGGAGCCCTGGGTAAAGGAATTTTCTTCAAGAAAAATGATGAAAGAAGTGTGGAAGTGTGCATAGACACTGATTGGGCTGGTGCTATTAATGATAAAAGGTCTACTTCGGGGTACTATACATATGTTTGGGGAAATCTAGTTTCCTGGAGAAGAAAAAAAAAAGTGTGGTTGCTCTTAGCAGTGCTGAACTTGAGTTCAGATATATGGATCTTGGAATTAGAGAAGGTTTGTGGCTCAAAAAGGTGTTACAGGATCTCAATTTTAATGTCAAGCTTCCAATATTGCTCTACTGTGACAACAAATTTGCAATAAGTATTGCTCAAAACCCAGTGCAGTATGATAGGACAAAGCATATTGAGATAAACCGACACTTCATCAAAGAGAAAATTGAAGCTGGTATAATCTACACACCTTTTGTGCCATCTACCTAACAAGTTGCTGATGTGCTGACAAAAGGTTTGGTGAAGAAATCATTTGAAGTCCAGATTGGCAAGTTGGGCATGATTGACATCTTTGCACCAACTTGAGGGGGAGTGTTGAAGAATTAGGAAACTAGTCGTGTATGGTAGTTACCTAATCTTGAAAGGTATCGAATTGGAGTTGCCTAAATCTGAATCCTAGTTTAATTCTGTCTTCTAGTTAGTTACCTAATCCTCGGTGGTTTCTGTGGTTTTCTTGTCTATTTAAAGGACGGACCAGAAACTTGTACGGACATAATTCTGGTTTTAATACATGAGAAAAGAATTCTTCTCTCTCACCAATTTCTACAATCAGGAACAGGAGGCTACTACGAAGCAAAGAAAAAAAAAAATTTCTCCATTCAAATCTAAAATATTGGACCAACTCATATGAGACTGAAAAGAACTTCATAAGACAATGGCAAGGAAGAAAAGAATAAATTTATTGAAAATAAATGCAATGAAATTACTTACAGGGGACTGGATGATGACGATGACTTTAATTATAAGCAACAACGATTTTGATCTCTCTTGTTTCATTCCTTATTCTTTCAGCTGACTCTCCCACACAATTTCTGCACCATTGCACTTCGATCATTTCCAAAGTATTAATATATGCAAAATCCTGAGGAATTTCCACCAAATCTTTGCAATTCTGCAATACAAGTCATTTAAGGTTGGGAAGGTGATCATAAGAGGCATTCCATTCAGCGATGTTCAGAGCTTCCAACTTCAAGAACTCAAGTTTCATAAACTCATCTTCGTTCATTTCCCACTTTAGCCCCTTAGACGCTCCACAGAGTAGTCTCAGAACTCTAAGGTTTGGCAGCCCTCCAATCCTGGAAACATGGTTCCATGGTAGCCGGAATTTAGAAAGAGTCAGTTTCTGGAGACTAAATGGGAGAATGAATTCCCCTGAATTAATAGCCCCACCATAGTAAATTATTTTCAGGGACTCCAACTGAGACAGAAATTCCAATATTGGGAACCGATTGCAATTCTTAGAAGAATCCCATGGCTCTAAGAATATGCATCTCATCTTCAGGACATTAGGAAATCTCTTAAGTAAGCTGATTGTTTCATCGCTACAAGAAAGTGATGGGGTGGATAAACTGACCAAATTATCCAAATGAAAAGAACATCCAACATGCTTATCATCATCTTGCAAGTTAAAACATACATGTTCATTCACATGAAGATGCCTTAAACTTTGCATACTCCATATAGTATTTGGTAAGGTGATTGTACCCTGGAATCCCTTCACCACCAAAGTTTGCAGCTTCCACAGGTTGGATATTGATGGAGGTATAGACCGCACATAACCACTGATAGCCAAATATCTCAAATGACCCATTAGTCCAATTTCAATTGGAAAACTGACTCCCATATTGATGCATTCCAAATCTAGGATCCTAAGAAATGAACGATATATCATACGGACATCTAGGCTCTTTATCCATAGAGGTAAAGAATATCAAGGATCGAGTTGTGGGGCCAGAAGGTCTCGAGTCAATAAAATGATTTCTTCTCAAATAGATGCTCAATCGATAGACAAGATCTGATTTATGCCCACTGTGAAACTCAAAATCATAGTCTAAGTAAGGAAAAGAGACATATGGTTCATCATCCCTGGTCACTAGATGTAAGAAGTCCTCGCATTTGGCTTTTGAGTGGCACAAATCACTCAAAAGATCATGCAGCAGACATGCTTTGACTTTCCCATTGGATCCTGTTTTGGAAATAATCACAAGGATTCTGTTAATCTGCGCTATCAGGTAATCCTGTGCAATATCTTCCAAACGTTAAGACTTAGACTCAGTTTCCTGTATGAGTCCTTCAGCCATCCAGAAATGTGTCAACTTGTTCATAGGAATATCTTTGTCCCTCAGAAAAACTCCCAAATAAAGAAAGCAAGCTTTCGTATACTCAGGCAAATGGTTGTAGCTCAGTTCTAAGATTTCCTTACATTGATTTTCAGGATCTGGATCATTGAATACCTGCGAGCTTAAGCTTTTTAAGATTTTTCCTCACCAATCCTGCATCTTTTCTATTTTTTGGAGGACACCAGCTATTGCAACAATTGCAAGAGGTAATCCTTAAAAATGTTGAGCAATTTGTTTTCCAACAACCAGCAGTTCCCTAGGACAGCCCACGTCTTTGAATATCTTCTTATCTAATAACATCCAACTTTCCTCATCCGACAGCAAACGAATAACGTGTGGATCACTGCCAGGCTCGATTTTTGAGTGCAAATCCCTGAGACGACTAGTTACCAATATTCTACTCCCATTTCTATCATTGGGAAAAGAAATTTCCAATTCATTCCAGGCTGCAATATCCCAAACATCATCCAATATGATGAGATCCTTATTCCCCAACAAGCAGCGTCGCAATTTTGATTGAAGATCTTCGTCAGTTTTCTGACGGATTTTTTCTGTAATCCCATAAATGTCACTTAAAATATCAAGCAGCAATTCCCTTTTTAAGTATACTTGTGATACAGAACACCATGCACGACAAGGGAAGTGATATAGGACATTTTTATTGTTGTACACTTTTCTAGCCAAAGTTGTCTTGCCAATACCTGCCATGCCAACAATGGAAACAATGTCTCGCTGCAAAGACCCTCTCATAGGTTGGTTGATTATAACTTCTTCTTCATCAGTAAGACCCACCATAGTTTCATTGATTGCTGATGCCTTATCCTTTGATATTAACTCACATGAAACCCGGGAGGGATTTTTGAATTTGACAGCATAGGACATGTCAGGAACTTTTGACACTTGTTGATCAATAACAGTAATATCCTCTAACAGATTATGCCAGCAAAAGGAATACTTGGAATGACTATCAAACTCAATTGATTCAACAACATATTCCAATTTAAGTGCTATATCTCTGATGTGATTACACAAATAATTTAGGTATCCCTTCTCAACTTCAGAATCTGAAACTATGATAAGAAAGGATTTCAATGACTCTAAGCCATGTTGTACCTGTATAAGGTGATGCTTCAGTGGTACAATTGACACATGATCGTATTTCAGCAGCTCCTTTATGTTTCTGCAGAGGAAATTAACGAGAGCCAACTTGCAAGTCTTGGAAAAATTGGGCAATGTAAAGGGCTGGCTAAGCTTTCTGATATTTGCCCCTATATGTTTCACCTTATCCCAAAGCCGAGGCAATGAAACCAATATTTCTTTATCACTGCTGGGAAGAACTGAGTAAGAGAGAAGTGATACCCTTCTTGTAACTTCTTCAATCTTTGTGAAGATTATTTCTCCCTTAGGTGAGTTCCTCATCTGCTGACTGCTCATCAGCGGCTTAAAATCTGCAAGTTTGTCTGCAAGGGATTTAATTTGATCTTCTACAATAGCTATCAAAGAGTCATCACTCCAGCTCGTTTTCAATAATTCCACAAGAAATGTGTCTGCCTTAAAAAATCTGATCTTGTAAAGAAATAGGTGAAGTGATACTACCCCATCATCCAATTCTTCAGCTAGTAAAGAATATTTCCTCCCATATTTTGTGCTTTCTTCCTGGCGCAGATCGTTAACGAAATTTCTGAGTTTCTTGCTAATTGTAGAAGTTCCAGTTCTTAGTTGCTTCTTGATCAAATACTCCATGCTTAGAAGCCGAACTTTCATGAGTATCCCAGAACGAGTGATGAAATGATCACTTTCATTGTCATGGTGCACTGCGTGATGGAAAATGGCTACCTTTCCTTGCGTTGCACCAATCTCTGCAAAGAAGCAAGAAGAATCATCCTCTTAAGAAGAGAGATTATGCAAATAAATGTTTACCAGGGACACAAGCTCCTCTTTGAGATCATTGTCACCGCGTGAATAGAGAAGATAGTAGCAAACACTATGAGGATGATGTTCCCTATAACTAGAATACATTTGTCTGTATGAGGCATGGTGGAGAGTAACTTGGAAGCTGAGAAACAGGTTCATGAACTCTTGATTTGCAGGAGAAATCTGATGCTGCAAATCTACAAGTTTAGTAGCCTTCACTTTGCGATTAAGGTGTCATTTTTGTTGATCCAGAAATCAAACGACTGATGTGCAATCTTCACAACCACAAGCCCAATAGGGTTTAAAAAAGGGACGATCCTCAATATCGCGAAAGCTCATAGTTGGAAGATAATTACCAAGAAAGTGGTCATAGATCTGGTTTACCTCATGGCAAAGCACAAAAACTTATTGGTTAAGGCAACCGTTGATTAACAACAGATTCCCTTTTATGCTCTCCAGAAACCGTAACCTATTAGAATTATAACGATGATATCCCTCAAATCGAACTCCAAAGCATCTCCAAATTCCTCTGCCCTCAAAACCTCGTCAGTCTTTCTTCGGCAGTCACCCAGAAAGCTGAGCAATTCGTGAGGCCTCTCAAAATACTTCATTCCGTGACCAGAATCTCTAAGAATCTCTCCAATCTCGCGTCTCAGATCTTCAACTTTGCCACAATGGTCATGTGTTGTCAGAATAAGCTCACCGGCACTACTCCACTCCCATATAGACCGCATAAACATTTTTCCTTCTTCTTGTTCTTTCATCCGCAAAACCTCATCTGCGTTACTCCAGACTTATGGATCGTACAAACATGCCCAAGAAGCACCAGTCGACTAGAATTTCACTTATAACGCTTGACATTAACTGCAAGTCCACTTGCTCCTTCATCCCTTCATACTTAGCATCAATCTAAATGGCCCATTCAACCTTCAACTGCCTCAAGGCCTTCTCAGTAGACATCTCTATCGATTTCTTTCTCAGGTAAGCCGAATCAAATCACTGTTTCTTTCGCGTAAGCACTAATCTTTAGGAGTGGGCATGGTTTGGTCCAATTCAAAAATCGAACCGAATTCGAATTTACTGAATTCGAATAACCCAATTCAAATTCAGTATTCGAATTAGGTTTGGTTTGAAACCGAATTCAAATTAGGAATTCGGTTTTTGAATTTGGTATCCAACCCAAAAACCGATTCGAAAACCGAATTGGGATATATGATTTATATTTTTTTAATTTTATACTTCTCATTTTTTTAATTCCTCTGCCCCACTACATCTCTCTCCCACCCTTCCCCTCCTTTTTCTTTCTCCATGGGAACCCACCTCTGTTCCCTCTTCTTCTATTCATCTATTTTCTTTTTTCTCTTCATTATCTTTCTTTCTTTACTCTTCCTATTTCCTTCTCCCATATCTCTTTCATTTTATTCTCTTCAAGTTTTGGGGAGAAGGTTAAGGTGGTGTCTATTGTTGTTGTTGGTTGGTGGATGTTGTGGATTTGGGAAGGGGCGGCGATGGTGGATCTAGAACTGGACGGTGCTTCTTCTCTTCATATATTTTCTTTATTCTCTTCATTATCTTTCTTTCTTTACTCATCCTATTTCCTTTTCCCATCTCTCTTTCATTTTCTTCAAAGCCTTACTGTGTTAAACTATTAATTTTGGAAACAAATTTCTGAATTCGGTTTCCACGGTCCAAACCAAATTCGACTTGGTTTCTTCAGTTTTAAAACGAATTAGGTTTGGTTTTCGAATTGGCAAAAAAAATTTAAAATTCACGGAAACCGATTCGTTGAAACCGCAATTCGAGGAAACCGATTCGTACCCACCCCTACTAAGCTTATTGTAACAGTGACGACGATGATTGCGTATCATTCCCAAGAAGAGTTACGCTTTACTCTCTTCTCTTTTTCTTTCAGAATTGTTAATTGAATGACACTTTTTACTAAATTATGACACTTTTTAAAAAATTTAGATGTGAAATTACTTTCTTGCCCTTCCCCTTTCTGCTACCTTATGCTGTATAATTGGGGATTTTACTACATAATGTTTCTAACTCCATTCGCTCCATCTCCAACTCCATTTGTTCCATCTCCATTCGGCGATTCAGGTTCCATCTCCATCGCCATCTCCTTCGCTCAATCGGTCCAGCTACGTTTAGGAATGTTTTTGGGTGTTTTTTGCGTTTTCCGATTATGTTTTGTGAATTTTAAGGTAAATTATGTATTAGTTCACCGGAAAAACGGTATTCTGACGAACTGTGGGGAAAATCGCTTAGACGAAGCGATTGAAGCCAAAAAAATGGCCAAAGAACGACAATTGTTTCGACTTCAGTCGCTTGGGCAGAGCGATTGAAGAGGAAACAATCACCTAGTAGAGGCGATTGTTTCCCCTACAATAGCTTCGGCCAAGCGAATGTTTCGGGAAAATTCGCCTTCCCTTGGCAAATTTTCCATGGAAAATTGGGTTAAACAGAATTTAAAAAGAATCGCTCGAACCAGGTGCTTTATTAGCAAAGAATCACCTCCAACGAGCGATTAAATGGGATTTTTTTGCCCTAGGGCGCTAATGTATTCCAATTTAATCACTCGGGGGAGGCGATTTTTTCACATCGGATCGCCTGCAAGGGGCGATTTTTTTACATAGAATCGCCTGGTATGGGCGATTCTTTTACATAGAATCTTCTTGTATGGGCGATTCTTTTACATAGAATGGCAAAAGAAATGTGTAAGGATATTATTGTCTTTTCGCCACTTAAAATTTTAAAAAGTGTCCAGTGTTTAGTAAAAAATGTCCTACAATTAACATGCCCCTTTTCTTTTTCTCTTTTTTTGAGGGTAAATTACATTTTAACACCCTCAAAGTTTGGAGTAACTACCATCACTCCCCTAAAGTTTTGAAAAACCACCATTACCCCCTAAATGTTCATAATTTATCCAAGTAACAAAAACACCTTTCACGTTTGTATTCAATTTTCTTACTGGAATAATTGTTATAATAACAAAAACCTACCTCAGGAGATAATGGTTATATTAACAAAAACTCAGGAGATAATGGTAAATTTTTAAAATTTTAGAGGGTTAATGGTAATTTTACCAGACCTCGAGGGAGATAAATGATATTTACTTTTTTTTTTTCAACCAGAAAAAAGTCCAACTTTATTTTTGCCTTCCCATTTTAATTCTGGTTTTAATTGTGGTGTAAATTACCAAAATCTCTTGAAATTTATTAAAATTATCAAACAAACCATGTCGCATATATATCTCAAAATAAAAATGTCAATTCAAAATGGTGTATTTTAAACTAAAGAAAGTCAAAAGTATCCAAAACATAGGTGTTGAGTTCCCTGCATACACCAGCTAGAGCGACTATTAAGTTTAAACCCCCAACATTAGGTCATGGTTTCCCCCTTGGTAAAGCTTGAAGAGCCTCCCATAGTTGTTTGCGATGTCCTCGAGTGTGACAGTCATAAACAAAGGAGACTAGAACCGGCATAGCAATATGCGGGTGCAGCAGCTTAAAGGGGACAAAATGATCTTGGTTTTCCTGGAGGCTGAGCGCGAGCTCACTCTTCCAAAAAAATCCAGATAGGCAACATGAAACCCCAACATTAAGGCTTTGTTCTCTTTGTGACCAAATTTGTAATTTTTGTTTTGAAAAATGAATTTATTTCAAAGGAAATTGTTTTCTCATAAAAAGTGTAGGACAAGGATTAAGAAAAATGTAATGATTATATTATTTTTTAAAATAAATTGAGGGGAGATTTAGAGAGAATTTTAAATTTTATATTTAGTGAAAGATGAACATGTTTAGATAATTTTTTTTTTTGGAGGAAAAAGTGATGATTTACCTAGAAAGAAATGTGATTCGAGCATCCCTAGTCCATTGACAAGTCCACAGACAAGTGACCTTAGAGAAGCTGAGGAGGTCCGGGTTCTACATAGAGGCCCTATAATGATTTCGGATCTAAGTCTATATCAAAGGGATCCACTTGTAGATATCATTGGGCCAATGACGCGGAGCAGAGCAAGAAGAGTTCAAGAGGATCTTAACAATATTGAGCAAGCTTGCGCACAGGATGCTCAACTGATAGTAGAAGCCAATGCCTTGTAGAATAAAGCCGGAAAGGTTCAAATCGCCACTCTCCTTACAATTCTTGAAGAAGAGGCACAGATCACCATTCCGAAATGAAGAGAAGGCTGTTTCTTGAAGTTCTTGAAGACGCCGGAAGGTTCTTTAACTTTAAAGAGACGTTTCTTGAAGTTCTTGATTTTCTTGAAAATGTTGAATTTCATATTTTGCATAATCTTGAAGAATCTTGAAAATCTTGAAATTCTTTATTCCGAAATGATTCCGAGATATTCCAGAAGATTCCGGAAGCTCCCTACATCAAATCCACCATGCGCCATCAACAATTGGGCCGAACCTCCATGGACCCCATTCCACATCATCAGTTCGGCCAGCCCATCAAGGAAGCCCACACGCAAGGCCTATTCCACTAGGGTTTGCAAAATAAGGGTTAGGGTTTGGGGGAAAATAAGGGTTTGTGCATGTTCCTTATTTTACCCTTAGTTTGTTACAAGTTGTTTAGTTTGTTACAAGTTTGTTACAACTAGACTAGCTTGGTAGTTTCTCAAAAGGATCACTTCTTGATCTCCATTTTGGAATAGGATTTCCAATTATTTTCCTATTTATTTTTTCAAGAAAATTTGGATGCCCTCATCTTTTAAGGTAACTGAATTTCCTTTTCTTTTTATTACCATTACCTACTTCTTTCAGGTTTGGTATTGTAAAGGAAACAAGTCTCTTGCTTGATTTGTTTCCAATTCTAGTTCTTTTCCTAGTTCTTTTAGGTTAAGATTTTGGCTGCCTATTCCCCTATAAATAGGCATTCGAGTTCTCCATCATAATACAATATTCACATCTTTAAACTGTTAGTTTGAGTACTCCCCTTTTATTTCCTTATGTATTTTGCATGCTTGTGATTTACATATTACATGAAACTTAGCTAATTAGGTTATTTGCTCTACCTAATATTCGCATGTTTCAGTCTTCTCTTTACTTGGTTCGATAATTGCATGTTATATTAGCTTAGGTTAATTTACTTGTTTATGGTTTTTGAGTAAAGAGTAAGATATATACGAGCTACGCCGCTTAATCAGACTTTCCTTGGCAACTTATCCGCATGTGTACTTCGGACAACAGCAATTGGTATCAGAGCTAAGGCTGGTTTAGTGGCTGGAGGAGGTTGAAGTAACCCAACCAAATCATCATCAGGTGTTTTCTTTTCGTACTTTCTTGCTTTTCTTAAAAAGTGTGGGACAATTACGCATCTTTGGGGGGGAAATTTTTTTTTTTCTTCCACATATTGAATTTTGATTATTTGGTGCTGTTTTCAGAATATTTGGATCGAAATTCTTCAAAACTTAAATTTGAAATTCTTGCTGCAAATCGAAATTAAATTCTAGACTTTGAAAATTTGTTGACTGTTCGGGTTTTTGGTTTCTAGGGTTTTGAATTTTGGTTGAAAATTTTAATCGCCTTTTGCTTTACGACATAGGGTTTGAGAGACACTTTAGTGCTGCTGTTTGTGCGACTAATTGCCGGGTTTTTATGACTATTTTCTACTCCTTTTGTGCGTGGTGAGTTTTGTGGCTGATCTTAAGCAGCTCACCGTATCTGCACTTTGTGATTTGCATGCACTGGTTCTGGATAATTTCTTTTGAATTCTTGAAAATAGATTGAATTCTTGAATTTGTGTCCTTGTGCTGCTGAATTTATCTATAAGAATTGGTTAGTGAGTCAAAATTGAACTTTGCTGACCCTAGGGGTTTTTCTTAAAACCGCATATTTGTGTCTTTTGTGGCAACTATTGAGTAAGGATTGTTTCCTCCATGGTTTAAGGTGTATTTGCAAAGTTGATAGTGTTTGATTTTTGACACTACTCCCCATAGCACTACACTTTACAGCCAAAGAGGACTCTGTTCTTCATTGGGAATATTCTTCATTTTCACTGTACTTGCAAAGTTGATGGTGTTCGATTACTGACACTACTCCCTACAGCACTACACTGAAATTCTAAGGAATTTTTCCGCCACTGGGGGGTTTAAAATTCGCAATTTGCTATATCTGCATATTGGGGGAATTGATAATTTGCTCGGATTGTTTTCTTTGATTACCTATCGGGTAGGTGATCTCTTCTTTGGTTAGTTTTAGGATTTTCCTAAAGTTGTTCAACTCTGCTTATTTCTTGATTCTATTCAATTCTTGAATTGCCCTACTTTCAACTACTAGTTGTATCTTTTCAAGCTAACTGGACTTTTACTCTTGAATTATAGTTTGCATTTTGTTATCGTGCACAAGCCATTATTTCTGAAATTTGAGGGCTTCACCCTAAAATTTTCTTGTTGTGTACCTCTTATCTGAACTATATTATAAATATCATTTGCGAAAAGATTTTCAACTTCAAAATAGAACCAAGTATCTACTTTTCAAAAATTTTGCTTTTTCCTTAAGTATCATTGCTTTGTGTGAATTGCTGTTTGCCTTATACCTTTGTCAATACTTGGAGGTTGAGTGGTAAAAGGCTTGCGTGAACATACTACAAGGGCACCACCCTAGAGTGAAACACTGGTTTGTGTGTAGTTGTTAGGTGGGATACACTTGGGGGACAAGGGGGTAAGGTTACTACTAATTTTTCCTTGTTCTTAGCAGAAAATTTTTGGCTTTTTAACCAATGTCAGGTGGTGCTTCCATTCCCATTGGGAATGAGCAATTGCGCAAATCTCAGAGCAACTTGCTAACCTCGCGGAGGAGGTTGCTGAAATGAAAGCTGAAAGGGAGCATAGGCGTGAGGAGTAAGAGAGGGACGTCCCTAGTAACGACAACACTTCCTTTGCCAAGGCTTTTGAGGGTCTAAGTCAATGCAAAATAACCATGCCACCCTTCGCAGGAGGTACGAATCTGGAGGATTACTTAGACTGGGAGGTAAAGATGAAGCGTATATTTGAGCTTTAGTCAATCCCGGAACACAAGAAGTTCCTCTCGTGATGGTCAATTTCATAGACTATGCCCTGGTCTGGTGGAATCAAAAGATGGAACAACACAAGAATACGCATCCCATGCGAGCACGTGCTTCGCCTCTAACTTGGTTTGATTTAACAACTACTATGCGTAAGACTTTCGTTTCTGATTACTATTTTTGGGAAATGTATAAGAAATTACATACTCTTATACAAGGATCTTTATATGTAGACGTATATTATAGAAAGTTAGATATGGCCAAAATTAGGGCAAATGTAATAGAAGATAAAGCTGCTTCAATGGCTCATTTTCTTAGTGGCCTAAACAGGGGTATAGCTTTAGCCGTTGAACTGCAAAATGCCATAACACTGACAGACATGTTGCACAAAGCTAGGGTTATGGAAGAATACCTGAAGACAGTTCTGCCCAGCGCCCCACTGGCTTGGAGAAAGAATCCGGTTTACTCTCCACCCGCAAAGAAGCTGTTTAACTCAGAACGGAAGGTTATCGTCCCCACTACCACCCTGTCTGCATCTAAGCTAAAGACGCCATCAACACCTCGGCAATCAATTAGCAATGTCACTTGCCATAGATGCTCAGGCCGTGGCCACTACATGCGCGATTGTCCTAACATTTGGAAGGTATTATTGGGGTAAGATGGTGAATATATTTTAGAAGAGGATGAACAAACTGTTAACCGCTTTTCATAGTTAACTGACGGTGCTAAGTCTACTGAACAGGTTGAGCAATTTGTGTTCATTGAAGAAGATCCTACTCAGAACTTGGTTACTCTCACCTTGACTATAGCTGCTGTCCAGGATACGTCTCAATGGACAAACATCTTCCAAGCCAGGACTAAAGTTAATGGGAAGTTGTGTGTTCTGATAGTTGATGGAGGAAGTTGCACAAATATGGCCAGTGAATATATCGTCGAAAAGCTAAAGCTCCCCATACTCAACCATCCATATCCTTATCGGCTACAATGGTTCGATAGCTCAGATGGCTACAGGGTCACAAAGCAGGTAAGCGTACCATAAGCTATTAGGAAGTTCGAATCCACAATTTTATATGATGTGCTTCCAATGAAGGCGTGTCACATTCTGCTCGGACACCAATGGCTTTTCGACTTGAAGGCAACTCACGATGGGGTCACCAACAGTTACTCGGTCTGTCGGGAGGGCAAGATCCACATGTTCCTACCTATGCCACCTACAGAAGTGCTTTTAGAATCTATCCGGATGAAGGACGCCATCGCCAAATAGGAAGCTAAAAAGCCCCTGACCAAGAGGAAAGGGAAAGAACTTGTAAAGTAGTAGTAAGGCAAACTCAGATCAGCCTAATCAGGAAGAAGTTAAGAGTAGCTTTTTTGCTACAGTGGGGGAAGTAGAATAGGTGTTAGTTGAGAAAGGTTGTGTACTAGTTTTAGTATGTAAAGATAACTGTGCTAACCCTGACGACGTTACTCAGGATATTTCTATGGAAGTCGAATATTTGTTGCAGGAATACAACGATGTCTTTCCAGGAGAGCTGCCACAAGGATTGCTACATCTGCGTGAGATTGACCATCAAATCGACTTCGTGCCTGGCACCTTTAGGATTGACAAATCTATAGACAAGTGAATCCAGAGAAGCTGATGAGGTCTGGGTTCTACACAGATGCCCTACAATGCTTCAGGATCTAAGTCCATATCAAAGGGATCCACTTATAGATATCATTAGGCCAATGATGCAGAGCAGAGCAAGAAGGGTTCGAGAGGATCTCAACAATCTTGTGCAAGCTTGCGCACAAGATGCTCAATTGATAGTAGAAGCCAACACATTGGAGAATAAAGCCGGAAAGGTTCAAATCGCCACTCTCTTTACAATTCTTGAAGAAGAGGCACAGATCACCATTATGAAATGAAAAGAAGGCTGTTTCTTGAAGTTCTTGAAGACGCTGAAAGGTTCTTTAACTTTAAAGAGACATTTCTTGAAGTTCTTAATTTTCTTGAAAATGTTGAATTTCATATTTTGCATAATCTTGAAGAATCTTGAAAATCTTGAAATTATTTATTCCAAAATGATTTCGAGAGATTCCAGAAGATTCCGGAAGCTCCCTACATCAAATCTACCATGCGCCATCAACAATTGGGCAGAACCTCCATGGAGCCTATTCCACATCATCAGTTCGGCCAGCCTATCAAGGAAGCCCACACGCAAGGCCTATTCCACTAGGGTTTGCAAAATAAGGGTTAGGGTTTGGGGGAAATAAGGGTTTGTGCATGTTTCCTATTTTACCCTTAGTTTGTTACAAGTTGGTTAGTTTGTTACAAGTTTGTTAAAACTAGACTAGCCTGGTAGTTTCCCAAAAGGATCCCTTCTTGATCTCCATTTTGGAATTGGATTTACAATTATTTTCCTATTTATTTTTCAAGAAAATTCGATTGCCCTAATCTTTTAAGGTAACCAAATTTCCTTTTCTTTTTATTACCATTACCTACTTCTTTCAGGTTTGGTATTGTAAAGGAAACAAGTCTCTTGATTTGTTTCCAATTCTAGTTCTTTTCCTAGTTCTTTTAGGTTAAGATTTTGGCTGCCTATTCCCCTATAAATAGGTATTCAAATTCACCATCATAATATAGTATTCATATCTTTAAACTATTAGTTTGAGTACTCTCCTTTTATTGCCTTATGTATTTTGCATGCTTGTGATTTACATATTACATGAAACTTAGCTAATTAGGTTATTTGCTCTACCTAATTATTCACATGTTTTAATATTCTCTTTTCTTGGTTTGATAATTGCATGTTAGATTAGCTTAGGTTAATTTACTTGTTTATGATTTTCCAGTAAAGAGTAAGACTCATACGAGCTATGCCACTTAATCAGACTTTCCTTGGCAACTTATCTGCATGTGTACTTTGGACCACATCAGAATGTAAGTAAACGGAGCCAAAATATTTAGCAACAATCCAACTGAGCAAAATCTATCAGTTTCAAAATTACTAGTAAGGAAATACTTTTACTTTTAAGAATAAATAAAAAAAAAATCACATAATAGAGGATCTACTGCTTGTTGGGAGGAAGTAATTTTAATGAAATAAATAAGCAGGAAAACCTCCTCAATTGTTAGAACAACTTAGGAGTGTTAAGTAAGATCAACAACCAATCACTAATGAAAGATAAATTCAAAAGTATAAAACAAAACAGAAGAACACACATAATTTTTGCATTGAAAACCCCTTCAATGAGAAGAGTTCATGGGACTATTCGTTCACTCCAAATCTCCACTATAATCAAATCAACAATATAGTACAATTTTAAGCAAATACACAATTAAGATGTGGCACCAAATTGGAAAACAGAAATCAAAACTCTAAAAAACTTCACTAGAAAACCAATAGTAACTCACAAAAATTATAGAAAAATATCTAATCTTTAAAATCCGATCTTCACAGTTTAGACTGACTATCTATGAGTCTTCTTTCTCTAGTTCAAAATTTAGACCAATCGAACAACAACGTTTGAACCTCAAATCGAACAGTTTATCACGACAACTATGTGCTAAAAATATTGTTGATGAAATTCTCTAGACTTTTTTGCCTTCGCTTCTGTCAGAGACTTCTGAGGGATACCTAATGAGAGTATTTTGCATACGCTTATCTAACCTTTAATTTTACCATTGTTCCATCTAAATTTTAGTATTTGATGTTGAATTGGACTAATTATGATTATTTTCATGTTAGAGAGTATGTGGAGAAAGATTGATGAGAATTGGAGAAAAAGAGAAGAAAAGAAGATGAGAAGAAAATGAAGAACCAATCAACTTTGGAAGACCATAACTTGAGCTACACAGCTTCAAATTGGGTGATTTCTAATGCTATGGAAAGATCAAATAAAGGTCTACAACATTCATGAAGACAAATTTGGCCAGTTCACACTTCCCAATGCTCAAATATTGGTTGCAAGGTGGATACAAATTCTTCCGTAAAAGCTAGAGAAATGCTGATAGCCGTGGCCATGCGAAACGAAAATTCAACTACTGTATTACTAATTATTTTTTTATTTATATATATATATATATATATATTTTAATTCTGATTCTTGGGCAGCTGGCACCAAACAGCCCCTAACATAAGTGGCAAGACTTAAGAACTAATTGTAGGATGCCATGTGGTGATGACTGGACGCCAATTAGGGCTGACTGGGTAGTAGACCAAGTGTCGCTTCTTCTTCTCGTGAAGTACACCAAGGCAGTGGAAGAATCTGAAACTTGAAGCGGTGATAACATTTGGGCGAAACAACTATATCTTTGGTTTTTCAGTTGCTACGATGGTTCCTATTAATTGGAAGCAGCGATGTTGAGAGCAACCAGTAAAATGGTACAGATAAGTGGCGAAAGCGAGAAGTAGGATAGCATCGATAGAGTATAGTTTTGAAGCGGTGAACGTTTGTGATACTGAAAGGTAGCGGAAAGAAGACAGGGCCGGAGACAAAGAGTAGACCGATGTGGTTGCGACTTCGCGGCTGGAGAAGAGTTCGGACAGATCATCTAGAAGTGGCGATCGGATTGAACCCAGTGGCGGTGGTTGCGCGACTTAAAGCCACGATGGCATAAGCAAATCTAGAAGAGGGGTAGCAAGAGATCTAAGCGAAGGCAGTTTCAACGAAAACGAAGTGGAGTTTCACGAAGACCTAAACGCAGCAGATTTGGTCTATCGTTGCAAGGTTTTCTTCTTTCGGCAGACGGCTGGGGGCATGAAGCAACGACAACAGTAATCAGATTAAGAGGAGTGCCGAAAACACAGAGTAGCAAGAGAAATTGGAAGAAAACAGTCTCTGGAATTCATGGAAGAAGGAAGCGCCATGGGTGGAAGTGAGATGGATGTGGCGGCGGAGATGGGGGCTGAACCAGTCGCCGGAATTCATGAAAGTTAGTGGCGGTTGATGAAAAAAATAGATGGGAAGATGAATAGTTTTTCACGGTTAAAAAAACCATAAACTATAAATATAAAATTGAGCAAAAGAAACAACAAAAAGCATTAAAAGGAGAAATTACATAAGTAAAAAAAAATAAAGATGATAAATTCATGGAAAGAAATAAACTATTCTTACTTAGTGACGCTTTTTATTGTCACTAAAAGATGAAATATTGAGATTTCTCTCTTGTAGCGACATTTAAGTTGTTTAATTTAATTTCTTGCTAATTTTAAAAAGGTTCTATGGTTGGACAATTTTGCCCTTGAAAAATAAGAGCCGTTAGTGGGTTAACGGAAATGGTTGACGGAATGTAATGTTTTGTTCCATTTTCGAAAGATTTGTGATAAAAAAATAATTTTCAAAGATTCGTGTCCATTCTAGTAACATGGGCAAAGGTCATGATGAACTAAGTAATTCACTCTTCCAAAGATGGCCATGTTGAACAATGTAAAGCAATTGCTTTAAGAAGTGGGAAAGAGTATGATGTTTTCAAGAAGAAAGAGAGGCAAGAGGTTGATAATTCTATGCTTGAAACAAAGAATGGAAAAATTGTGCTTGATGTGGTTGAGAAAGAAAAGCCACAAGTGAAGGAAGTTGAGAAACCTAAACCATTTGTCAAGCCTTATGTTCCAAAATTGCCATATCCAAAAAGGGTAGTGAAAAAATTAGATGAAAGTCTTTCAAAATTCATTGAAGCTTTGAAGACTTTGAGCATCAATTTGCCACTCATTGAGTTCTTTGCAATACAACCCCAAGTGTGCTAAAGTTGTGAAGGATCTCTTATCAAGTAAGAAGAGTTACAAGTTAGATGAAATCGTAGCTTTAACGGAGGAGTGTAGTGCAATTATCCAAAGAAAGCTACCTCCTAAGTTGAAGGATCCCGGTAGCTTCAACATTCCATGTGTGACAGGTAACACTTCTTTTCCCAATGTGCTTATGATTTAGGAGCAAGCATTAATTTGGTTCCATTATCCGTCTTTGAGAAATTGGGTGTGAGAAATGCTTTGACAAGAACAAATATAAAGTTACAATTTGCAGATAGATCCATTGTGTATCCAGAGGGTGTTTTGGAAAATGTATTAGTTAAAGTGAGGGATCCATTTTTCTAGTTTACTTTGTGGTTTTGGATATGGAAGACAAAAAGGGTGAAGCTACAATTTTTGGTCGGCCATTCCTTGCCACTAGTGATGCTTTTATTGAAGTGAAAAGGAGTCTCTTGACTTTGAGAGTTGAAGATGAGAAAGTGGTATTTTGTGTTTGCAAGGAGGAACCTTCAAATAAGAAACCCATGGATTGCAAGGTGGTCTCAGTTATTAAAGAGGAGGATGAATTCTCTTTAAGTGAGTCTAACTTGTTTGAAGAAGGTGATTCATTTTCTTGTGATAATAATGAGAAATTCTTCGATTATCTATTGGGGGATTTGAATGATAATGTAATGGCGAAAGTCTTGGAGACAAATGGTTTGTTCAAAGGAATGAAGAAAAAAAGAAATAAAGATGTTGGTGCTAAGATGGGAAGCCCAAATCATGAAGATAGTGAATCTTGTGCATTTTGTTCTATGCCCAATGCTCCGCAACCTAAGGCATGTTTGAGAATGATAAAGTCCAAATCTTCCTCTAAGATCAAGCATGATCTTGAGGGAAAATCCAAAATTGTCGAAGAGGGTGAATCTTCAAGTGCTAGGAAGAAGAGGAACAAAGTGAAGAAAAAATGTGGCTTCCCTGTGGTTTGAAATTTATGATGAACCTCTTCCATGTGGGTGAATTCGAAGCAAATGGCAAGGTGATCAAGCCATTATTTGGAAGAGGATACTGAGTCACGTTTAAACTTCGTCGAGTCGGCGACGTGAAACACTTTGCGCTTGTTGGGAAGCACCCCAACCTAACAATATCTTTTAGGAATTCTAGTACTACCACACTCCTCATACTATCCTTCAAGAGTTCATCATGATTTCTATCAAAGGCCATCTCATCATAAGGGAGTACTTCTTTTACCCTAAACATTGAGGACAATGCATACTTTTAAGTTTGGGGGAGTTTGAAGTTTGTGGAATGAGTTTTGTTCTTTAGTTGCGTTTATGCTATAATGGATAAATGTTAATTTAAGTGTTGTTATGATTAGGAGTGTTACTTGGTGAATTGAGCATAGTTGTGATAATGATGTGAGAAGTAACCAAATTTTTTGTTTTTCTTTATTGTGTGCTTCTGTGATGATGTGTTTGTTAGTTTAGTTTAAATTTTGGCTTAAAATCTAAGATTTCATTGAAATTAAAAAGTGGGAAGGAGTGGCCAATGATAGATTTACTCCACGTGTTGACTTTGAAAGATGAAAAGCATAGGGCTTTTAGCCGGTAAATAAGAAAGGGACTAGTTGATGACTTGTTTTGGCTGTAAGTGTGTTAATTTCCACATAATAAAGAAAAGTTAAGAATATGTTAAACTTCATGTATGCCTTGCAATTGAGTGGTGTAACTTATAGGCCTTGGTGTAGTTGATCTTTGATTGACTTCTTGTATGGTGGTTGACTCCACCCAAATGCGTGAGGAGTCATTGTTATCTTATTGGACCGGACAAAAGGAAAAGGGTAAATGTTTGTGCTAAATATTTTGTGAAATTGTCATTCTGCTATGAGACTGGTTTTGGGTGAAAATTTTGCATTCACTATGCATTTGTGCCTAAATGAACTTATATGAATGAGAATGTGACACCCTAGCCCTGACCTCCCTGTTTCACATGAGAGCCGCGACCGAGATGCCGAGCCTGGTTCGCAACAGGACTCATTCATGATATACAAAGTAATCGCTAAATGAATAAGACATTCATTTAAAGTAATAAAACTCCAAGCTATATTATATTCTTCAAAAGATACACACTCTAATTCGCACTATTACATTTAATATTTAAAAAGGCTAAAACTACAGTACTAGCGTTCCAAAAACTAATCAAAAGATCCTTCATCCGCATCATGCTAGTAGCGATTACTCCTGAGATATGTTGCATGCAAAATGTCTAGGGGGTGAGCTTCCATAAGCTCTATGAGGTCGCACTATAAAAATCATTACCGAATAAACAATTACAGGCACATAACACATAACTCCTACATTAATAAGGGGGAACACGTAAGAGATAGAAAGAGTATAATTAGCAAGCTATAATGGGGATCTATATGACCCTTTGAAAAGGATTACCGACTATACTTTACCTGAACTTGGACACTGTGCAATGTAAAACTTGTACACTGCACAATGTTAACTGTGACACTGTACAATATGAAACTGGTATACTGTACAATGTGAACTGCTTCTCGTCAACAACGCCCACAACTGAACTGTAACTGTGGTAGCTCTCGAGATATCACCGAACTACCTATTTAGCCATTTAGTCGGACGCTCAAACCCGACGTTGACACACCGATTTCAGCAACTAAACAGGGTTTATGGATCCCAACTGGAATGCACAACTAACTTTGAACACTGAACTTTATCACTTAACACTTAACATGGAACACTTAACACTTACACTTAAATTGTAACTTCACAATAATTTCAGTTATACGATAAATTTAGATAGATACTTCATTTATACACATAACTCAACATTGGAGAACACATATCTACATATATCACAGATATAAACATTGCACTTTACATGCTCATAAGTCACAATTATACACATTATTTATAAAGCATGCATTTTACTAGATATAAACTTTAACATTAATATAATAAAGAATGCTAACTCATTTATTTACTCATTAAAATATTTAACCCCTTTAGTGCGAATACTCACCTCGTAAATATCGCTAATATTTGGTAAGCAGATCTGCATTTTCATAAATATCATAATTTAGACTGTATCCGTAATATAAATAAATCTTTAAATTCCAGGTTTTTATAAAAATAACTTCTATTTTATTAAATAATTTTATAAGAAATAATATAATTTTTATGCCGTAAAACTATTTTACTTATTCCTATTTTTTTTAAAAATGATTTATAACTTTTAAACTTTATTTCTAAATTATTTCGAAAATACCTAACAAATATACAAAATTTATAATAACTTCTAATTTAAGAAAATAAGGATTTAAAATTCTCTAAATGGTGGTTAAAATAATTTTAGTAAAGATTTATAAAAGGATTTGTAAAGAAATTACCAAAATAACTAAAATTATACAAAAATCAATTTTTCAGCATCCAATCTGTTTTACTCTATTCACTGGAGCATGAATCGGTTTTATCCGATTCCCAATCGGTTAAAACCGATTCGTGCCCAAAAAACTTGATTTCTAAGTTTTGCTTCGGGTTCTTGCCAAATCTTCCCTAAAATCATTTATACTTTAATTCTTTTTGCAAGAGTCCTTCCTACAACATCCTTACAACATTTCTATTGATCCATAACAATTTTAACTACATTAAATCATAAAGATTTAAATCAAACCTGTAAAACTCCATTTTTCTAGTTTTATGCATTTTCATGAATCTTGTCCATTTGCTAACATTTAACTAAACCAAAACCGTTTTACCTTGATGTTCCAGAGCCTCCCTAGCACGAAATCAATGTTGTGAACTTCGGATTCCTGCTCCAATCCTTCTCCTTCTTAGCTTCTCCTTTCCTTCCTCCTTCCTTCTTCCTTTCGCTTTTTTCTTTCTTTTCTAGTTTGGTTAGTATTTTGGCAGAGCTTGGGCAGGGTTTTAGTGAGGGAAATGGCTGAGGGAGAAGGCCTATTTATAGGTAAAATGCCTAAGGAGGTATCAAGTTCGTTCCTATCTTGAAATTTTATTTTTTTAAAGTCCAGCATGGAATCAATTTTTCCCGATTTGTAATCGGTTATAATAAATCCAAATTGGTTTTCCCCGATTTAGAATCAGTAAAACCGGTTGTCTTATCCAACGAATGGTTTTACCCTTTTTCGAATCGGGTAAAACCAATTGTAAGTCGGTGAGATTTTTTCTTTACTTTTTAAATCGGTTTTACCCTTTTAGAAATTGGGTAAAATTGTTTTGGGAAGCGGTGGAATAAGTTTTCCCAATTCCTAATCGGTACTACCGATTGCCTTATCTTACCAATCGGTTTTACCCTTTTTGGAATTCGGTAAAACTAATTGGTCCCAATTTTTTCTATTTTTCACTTA
The DNA here is from genome assembly GCA_016801395.1 of Leptodermis oblonga. Lineage (NCBI taxonomy): Eukaryota > Viridiplantae > Streptophyta > Magnoliopsida > Gentianales > Rubiaceae > Leptodermis > Leptodermis oblonga. The sequence continues at coordinate 27,319,772 of CM028753.1, forward strand.
TTTTCTAATTTCTTTATTTATTTCATAATTCCTAAAATTAAACTAATATATTTATTTTCATATATCCTTAAATATAATCCTATACTTAAATTAATATCTTAATTCTAAATTAAACATCCCAATTTCTAAACTAAAATCCAAAACATAACACCTACGCCATAAAATGTTTTAATAAAAAATTATTTTAAGAAAATTCCCAAAACTTTATAACTATACCTAATTAAGTTGGAAAACTAATAATATGATAAAATATAAATTATAAAGGTTAAGGTAGAACGAGAAACTACAGGGTCTTACAAAGAATGAGAAAAATGCCCTTACATTGAATGAGGAGGTACCCTGTGATGGCAACCAATCTCTAATAAGTCAATCTCTATTAACAACACGATTGGGGGAAATAAGTGAATAAAGTGTAATGAGGTCACCTTGCGCTGAATTTGAAAGTCTGGTTTGATTAGATACCTCTCCCTCTCCTCTGTGCAGGTTTGTTGAAGAGAAATGGAGCCTAGGTAAAAGAGTAAGACCACCATCTTGGCATTACCACGTGGAATATCTTGTTTTCCTTCTTGATTTCACACACACACACATGACACAATTATAGCCTTAACTTGTTACTTTTTTGTACCCTTTTGAAGTAATGGTTGAATCCCTTTGCTTGATTCTTGATTGAGTTAATGGATCTTTGAGGGTAAAACGCTACTTTCGCACCTCTTGTAATTGAAAGATTCTTGAAAAAGATGAGCTTGAATTGTCTTTGAGAGACCATTATTTTGAAAGAAATTTGAATTCAAGAAAATGGAGAGAGTACGTTGTTTGTTTTGGATGAATTTTGGTTCTCATTACTTAAGGGCAAGTAATGGTTTATGTTTGGGGTGTTGATGAGCGTATTTTGCATACGCTTATCTACCTTTTAATTTTATCATTGTTCTATCTAAATTGTAGGATTTGATATTGAATTGGACTAATTATGATTATATTCATGTGACTGTGGATAAAAATTATGTTGCAAAAGCTGGAGAGCCGCGGCTATCTGGAGCTGCGAGAGAAAGTTTCCAATTTTACAACTAAAGCCTTGGCCACTTAAATCTTTACTTTTTAGTCATTTCCCCAAATCCTACATTACATACATTATATGTAAATTCTAGAGGACTCTCTTCACACTTTAGTTTTAGTTTTAGCAATAAAACACACACACACACACTCTCTCTCTCTCTCAGGCTAGTGTAGCTTTTACAAGTGGCTCTTCTCTTTTCTTGCTATTTGGGGAAGAAGGGTCAAACTTTGCATTGGATTTGTGTTCTTGGTGACAAAGGAGCATAGCCCATGGATGGTTTAGTCTTTTCTTCCCTCTCTTTTGTTATGTTTTGTGATTCTTGTACTATTTATGCTTTTATGATGATTATTAGTCTTAGTAGGTAAACTCCCTTAGGGGAGGGGTTAGAATGATAGATTCTTGTTGATTATTGATGAACTCTATAGATATGTGATTGGGTGGTTGTTATATTCATGTTTTTATCACTCGCTTCAATTGAATGTGAAATAGGGGCGACCAACCTTTATACACATTAGGTGTTTGTAGAAATGACTTAATTGCAATTCTTCAAATCGAACACTAGTGATAGGATTTTGATGCTAATTAGATAGCAATATACTAATTGGATTCAAAAGTCTTTTAAGGCAATTAATCCTAATGGCTCAAAACCCAAAAATTAACATGGGAGCATAGGTGATTGAGGGAATTGAAACAATCTATGTGACTTGATTAGGTTTAGATTTACAAGTGTTTGCCGCCTACATTAATTTTGTACTAATTGCATATTTATAAAGGAATTCGATAAGAGATTTGGAACTTGATATCTAACCCCAACCCTTCTTTATCCTTGAATTAGATTTAAACCATTCATAATTTGCTAGTCTATTTAGTTTTCTACACAAAACAATATTTTGGAATCAATTAGCGGTCGACACATTTGAGTTCACTACATACATTTTCTTTAGTTATTGTGGGATAGACCCATGCTTGCAACGGTATTACTTGTTGCGACACCGTACATTTGCGGTCCTACTTATTTCACATCAATATCACAAAACTTATCTTGAACTATGAAATAATGGACCACAACATGCCTATTTATAGATATAGCATGTTCTATTGAACCAAGGATTTAGTTTTAATTCAATCGAGTTTCTGATTAATGATAAATCCTTCTGTATTTATTATTACTTATTACTCTTAATGTGTTTATGATTTACCCATTACTTATAATGGGTTTATGATTTACCAATTACTCTTGAACTTATCCACATATGTTGGGAGCCCAAACCCAACAAATCTCCCCCCTCCCGACCATGTGGAGGAACTTGCCAACTTGACAAGTGAGCAACATAATTCAAACTTCCTTCTTGCTAAAACTTGGTTAACATATCAGGTTCATTATCGTCTGTATGCAACTTTTCCAATTCAACCAACTTCTTATTCAGCATATCTCTTATCCAATATACCTCAGATCAATTTGCTTTGACTTCGAATGAAAAGTAGGATGCTTACCAAAATAAATAGTACTTTAACTGTTACACTGCAACACATACCTTACTTGAGAGTAACCAAGTTATGTAAGAAACCTTTTCAACCATAATAATTTTTTACATGTTTCAATAGCTATAATGCATTCAGCTTCAATGGTTGACAATGCGACGCACTTTTACAATCTTGACTGCATCCCCTTGCAAAGGTATTAAGTAGAAGTAGACTTTCTTGTATCAACATCTCTAGCCATATCCGCATATATATAACTAGTAAGGACTGACTTTCCACTTCCAAAACAAAGTTTCAAACTTAAAATACAAAGGAGAAATCTCAAAATCCACTTCACATGCAACATCCCAATGATCTCTCCCATGATTAGAGAGAAATCACCTAACTATGATGCCCCCAACCCGACACCCCGTTCCTCGGAACCATTCCCGACGAGAAAGCGCAGGACGGATTGAGAGTGAGCATCATACAGGGCACTCACCCAATAATCGGTACAGATAATAAATAAGAATTATTGTAAAACTATATTTATTACTCTAGCAGGTCAAGCAGTTTATAACAATGGAAAATTAAATATATAATTGTTTGAGGATGGTCATAGACTAAATTATCTTCCAAAACTGTAAATAGTATTGAGTCTAGCAATTACAAAGTTCTTGTCTTTATTTCTTTCATTCACTCCTATTGGCCTTACCTCTATCGTCACTCAAGTCAAGCCCCTGTAAAAAAATAAGATGAAAAGGGGTGAGCTTCACTAAACTCAGTGAGAGACCTCGGGTTTCCTTAGGAAAATTTCCACCGTAAGTTTTTAAAGAACAGGCCGAGTAAGCAAGTAAAGAGTTCAGGCATACATTTATATAACAGCGGAATTATAGGCATGCATGACAAGCAGGTAAACAAGTCAAGCAAGTCGAACATGTCAATCATGTCAAGCAGGTCATGTAGTATAGACACGCATATAGCAAATACTAATGTAGGCATGGCAGCACAGATACAACATTCATATGCAGCACATTTGAGCCACTAGACTTCTAGCGATCAGATAGCGCGGTCTAGCTTTCTCATAATAAAGCTAAGTCGGTATCTACTCATGTTTCTTTCACTTGCGTTTAATGGTTTGCAAAGTACATCGCCCCACGGCAGCCGTATCGGTAAAACCAGGTATGCTTAACGGCGGGGTTTTTTGGATCCATGGCCTTTTTCAATTTGGGCCAAAATGGGGTTGACTCATATAGAAGGAGTGTCGACTGTCAGTGACACGACTTTTGCTAGCAAGACCTACCTAGTGGACAAGCAGCTACTTTCTATTCAATCAGGAAGATTCGGTGCCCAAGTCTTTTCTGATAGGTCCTATGACCTATTTCACGCTAAGGTGATCATGGCAACCCTAGCATGCTTTATACATTTCTAGAGACAATCATGCAAATCCTAGATATCATTATCCTGGGACGGGCCTAGTCCTTTCTTGGCCGATGCATGATGCTTGTATGTTTTCATGGGCATACATCTCTAGAGGCAAATATGCAAATCTAGATGACATGTGATTAACTCTGAGAAGGCACCACCCGTCATGGCTACTATGTCATGCTTTCATATATGGGTGCATATATCATAGGCATTCAATTGATCATAGCAAGTCACGTAAATTCAAGTCAAGTCAAGCATAACATAATTATTCATGTCATCATCATGTTAAGCAAGCACGTAGCACGTATACACACTTAGCATAAGTTGTATTTAAAGTAGGCAAGTGGTGAAGTATGAGAAATCTCTTTGAAAAATCAAGCAAGTACGTATGGCACATAATTACTAATTAGATAGTTAAATTAAGTCTTATGAAAATAATGAGTAATCCCTCACCTTTCGTAGGTGTGAGTACGACGACAGTTGACTAGATCGATTCGTGGTCAACGGTCAACTCCTGCAAAGCGAGCGTTCTGAGTTACTAAAGTTTTGACTTTAACTTTAGGTCACTATGTTTAACTTTGAGTTTAGGTCAACTATGTTTGACTTTGAATTTAGGTCAACTGTGTTTGACTTTGACTTTAGGTTAACTATGTTTGAAGGTCAAGGTCAAAGGTTAAGGTCAAGGTCAAAGGTTAAGGTCAAGGCCAAAGGTTAAGGTCAAGGTCAAGTTGCAAAAATAATGTCAATTTGAAATAAGGTCAAGTCTTGGGAAAATAAGGTCAAGTTTTCCAAGTAATGGTCTTTCTCAATTTCATTTGGTCAATTTCTAAAATAAGGTAAGCTTTTGGTCCCTTTTGGAATTAAGGTAAACTTTTGGGCTAAAAATGAATTTCTGAAAAATAAGGTAATTTTCAGATCTGGGCTCTGTCCGATTTTCTGTTCGACTCGGGTGGAAACTGCACCTGGGTTTTCATGTTCTTCGGTTTCAGGCTTAAAATTTCAGGGAAAAGGTTTTCTGGGTTCTGTCTGAGTTGTTGTCCGACTTGGGTGGGAAATCGCATGGCTGGTCCAATTTTCCAGAAACTACTGGTTCGGGGTTGGTTTAAACAAGTTTCTAATCCATTTAAATCCATTCCAGAGACATAGATCTATAGTCCAACATATAGGCTATCAGTCGGAACTTAAATTACGTGAAGACAACACTTTAGCTATATTAAAATTCGTCTCGAACTAGGCTCAGAACACTGATTTTATAACATGCATAATTCCGAATTTCAATTTCAAATCTAAAGCATTACGACTTACTAAACTCTAGAGGCAGACATCCTAAGCATACTAACATGTAAGGAATTCAATAGACATCCTAACACATGCTTTCTAACGATTATTAACATGGATTGTTCAATTACTTGTTATTCAAGTTTCTCTATATGTTCATGCTTTTAATTTCATTTTTAGTTCTAAATCCCAAATTAAACACTTACAACGAGGTCCTACAAATACCACAAACTTAAAGACTTCAATGGAGGCGGCACGGCGGCGGTGGAAGTTCGTCAACGGCGTTGGCGGTTCTCGACCGCGGCGGCGCTGCTACAAGCTTTACGGCTTCCTTAACTTTTTGCTTTAAGTGTTTGTAAAAGCTTAACCTTTGAAAGTTAAGGATATATTTATAAGCATCCTCTAAGTTTAGGGAGATCAGAATCTTTTTTAAACAAGGTAAGATCAATTCGGGGAGTTTCTTTCTACCGATGATTCTTGATTCCTTAATTAACGATTGTTTCCCGTTTTTGGTTTCTTCTGTCCGAGTACTCGTCCGACTCGGACGGTAACTCACACGGCTTGGTTCTGCGAATTCCTTTCTTTTTGAATTCTACAGCTGTCCGAGAATCCATGCGACTCAGATGGAAACTCGTACGACGCGATTTTCCAGATTCGTTCCTTTTATGTCTCTCTTACTTTCCTTGTTTCACTTTTGGTAATTCTTACTTCCATATTAACTCTAAATCAAGCATTAATTCTAGTAATCAATTAGGCAATCAATATAGAAATCAATCAAGCAATCAATTAAGCAATTAATCACTCAATCAATTAAGCAATAATCTACGCAATCAATCAAGCACTTCATTTATTCGGGTTTACGTAATGGGCCATACTATTTGTAGGAACAAGTTTACTATTCACAGAAACATTTTCCTGTGAATAGTCTATTTTGCACTTTAGTTAAATATGGCTGATAGTCACGAGGACGATCCATGTTACACGGTAAGTAAACAATCTATATAATTTTTTTACATAAAGTTTGTTTGTTAACAAAAAAAACCCTGTCTGACCCGAGATTTTGCAAAAAAAACTCCCAAATGGGCGAGATTTTGACAGAAATCTCACCATTAGGTGGGATTTTGGAAATTTTTTTTGGCAATGGCTAGGGGTGGGATTTTGGAAATTTTTTTTGGCAATGGCGAGATTTCTTCACTCACCTTTGCCGATCCGATTCATCTGGACTTTTATCCAATTTGGCCATTTTTTTTCTTCACAGGATAATTTTTGGTTTGGGGTTGCAGGAACAGAGGGAGAGGCTTGCAAGAAATGTTCTTGAGGTTGCATAGGTTTTTTAGGATTTTTTTTTTTTAAGAGCTAAGGGTATTATAAACTATTCACAGGAAAATGTTTTTGTGAATAGTAAAAATGTTTCTGCAAATAACAAATCCGTACGTAATTTAAGAGCAAGCAAAATGTCTATTTTACCCCTAATACGTTACGGTTTCTAGCTAAAAATTTTCAAGTCTTCACAGTAACAGTACCAACAACATGAGCAATAATAGGTCTTGTGCACACAATTTCACATTCTTTATGGCATCTCATGGCAGTTCTTATCAATCTTCTTGTTCTTATACTCTTCAACATAATGAAATTGCTGAAACAAAGAATTGGCACCTAGTTGAGACACCTAGAACCTTACTACTTCTTATGTATATACCTCTATGTTTCTGGGGCAATGTTGTTCCCACTGTTTATTATCTGATCGATCATATGCATCATCTGTACTTAATTCTACTTAATTCTCATATTCCTCATTCATCTTGTTCTCTACTGATGTCCTATATTTATTACCTTCTTGAGTTTTTGATGTGTATGCTTTTTCACCATTTGTTACCAGAAACAAATAAATTTGGAACTCGTTCACATAATTGCATCTTTCTTGGTTATGCACGTAATCAAAAAGTGATATCAATGTTATTTACCTATGATACAAAAGGTTTTTTTTGTCTTTGTTGGTGTCACCTTTTTTTGAATGCATTCTATATTTCTAAAGGAAAATTCAAAATGTCATAGGCTTACCAATTGAAACTGATCTCTATTCCATTGTTGTTAAACTCGGAGTTGGACTCGTAAACTCGGACGAGTTTACGAGCCAACCATAGCAAATCGATCCCAACTCGGTTGGGATCGTTTCCTTGGTTAGACTCGACCTGGAGTCCATAGACTCGGTCAAACTCAGTTGACTCGTCCGAGTCAACGAGTTCAGACCGAGTCTAAAAATTTATTTTTACAAGGGCATTTTTGGTCATAATAGAACTCATTATCCATCCTATTGACCCGCCAAGAATGGAAGAAGTTAGTCTCTCCCCTTCTGCTTTTATAGAGGAGCTTCCTCTCCCATCCTCTTCAAGAAGCCGATGTGGGATATCCCACATAGAAGAAAGAAAAATTAATAATGCACTGCCAGGGAATCGATCCCCAGTGCTCTGCACAAAAGCTAGCTCTTGGCTCATAAGAGCTTCCACCAAGCCAATCTTGCTTATGTGAATATATTCATAATTCTATATGTATATGCTTTTCTTTTTAAAATTTGTGAATTTTTATTATCCTACTAATTTTGTCTTTGAGTTTCATCACATTTAATTTTTCGCCTATATTCGAATCTAACAAATTTTCAAATACTTTTCTTAACTTAAACTTTCTCATTTCTTTTAGTCAATTACTTTTTCCATCCAAAATGTGTGGTCTTATTATATTTTTAATTTCACACAATTAATTAAAAATATTGAAAATATTAATTAATTTATTTATTTTTAAATATTAATCATAATAATTCTACCTATATTTGTTTCAAACATACACATTTAATCTATAGAATTAAATTTAAATGATTATAAATGATTAAATGACACTTTTAATGTGCTTTTTATTGAACAATTATGAGTTTGTATGAGACATTCTGAGTTTATGATATAATTATAATTAAATAAGTGTGTATTTGCTATTTTCCGATTCCAGGATCCGATTCTACGATTCCGATTCTGGACATAAAACGATTATATCCCGAATTCCGAGTTTAACAACCTTGCTCTATTCTATGTAAACCTATGAACCCAATCAAATGGTGAAAATTACACATTTGTTTCAAATAACAAAAATTGATCCATTCAATTGCTCTGGGACTCATCGTCTGGAGTGGTTTTGTTCTGGGGCGTTGGATAACTTGATGATTCTTCACCTTTAATAGCAAATAAAGTCTGTCGTTTGGGTACTACATTAATTGCGCAACATTCTTGAAGAATTTGTAATGACGGCGAGTTTACTCTCCCTTCTGAATCTTGAGCCACCCTAAACATTAATTATGCATTAATTTAGAGGAGACATGCATTCGTTGAAGTAATCGTTAAAATAGCAATAACTTCATTAATGTCCATAATTAATACTACATATTTTCTAATTCTGATAATTGAAATTTAGTTCCTAATTAACTTCCTTTATAAATGTATTTGCTAAAATACCACAACGTCACATCCTATTCTTTCTCTAAATTCTTAATGGCTACAAAATTACCCATTTGTCAATTATGATTATAAAATTTAAAAATCTTCCCTTAATTATTTTTGGAAAATATCAAAATTTGTAACCATTAAGAATTTAGAGAAGTAATACGATTAATTTAACAAATATCAAATTTTTGGCAATTAGGACGGATATTTACATGAGGAAACATCACACAAAAAATATTCACTCATATTAATTTGGATAGAATGTTTACTTCGTCTCTCAAGGTGAAGTGTACAATACCATTAGTACATAACAACTATGATAAGAGCACATATCACTGTCAACAACAACACAGATTTCACCCATCTAGTACTATAAGGCAGTTGTTTTTTAAAATAGATAAATCATCTATACAATCGGCCTATAAGAATCCTCCAATCATCTTATATTTGAATGTTCATTTTCGTATAGGTCCTTAGAAAGCATTGTTACTAGCCGGCTGGGCAGCAAAGGAAATGTCAAAGCAGTCTTCTTTACATATTGAGGATTTTAGACAGTAGTTTATTCATGGGAGGGGTTCGTCTGACACGCATAATGTATAGCAAAATCTTACCATCTAAGGGCATAATAGCCCATTAAAAAAATCCATCCTTCTCGTTATATCTTTTTTTTTTTTTCTTTTTTCTTTATAAAACATTACAGACAATGTAATATTTCAGTACATATGAAAAATGATTTCAATACATTAATGTTTCTATATATTGTAACTTCACACCTGCAATATCATAATCTACCCCCTAATGTACAACAAATAAAATTATGAAGTCTTGTATGTTGTTTTAATTACAAGCAAAAAATAGACAATTTACAATTTGATCCCTTACGTATTATAATGTCTGACTATGACACCCTAATGATTATTTTGTTATAAAAAATATTAATATGTTTGTTCCATATGTACAAAAATGTATTAAATTGAGACACACGATAAACCCTATACCCTTATAAACATAAACCATGCACACTAAATACTAAATGCTAATAAAGCTATATTTTTTGATTAATTACAACACTATGTTGAGCATTATTTGCACTAAAAATATTAATTTCCTGTAGGAATTATTTTACAAAGGCAAGTGAGGTGGCAAATATAAGATTATGTTGAATGTAACCAGTTGGGGGTTGATTTGAAGTGGTGGAGTTATTTTAGGAGTTGTGACTGGAAAGGAAGACTTAGAAGAGAATCTATCTTCAATTGAGGAAGTCAAATTAAAAAAGGACTCTTAATTATGTATACACCAGTTTTGTGAACTAAATCACCACTTCATCACATGACGACTCCACTTTGCCAAACCTCCAGGACCCTATATTCTCAATCACATTCCACACTCTTTGCTATCCATGTTCCTACATCATCGTGCAAAGAAAATTGGAGACCAAGCCGTCTACATAAATGGAACTTAATAGACCAAGAAGGCTATCCCTGGTTTCCCTTAGTTCAGTTTGATGTTTTCCAGGCCATTGTACATACGTTTCTTTGTCTTATATGGATTTTTTAGTTGTTGGTTTCTTTTTAATTCCGTCTAGTAGGTTTTGGCAGAGACAATGCCTCATTCATTTTAGTACGTAGTTTAATTTAATCACCATGCTTTCAAATTTCTTATTGTTTGATGTTCTTCATTTATTTCTTGATTTAAGCTAATTTCAACCCGTGGGTTTAGATTTATTGATTTTATATGCTTAGGTTGCCTTAGTAAATTTTTTATCTGTGTCTAGTATTTTGAACTGATCAATTCTCCCATTTCCTTCATGTCTTACGTCAAATGAATATGGATTTCAATTTGTTTTCTTTTATTATGAAGTGTAGTTAACTTGTTTTATCCAGAAAGTACATGATGTAACACTGGTTTAAGTTCTTTCATGAGACTGAATTGTTCTTAATAATTTAACACTTAGGTACTGATCACATGGTTTTAATCTGGAATAAATTAAGTCAATTAAGTCACTCAAGGCATCTTCAAATGGGTGACTTGATTACTGATAAATTTCCCATTGGGTAAAGAGAATAATGGGTTAGTAAAATAGTCATGCGTCAGAGTTTGTTTGACTAGATATGGGTTCCCCTAACTTTGATAAAGGGTGTCCATTATGACGAAATTGAAATTTAGGAAATTTCCTTGAAATTAATGTCTTACCATTTTTATTATTAATTTTAACTATTCCACTGCCCAAAACATAATAAAACAATATCAATTATTCAATATGATAATGCGAAAGCCTCTTCAATAAAATGTAGTGCACGTTATCACTTTGATACAGTTAATTAAAGATTTCAGTACAACTAGGTGCAAAACAATAAAATTATATCTTCCCCTTGTAACCTCCATCATCTATTAATTTGACACAATAAAAATTGCAAATTGAACTTTCTGCATCCACAAGTTTATCAACATGACATTATAGCAATAAATGGAAAAGTGGAAAACTCTACACAATCCTAATTAATAGTCCTACTTTGTTTCTAAGAAACATTCTACAATTACCAAGTAGTAAGTAAACAGTGATCATATTGAAAATTGGAAATGTAACTAGTTACTGGCTCAAGAGAAGTTTATGTTCAAATTTCAAAGCGACATAATTTACGTGCTCCAAACCGGCTCCATTAAATGCGACATGTGAGGACCCAAAAATTTTGAGCTAGAAACCGTAACATATTAATGGTAAAATAGACATTTTGTTTGCTCTTAAACTACGTAAACCGAATAAATGAAGTGCTTGATTGATTGCCTGAGTGATTGTTTAATTGATTGCATGATTAATTGCTTAATTGATTGCTTGATTAATTTCTAGATTGATTGCTAGAATTAATGCTTGATTTAGAGTTAATATGGAAGTAAGAATTACCTAAAGTGAAACAAGGAAAGTAAGAGAGACATAAAAGGAACGATTTTGGAAAATCGCATCGTACGAGTTTCCATCCTAGTCGCATGGATTCTCGGACACTGAAGAATTCTAAAATGATGGAATTCACAGAATCAAGCCGTGCGAGTTACTGTCCGTGTCAGACGAGTACTCAGACAGAAGAAACTGAAAATGGAAAACAATCTTTAATTAAGGAATCCGGAATCACAATTAATTCGGTAGAAGGAAACTACCCGAATTAATCTTACATTGTTTAAAGAAGATTCTGATCTCCCTAAACCTAGGGGATGCTTATAAATAAATCATTAACTTTCAAAGACTAAGCTTTTACAAACACTTAAGAAAAAGTTAAAGAAGCTGTGAAGCTTGTAGCAGCGCCGCCACCGTCGACGAACGACCACCGCGGTGCTGCCTCCATTGAAGTCCTTAAGTTCATGGTATTTGTAGGACCTCACAGTAAGTGTTTAATTTGGGATTTAGAATTGAAAATGGAATTAAAAGCATGAACATATAGAGAAACTTGAATAAGAAGTAATTGAACAATCCATGTTAATAATCGTTAGAAAGCATGTTTTAGGATGTCTATTGAATTCCTTACATGTTATTATACTTAGGATGCCTGCCTCTAGGGTTTAGTAAGTTGTAATACTTTAGATTTGAAATTGAAATCCGGAATTATGCATGTTATAAAATCAGTATTCCGAGCCTAGTTCGAGACAAATTTTAATATAGCTAAAGTGTTTGTCTTCGTGTAATTTAAGTTCCGACCAATAGCCTGTATGTTGAACTATTGATCTATGTCTTTGGATTGGATTAAAACGGATTACAAAATTGTTTAAACCAACCCCAAAAGTGATACCCCGAACCAGTAGTTTTTGGAAAATTGGACCAGCCATGCGATTTCCCACCCGAGTTGGATAACAACTCGGACAGAACCCAGAAAACCTTTTCCCTGAAATTTTAAGCCTTAAACCAAATCACACAAAGAACATGAAAACTCAGGTGCAAGTTTCCACCCGAGTCGAATGGAAAATTGGACAGAGCTCAGATCCAAAAATTACCTTTTTTTCAAAAATTGGTTTTTAGCCCGAAAGTTTACCTTAATTCCAAAAGGGACCATAAGCTTACCTTATTTTTGAAAATTGACCAAATGCAATTGAGAAAGACCATTACTTGGAAAACTTGACCTTATTTTCCCAAGAATTGACCTTATTTCAAATTGGCATTATTTTTGCAACTTGAGCTTGACCTTCAAACATAGTTGACCTAAAGTCAAAGTTACACATAATTGACCTAAAGTCAAAGTCAAATACAGTTGACCTAACGTCAAAGTCAAATATAATTGATCTAAAGTCAAAGTTAAACATAGTGACCTAAAGTTAAAGACAAACTTTAGTAACTCACACTAGAACGCTCGCTTTGAAGGAGTTGACCGTTGACCACGAATCGATCTAGTTAACCGTTGTCGTACTCACACCTACGATAGGTGAGGGATTACTCACTATTTTCATAAGACTTAATTGAACTATATAATTAGTAATTATATGCTATACATACTTGCTTGATTTCTCAAAGAAGTTTCCAACACCTCACCACTTGCCTATTTTAAATATAACTTATCGCTAAGTGTGTATACGTGCTATGTGCTTGCTTAACATGATGATGCCATGATTAATTATGTTACGCCATGCTTGACTTGACTTGAATGTACGTTACTTTCCATGATCAATTGAATATATGCACCTATATATGAAAGTATGACATAGTAGCCATGAAAGGTGGTGCCTTCTCAGGGTTAATCACATGTCATCTAGGATTGCATATTTGCCTCTAGAGATTTATGCCCACAAAAACATACAAGCATCATGCATTGGCCAAGAAATGACGAGGCTCGTCCCAGGATAATGACATCGAAGATTTGCATGATTGCCTCTAGAAATGTATAAAAAATGCTAGGGTTGCCATGATCACCTTAGCGTGAAATAGGTCATAGGACCTACCAGAAAAGACTTGGGCATCGAGTCTTCCCGATTGAATAGAAAGTGGCCGCTTGTCTGTGAAAGTTGTGTCGCTGACAATCGACACTCCTTCTATATGAGAGAAACCCATTTTGGCCCAAATTGAAAAAGGCCACGGATCCAAAAACCCCGCCGTTGAGCATACTCAGTTACCGATACGACTGCCGTAGGGCGATGTGCTTTGCAAACCATCAAACGCGAGCGAAAGAAATGTGAATAGATACTGACTTAGCTTTATTATGAGAAAGCTAGACCGCGCTATCTGATCGCTAAGAGTCTAGTGGTTCAAATATGTCGTATATGAATGTTGTATCTGTGCTGCCATGCCTACATTAGTATTTGCTATATGCGTGCCTATACTATTGACCTGCTTGACTTGATTGACATGTTCGACTTGCTTGACGTTGCTGTCTTATTTATCTGCTTGCCGTGCATGCCTATAATTCCGTTGTTATATAGATATATGCATGAACTCTTTACTTGCTTACTCGGCCTGTTCTTTAAAAACTTACGGTGGAAATTTTACTAAGGAAACCTAAGGTCTCTCACTGAACTTAGTGAAGCTCACCTCTTTCCATCTTATTATTTTACAGGGTTGACTTGAGTGATGATAGAGGTAAGGCCGATAGGCGTGAACAAAAGAAATAAAGACAAGAACTTTATAATAGCTAGACTCAGTACTATTTATGGTTTTGGAGGATAATTTGGTCTATGACCATCCTCAAACAATTATATTTAATTTTCCGCTGCTATGAACTGCTTGACCTGCTAGGGTAATAAATATAGTTTTATAGTAATTCTTATTTATTATCTGTATCGATTGTTGGGCGAAAGCCCTGTATGACGCTCCCTCTTGATCCGTCATGCGCTTCCTCGTCGGTAATGGTTCTGGGGAACAGGGAGTCGGGTCGGGGCATCACACTACTTATCATTACTTTCGTCCCTTTGCAAGGCAGTCGTCCCTTCGGTAGAGTAACGTGTCAAAAAATAGGGAAAAAAAATGCCCATTTTCCTACCTTCAAGCTTAACACTACTACACTACCAAAATTTCAAATGGCTCATTAGGGTTTTTTACTTTTTCAACGCGATTAAAAGATCACCCTCCTATCAAACGCTTGTTCTCTCAATATTGTCATTGGAGTACCTCACATGACATTATCACTTTATTAAAAATCTTTGGGATGGATGATGATGGCAACCTCCTCCAATAAGGAGATGAATCTGGGTTGGATGATAATTACCAACCGCATGGTGATTTTGCTGGGTTTGATGATAGTATGCAAGAGTAAGGTGGTTATTTTAGGGTTGATAAAAGTCTCCAACAACAATGTGATTCAGAGGGGTACGATGATAGTCTTCAACCTTCATATGGTTTGGGTGATTAATATCAAGGGTGACCTAACTATTGGCAACGGCTACCCTGATAATGAATAACAACTAGAGGACTTGATTGTCCCCAATGGATTGCTAAGATCGGATGGATCATGAATAATATGTATATATATATATATATATATTATATATATATAATTTGACACCCCTGACCCGACCCCCTTCCGAGAAGCCATTCCTATAGGAAGTCTGAACCAGTTCGGGTGGAATGTTATACAGGGCTCTCGCCCAACAATCGATACAATTAATAATAAAGAAATAACATTAATCCTTATTATTAATCTAGCGGTTCAAGCTGTGGAATATAAAGAGAAATGTTTGACAATGGTCACAGACCAAATTATCCTTCCAAAACCAATGAAATTGTATTGAGTCCATCAGCCTTTATTCATTTTGTCCCAAGGCTTTATGGACAAAATTGAAGAAATTTTTGGAATACATTTTAGTCATTTCATGACCAAAACCTCCAGTTTTAGATAGTTTTGAAGCTCAGTTTTAGTCAAGACTTGGTGTGAATTCAAGGGAGATTCAATGGAATTTTGGTTTTTAAGCTCCAAAGTATTTATTGAGTGAAGGTTCATGCATTCAAGCTCACTGGTTGAGAAGCCTTGGTGAATTCAGCTTATTAGGAGTTTGGAAGACAACAAGTTTCAGCAACTTGAATGGTCACAATGCAGAATTAATAACTATGAATTTGGGATCTGATTTGGTTTGGTTGCCAAGGAAGTTAATGAGACAAAATCAAGAGAATATGAAGCAAAAAAATCAGCTATGAATGCATGCACAATTCTGCCAACTCAAGCATCAAGGTTGCAGGACTAAAAGCTCTTTCATTCATTACAAATTCATTCAAGCCAAACTGATCCATACATTCGGTTAGTTGGAAGGTCAAGGGACTAGATTTAATTATTTTATTATCTTGATTAGTTCAAGTTTTTGGTCAGATTTTTTAATTTATTAAGAGTCATTTCAAAACTCTTAGAAGCCTATAAAAGGGCATCCATGTAAACCATTTTGGACGAACTTTTGATGAATTGAAATCCTTTGTGTGTTTATTCCAAACTCTTTGTTCTTCTTTGAACTTAGAACTTATCAAGTTTCCTTCAAACTTGTGGTGTTCGAGACTTATTAAACAATTCCGGTGAATTGTTTGTGGCATCTATTATACCGAGGTTCTCACTTTGTTAAGTGACGGGTCGAGGTTTTCACCGACTTTGCCCAGCAACCCTTAGAACAATCAAGTCAACAACGTGATCAAACCCATCTTTTTGGGTGAGATTACATCTTTTGGTATCATAGACAGTTCTATTGCATACATATCCTTCTCTTCTTATATCTCTCAGTTATCTTGAAAATTGAAGACTCGCATATTGGTAGCGGGTCTTGTCACAGGTTGGCAAAGTTCTTATCATTGGGTTTTTGGGATTTAAGGGGACTTTATTTTCTTTTGCTTTTCTAACTCCTTGTTGGAGTATATCTTTTTGTTTTGTAATTTTAAAAAAATAAAAAATTTGTCCAAACAAAAAGGACGTTAAAAAAAATAAATAGTTGCACTTTATTAGAACGTAAGCTCATCTCAAAAGAAGTTGAAGTTTGAAATTTTTGTGGATGCTGAAAAGTCACGCTCATTGAATTCAAAGAGTCACCCATGGGGAAAACAAAGAATCAAACTCGTGAAGATGAAAAGTGTTAAGACCCTGTAGTTTCTCGCCCTAGTTTAACCTTTATAATTTATATTTTTATCATACCGTTAGTGTTTAAACTCAATTAGGTATAATTATAAAGTTTTAGGAATTTTCTTGAAAGTAATTTGATTATAAAATCTTATGGTTTAGATTTTAATGATTTGGATTTTAATTGTGAGGATTAATTCAAAATTTAAGATGTTAATTTAAATGCAAGATTATGTTTAAGGATATATGAAAATAAATGTATTAGTTTAGTTTTAGAAATTATGGAATAAAAATAAGAAAATAAGAAAATAAATGAAAATAGCAAATTTGAGGGACAATCGGTTTTAACCGGTTCTGGAGCGGGTAAAACCGATTGGGAGGATAAGCAATCAGTTTTACCCGATTGGAAAGTGGGTAAAACCAATTGGTAAGATAAGAAACCGGTTTTACCCGATTGAGAAACGGGTAAAACCGATTTCACCACTTCATGGAGCTGTTTTACCCGATTTATAAGTGGGTAAAACCGATCCAAAAAGTAAGAAAAATATCCTACCAACTAACCAAACGGTTTTACTCGATTCATGAGCGGGTAAAACCAATTGGAGCTGGTTTACCTGATTCATGAGCGAGTAAAACCGATTCTATGCTAGAAATGAAAAAAATAAATTTCAAGATAATCATGAACCCTTTTGGCATATTAGGTGATTTTGCCTATAAATAGGGCTCTTCCAAAGCCCTTAAATGCCATTTCCATTCCTGCAAAACTAAATCAAAAAGAGGGAAAAGAGAAAACAAAAAAAGAAGGAGAAAGGAAGAAGAAGAAGAGAAAGCTAGGTTTTTAGAGCAGGGATCTAAATTCCACGTCGTTGATTTCATTCTAGGGAGTCTCCATAACTTTAAGGTAACCTATTTTGATTACTTTCACGTTAGGAATTCTAGAAAAGATACATGAAAATGGAAAAAATGAGTTTTTAGTTTTCTTAAGAATTTTGATCCAAATCTTCATGTTTTAACATTGATTAAGTGTTATGGATTGATATAAATATTGTAGGGATGTTGTAGAAATAATTTTAGCAAAAAGAATCGAAGAAAAAAGAGGTTTTCGTAAAATTGTTGCCAAAACCCGAAGCAAAAACATGGAGATCAAGTTTCTGGGCACAAATCGGTTTCAACCGATTGGGAATCGGGTAAAACCGATTCATGCTCAAGAAAAATGGTAAAACCATTTCCAAAATGGGTAGAACCATTTTGAAGCGGTTTTAACCGATTTGTTTTCAAGAGAATCGGTTTTAACCGATTCAAAATAGGTTAAAACTGATTGGTTTTCAAGAAAATTTGATTTTCTATAATTTTAATTCTTTTGTTTATTTCGTTATAATTCCTTTTATAAATCTTTACTAAAACTATTTTAACGACTATTTCAAGGATTTTAAATCCCTATTTTCTAAGTTAGTAGTTTTTATTCATTTACTAATTATTTTCAAAATAACTTAGAAAGAAAGTTTAAAGGTATAAACTCCTTTAGAAGGAATAAGTAAAATAGTTTTTGACTTATATTATGATTAATACATTTCTTTATTAATTTACTTATTTTCAAAATAAAATAAAAATCACTTTTAATATCTTACGATCTTTTTAACGGATTTAACTAAAATAATTAAAGTATAAATGTGTACTGTTAAAGTGTTAAGTGTACAAGGTTCTGTGTTCACTGTTAATGTTTTATGTTACTATTATTGGTCCATGATATTGCTCACTGTTCACTGTTTAAATGTTCACTGTTATTTGGGGTCCTTAAAGTGTATCCAGTTGTTGAAGTTGGGTATGTTGGTATTGGGCTAGAGTGCCCGACTAAATGACTGGAGCGTTTGTGTTCGGTATTATCTCGAGGTATACTATACTATTCACTGTTTATTGTTTAGAGTGTCAGCATTGGAAGCATTTCGCATTGTGTAGTGTACCAGTTTTACATTGCACAGTGTCCAAATTCAGGTAAAGTATAGTAGGTAATGCTTTTCGAATGGTCACATAGATCCTCATTATAGCTTACTGGTTATGCTCTTTCTATCGCTTACGTGTCCCCCCTTACTTGCGTAGGAATTATGTATTATGTTCCGGTAATATTTACTCGGTCTGTTTTATTAGTGCGACCTCACTGAACTTATGGAAGCTTATCCCTTAAACGTTTTGCATGTAACAGGGATTAAGGACGACGTTATGAAAAGTGTTAAGATTATAGAATGAAGTTCAAGTTAGGTAATTAAGGCAAGAATATTGTAATAGTTATAGAAATATGCTTGTACATTTTGTACTAGTGAAATAAAAGATATCTTATCCTAATATAGTGTTCAAATATTTTATTATTAATTAGTGCTCTTGTATTCTTAATAAGTCTTGGTGCGAACCAGACATGCATCTCAGCCGCGGCTCCCACCCAAACAGGGAGGTCGAGGCTGGAAGTGTCACAAAAATTCACTTAAGAGGAAGTTGAAAAGGCAAGTTTGTGGAATACAATAAGTCACTTTACTTCACTTGTATTTTTATTGCACTTACCATTTTTTGAACCTTGAGAATCTGTTTAGTAAGGTTGAATTCCTCAAGGCCACAAGTCTATGATTGATGATTGATTTTTTAGTTTAAGGAAGAACTTTGCATTGAGGAAAAGAGAGGTAAAAGGCTGTTTGTGGTGAGAAATAGAGCGATAAAACCTATATTTTGAGCCATACACGAGTGTTGAGTGAACATCTTCATTGAGTGATACACATGAGTGAGTATTTGTGAGGAACTAATCTTTTTATGCAAGTTTCAACAAGATGTCTCACAAACGGAGTTACACCAACAAGGAAGTTCAACCACAAATTCCTTCTATCATGTCTTTATGGGGTGAAATAAGAAATTCTTTGAAGGAAGAGGTTGTTCGACTCAACAAAAAGTTAGACAGAGTTGATAGAGATCGTGGAATTGACTATCGTCCTAAGTCTAATACTAGAAGAATGAGTCATAGTTCCAACCCACAGAGGTCAAGTTCATATACAAGGGATCCACCATTGGCCACCCAGCTTATGGCTAGAACACACACTTGGAATTCAAGTTCTTATAAGGAAAATCAACAATTCAAACTTCTACAACTCATCGAGAGGTCAAGGTTAAAAATCATCGTCATGATTTTGAGATTAATTTTAACTCTTTTAATTTTCAAAGTCTTGACCAAGAATTTCTAGAAGGAGTTAAAAGAGAGCAACGAATGGTTGTTGAAGTTGAAGAAATGGTTAATGTCAAGAAGGAAGAGGTTGAAACCCAAGAAAAAGGGTTCAAATGTGATGGTGTCCAAAGTGTGGAAAATGAGTTTCAAATAGATTGTATTAGTCTTTCCCTTGTTTCTCATGGTGATTCACATGATGGTGAAATGGAGTCCCAACAAGAAGTTGTCATGCCATCAAGCTTTGTGGTGAGACAATCAATCCCTTTTCAAAGCAATGAAGATTTTGATCTTGATGGATTCTTGGAGGCCAAAGGTGCATCAATGAAGGTCCTTGCTCATTCAAGAAGGTATGCGCCAAAGGAGATTGTAATGCCTTATCCCATTCGAAGGTACAACTATGGAGTTATTCATGTTGATGTTGTGCCCAAACAAGTTCCTTTTATCATGATGGGACGTCCATGGAGGTTTGATAAGATATTTGTGTATACTTTTATACTGAAGAAAAATTCTGAATTTTGTACTCATGCCACTATTGCAATTTTGTGAGAATAAAGTGAGGAATGAAAAGAAAGAGTGTGAGAGGAAAGATTTGACTGAGAGTTCAAAAGAATTGAAAATTTTGTGTGAAAGCAAGAGTGAAAAGAAAAAATGGAGCGAAAAGCAAAGAAAAGAATTGAGAGAAAATGAGGGGAAATTTTGTGCTTTGAGAGGAAAAGAAAAGTTAAGAATTTCTGAAAGAAAATTTGTGGATTCCTTGAATTTTTTTGTACTTTTCTTGAATGAAAAGAATTGCCCATCCACTGATCCTTTAGTCGGTTGTGTATCGAGCAAAATTTTTTAATTTGTTTTGTAGGAATATAAAATTTTGTGGATTCAAGTGCAAGGCGTGTGGCAATACAATTTGTGCTTCCAAAAGTTTTTGATAGGCCATGAGCCTATAGAGTTGATGTGCCACAACAAGTTCATTGAGAGGTATGGCAAATCAAAGGATTTAATTGTGAGTTCTATAATTATTTCATCTTCTCAAAGGTATGGCTTGATCTCTATCTCAAAATTTGAATTCCATGGTATCAATCACGTTCAAAACTTGTGTTATCTTGGTTCCAATTTTAAGTCTTGTGCGGGAAAGTGGGCATCATTTGGTGAATGTTTATATCATATTGGTTTTTTAATTTGGAATGATTCCAATTTCTGTGGAAAGTTTCTAACACTTTTGAAGAGGATTTTTAAGCATCATAATTTTGGATTCTGAAAAATCTTTTGTAAATGTGATGATAGTTCTTTTGGATAGTTTTTCAAGAGTTATGATTTTGTGTTTGGAGAATTTGAGTCAAGTGTTCATTCTTTTGAAGAATTTTTCAAAGATGGTTTTGATTTTGGGAAGATATTTCAGGTGTGATGGTTTTGCGATTAAAGAAGTTGATTCTTTTGAAGAATTTTCCAATAAAGTTTTGATTTCGCAGCAATCGTTTCTTAATTGTGGAAAGAAAGCTTTGGAAAGATATTTCCAGAATAAAGGCTTTCTGTTTGAGAAAAATTTGAAGCCTGAAAATTCTACCTTTTGCATACACTTTCATTCAATTGAAAGTCATGGTTTTTCTCAGTGTTTGGCAAGAGTTTGATTTTCTACTTGATGATTCAAGTTGTGTGTCCTGAATTGTCATATGCTTGAATTTGAGGATTTGTTGTTGTTGGAAAATGCATGTTTTGAAATAATAATGCATAGTGTTTTGACATCTCATATTTCTAAAATGTGTTTTCATGAGACTACTAAAGTGTTTGGAATGCCAAGAATCATCTTTGTATCTTGTGGAGAATGTTTGCCTTATCATAAGTTCTCATTGTTTGGGATTGTAAATATTTTGATTCTTATGGAATTAGCATTTTCTTTGAGTGAAAATGGGTGAATCTAGGAGGCAAGCAATGGATTGAGGTTGTGAAAGCAAATAAAATAAAACCTAAGCTCAAGTGGGGCCGATTTGATATCCAATCCAACAAGAAGCGTCAAAGGCTCATCTTTGAGCATAAATGGATGTTTGGAGTTTGGATTTGGATGCATTTGGGAAATGTCATGAGCATGTTCTTAACATTGAATCATGGAGATAATTGTTCATTTTGGAACAAGAAGCAAGCTCAAAAGTTGGGAAAAGTTAAAATGCTTATGAGCAGTTCCGTCATTCTCATGTTTGTCCTTGTTGTCTGATGCAGGTACAAGATTTGAGGATAAATCTTCTTTCAAGAGGGGTGGAATGATGCAATTTGTCCCAAGGCTTTATGTACAAAATTGAAAAAAAAAAATTTTGAAATACATTTTAGTAATTTCTTTTGACCAAAACCTCCAGTTTTGGAAAATTTTGAAGCTCTGTTTTAGTCAAGACTTGGTGTGAACTCAAGGGAGATTCAATGAAGAATTTTGAAGGATTTTTCAGGCTCCAAAGTATTTATTGAGTGAAGGTTCATGTATTCAAGCTCGCTAGTTGAGAAGATTTGGTGAATTCAACTTATTAGGAGTTTGGACGACAACAAGTTCCAGCAACTTGAATGGTCACAATGCAGAATTAATAACTATGAATTTGGGAGATGATTTGGTTTGGTTGCCAAGGAAGTGAATGAGAAAAAATCATGAGAATATGAAGAGTAAAAATCAGCTATGAATGCATGCACAATTCGGCCAACTCATGCGTCAAATTTGCAGGATTAAAAGCTGTTTCATTCATTAGAAATTAATTCAAGCCAAACTAATCCATACATTCGGTCAGCTGGAAGGTCAAGGGACCAGATTTAATTATTTTATTATCTTGATTAGTTTAAGTTTTTAATCAAATTTCTTAATTTACTAAGAGTCATTTCAAAACTTTTAGAAGCCTATAAAAGGGCATCATGTAAACCATTTTAGATGAACTTTTGATGAATTGAAATCCTTTGTAAGTTTATTCCAAACTCTTTGTTCTTCTTTGAACTTAGAACTTATCAAGTTTCCTTCAAACTTGTGGTGTTCGAGACGTATCAAACAATCCCGGTTAATTGTTTGTAGCGTCTATTATACAGAGGTTCTCACTTTGTTAAGTGACGGGTCGAGATTTTTACCGACTTTGCCGAGTAGCCCTTAGAACGATCAAGTCAACAACATGATCAAACCCATCTTTTTGGGTGAGATTACATCACTTGGGAAGTGCATCATCCTCCAATACGTCATGCTTTCATATTATTATAAGCATATATCGTTGCAAGTACTCAAGTTATCATTTCAAGTTAGACATATTACATAATAATCATATATGGCGTTATCATGTCAAACAAGCACGTAGTAGATAAGTACACATACTTAGCATCAAGTTGGGAAAACAAGCAAGTTTGTGATGTGGGGAAACCTCATTAGAAAAAATAGGCAAGCAATAGTTATACATAGTTACTACGTAGATAGTTCAGTTAAATTTTATGAAACTAGTGAGTAATCCCTCACCTTTTGTGAACGTGAGTATGACGATGATTGACTAGATCGATTAGCAGTCAACGGTCAATTCCTGCAAGACGAGCGTTTCAACGTAAGTCACTACGTTTGACTCTGAAGGTTAACTATACATTTTACTTTCTTGATTTGACTTTAGGTCAATTTATGTTTGACTTTTGACTTTAGGTCAACTTATGTTTGACTTTTGACTTTAGGTCAACTATGTTTGACTTTGACTTTTAAGTCAACTATGTTTGACTTTGACTTTTAGGTAAACTATATTTGACTTTGACTTTAGGTTAACTATGTCCAAGGTTTAAGGTCAATGGCCAAGGTCAAAGTTTAAAGCAACTTTTGAAAATAAAGTCAATTTTTGAAATAAGGTCAAGTTTCAAAGAATATTCTTTCTTTATACCTTTGGGATCAGTTTCGAAAATAAGGTAAAATTTGGACCAAAATTAATTTATGAAAATAAGGTAAATTTTGGTTCTAGAGGGTGTCCGTGTACTCGTACGGCTCGTAGGGGTTCTCGTACCTGGGTTCTTGGTGTTCTTTGGGTTTTAAAATTTAGAACAGTCAATTTCAGGGTCTTGTGCAAGAATTTGTGCGATTCGCACACCAACTAGCACGATAGGCAAATTTTTCCAGAAACTACTGGTTCATGCTACTACTTTCAAGGCTAGTCTTAGAAAGGTTCCAAATCATTTTAGACCAATCTAAAGGCATGAATCTAAAGCCTAACATACATACAAGATCTAGAAATATTAATTTCACAAAAATGATTATTTTACTATATTAAAACTTGCTCCGAACTAGACTCGGAACACTGGTTTCTTAGCATGCATATTTCCATATTCCAATTTCATATTTAAAGTATTATGAACCGTTAAACTCTACAGGCAACAATTCTACGTGGTTTAACATACAAATAAACACTTTAACAGCCTACGAACATGAATTCTAATCATTTACATGATATAGCTTGATTACTTGTTATTCAAGTTTCTTTAAACATTCATGCGTTTATTATTGATATCTATTCTAGCTTAGAATTAATCACTCATGGTGAGGTCCTACGATTACCACGAACTAGAAGACTTCAACGTAGGTGGCACGGCTGCGGAGGTAGCTACGGTTCGATGATAGCGGCGGCGTTGCAACTTTACTCGAGGCCCTTTATGAATTTTCTTGATTAAAGTGTTTAAAGCTTAATTCATAAGTTATGTATTTATAGGCATCCATTAGGTTAGGTTATGAATCAGAATCTTCCTTCATTAAGTTAAGTTTAATTCGGGTAGTTTCCTTCTACCGAATTGATCTTGATTTCAATTCCTTAATTAAAGATTGTTTCCTGATTTACTATGTACGAGGAGTCGTCCGACTCGCACAGGGTCTTGCACGACTCAATCTTTCGAATTCTTTCCTTTTCGAATTATAAGGTTGTGCTAGAATCCGTGCGACTCGCACGATAACTCACACAACTTTGTTTCAGTATTTATTCTTACTTTCCTTGTTTCACTTTAGGTTAACTCGTAAGTCTATATCAACAATAAATCAAGCAATCACTTAAGCAATCAATCAAGCAAGTGGTTCATGTATTTCATTATTCGAGTTACGCAATTAAGAGCAAGAAAAATGTCTATTTTACCCTTAATATATCTCGAGTTCTAGTTTGAAATTTCTGGGTCCTCACATATAAAGGAGAGAAGAAATATTTGGATCCCCCGAGAATAAATATAGTTGCATTCTTGCTTTTGTTGATGCTTACTAGACCTACACAAAATCGTTTGGATTCAGCATTGCAATTAGAACAAGCAAAAGGGATCATGGCTATTTGCGTTGGATAACTCTGTGCTGCCTCCTGGGTAGGACGATAAATCTTCAAAGAGTTCACAACAAATTGGGTGGTGTGACACCCCAGTCTCACCACCCTGCAGGCAAGGGGTTAGCCCCGCAAAGTTCGCACCAGGACTCAGATGTAGAATAAAACATTAAAATATCTAAAATTTCGAATTATTATTCAAAGCGGAATTTTTACATGTATCACCCTTCAATAGGGCTGATTACAGAGGGAAACTATCCCAAAGTCAACTTCCTTGCCAGCTGTTGTAGAATTCCTTGTCTCAGGTCAAGTAATGCGCAGTCTCGTCCTCATATTAGGAATCTAAATATTTTATTTAAAGTTAAAGGAATGAGCCGATGCTCAGTGAGGCCGCACCATTTTAACAAAGGCATATTGAGTTTCATATTTACCTATGCATGTATGTTAAGATAATCCTATCAAAGAGCAGTCATGACACAAATGCCAAACACATACAAAAGGATACAGAATCAGTATAGCAGGAAGTTGTCAAAGTTCTAAATGAACAGTGAACAGCTTTTTAATCAACTCTAGATTCAGAGATCAGGTAACATCGCCAACAATGCCCATGCAGGATAATGACCCAGATTCAGAAGTAGCACGAGACTACTGACCAACGAGAATGACCCAAAGACCAAGCCCAAGCCGGCTTGCTAATCATTTCGCATAAAATTGTGAATCCATGTCTCAGAATAGCCTCAGAATAAATCAGAACAGATATACAGATAATCCAAAATGCAAAGTAGGCACACCTGGCAGTTCACAGATATAACATGCTTCAGTGCACAAAGTAAATCAGAATCTTAACTTTCATAACATATCAAGATGAACTCATATTACATGCCATATGCATGATATAGTATGACATTCAATTAATTACAAATTAAACGGTTCTTCCTTTTCAATGAGGTCACTCACCTCGGCCCGTAGAAACCAGCTCACGAGTATCCAACGATCTGCAGTATACAAGTGTCGAGGTTTAGACTTTTATTCTTTAATTTAGATAAATTCCAAAATTATAGGGTTTTAAGAGTCTAGTGTTCAATCCATTTATTCATAAGTGTTTTATGAATCCTAATCAAGTATTTCATAGAAGGGTTTAAAAGTGTAAAAGAAATTGTTAGGGTTTATGTTTGATTTTGTAATAATTCATGTTTTTAGCTTCAGATCTGTTTTACCTGCACAAATAGTGGCAAAAACTGATGAAACCCTTATTTCAGCTTTCAGATCACTTTCTCCCACACTTTGATCAGTAATACCCGCTTAGAAAAATCCCTTAGGTCAATAGACCGGTTTTACCCACTATTTAATCGGTTATACCTGATCAAAGAATTCCTTCAGAGTTACAGAGCGATTTTACCTTTCTCAGATCGGTAATAACCGGTCAAAAATTACTTCAACTCCAAAGAGCGGGTTTTCTCGCTCAAATAGTGACAGTAGCCGATTTTCTTGAGCCAAGAAAATCGGTTTTACCCGCTCTTTGATCGGTTATAACCAGTCATGCTAATATTTAGTTTTCCAAAACTTTCAAGCTTTGGGTTTCAATCAAAACTACCTTAAAACATGTTTTTCTTTCGTTTCTTTTGCTCAAAACCATTTCTACAATCCGTAACATTTATATCAATCCATAACATTCCTATCAATCCATAACATTTATACAACATCTAGCGTCAAAGATTCGGATCAAAACTTAAAGAAAACTCATAGTTCTATTATTTCAATTCCTAGGCATCATAAATCCAAAATTAAATGTTATTGTAAGCAACTGGGTGAATTCATTTTTTGGTCAACATACTTTGTAAACGTTCAACTTTTGGTCACTATACTTTGAAAATCCTATATGTAGTCACCATACTTTCATTTTTGCTTTTTTTTTAAGTCACTTTATTAAATTTGGCCGTTAAACCACTAACAAATTATATTTTGTAGTGTTAATTACGCATAACACCATGTGATTTGGGAAACTTTCAGATGACCCCCCCCCCCCTCTAATAGTTTAAAAAAGTACAAATAATCCCCCCGTATTTTTTTGAAATCTGTAACATTAGTAATATCCATTATATATAACAGTCACACTAAAAAATCAACTGTTTTTTATAACTTTTCCATTAAAATGACAAATTTACCCTTACAAACAAAATGTTATATTCATCATTAATCCAAATGACACAATTACCCTTAATAAAATGAAATGTGAAAATATAAACATTTTTATTTTGTATCTTTTAATTTAAATGTTTAATTTCTTTCCAATATTTATAAATTTTAATTATTTTCTTTCTTGCTTTAAATTAATTAAAACATAAAAAATGCTTTCTTTTTTCTTTTTTTTAAATAATAATTTCATAATTATTATTTTCCTTTTCTTGTAAAAATGCTAATTATTATTTTTCTTTCTTATAAAAGTCATAATTATTATTTTTATTTTCTTGTAAAAATCATAATCTTATAATATCAAAATTACTTTTCATCTTAATTATGATTGTTACAAATCATAATCTTGTAAAACTCATAATTACTTTCCTTTTAAAATTTTTAATTAATTTTCTTTCATTAATTTCCTTAGTTAACCAACATCTCTGCCACACCTTCCTCGCCACCATCACCTGCTTTTCAACATAACTATTGGCATTTTGTTTATGATTTCGCTGTTTATTCTAGTGAACATAATTATCAATAACTAAGGAAGAAGAAGAAGAAGAGAAAGAGAAAGAACATTAAAGAAAGACCATATCTTTTTTTAATCTTCCTGCCTTCGGATTTCAATTACAATGAATGACAAGATGTCAAGAACGAAGGAAAACTATATCAGTTTACAAAAGAGTTTTCTCTCTTCAATTGGTTTATGTGCCTCTCTTCCTCTAATACTACTACCCATCAAAGATTCAGAAGCAAGAAGAGACTTTAAAGCAGCAAGATGATGACCTAAATAAAAAGTAAAGAAAGAAAAAGAAAGAAAAAGGCCTAATAGCCAAAATTGCTCCAGCTACTTGAAGAGAAAATAACTGAAAACACTCACACTACAATAAACCTTGACAAGCTCCTATCAGATGTAGACTTCTGGAGAGTATTCTTCAACTTCAAGTATACTTCTAAATTGGGATCGTTAACAAAGCATCACGTCCCTAAGTCCACCAAATGAGGGGCATGCATTAGGATTCTTTGAAGGGCATCAAGTGGGATAGCATGGTTCAACTGATAAAAAATCATCACTCGTCATAACCAAAAAAAAATATCACATCCTACGGAAAAAAAATCATCACAGTTATAACAAAAAATAAAAATAAAAAAACTCACATCCCAGAGAAAAAATAACACAAAAATCAAACAGCCCAGAAAAAAATCTCAACCTTGCACCCTTTCTTTTTCCCAGAAAAAATCTCAATAATGCCAAAAAAGCAAATAACTCAGATCCAGACCTAGACCCACCGCCGTCAACTGTGAAAACCCAGATCTACAACCATCGACAACATCGACAAATCCTATACCCACCGCAACCAAATATGAAATCCAACCCCATCGCGTCCCATTGAAATTTGAAATCAAAATCACCCGATACCAACTCATTGAAGAGTGAGGCTATGGGGGCGGTGGCGAAAGAGAAGTGATGGAGGCGACAGAGAGAGAGTTGATGGAGGCGGCAGTGGCGAGAGAAATAGGTGAGGGCGACGGTGGCAGCGGGGATAGAGAGAGTTGATAAAGATGACCGGGCGAGAGAAAGTTGATGGAGGTGGAGGTGGCGGTGGCGTGAGAAATAGGTGAGGGAGGTGGATGCGTCGAGAGACTGGAGAGAAAAA
This sequence comes from Leptodermis oblonga, assembly GCA_016801395.1. Classification (NCBI taxonomy): domain Eukaryota; kingdom Viridiplantae; phylum Streptophyta; class Magnoliopsida; order Gentianales; family Rubiaceae; genus Leptodermis; species Leptodermis oblonga. The sequence continues at coordinate 27,348,795 of CM028753.1, forward strand.
GAGTGTGGTTGGAAGGGAAAGGGGTTTTGGGCTAGGTTAATGGTTGGAAGTGAATATTAGGAAGTCTTTAAAAAATAAAAAATAGAAAATTTCATAAAATGACAAAATTACCTCTGATTGTTAAATGTGACAGAAATTTTTAACATTACAGATTTTGAAAAAGCACATGGGGTTATTTTTAACCTTTTAAATCATAGGGGGGTCATTAATAACTTTTAACCATAGGTGGGTTATGCGTAATCAACCCTTTTTTGTAAGGCTATTTTTGTCAAAACAGGTTCTAACGTATTAAACTCTTTTCCATTTTTTTCCTTAATTACTTCTAACCCCCATTTTATAAGATTTTTACACTTTGACCCCTCTATTTTTTTTATAAACACTAAAACACCTTCTTCTCCAACCCTCTCATCTCACGTGTCCTCCTCAAAACAATATGAACTTTATTTTTGTCCCCAAAAAAGAAACCCAGCCATCAGTCTACATTACAAGAAAAAAATGTCTTTGGTGACCGAACTCGAGGTGACCAAAACAATTTTGGTCACTAAAAGTACCATTTGGTGACTGAATTTGGATTAGTCATTCAAAAATAATTTTGAGGGACTATTTGGTGACCAACTGAAGCAGTCAATCACAAACCGGTCACGAAAGCCATGGCGAGAGAAATTTCCACCAAATTTCGGCTATTTGGTGAGCAATTTTAGTGACCGCAAACATTTTAGTCATGAAATTGCCGGCTGTTAGTGTTTTGGTCTCCAACTAAATTTGTCACTAAATTGGTGACCAAATGTATTGGACATGGAATTAATTGTGGATACGTTTGGTGACTAATTTGGTGACAAAAAAATCACGGGAATAATTTCCCGTTTATGGGTCCCACGCACTTGTTTTAGATTTACTGACTGTGAATGGTGACCAATTTTGTATTGGTCACTAAAGTGTTGGGGATGTTCCACAAAGATTATTCTTGATGGTAACATTAAAGAGTTACTATTAGTGGACTAACTTAAATGGCATGAATTGGTGACTAGATATGGTGACCAATTTGTCAGATGTCACTTAATTGTAATATGCCAAACGGAAATTACACGTGACAGGTGACCAATGTAAATATTGGTCACCTTAATGTGATATTCCGGTAGGTCCCACAAAAGTGTTCATCATTTAGTGACCGCATTGGTGATCGAAAATACAATGGTCACCTTAGTCTTTCGCTTTTCAAGGGTCCCACATATGTACGCCTTTTTTGTGACCAAATAAGGTGACAAAAATTTATACGATCACCAATCTGATCACCAATCTGTTAGGGAGTCCCATTAAAATTATAAATATAACATGTTTTCAAATGGGCCCACTAAAAAATCATCACAACGCTTACCAAAATTGGTGACCAATATATTATTCAGTCACTAATGAGTTTGAGATTATACGTAAATGACACTTAGGCTCTGTTCTCTTCTGTCCTAAAATGGGGAATTTTGACTTTCTACGGTTTGGGATCTGTTTCTTTGTGGATTATTGCTCAGAAAGGGGGGAAACTACACAAAAGTATTAACTACCTTTGACCTGCACAGTGTCTTTTGAAAAAAATGAAAACCTGCAAAAGGAACTCCCCTACTGCCTTTAACCCAATTTTCTGCCATCTGCAACGGCACCATTGAAGCCTCCCATCAACGCTGCGATTCCGTCCCGACAACCACCCGTGAAGAAAAAGCTCCTTCATCAGTGCGTCTGATCTAAAGCCTGTGGAAGACTACCTCATCATTAGTTGGCTATTTTTCCGAGAAGTCGCGTCTATAAATCGGCCGAACAACCAGTTCATTGCTCTGGCGAATGTTTGCGGGAAATCTCCGATGGTCGACCAACCGGGATCCGTATATCCTCCTACTTCATTCCACAACCCTACGGAGCTTGTCACTTGCGGGTGAAATCGCGGGTTACCCAGGCCTTGAAGAGCAGGACTTTAGCGGATTCCTTCAAGTTCTCAGATTTTGCAGCCTTGCACAAATATTTCGAGTTTAGAGGTACTACTTTTGCTTTTTTCCCAATTTATTATACATATTGTTTATTTCCCGTTTAATTATTTTCTTTTTTTCAATTTTTAGTGAACAAATTCAAAATCTTGCAAATGTGAATTTAAACGGTTTTGCGATTTCTGTCATTGTTTTGTTGATTAATGGTTGGTTTAGTAGTATTGCTTATGGATGAAACTGAAAAGGAGAGTGAAAATCTCCACCCCCCCCCCCCCCTTTTCATTTTTTGGTGGGTTGTGCTGGTGTGAAAGTAAAATTACTATACTCAGTAATTTAAAGAGGTTTTCTGAGATGGGGTTTTGATTCTAGGAAGGGTACTCAGTAATTTAAAGAGGTTTTCTGAGATGGGGTTTTGATTCTAGGAAGGGTACTCAGTAATTTAAAGAGGTTTTCTGAGATGGGGTTTTGATTCTAGGAAGGGGAAAGTTTGTCTTGTGAATATTTGAACTATATTTAGTAGTATTGCTTTCTTATTGCACATTCCTGTGATTGTAGACACATTGATGAAGGCCATATCCCAAGTATGTGACATTGGATGTATAGATCATATCCCGCTATCGCGTTCACTCGGAAAGCATGATTTCATTGAGATATGCTTATGGACTTCTTGTTTGGCTTTGTGCTTTTACGCACATCTTTGCAAATGAACTCGATTTGGTTGCCTAGCTGATATAGAGTCTGATCTTTTTGTTACTACTGTTTCTCTAGTGTTTGAACTTCTTGTTTTGAATATCACATTATGTGCTCTTCCTGATGCTTTTAAAAAATATTCTTTCTGATGCTTAAAAAAAAACTCTGCTTCAAAATCTGATTATCTAACTCTGATTGTTCGAGCTTCTTCACTTTTCTTTTTTCTTTGCTCGTTCATGTAAGATAAAGTGTTCATAGAACTATTATTCCCTCTGTCTCACTAAAAGAGATGGGGGACAGAGGGAGTATATAATTCTTGCTTAAATCTTCTGGAAGCTGCCCTGCAAACTGAATGCATAGGTCTATGCTATCTTCCTGAACTTTGGAATATGTCGATTGCAGGATGTGGGCATTGTGTTGCTCCCAATTTTTCTGCCAATTTCTGCGTCGGTTTTTTTTCCCGAAACAAGTCTGAGGAGCTAACCTCTGTATCTTAATGAGCCTAATTAGGTCTTCATTTATCAATTTCTGCTTCTGGTTGCGTGCTGAATGCAGAAAAAGCTCCTTTAAACTACATAGGTTGTTATTTTGGGCTCCTTCCCCCTAAATATTTCCCATTTTTAACTGTTCATTTGGACGGTTTCAGGGGTACAGCTTCTGCATTTTGGCTTCCATAATCATGTATGCCCATGTTTTGTGAAGGCTGTCAGGCTATGTTATTCAATTTGTACTAGGCTTCATCCCTACTTTCCATTGGCCTGAGTACATTGCTCTCACTTCCTCCCCGCTTGACTTATTTTATATGTACTTCAGTCCTTCTTGACATTTCACACACACACATCTTTCGGCCTTATTTTCTATCTAGGTTTCCATGGGGGAATGTGGAGATGATTTGGTTTCTCTTAATGGAATGGACAATACAAGGTTGTGTTGCACAACCAACACAAGTATGTCCTTCATATCCCTAATTCCCCTTGTATAGTTTGGCATTTCAGTTGTCATCAAACATTTGACCTCATTTTTCATATTATAGGCCCTTTTGATTATAAGGGGGATACCCCGTCTTCCCCAATAAGCCTCATTCACTTTGAAACCGACTCAAATGATGTTCAACTTTGCACTAAAAATTATGAAGAGGTAGAAGAACTAAGAAAATATTTTCTATGTTTTATTTTGGTTTAATTTTAGGTGTTTGTTATTGATGATAGAGGTGTCATATAGGCAATGTCTGCACGGCCCAAGAAAATGGACCCGGCACACCTTTGGCATTTTGTGGAATTAATGGTGGAAATGAAGGACAACGGGGAGCTAACCTCTAATGCCTTCAGACAGGAACAGTTCGAGGCAGTCTCGGATAAATTATTTGATCTTTACAAGGTCAGATTCAGCCACCAATTCCTCCGCAAGAAGTTCAATAATTTGAAGACGGACTGGAAAAATTATAGAGAGATGAAGGGATTCACCGGCGTGTCAGTTGAACCCCGTACCGGGGCTCTTAATGCGGACGAAGAACAATGGGCTAATTGGTTAAGGGTAAACAATTTCATCCCTAATGCTGTTTTCCCACTTTTTGCTTAGTGAGTTTTTCAGCATCATTTATTTGCATTTCAGTGACAATGACCGATACATAAGCTGTTTCTTTTTCGTGTAATTTTGTTTTGCTTTCGGAATGTGCCTTACATTCTCTCATTACTCAATTGCAGCATGACTGTACGCATTACTCAGTAGCACATTACTGTTGCATATAATCTGGAAATCTGTGAACTTTTATATTAGCTGTTGAATATTCTGCCTATAGACGCCAGAAATAATTACATTCTGGAAAGTAGTTGCTGAAAATAGTTCAGATTAGGCAGCATTTTTGAGGTTGTTGACTCAAATTGGTTGTTTGGCAATTTGTCTATCAATTTCTGTCATTAACAGAGAACATAAATAAAAGGGAATACTTTGAGGAAAAATGGATTCCACAGGTGTGTGATTTAATTCTTCATTTATTCAAGGTTAGTGGATTAATCACCATTCGTGAAAGCATGACCTTTTTTTTTTTTTTTAGCTTTAATTTATTTTTATTTTTATAAAGCTCAATTTTTGTTAATTGATTTTGTAGATGAGCAATCTGAACTTCTGAAGTAGAGGTTTTATCAGAATAACGTGCATTTACATATTTATTTGTTATTATCTTGAAGTAGATGTTACAGTTGGGCTGGTAACTCAGCTATTGAAAGGGGAGGTTTGAAAGGTTAATATTTTTCTCAACTGTCTAGAATCTTACGTCTAAGGGAACATTTCTTGTTCTTATCTCTAAATATTGCTTAGACACTTAATGGAACATATAACGAACTGGCAGCATTCTCCTGCACACAGCTGGACACATTGTCATGAGCTGTTCTACATAATTATTTTCCCTTTCCACCAAGTCTCTGTGCCTTGCTATTTTTAAAGCTCTGGGATTTGTGGCCTTGCTGTCCAAAATGATCTCCTATCTTTAACCCTGCAGTTAACCAACCGACTGAATTACTAAAAAAAAAAAAAAAAAAAAGGCTTAAATTTATAGTGTTTTTATACGCGAAGTACATTTTCTACGCCATATACGCTATATGACACATTGTTATTCGAAGGAAACTTTCCAGTTGTATTGAATCTGTTTGCATAACTATTATTATGTACTTCATCTCCTGTTCTATATACTGGACCATAAATTCTGCAATTTTCTGGGTCCATAGCAGCGCAACGCCAGTGTTGGAAAATTCAGGAAACAAGGTCCTCCCTGTTACGATGAGTTGACCAAACTGTTCAAGGATAATACTGCCACCGGTGACATAAACATTGAACAAGGTCATACCCCCGCTGATTCGGACGAGGATAGAGAATTGGAGAACAGGTTTTACAACCAAGGTTCTGCATCAATGTCCTGGCAACAATGTGCTAGTCCAGTTGGCCAGGCCGTTTAGATTGGGCAAGGTAGTGGAGTGGCAGATGTGGGAGGTAGTTCACGAAGAGCAGGTAAGAGGCCTGTGGCAAGTGGAGGGGCAGATTCGGGCTGGTCATCAAAGAAGAGCAGGGAGGAATCCATCGGAATGGCACTCGAGTGCTGGGCACATGCGCAACTTGCTAAGCAGGGTAATGCGGAGGATAATGTCTCCCTTGCCGAAAGCATGGGCATTCTGAATTCAATGGGGATCGCAGACGATGTTGTCTATTTCAAGGCAATCAATTTCTTATGCAAGCCAATGAACAGAGTCATTTTCAAGTTGACCAAGTCGGGTCGTCGCTTGTCACTTCTTCTTCATTCCACTTAGTGCACTGTACAACTTCAGTTAACGTACTTTATTATGCTATGTTTGTTGTTCTGTTTCATGTATTTATTAAACTTCAAAGCTGTTTTTATTATGTACCGTTGAGTTGGTGGATATGGAGCTGTGGTTTTTTTATGCACCCCCATTTGGATTTCAATGTGGTGTCCTTTTTGGCACAATTGTTTATGTTTTATTTTGTTGAATCTTTTCTGGTTTTTGAAGGATGAGAAAGCAGCTATAAATTAGGGTTTTAGTGGTTTCGGATGCTGCTTTAGAAATCAAAGGTAAGCTTTTTTTCCTCATCTTTTCATAGTTCTTTATTGGTCTTCGTCTCTGTTCTGACTTTTACTCTTTAATTTTTATTTTTACCAGTGTGAAATATTTAGGTTATATTGTGGGCTTGTTGCTGCTACGTATTAGGATGAGAAGAGAAGCATTAGGATTTATTATTGGAACTCCTTTTTATGCTTCTTCTGATTTAGTATCTTTCTCCTCACCCACGTCTTATGAAGCTCTTCGTGTTTGTGGAATTCATGGGTTTATGGTATGCAGAGCTGGTTGAGAATATTTAAAAGCCCAGCTTTTGTTTCTTGTTTTCATAACTTCCTTTATTTCTTGATGAAGCGATAATGTTCTGATTTGGAATAGAAATGGCTACTGTTGGATTTATTTTTGTGTTTGATTCTTTTATTTCTTTCTGAAGAAAAAAGGGTGAGGGATGAGATTTGGGACACTCCAGAGGTGATAAAAATCAGAGTTTCACAAAGTAATGTTTTTCACTGCTAACTATAGATCTTTTCCTACTGTCACAAATGTTGTTTTATGCTTTTTTAATGGCATTTATGATTTAGTATTCTTTCTTTTAATCCCACCGTTATGGTCTTTGCATTTTCCTTTTTTGTTTTGTTTAGTCGCAGCTGTTCGGTTTACTCGCGAAACCAAGTCACTGTTGTCCAAAATTCAGAGGGATTCCAGAATTTGCAATCTCAGTTTAGATGCAGCCAATCAGGAATCTGGGGTCCCCATTGAATTGGGTTGTTCTTGTAAAGATGACTTGGCTGCTGCTCACAAACAATGTGCCGAGGCTTGGTTTAAGATCAAAGGGAACAAGTAAGTGAGACATCCAAGTTCAACTTATTCAATCTACAGTTTATATGATCTCTCCATGCTACCATTTGTTAGTTATTTTGCCGGATTGTCTGGTTTTGGTGTTCAAAATTATACACATATAATGGAATGGTTACTTCTGTTCTGTTCATAGTAGTACATGGAAGTTTGGTGCTTGTTTTTAGGTGTTCAGACAATAAATTGAGGCTAACTAAATACTATAACTACTTGCTAGCTTGGAATAATTTCGTCTGCACTTTCTTATGTATTTACTGTGCACTTTGTTATTGGTTTTCAACTCATTTTTCTATCATACCTAATGTCTCAAGTTTACAGGAAAGGATTACCAGTCTAAAATGTTAAAATTGGTATCCTGTCCTGGTTGCCTAATTCTCATGTTTTGCTTGCTCTCAGCTGAACCAAGTCTGTGTTAAAGAGGGACTGCAAGTATATAAGTTTTCCTCAAAAGTTATATTACTACGATAGATAACATGTGTGGTGTTTATGTAATATTGATTGGAAAAATATTAAAAGTAGTCCACAATCTTTGCCTATGTTTCAAATGTAGTCCACAATCTTTAGTAAGTATCAAATGTAGTCCACAATGTATCCATTTTGTTTCAATTTCAGTCAAATTAACGGAAATTAGACCAAATTAACGGTCAAACCAGTTGACCGTCAGTCAGAGGTGGTTTTGACCTCTTGAAACCACCTTCAAAGATTGTGGACTACTTTTGAAACATGGGTAAAGATTGTGGACTACTATTGATTTTTTTTCATATTATTTAATAATAACACATTTATCTTACTTTTAAAGATATTGATAATTTTAATTCCTTTTATACTTATTATATGAGCTTCCCAAGTTACAAAAAATTATGTTACAATTGTATTATATTCATCTCAAATTCGCATTTTTAAAAATTAATTATTCTCTATGTTCCATTAGAAGAGTCCATTTTGAAAAATATTTCTTATTATAATAGAAAATTTGTAACAATACAAATTTTTTAATAGAATACTTATTAAATTTTTTAAAAAATATTTTGAAAAATATTTCTTGTTCCAATAGAAAATTGTATGCGGGCTACAATTTTTCAGTTTTTCTAGAAAAATTGAGAGCCAAAAGGTAGAAAAATTGTATGTGGGTTACAATTTTTCAAATTTTTCTAGAAAAATTGAGAGCAAAATTTACTAGCCAACATACAAGGTGTAGCTTCTCCGAATGTCTGCCTAGTTCGCAACAAAACTCACATGTTTATCACAAAAAGATATATTCTTTATTAATATATAAAATTTAAAACTAACACAACCCCGCAATATTATTTAAAACTGTTGCGATTGCACTACTATGAATAGTAAAAAAAAATTTTAAATAATATTGCGGGGTTGTGTTAGTTTTAAATAATATTGCAGGGTTGTGTTAGTTTTAAATTTTATATATTAATAAAGAATATATCTTTTTGTGATAAACATGTGAGTTTTGTAGCGAACTAGGCATACATTCGGTGAAGCTACCCCTTGAATGTTGGCTAGTGAATTTTGCTCTCAATTTTTCTAGAAAAATTTGAAAAATTGTAACCCACATACAATTTTTCTACCTTTTGCTCTCAATTTTTCTAGAAAAACTGAAAAATTGTAGCTCGCATACAATTTTCTATTAGAACAAGAAATATTTTTCAAAATATTTTTTAAAAAATTTAATAAGTATTCTATTAAAAAAATTGTATTGTTACAAATTTTCTATTATAATAAGAAATATTTTTCAAAATGGACTCTTCTAATGAAACATAGAGAATAATTAATTTTTAAAAATGCGAATTTGAGATGAATATAATACAATTGTAACATAATTTTTTGTAACTTGGGAAGCTCATATAATAAGTATAAAAGGAATTAAAATTATCAATATCTTTAAAAGTAAGATAAATGTGTTATTCTTAAATAATATGAAAAAAAATCAATAGTAGTCCACAATCTTTACCCATGTTTCAAAAGTAGTCCACAATCTTTGAAGGTGGTTTCAAGAGGTCAAAACCACCTTTGACTGACGGTCAACTGGTTTGACCGTTAATTTGGTCTAATTTCCGTTAATTGGACTGAAATTGAAACAAAATGGATACATTGTGGACTACATTTGATACTTACTAAAGATTGTGAACTACATTTGAAACATAGGCAAAGATTGTGGACTACTTTTGATATTTTTCCAATATTGATTGATTAGCATTCTGTTTGGATCATTTCTTTGAAGTGGATCTTCATCTTAGGATGTTCAAGAAGGCATGTTAATGTAACTTGGGTGCTGGTTATTTTTGCAAAAATGTAACCCTGGCTGTTTATGAGTTGGAACCTACTCTTTTCTTTGTAACGGATGCCATGTTGTTCTCTTCTAATGTTTTGCGATGCTGTGACTTGAGAAAGAATGTAGATTAAAGGCTAAAGGAGGAAATTCAACCAGCAACCAACATTTATGCACCTTAGTTTGATGCCAATTAAACAACATTATTAGACCTCCTTTCACTCACAAAGTGGGTGAAATACAGCTCTGTTCTTTTGTGGCTTGTGTAGGGAAAATTTGGGCTGGAGTAGGATTGTTTTGTAGTAGAGCGAGATTGGATTCTTTGTAATCTACTGCAAGTTTTAGTTGAGTTGAAGGTTCCAAACTTTTTGTTTTCTGTATAGTTTTGTTTTTGCTTGAAGAATGGTATGGAAAATTAAAGTAACTCTAATGAGGGAAGTGGAAATGTTTCTCCTATATCTGTTTGGCACGCATGAATTGTTCTTTATCTTGGGGAAAAAAAGAAAATATGAGATTCTCTTAGGAATCGGAAAGACCTATATCTGAATTTACGTATACAGGAAAAGGCATTACTTCTGTCAATTTATAGGATGCATTTTTTGAATCATCATGTTTTTTATTGTACAAAATTTCCAACTTTGCATGCCAATTGAAGGTTTAGAAACTGCTATGATGAATAGGCTGGAATTGTTGGACAGAAATGTGCTGCTGATTAGATTGCTGCATTGCCCATTGCTTTCAGTTGTTTCCAAAGATGCAGCATTGACATTGATACTGCTGAAGCTTGCAATGTCCTAATCTAGGATTCTAAAATGTGCTGCTCATCAAGATGGACCATTGTTGTTTACTTGTTGCTTTTTGTCCCTTCAGTTTCTGTTTAAGAGACTGAGCTTTACTTGGGTTTGCTTTTCTAATAGGGGCAAGGATGTGAGCATTCAGATTCTGCACCAAGGCTTCACACACATCTTTGAGTCAACCTTCGAGAGCACAGAAGGCATTGCTGAGTATATCTCTCACCCGGCTCATGTGGAGTATGCGAATCAATTACTCCCTTAGTTGGATAAACTTGTTCACACTTTTTCACATTACCCAATGTTGTGCACAGTTGTTATCCTATGACCTTCTGCACAAAATTGTTGTATAGCTGAACAAAAATCTTATAAAGATTTGATCACCATGCGTCAATAATGCATGATATAGTTGAATGGAATCCATGAATAGGAATATATACTATGGGTCCCTACATGCATAATTATTGGATGTGTGAAATATTCATGCATCATGCGTAATCTTGTTCATTTGCAATATGACAAAAGGAATAAAATATAATATTAGTAATATTGTTAAATAGGAATGCTAGTATGGAAAAAATATACACATATATACATACATATATGTGTATATATAATTCAAATATGGCAATATCGGGTATGCAAATCCTTCATCAGGACTCATATAGGCATATCCCGAATTTAATTATTTTTCAGTGCGAATTTTTGTTATGAATATTACAAATGTCGAGCAAAATGTGTATGTAATATATCAGTAAGTGAAATGATGTATATGTAGGCTACAGTTTGTTTGTGCAAATGTAATTATTTTTTCATGCTGACAATGACATGAAATGGGGCACACCACTATTGTTGTTTTCTACTGCACTATTATACATGTGAATAAAATAATTCTGCACAGTGTTGATAAGGACTTGCACCAAACCAATTATCGAGTAATATAAATATATGGCTATGCTTATCAATTGAAATACAAACTTTCATCCCTCAAAGGCAGTGGAGTGGAGTTACATATTTTTGAATTATTTCTAAGGTATGTTTGATAATCTAAATTCATATTTGCAGCCCCTTAAGAATTAGACGTTTTGTATAATTGTAATTGTTCTGGAGTTGTAATTTTGTGTATGATGAATAATGAAACCTACTTCATTATGGAAAGGTTGACATGGCCGGATCATCTTCGAACCTTGCCTCGGCAACAGGTTTAATCACTAACTGCGAGGAAGAAGAATTCGTTGACTTTCTGATTGCAATATGGCTCATGGAAGAAGATGAACCCGAAGTTATCCCACGACAACCATGCCGAAACTCAACATTGACCGGCCGACAATGGGTTAGGGAATTAGTGAACGGGAACCATACGCGACTATTTGAGAATTGCAGGATAGATTTGGAAACTTTTATGAGGTTCTGTCAGTGTCTACGGGAAGGAGGATACTTAACTGAGGAGAACTCGCATGTTTCCATTGAGGAAAAGGTATGCATGTTTTTGGTGCTGGTTAGCCATAATTGCAGGCAACGTTTACTTGCTGAAAGGTTTCAGCACTCTCTTGCAACTATAAACCGACATATACGTGAAGTTGTTCGTGCAATTATCCTGTTTAGTAAGTATCTGATATGTCCTCGGAATGAAAATGTGACACATCCGAGGATACGTCACAACCAAAGGTTGTACCCATGGTTTAAGGTAAAGTACAGTTCAAATGTTACCCTAGGAAAGGTACACATTTTAGCTATGGCGTTTCTGGACAGGCCTCTCATTAGAAATGCATTTTACTATTTTTTTTTGTAGGATTGTGTTGGAGCAATTGATGGTACACACGTTTCGGCATGGGCGCCGGCTACTCGTAGAGATGCGTTTCGTAATAAGCATGGTCAAATTAGTCAAAACGTCCTAGCAGCATGTGACCACCACATGAGGTTTGTTTACATACGAGCAGGGTTTGAAGGGAGTGCAAATGACGCCCGAGTTTTTCTAGACTCAGTTACTCGAGCCAATTCAAATTTCCCGCCAAAAGGTACGTAACACTTTCGATCCAGTATATTTTCGCCGGCCATATTGAACATGGTTGAAAAAAAACATTATATTTCAGTGATGTTTCGGTTATGACAGGGAAATATTATGTGGTGGACTCTGCCTATAGAAATGTTCCTGGTTTTCTTGCACCGTATAGGGGACATAGATACCACCTGCAGGACTACCGTGGTAGAGGTAGAGCCCCTAGGACATGGAAGGAGTTGTTTAATCATCGGCACTCATCTATCAGAAATGTAATTGAGCGATCATTCGGAGTACTTAAAAAACGTTTCAGTATCTTACGGGGCCCCATGCCTAACTACATGGTAGTTAGGCAAGCGTTAATGGTAGTTGCCTGTGCAGCACTCCATAATTTCATTAGGGAGCAGTTGCCTAATGATGACTACTTTGCAGAGATGGAGGATGCGGAAATAGATTCGGCAACCGAGTCTGACAATGACCAAGAAGGGACGGTGACGATGTTTGACACATCCCCTACTACCGTAATTGCTTGGAATGCATATCGGGACGACATCGCATCCCAAATCTGGCACGGGTCGAGGCATCTACATTAATTTGGAGAGCGTATTTCATGAATGATTGTCTGTTCCCCTACTGCGTTATGTTGTACTTTGGAATTCTTGACAATGGTGGTTTTTTCCATTTCTGAAAAGTCGTTAGTACGTTTGTATTCATAATAAAGAGTTTGTAACGGGTGTTTTGTATTTTATCAAGTAAATGATATTAATGCGTGTGAATTTTTTTCTATCTAATTAAGTTTTGTGGATTTTTTCATTGCTTGAAATCTAATGTACCATAATGAATTTAATTATTTCCTAATACTTTTGTTAAAATAAAATATGCATTATAATTCCAAACGGTAATTAATTTGGTATCAAATAAAGTAAAGTAGCAAAATTCATGCTGACAATATACAGTGCGCATGCATGTGGCACTGTATGCAAAAGGGAAATGGGGCCAAACGATAATTAATTTAGTATCAAACGGTAATTAATTTGGTATCAAATAAAGTAAAGTAGCCAAATTCATGCTGACAATATACAGTGCGCATGCATGTGGCACTGTATGCAAAAGGGAAATGGGGCCAACCCACGTCAGCCTAGAGGCATTCAGTTTCTGGACTTCACGTGGCTTGAAAGAAACGCGCTTTCACCCCCCGCCTTCATAAAACCCACCCGCCAAGATTCCCTCCATTATCTTTTTCTGGGAAACTATGGAAAAGGTCAAAGGAGAACAGAGCCTTAGCCGATGAAAGAAATCTTCAGTGACCAATCATACAATCGGTCTTCATAATTGGATTTTGGTGACTGAATAATATGGTCACCAAAATGTAATCTATTACTATAATTATTTATTCTCTAAGACTTTCACTCAATTAGATAAACCTGTACTAGCTATCAATTCCCAGCAACCAAGTATATACTCCATAAACCAAAAAATTTAACAATAACACTCGTACATATATAATCAAGAAAATAGTACTTATTACATTAAACAATGAATTTAAATTATTGATGTTCATACCATAGTCCACTAGATGGAGCAATCTTAGGCAATATACAAAGTTGGAATTAAAATTCAATCTATAACAAGTAACAGTCACTTAAAGATAGTTGTAATGCAAATAATAACAATCAATCCGGTTAAAGCTATAACACACAAACTCAACCGCCTAATAGATTCCTCTAGGTTATTATTATGATGTTGCGAATGACCTAATTGAATGTGGTTGACGGAAACCTCTTCATGTCCATATGGAACTCTTGTAGAACTGAGTGATGGACTACAATTTTGATCTTTTCCCTAGCCACAGTCCCCTTCATGGCTCAAAGGGAATCACCAAGACCATAACACACATTTTTTTTCCCTTCACTATTAAAATACAATCGCCCCTTACTAGACTTGTCGGAGTCAATTATCTTCAAAGCCGCTTTACGATTGCAGTGACAATACTTGTCGATATCTAATATGGCCATCATTCGACTCACCACTTGTATGCATCTTGTTTGAACCCCAAATAACAAATGCACACATCACTATACTATTTCAAATCTTTTATATTATAAGGGAGAATGAATGATGACATATCCTAGAAAGCCATAAGCATGACATCAATCATAATCAAAATCACACAAACACACTTAGGCAATCATTTTCAAACTTGCATAAGAGATCAACAAGAACAACTTTACAAAACAAGTAAGCAAATTCACATATGGATTATTAAGATGGAAACACCTAACCAAATCAGGGAAAGGGGATTTTCAAATATTGCTAAAACTGCCGAGGAAAGAATCTAACTAGATTTAGATTCTATAATAGGCTCAATCTATTTGCCTTGGGTTTCATCAAAGTCCAGTCCATGGAAAAAATATGGCTACTCAAAATGTCTCATCATTAATTTGAAAAGTCTAATTTTTTATCAAACAAGATAGGAAATAAAAATGTTGTAGCATTCCTACACACTTAGTACTAACTATTGAAGCATGTATCCAAATTAAGTGTAAAAATTCAAGTATATATCTAAACAACATCAATTCAGTGAAGTGAGATTAATCACTCAATTAAGGTTCAATCAAGTAGATTTTTAAAGCATCAAAGGGCCTGAAAAAGTAAGAGATGCAGCAACTCATGAAAAAAGTTATAGGGCAGAAACTAATTTCTCATCATTGAATTCTTGGTCTTTAAGAGATACAACTATCAATGATTTAGTACATCATTAGCTTTATAATCTTTTTTCCATATTGCCCGAATTTGAAAATGGATAAATTAAAAAAGTTATTCATGTTAAGTGTGCATCTTTACTTAAACACAATTGAACACAAACAGTTTGACGATGCTAATGACACACAACCAACACAAAGCTCACACTTTGATAGCATTCAGCAACATACACACAATTTTGCAATGGATTTCATGCTAGGAGAACCGATGACATAGCCCACAAAAACATATGGAAGCCATATCCAGAAAATGAACTTTTTCCCTCAAAAACATATGGACTTCTAATATTTTATCAAACAATATAGGAAACATAACCGGAATAGCAACCCAAAACACTTAGAACTAACCTTTGAAGCATGTATACAAATTAATATTGAAAATCCACGTATAATGCGAAATAAAGTGATTCAAAGAAGTGAGATTAATCACTCAAATAAAGTTCATTCATTTAGATTTTTAATACCAAAAAGGGCCTGTTGTGGCTTGAACATATCATATATCAAAATTAACAAAATGCACATTCGTTTCCTACATACAGTTCAACTACACGAGAACAGGAAAGCAAAGTTCCATGTTATGCATCGAGATATGAAAGTTCCACCGAAATAGCTATTGAGCGAAGAATTAAAACCTCAAACACGGTATATAATTATATGAAAAATAAACATCTCATGCAAGATATTAACCTTCAGATAAAATAAGAATACAAATTGTTCAATGCCGACTACCAATTTCCAATGAAGCAGTACCCCTTCGGCTCTCGGTTAAACACTTGTTCAACAGGAATGTAGCAAATGATGAACCCTCACCGGACGAGCTCTTCCTCGTGAGCAACCAATTTCTCTTCGAACGTCAGGAAAATTGAACCCCTTCACGGCTAGATAATCTCCGGCAATGACATGGAGTTCCATTCTCGTTTTTGTTCTCAGACAAGTTAATTAAGAATTACGGGTGGCTGTAGGGTTTGGAATATAATTTGAGCTGGGTCGGGTCAATTTCTTTTGGGTTTGTGATTTTGGGCCAAAACAATTAAGATTGGGCGATTGATTTTGGCTCATTTTGGTGTTTGGTTGGTTTTGCAATTTAAATTTTGGGAATCTAGTTTTAAATTAACACTATGGCACCCTAATATTAACATATCAGTCCCCGTATTTTATAAAATTTTTAAAATACGACACCCTAATATTTCTGAAATGACATACTTTAATCCATAGTTGCAGAAATTGTTACAAAATAATTTTAGATATTAAATTTGGATATAATCACTGTGTAATGTTAGGCAATTTAGTTAATTTAGATTAATTTTCTTAGTAATTGGTAGTTTGAACTCAAAAGTGTAATGAACAAGTTTTTTAATAATCTCATAATTATAAAACTATGTTGCTTAGATTGTCATAAATAACTTAATTTGTACTTATAAATTATAATATGCGTTAATACAAAGCGGCTTGTGAAATAACTCACAAATGTTAATGTATTCATTTTTATATCACGCGTTGTGTTTAATTAAGCCTTGTTTATGTTAAATCAGATGTTGCTTTACTATGATTTTGTTGTCGATTTGTATATTTAGTCATTTTCTAACTCACTTTAGTTTAACTGTGTAATAAGTGGATAAATACAATCCTAAACTAATATAATTACAAATGAACTTCTATTAATTTTTTTATATATTAATTTAAGTAAAAATTGATTTATGAAATAATTTTTGTTTGGAATTAAATGATAAGAGTGGGGAGGGAAAAATTTTGTGAAATTTGGGCGCCTGAAAGTGGCACCCGAAATGGGAAAAAAAAACCAGGGGAAAAAAAATGGGACCTACTCCCTATCCACTAAATCTAGCTCATGGGGAAATCTTGACTAACACTTATAAAAAATTGGCTTCACCTACACCTTCCAAGCAAAGAAGCTCCTTGCTTTGATTTTGGTTTATTCAATGTTTCTCTGGCTTCAATCCTATTTTTCTAGGGTTACGCTTTAATTTACCAATAAGTATGTTTAGGGTTATTTTGGACGGGGGTTTTAGGGATTCGGTGAATTTTATCCTTCCATACCGTTCAATGCCTATGTTTGATGAAATAGAATATTTTGTATGGCTTTGTCATTTCTCTAAACAAGTTTCCTTATTTCAAATTAAGTAAACCGATAAATCATACCAACAAAATGGTTTTTTTCGGTGGGCAGAGGGGCGATTTTTGGGGATGTATATATTTTGTTCTTTTGAAACCTTCACCGAGATGTAAACTATATTAGAAATCCTTGATGGTTGTGTTTGTTTAAAGGTTCAATTTTTATTCGACATTTACTGAATTTCCTATGATTAATGGTTGGATTTTTATCTTTTTTTTTTTATTATTTAGGAACAGTTGACGTAAGACACTTACCGAGACAATAGGGAACAAACAAGGAATACCGAAAGGTAGCTGGTTTGAATAGTTAATTCGAACAGGTATGTTTGAAAGTGTCTAACTGGTTTGAATAACTCCTCTGTATCTTTGCTGAGGTCTACCCATGGTGGCTGGTTTTCCTTTAATTTTAAGGGAATGTTTCAATTTTTTTTAGTATTGTGACTGACATCGCTGACTAGTTAATATTTGAACAGATAGGCAGATGGAGATGAATGTGATGTGTTCTTTCTATAAGAACATAAATGAGGGAATTGTGGATTGTTTGTTGTGGGAATTTGGAGACACATATTGAGGGTGGTAGGGAAAGGGATGGGGGGGGGGGGGGTGTTTTTGTAGTTGGAAGAAATGTGGTTATTCTTCTTCTCTTCTGAGTTCTGAGAGAGAGATCAAAGGTTTTCTTTCTTTGTGACAACCAATTTAAGAAAAAGGGTCCACCAGGACTTTGGAATTGGAATTGTTTTTGGGTGTTGTTTATAATTGACATAATTAGCAATGTTATAGTATATTAGTAGTATTAGTTACCAGTTGTCTTAATTGAAGTGACTAATTATGCTACTTCTCCACATTAAACAAATTTTAAAGAAAGTGACAAACTCGTTTCACATGACTACAATAATACTAAGTAGCTTTTACTAATTTCTTGCACAGGGAGGGAAGACAATGAAAGTAGACTTGGAGTTTTGTGGTGTTTAACAAATGATTAGATCACAGTCCTATAGATTCTGCATGTGAACTAAGATTAACATCAATAAACTACACAATTGACTCATTACTCATCATGAATATGAATATGAATTTCTGTGTTTGAGAGAGAGACACAGTTATAACAAGTGAAGGAATGTGTCATGTGTTGGTAGTTAGTAAGTATTACATTAGTATGTGAATACTAAGAGAAGATGCATGTGAGTTGTTGTGACATTACAAGCAACCTCCATACCTTATTCACAAACATCAAATGTGCATTTCTTCTTCACTCATACTACTTGCATACTGATTGGAAGAATCATAAATTATACTTCATTTGCTTCATTAGAAGAGTACATATTATAATACTAACTTTTTTTTTGTACAGAAAGAAAGAGAATAAAATACATAGAAAGAGTGTTACTGTAGTTATTGAAGTTGTGGTGAGATTGTACAGAGATAGATAGATAGATATATAATGTGAGATGAGACTGATGTAATATTAGATTAACAGCAATATTTTCAAGCTTTGGCTAAGCTTCTTAATCTTGTTAATGCTCTTTTGTTTCTCTTAGTTATATTACAAGGAAACACTAAGCTATTTTGAATACAAATTACCTCTTCATCACTTCCTTATCTGTCAGTAGTGCTAATTTGCATATCGATTGATTCGTCATGTTAGTGGAACGAGGTAGTTCCATTTGGAATAAAGACTATTTGTTCTTTAATTCAGCCCTTAGATTGCCTAAATTGCTAGTTTCCTTTTCAGAGATACCTTTATGATGATTTCTGGAATGATGGCTAAATTGCTAATTGGCAGTGGCCTAAATTACTAGTTCTGTAATTATGACTAAATTGCTAGTTTCCTTCTCCAAGCTACCTTTACGATGATTTGTAGAATAATGCCTAAATTGGTAGTTCTTTAATTCTGACTAAATTGCTATTTTCCAGCCATGAGTTGTGGAGTGATGATTTTCAACTATTATAGCACAAATGATTTGTTCTTTTTATCCTTGCATAAACGTGTGATGACAAACATATGGATGCTGAGTTTGCTGTCACCATGGGTGTGATTTATCTTTGTAATGTTTATCGTTGTAATGTAACCCCAATAGTATAATGTGATTTCTCTTTAACCATAATGTTTGATGTATTTGGAATAGGTGTTGTTTTAAAATGGTTCATCAAAGGCTTAGGTTATATTAATGTTTATACATAAATATCTAATAAATTTATTTAAGTTTAAATATGAATTGTCTAACAGTTGGAATTGCTGCTTTTGTTGCATAATGGTAGGCCCAAGCAAGAAACCGACAGCCAATAAAGCTGTTGGGAAGATGGCAGCACCTATTACTGCCCCAATGCCTAAACGAAGGAGTGTGAGAACCCAGAATCTCGGACTAGGATTTTAAACGAATAAAGGATAAAATAGACTTTTACTGGCTTTGTAATTGAGGAATGTGATTAGTGATAATTACGTATTGATTGATTTAATTGTTTGATTGAATTGCTCGATTGAATCATTGATTGATTGCCTTATTGATTGACCAATTGATTGCATAAATTAATTAATTGAGAGTTAAAGTGGGTATAAAAGATATCATAAAATAACATAAGGAAAGTAGGAAAAGTGAAAAGGAAAAGAATCTGAAAATCGCATCGTGCGAGTTGTCATCCGAGTCGGACAGGAACTTGGATAGCACAAATCAAAAAACAGAATCCGTAATTTAGGAATTGGAAATTGAGATCAATCATATAGAAAGAAACTATCGGATTTAAACATGCCTTAATGAACTAAGAATCTAAATTATTCTAGACCTAGAGGTTGCCTATAAATACAACCTTAAATCATGAATTAGAAGCTTGAACTTCTAAAACGCAAAAGCTAGAAAAATTAGAAGGGTTCGTGAGAGAGGAGGAGCTGCAACCACTGTGAACCGTCGCCGCTGCTTCATCCCCTCCATTGAGGTCATAAGATGACCACGAACTTACAGGACTTCAATGGCCTTAGTAGAAAAAAGGGTTATAGCCACACCTTTTTTACCACATTACAAAATAAATGTGATAAGAGTTTTTCTATTGTGACACTAAGTGTAATGCTATTAACATACCATAGATAAGTGTCACATTATGGTTCTATTGACACACTAAAATAGTACTATTGACACACTATAGAAAAATGTGGTTATATCTGTTTATTGACACACTAAATAATGTTCTATTACCCCACAGTAAAGTAGTGTATTTATAAACCTAATATTATTACATTATCAAGTGTGGTAAAAAGTAAAATATGGCCCCAGATAATGAGAATAATAGAAAAGTTAAAAATAAAAATAAAAAAGCACTTACCTTTCTTCTCTGCTAACATCAACCAACAAAGCTAGCAAAAATAATGTTAGGTAAGCTACTTTTAGTTATCATTAATATTAGTAAATGATAATTGTCCTAAACCTCTTTAATTTTTTGATAATATTACTAGGACACTCTAAATTTTCATTTGAGTTCAAAACTTTTAAATAATAATAAAAGGTACCCCATTAGACTTACTGGGGCACCTAATTTTATTTTTATTGTTACTCTTGATTTAATTAAATTATACTATAGCACTCTAAATTTGTGATAAAGTTTCATTTGAAGTATATAATAATTTTTTTTTTTTTTAGTATTGCCTTCTTGCTGTAATATAACTCAAAATTAAGTTATCACCTTGCATTATGCAATAGAAATCATCAGGGGAGTATTATTATTGTGACAACTCTGACAAGTCTATAAGAGAAGTCTAACTTGTTATTGCATATTTAAGTATTGACTTAAAATTATAATGAAATAGCTATGTAATTGACATTATATGTTTATTAGATATTGACATCACTTATTATTAATTTGTATCTATGAATAATATTTTAATATTATAAAGCAGGTATTAAGTATTTAACAATGTCAAAATTAACTAGAAGTATATAAGTAGTTAGATCTTGTAAGGCTCTGCTCTATTTCATTCCTTTCTAAGAAAATTAGAACTTTTTTCTATGTTAAAAGCTTTAATAATGTCTAGTTTAGACATACTAATAGTTTTAATCATACTTGAAAGGACAATTTATCATTTACATTGTCTATAAAATCAATACTTGCAACCAATGTTATATTTATATATAATTTATAACTACTAACCATATATACTAATTAAAATCATACGAGTTTCCTTGTAAATGTATATTTAGAAAATGAATTTTATTTATTATATGTATAATAAGAAGATTAATTAAAATATATTAAAAGTAAAATGTAAATACTTATTTGTTTAGAAATCTTAATAATTAAAGTCATTATATACTATTGATTTATATATTTTACTTCAAAAAAAAATTAATTTGTAAAATAGTATTTGAACAATTTATTTTAAACTAGAATGAGAAAGATTATTATTATTATTATTATTATTATTATTATTATTATTATTATTATTATTTTGGATTACCATGTGAAAAGAAAGGCTATTTTCAGGGAGGCGGGAATTAACGACGTCGTTTTTGTAGCTAATTTTTGCACTTCTAACCTAAGTTCTACCCTCAACCCAATTTTAAACTCAAGGGAAGGGCAACACTCCTCCCCTACCACCGTAGTTCCTCCACCCCTTCGCAGCCTCAGCTCATTTGGTATTTATTATTACCAGCAATGGGAAAAAACTTAGCTATGCGAATCGACAATAATGGTACAACTGGGATTTGAAGCCCCTGGATGGATTGAAGATTGGGAGAGTGAAAGAGAAAAGAATTAGGTCATCCTTGTTCTGCTCCTCAGGCTCGTCTTTATAGTAGGGGATTTTCTTTGGTCTACGATTTTGATTTCCTTCGCAAATCTATAAGTCAAATGAATCATATTTGGTATGGATTTTCCTTTCTAGGGTTTAAATATTTACCTATTTGACTCATCCCATAGTTTCCTTTTCATTCTCGTTTGTGTTTGTGAGTTACTACAAACTTTGCTCACAGGGTTAGGGAGTTTTTTTTGGGTTTTTCTTGATAAACATTTATTAGAATTTTTCATGGGTTATCCTTTTTAATCATAGTTTCCTTTATTGCTTTGTTTTGGTTCCTTAAAGGAATAATGGTAAAGAAATTGTTTTTAGGGTTTTCAAAGTAAAGCCCATTATTCTAGATCTCCTTTCAACATGATTCAAAGCATATGATAATTAGTTCTTATTTTTTCTCACCATTTTGCAACTGTGATTTAGTACAATAGAGGCCATTTTTATTTATTTATTTTCATGTCTGTTTTAGTGATTGTTCTGTGCAGAAATATAACTTGTCATAATGAGATTTGGGACCCCTATAACATCCTCTTCAAGGATAAGGAGAAACTTCTTCATGTATACAGAGTAGTGCTCCTAGAGACCTTGAGGAGAAGATATGCTAGTGGCATTTAGGGTCAGACCGCTTAGCTTGTGATCTTATTGCTCAAGAATTTTGTGAGATATGGTATGATAATTTTTGTTTTTCTTTTGCTTTGAGCATCATTGACATGTATTTTGAACTCTGTCCATTTTTTCTTGACCTTTCAAGGACTAAAGGAGAACAAGATGGAGAACAATGGATCTCCATAATCTGTTCATAATATTGTGACATTACACTTGCTAGTTACTAATTATAGGAAGATTTTTCATTTTTATGTTTTTATCTTTTGTGTGCAAATATAACTTCATGTCCAGTGATTTAATTTAGAATTTTAATTGCTAATAAGATCTTGTATTGTTTCTCTCCTCCAAAGTCCTTACTTTAATAGATAATTTTATTAAGAATTCAAACTAAGAATATATTACATCTAATATAGGAGTATTAATTACCCTTAATCTCTGTTTGACAAGCTTCTTGTAGCCCATTCTGTGTGCATGTTTGCATCCTATACTTTAAGAATGATAGTAGTTTATTCTTTTATAACTAAGCTACAAAATCATTTAGCTTGATACATGAATATTTGTTGAACAAGTGAGTTTCTTTTAAGCTTTTTTTAAAGCGGTTGGAGCAAGTGTTTGATCTTTTGTCTAATGCTTTTAAATCTATAGGTGAATTGGTGTCAATTCCTTTTCACATTTCATTACATTGGCCTCTTCCCTTTAGTTGAATCCTTCAGTAGGCACTTGAAGGGACTTCATCAATGCACATTCCACTATTTCCTCACAGTACATCATTTTTGCATCATCCCTTTATTTTCCATTCTGGTTGATTTTTCCTTTCGAGTTACTCCTCCAAGCGGCATCTGGAACTTGGTATTTCAAGGACTTGTGAATCAAAATTTATCTTCAACATATGATGTTAATGAAGAAGCTCTGAACTTGATCACATGGATTTATCAAACCTATCCATTCAACATTTTGTTACAGTATTTTTTGTGCTTTTGGCATATGCATAGAGATGAATTGTATACTGTATGTGCCATTCTACAATATGCTATTTGAGTTATATTTTCTACATACTTAAGCATGCTTATTAATGTTGTTAACCCTCCCCATAATAGCCACTATAGTCGAGCAAGATATAATTGCTTTGTAAGTGATCTAATCATTACTATGAGTAACTTCTTGAAGTTAAGACTTGTAGAATGCAGATTATTTTGGCATTGGCATTGCAAAGTCTCTATGGGCTATTTACTATGCATCAATTTCTAATTTGTGCTTTTATGTTACGATGGTAGTGAATATGATCTTATCTCGCAAGGGTTGATGGATGTTTAATTTTATAGGGAAAAAACTTCCATTAACTTGACACAGTTCTTGTATGTTGTTTCATGTTATTATTTTTCCTTTTCTTATTCTTTTTTTCCTCAATATTTTAGAATTTTCTCTTGAACTAGTTTTTGTGCTAGTAGGTTAGACTGGTTACTTGTTTTAGCTGTTTCATTATATACTCCCTCCATTCCATTAGGGAGTTGTTTCTCCTAATGGAAAGGAGGAAGTATTTGCATTTGAATAATTTTAATGAGTTTGTTGGTTAACATATCATATAGAGCTACACCTTGACAAATATGCACAAATTGGATTGCTTACACTTAGTGCTGTTACGACACAATATTTAGCAAGACGTCTGGTTGGAAATTCAAGAGATCTTAGAGATTGTTTAAACCAAGTAAGCATAGATTACTGTTTGTAGTGTTTAGAAAGATTGTAGAAATGAGGTTCAGATAGCTCATGAATTGGCCATTTTATGTAAATGTCAATGTAAACTAAGTTTATGTTTTTAACATATTAATTTCTTTCTAATTAAATAATTATATTAACTATTGGTTCTCCCGAATAAATGTAATTATATTCTAAAAATAAATAAATAAATGTTTTGAATTGAATATTAGAAACACTAAAAAAAATGTCACTAAATGTAATTATATCAATATAATATGAAATATAAAAATTAATATATTAGGCTTATAGTGACATATTATAGTGTACTAAAAGCTATCTATCATCACACATTATAATGTGGTAATTGTGTTTCATGTTAAAAAAAAAAAAAAAAATCTCTATAGTCACACTTTTACCTATAACAACTATCACATACACCACACTAAATGTCAATGTGGTTATAGGTTAAGTGTGGTAATATGTGATCTATTAACACATTTTTGGATGTCTCTAAAACCCTTTTTTCTACTAATGTGGTTTAGATTAAGATTAGAATTGGAGAAGCATGAGTTTTTATGTAACTTGAAGAACAAGTAATTCAACATTGGATGTGATAAATCCATAGAAAGCATGTTCTTGGGATGTTATTACCTATATTGAATGTTAAACATGTTTAGGATTGATGCCTATAGCATTTAAACGAACCGTAGTAATTAATTCAAAAATCAGATTCAGGAAAATATGCATGTTTAGAAATAGTTGTTCGAGCCTATTTCGAAGCAAGATTTAAGTGCATTAAAGTAATTTGTTTTGCGAAGTAAAAGCTTCTAGGTAGTGCTCATATGCTAAACTTTAAATCTATGCCTTTAATTGGGATAAAAATGATTTGAAACAATATTAAAGCATAGCCCGAAAATAGTATCTAGAACCAGAAGTTTTTGGAAAATTTATCCAGTTATATGAACTGATGTCCGAGTTGGACAGGAACTGTCACAGCCTTCTGAAAACAATTTTTATGAACTTTTAAAACCTGAAACCCGAAGTGCACAAAGAACACAAAGAACCCAGGTGTGAGTTACCCTGCGAGTCAGACAGGAACTCGGACACCCTCCAGAACTGAATCTTGCCTTATTTCTAAAATTGCTCTTTATCCCTGAAGTTTAGCTTATTCCAGCATTGACCCCAAATGAGTATTTAATAATACTAGCCTTATGGAACTTGACCTCTTGTCATCTATAAAGGTTATGAAATATCTATTTCCACCTCTTGTCAAAACACCATTTAATTCACAAACATCAGAGTGAATCAATTCAATAATGCCATTGGACTTTTAAGATTTTGGAAAAAGGCAATTTAGTTGTTCTTGCTTGTATACATGTTTCACACTTGTTCACATTGTCAAAATTGCTGCAATTGATTAAGGCATTCTTAGACATAAACTTTAGTGTTTTATGACTTAGATGTCATAATCTACCATGCCACACATTATAAGTAGAATCAAGCATATAAAAGAAACATCATTTATTGCATCAATGCTCAACTTGAACATGTCATTACACGAGTAAACTTTTCCTACGAACACCTCATTCTTAGACAAAAGGACATTGTCCGATTCAAGAACAACCCTCAACCCTTTCCTGTTTAGAAAGTTGGCAAAAACAAGGTTCTTGGTCACATCAAGAACATGAAGCACATTAGTGAGGATCACCTTCTTGCTGGAAGTAAAGTTTAGATGAACTTCACCCTTTCCAAGCACTATAACCCTCACACCATTTGCAATGATGACTTCATAACCTTCAAGATCTTCACATGTCTTGATATGAGACTTGTCATTGCACACATGCACTGCTGCACTATAATCATACCACCAATCCTTTCAGGGTGTAGGAGTTGTTATATGGATCTCAATTGACACACCAAGTGTAACTATTGCAATTTCAGAAATTTCAATAGCATTAGTACTAGAAGCATTGGTGGTCTTTTGTTTCTTCTTAGACATGCACTCACTCTTATAATGCCCCTTTTTACAATAATTGTAGCAAATCTGATTTTCCTTTTTGTTGTCACTAGAACTAGCATTTTCATAAACTTTCCTCTTTCCCTTTTCATTGTTAACATGCACTTTTTTTTTTTTCAATTACATGAACTTTAGGATCACTTTCCACAACATCATTGCTTTGTATGAATTTAGTACCTTCCTCAATCCTTAAGTGTCTAAAAACACTTGTTAAAGTTTACTTTTTTGAAGTATGCAGTAACTTCTTTTGGTAATCATTCTAAGAAGAAGGTAACTTGGCAATAATTGCCCCAACTTGCATAGCCTCAGGAATTTTAACTCCCAAATCATTGAGGAAGGATACTAAGCCTTGCCAATTCTGAATTTGATCCATAAGGGGAGAACCATTAACAATTTTAAACTTAAAGTATTTCTTAATGAGGAACTTATTTGTGCCTTGCTTCGGAGTGGCATACTCTTTTTCGAGTTGGGTCTAGATCTCTCTTGGACTGCCAGTCGTTGAGAAAAGACATGTTGTCGGAGAGGTTAATGAGTATGTGTCCACGGCGTAGAATCTTGTCCTCCTCTCGCTTCTCTCTTCTCTTGATTAACTCTTTGGAATCATCTTCCTTTGGTGGTGGAATCAGAGGAAGATTCAGTCTGTAAGCATATGCCAATTTTCAGGCAGTGAGGAAGAAGATGATTTTGTCCTTCCCGCAATCGTAGTTCATTCCTATCCCTTCAAGTTTGTCTAATTTGACAAAATCATGCGAGATGACCTTCATTGTTGCATCACTTGTGGTCTCCATGATAGTAGGAATATTTCTCTAAGATTGTTGAGTTTTGAGGATTATAGAAGTCAAAAAGAACAATGAAAACACTGCAAAAAAAAAAAAAACTAAAATATGTAAAACTGAGGGAATTGATTTATGGATTACATGAAGCAATAACAGATGAATCTAAGGCGTGATAACACTATCCCTAGAGAATTTTTGCCCCCACTATATTGCTAAACCGAAAAATTGGCAAGATCCTCCTAGGATTCAATAGATTCGTACAATATATCAAAGTAGCAAGTTCTTTGAGTATATGAACAAGAATGAAAGATTTCTTCTGTGTTGTATAATAGGAAAACACTCATATTTATAGAGATAGTAAGCCACTAGCCGTTAGAGTTGATTGACCATAAGTTTGAACGAAAGTTTGCATGAACAGTTGTATCTATTTGTTCAAAATTTGCACTAAAGACAACTGAAAATCAGTTTTTGTTGAAGAAGGTTTGATACCAAACTAGGTGCCTCAACCGTTCCAGTACCATCCTTTCAATAGCTAGCTTTAACTAACGTTTGGCGCACCAAGTTCGATACCTCAGTTTGACAACGAATTATGTGTCTCAGATAAATAGAAACTTTTAAGCTTCAGCAGTAGCCGTGTAGTGAGTTTGAGATCTATCTTTGCCGTCGAAGCTTGGTCTCGGACTCAGACTTCTCCTCAGCAATTACAACCTATTTTCAACATTATATACTTTCGTCTACTAATCCCTTGCTCAATTACAAGAATACCCCTCTCACATTTTCTATTCCTGACACTAAACTCGGGATATAACCAAGAAATATATTTCGAGTACACCGACAATATTTCTATTTAAAAAAAATTTGTTTCAAAGATGAAGTTTTCAATGTTACAAAATAGAAAGAGAAGTGAATTAAGAAAGAGTAATGATAGACATCTCAAATATTCATCCCAACTTTTGTATAGTAACTCAGGTGGCATGCATTCATTTGTTACATTTTTATGAAATAATTATTAATATCACATAATCGACAATGAATGCTTGTCACATAAGTTGCTATGCAAAATTTGTGATGAATTAATTGAGATATCTATCATTACTCTTTATGACTTTTGACCCTTACTACATTTTTTTTTTTTGGCTGATGTTATTAAGCCCCTTCTATAAAATTTTCAGAAAATAAAAACACCCAAGACAAAACATTGTGTTTGATGACGAGTCGAAAGTCATATTGAATATAGGCCTGGCAAATTGACCCGCAACCCGTTGACCCGACCCAACCCGCCCAACATTTTAACTAGTTGGGTTGGGTCGAACGGGTAATGTGTCAACTTTTAACCCGTGTTTGACTGGTTGGGTTGAGTCGGGTTAGGTTGACCCATGGGTCATGTAAAACTTCCTTGACCCACGGGTTAGATTTTTTTTTTTCCTATATAGACTGACCCGCGCGGGTCATTAGGGGTTCAGTATCCTTTGTTACATTCCCTGTTACACATCTTAATAACTCATCGTAAATATTATTTTTTATTACCAATTATATTCATTGGCATTCTACCTAATTGTAATATAAATTATTTTATTTTTTTACATTAATCTGGTATTTTAATATAATTTTATGGTATTTTTTGAATTTTTTAATCCCAATAAATTAAAATAAATATACCCTACACCAAAATGGGTGAACTCTTAGTCAAAAAATTTACTATAATGTCAATAAATATCATTGGTGAAAAAATTGAAATAAAAAATAATATTTTCAATAAGTTATTAAGATGTATAACATGGAATGTAACAGGAAAGTATAACAGAGTATCCTGAGCCATCATTAGGGAATGTGACTGTGATGTTAGGTGGGTGTGTGTGCGCAACTATGTGTTGTGTCACTACAAGAAAAATGGGATTTAATGACGACATAAAGTCGTCAGTAAAAATCCAAAAGTCGTCACTAAACCCTTTAGTGACCACAAACGGGTCATCAAGTGGTCGTGACTACAGGTCCGTAGCTAAAGGGTCTAGTGACGACTTTTTTGCACCGTCGTCACTAAAAGGTGTACTTATAGTGACGAGAAAGATAGTGACGAAAGAAAGTCACCAGTAGGAAACAAATGATCAAAGGCTTCAGTAACGAATTTCAGTGACTAAAATTATCGTCAATATAAAAGTCAAAGCCTTTAGTGACGACAAAAGTTTGTCACAATAAAGATAAAGCCAACAAATATAGTGACGATAAATAGGCATCAATAGCTACCTGCTTTAGTGACAAAGTTGAGTGATTACAAATGTTGTCAATGAAACAAAATATTAAACGATATATTTCAAAACTTTCAATTTAAATTGCAAATAAATATACATATAGTATGATATCATTTACACAAGTATGACAAATTGTTATCATATTTAAATATGTTCTAAATCAAATACCAAAGCTTCCATCTAACTAAACGACTAAGCAAAATTATAAGTCCAACATCACTTGTGGTGCTGGGATTGAAGACGTGAAGATATCTTCAACTTAGCCATTTGAATCACAAACCGCACACTGCACGAGTATTTGAACACATCATTAGAAAAACATAAAACTCAAGAACTTCTCAAACCATCAAACATATATCTACCTAACCACCAAAACACTAAGGACATTGAGAATATTACATAAATTTCACAGTACCTAAGAAAAATATCACCATCCACATGTCTAGTCCAACCCCTCAGCCACGAAATGTCCAGGAACATTATTTTTACAGAGTATATGCACAAGGCACGGATCCACTTCTGAACCAGCAACCAAACAACTGCTATAAGGAAAACCAGAATAGCATAACAGGTCAACAATCTTACAAGAACATGATCTGTTGGAAAAACTTCCCCAATCAAAAGTAAAGCATTTAAAGATCAAAGAAAAAATCCAGTTATTTTACCTAGATAATATCACAACTGAGAGTTGAAGATAAGAAACAAGAGTACTAGTCGAACCAAATAGACGTCTATTGAGCATTAAATTTTCCTGTTCAGGGCAAAAACAACCTTTCCCAACTAAAAAGTCAAATGATTATACTAGTCAAAAGCATTCAGCAAAAACAAGAGGTAACTTAGATTATGATAAGACATAAAACAGCATAATTGACATACGTGGGGAGAAAAAAGATCCAACAGTAACCATCTTTCAAATTATTAAGCTAACAAAAAAAGTTGTAGGGGAGACTTTATTCTTAGGCAAATGTCAACTACACCAACACAAAACAATTGCAATGAAAGCAAAAGCAAAAATACATGAAAGAAAGGTACTAGTGCTCCTGAAAGAACACATCTGCAATTTTCAAAGGGAAAACAAGTATATATTAGTACTATATTATATTCTTATAAATAGATACCCAATTCATCTTTAGAGCTTCAATGAACTTCAGATTGCATTCAAATTGCTTACATGTAATGAAGGATACATTTATGGCAATTTTTAAATTCCTGCAACCATCTCTTTTCGGTTTTGTAAAGGAAATACAATTTTTCTCCCAGCAATTATTAAGTTCATTATTTTTCCTTTATAGAATACAAATGATAAGTTGAAATAAAACCCTCCCAAAAGATAATTAATTATCCCCAAAGCACATAGTAACTCAGCACAGATAACTCAAATGGTTTAAAATATATGAAGAAAAGAGAGTACCAGCAACAACAGAGATATCCTAGTGAAAATGCATTTTATACAATAGGTCAATGCAACATTAATAAAACTAAATCAAATAAGACCTGCTGACAAAGTGGAGAAAGCAAAGCAGAAAGGTATTCAGACTGTTTTTGAAGGGGCACTTCTTTCATTCCAATTAATAACCCAAATACCTGAATAGTGAAAAAAATAAAAATAACATCAATACTTTCGCACACAGAATGCTACACATAAGGCCATCTCAAAGAAAGCATTTACCTCAAAAATATGGCTGCCATCTTCAGATGCCAAAAGTCCTTCAGATGCAGAATTCATGCTAGTAAATTGAGCAACTTTATCTTGCAGGATCTGATCAGAACAAAAGAACTACAATATGATAACCAAAATAAAGGATGGGAAGACTGCAACTAAAAACGAAAGATGAATTACAAAGGGTAAAAGCATGCTCAATCACTAAACTTCAAGACTATTCATAGAGGAAAAAAACTCAAAGATGGTCAAATTTTATATACCTGTAGTATAGTTTCAATGAAGGGCAACAATTTTGCATTTTTAGTAAATTTCACAACTCTCATGAAAAGATAACTCGCCCTGTGACCCACATTGACACTTGGATGGTGTATACCTCTTTTATCAAGAAAGGCATTGAGTACCAAAGGTGTACACTGCACATTCTCCTGAACAAATTTCAAGTACGTTATTATTATCTCCAAATACACTAGTGCAACCAACCGATTGGAATGGCAAGGAAAAGTAGTAGACAAGAGCAATGGTATAA
This sequence comes from Leptodermis oblonga, assembly GCA_016801395.1. Taxonomy (NCBI): domain Eukaryota; kingdom Viridiplantae; phylum Streptophyta; class Magnoliopsida; order Gentianales; family Rubiaceae; genus Leptodermis; species Leptodermis oblonga. The sequence continues at coordinate 27,380,154 of CM028753.1, forward strand.
GTTCTCCTAGCAGACCACTTCCAGTTCTAATCATCTCATCGCTCATAGATTCACCAAGTGGTACAATTTTATAAATACAACTATATATATATGGTGCTTGTAAACACATATGCAGTAGAGATAAAGACACCTAATGTGAGTGCAGCTACTTTGACTCTTTTAGAAAAGTTAACATACGTACAGAATTGTGGGACTTATTCAGATAAATCACTAAGCATACAGTGGAAAAAATCACTAAGCCCTCCCAACTCCTCAATATATTCACTATGCGGAAGAGAAGGAAAAAAAAAAGGGGAAAAGACATATACCTCCCTTGTAGTTTAGGGGTAGGACAAGTTACTCCCTTATGGTTTCAAAATCCTAAATTAACCCCCTATGGTTTGGATTATCGTGAGAAAGTAGCGGAAAACATCATAATTTGACAGAATTTTTTTTTAGAATCTTGGTAACATGTTTTTTCAGACTTTCATCGCTTCCGATAGCCAAAGAATTGTTCCTGGCAGCAATTCACTGTTAAGAATGAATTCATGAGCACACTAAAGAGAAGCTACTTACTAAATTAAATAGAGACAAGTGTATCCATACTCAACTATTGCCATCAAAGTAATAAAAATCTTAAAATTTCAAACAAACTGCCTGCAGGAGAAAAATCAAGAAACAAAATTGTAAGTAAACGAATCTGACCAAACAGAAAAACCAGATTAACAGGGGACGACACACAAGTTGAGAGGTTTGACAAGATATCAGCTAAACTACCCAAATGACATAAACCAAAAACGAAAAATAAAAACCATATACTAATAAAAATAACACAAGTACTCAAGCAAAAATTGCGAGGATGAGAACTTGCAACCAAAATACAGTCAAATTTGGTCGGACGAAGTTGGCCATCCAATATATCTTTGTAAATTTCACAATAGAACTATTCCTCCTCATGATACAAACTAATCAAAAAACTCATTTCCCATGTATACTAGGAACCAGGGTAGTAAGATAGAATCCAATTAAATTTGTCATGCGTAGAGGAAAAGTTAGAAAAGTTTTCCTGCAGTGTAATATTCTTAACTTAGTAATCAGATTAAATTCTCATTTTGAATTCTATAATTTCTCAATCAGAGGACTCTCTTATTCTTATCATTAGCATTGGGATGCGTAGAAAATAGAGAACTATTAGTTCAATTCAAAGGGGAATAGGAATACCTCAAACTTTAAAAAGGAAAAAACAAAACTAGTTAAAGGGACTTGACATACTTAAACCAAAACGAGTGAATCAAAGGCATTTGAGCGGACGGCAGCAGCGGCAACTGACAAAACCAACCGAATTTGAGCAGCCACACCGCAAGGACTACTGCTGGTGGCAATGGCAACTGAGATGGTGGCAGATCTGGAGCTGGGTTGTCGACCCGAAGCTAGCGAACGGCAACGCCGCCTGAGATGGCGGAAGATCTGGAGCAAATTCATCGGCCCGAGGCTTGCGAATTGCAGCCGCGACTAAGATGGTTGCAGATCAGAAGAAGGTTCGTCTATCCAGAGGCTAGTGAACGGCAGAGCAGATTGATTTTTTTCGCTTTGGGGGAAAAGCTTAAGGCAACTAGGGTGTTCCTTCTTTTCTTTTCATTTTTCTGTTGGAAATTGCCTCTTTTTTCATTCAGCTTTATTTTTTTAATTAGATTATTAATTAAATTATATAATATTTATTTTAGTAAATTTTTTTTCCTACCTCAAAAGGGGAGGGGGGGGTCGTTCTCAGGGGTTTATCAAATTAATTAAAATTTTAAAAATAAACTTGTTAATCTATATTTTTGAGTGAAAGTTATAAATTTTTTGAAAATAACATTTAAATTTCACTAAGTCAAAATAAAAATAATTTTTTAAAATTTCACTACACCAAATACTATGAAGCATCTTAAGTGTTCAATTATACCACTTGTAAAAAGTATAGACAAATATTACATGTAAACACTCACGTATACAGATAACTAAAGGAAAAGGTAAATTGTTAGTTTATAATGACTAAATTGAAACAAAAGTATACAGTTGTCGTACCAATTCAAAAGCAATTCGCAAGAAACTTTAGTGACCTAATAGTCTTTTTATGTCTCTTTAAGTTTAAAAAGTGCATCTCAATTTAATTTCATGAAAATATACCTAAAAAGATGAACTTTTAGTTTATAATGTCTAAATTGAAATAAACTAATAGTTTTTAGTACCAAATTATAATTTATAATATACTCTAGGGACATAATAGTCTTTTTATGTGTCTTTAAGTTAATTCGATTTAGAAACAATACATGCTCCTCATTTGAGTTTCATGAAGTTAAAAATATGGTAAACTATTAATTTTTTTTAAGGACTAAACTGAAAAATAAAATACTTTAAGTACTAAATTACAATTTACAATAAACTTTAGGGATATAATAGTCTTTTTATGTGTCTTGAAATTAATTCAACATCAAAATAGTGCATTTCAATTGAATTATATGAGAATATACAAAAAAAAAAAAAAAAAAAAAAAGAGGGTAAAATATGAGTTTATAAGAACTAGTTTAAAAGAAAATTATACTTTAAGTACTAAATTGCAATTTACAAGAAAATTTATGGATGTAGTAGTCTTTGTACGTCTCTTTAAGTTAATTCAACTTAATTAGAAGCAGTGCATCTCAATTGATTTTCATATAAAAAAAGAAAAAGATAAACTTTTAGTTTAAAAGGACTAATTGAAGGAAACTTATATTATAAATATTAAATTGCAATTTACAAAAACCTATAGAGATGTAATAATCCTATGTCTCTTTAAGTTAACTCAGCTTATAAATAGTGCATCTCAACATAATTTAATGAAAATATACTTATATATATACATATAAACTTTCAGTTAATGAGGACTAAAATGAAAGAAAGGATTTTGACGTACTAAATTTCAATTTATAATAAATTTTAGGGACATAATAGTCTTTTTATGTCTCTTTAAGTTAAATTAAACTTAAAAACCATGCTTCTCAACTGATTCTCTTACAAATATACCACACAATAAAAAAGATAACTTTTATTTTATAAAGACTAAATTGAAAGAAATTGATATTTTAATTACTAAATTGCAATTCACAAGTTACTTCAGGGACAAAATAGTCTTTTATATCTCTTTTAAGTTAATTCGACTTAGCAAGTGTATATTTCAACTGGTTTTCATGAAATTGAACCAAAATAAAGATAAACTTGTAGTTTACAAGGAATAAAGTGCAAGAAACTGATACTGTAAGTGTTAAAGTGCATTTTACAATAACGTTTAGGGACATGATAGTCATTTTATTTCTCTTTAAGTTAATTCAACTTAGACATAGTGCGTTTCAACTGATTTTCATGAAATTATACCAAAATAAAGATAAGATTTTAGTTTATAAGGACTAAAGTGAAAAAGAATTGATACTTTAAGTACTATAGTGCATTTTACAAAAAACTTTAGGGGCATTATAGTCTTTTTATATCTTTTTAAGTTAATTCAACTTAATTAGAAATCATGCATCTCAATTGATTTTCATGAAAATATACTAGAAAAACACAAACTTTTAGTTTATAAATACTAAATTGAAAGAAACAGATACTTTATGTAAATTAGAAAAAGATTAACTCATATACTCAGAATAAATTATGCAAATTATATTTTCCTAAGTGTTAACCATCATTTTTAGTGGTAATTTATATGATGGATTAGAATTACTAATTATGTGAATTAATACTAGAAAATTAATAATACAGGTACATTAAATATGACTAATAAAATGGAAAAAACTATATATATATATATATATATTTATATACATATATATTGTTGTAGAAATGCACTTATTTTTGAAAGTAATACTTATTGTGGAATAGATGAAGTATTAGGGTGTTGTAGAATAATTAATTTAAATTAAGAGCAAGAATATGAATAAAATTATATTGAATTTCGCTCAAGAAGCCCAAAACCGTGCCTATCTAACATTATTAAAAATTTATGGACTAAAGGAAAATTATTAGGGTGCCCTAGTGATATTTTTGAAAATATAGAAGCCTAACACAGTTATTATTAATTGTCAATCAGCAAAATTATTAGTATTGATAGTTAGCCTAGTTGGGATGTGAAGGTTTTTATAATCCTTGCTCAACACATTCATAAAAATTTATGCTATTTAAATATAAATATTACAAACCTAAAAGGCAGTTGTGGACTTGTGGGAAACATTATGTATTCTTATTCTAGGAGGTCTAGTGTTCAATCCCTTGCAAAAGCAAATTATTTTTCTGACTTCTATACATATCTTTTATCATTGTTATTCCCTTGTCCCATTCAAAATAGTAAACAAAGTAAATTTGTCACTGGGGCATGTATTAATTACTTATTACTATGTATTTCTATTTATGTTGAGTCTTATTTTTTTCAAAATTATAAAATATATTTAGGTTACTTAATGAAATCTAAAATGTTTACATATTTATTTGGGTTGTTTAATAAAGATTGAAAGAGTGTTTATAATTTAGTTAGACCATTAATAAAAAGTTTAATTATTTATTTGATTTACATTAATGTTTTTTCTTTTTAAACTTCTAATTGTATTTTTACCTTCTTTTTTTTTGGATTAGAACCAATCAGTGACCACTTTTTTAGTGACGACTACTCTTCGTCACTGATAGGCAAACAACACACTTTTATTGACAACAAAATGTCGTCAATACTAGCAAAACTTTTACTGACGACAACTTATCATCACAAAATGTTAATGCAGACTTTCAACGACGAACAAAATGTTTTTGTCACAAAATGTTGTCACTGAATGTCGTCAAACTAGTGACGAAACTCATTTTCGTCACAATGTTTGTCAGTAAAAGTCATGAAATTGGCAGGAATGGTTGGCGCTAACCCTTTACTGATGAATTTTTAAATCTCGTCACTAAAACTCTTATAGCTGACCATATTGTAGTGACGACATCAATTCTCGTCACTAAATGGGGTCTTTACTGACGACTTCTTGTGACGTCAAAATATTTTTCGTCACTAAAGCCCGGTTTTCTTGTAGTGTGTGTGTGTGTGCGTTTGTGTAGTTATTACTTTTGTGTGTGTTTGTGTAATAATATATATATATATATATATATATAAATACTAGATGATGTTAGTCATGCAATGCCCAGTATTTACCCAAAAGTATTATTAGGTTATAATTTTCCTTCGAACTTAAGTCTTACAAGAATATGAGATACGCTTAGAATTTGGTTATCGGTTAGATCAATATTGTTCCATCACATAAACTAATATTTTTTTTCAACAGACAGAGATATAAGTAAAGAGTAAAGAAATAAGATATGGATATCAATTATACGTGTATCTAATATAAAATCACTCTATCAATGTATCTTACCTTCGAGATTACAGGGAAGAACATATATAATCCACAAGAAAAAAAAGTTAGGAACAAAAGCCTTACTTAAGCCTACTTCATATATTTCTGTGCTTTGATCCTTTTGTAGAAAGTAAACACTATCTACATCCTGATATCAACTCCTTTGCATACTTGCAGTCAATTTCTTTAAAATAAATATTCTCAAACTGCCAATCCACACAGCTTCAATATTAACTCTACATTATCATTCTCTATTATAAAATCAAAAGGAATTATATATTGCTCCGAAGCTTCTTATATTTATTGTCATTCAACAACAAAATAATCATCATTTCATTCTCTTTCCAAACCCGAATATCACAAGCATGACACTAAAGGGATCCTCTTGAAAGAGATTAAAAAAAAAAAAAAAATACAACACACAGTAAAACCAACCTCCAAAAGAAAATTTTAATATACACTCAAACCAGTCAAATTGAGTGAAATAGAGAATACTCACAATCTACAAGAAATAAGATGTATTTCTAATTTCTCAATCAAAATGATGAAATAAGTATAAAGTCAAATCTCACTGATAAATTGTAGTTGATTCAACCTTCATTGTCAGGCCTACAAAATCAAGAAAACAAAAGTTACTCAGAACTGAAAATCAATATAATAAGTGCAATTGCTTTAAGTGAAAAGTGTATAGATGAAAGCAGATGATGCGAGGTATGTTGGGTTTATGTCCTAAAGCCAATTAAATTATAAAATTATAATTTATATTTATTACCAACGTGTTTTAGGAACCTAAAATATCACACACATAAGAATAACTGATTGGGTTAAAATAATATATTATGGGTTAATTTATTGGATAAATTAACAATAAGGACTTATTGATAAATATCTATTAATGGTTTCCTATTTGTGTTAGGTTTCCTATTCTATTAGGTTTCCTACTGGTAATAGGTTTATACCATTATGATATCTATAAATAAAGCCCTTGTCATTGGAATGATATACAACACCTTGTATACAGTGATCTAGCTATCAATCCTCTGACTGATCAATCCTTTGGAAGGATCCAATTACGATTGTTTGTGTGGATACCATTAGAGGCCGGCCAATTGTGCTGCTCGTGATCAGTTTCATCTCCATGCATATTGTTTGTGGATGCCCTGAATATTGCTGATGGATTTGCTTTCGAGGTAACATCTAATCTAATATATTATATTAGTCATATGATTTCAAAGTGATTTTGGCATATTCAATCTATATTTATTCCGCTGCGCATAGATTAATTAACTTACAAGGTAGAGAAGGGGAAGGGAGGCAAAATGTTAGTGTTTGAGTACATGGGTTAGGTTCTCAAAATTCAGAGCTCAAGCATCTTTAAAACTGGAGGGTGTAGAATCTCAATAAATGCAATAACTGCATGAATATGGTGTTTGGAGTGGTTTGAAAATGTGATTCCTGATGTTAATGGTAGAAGGCTATAAGTCGATGAAAATAAATACCATAAATGTAGGAAGGAAAAGAGACGGTTGTAATTTGAGAAAGAGATAACATTAGATTAATTAATGAATCCTCTTCATCGTTGCTTATGTGGGTGCCAAGTTTTATTTCAATGGCATTAAATTCTAGACTTATGTGGTGCTTATGTAGCATCCATGTTGCAAATTGAGATGGAGTCTAAGTTACTTTCTATTTTATACTAGACGGTACATCCGTGCAATGCACGGCTTATGCCCAATAAAATATTAATTTGTATCATAATAATAAAAAGTTTAATTGTGCACAGGCTAACATACAAATAGAACAACGAATATGAGAGCTCGTTTAAATTTATCATCTATTAACTTAATTCAATACATTTTTAGAACAATTGGAGTCTACAAAAAAATATCAAAATCAAGGAAGAAATTTTCTATCCTTAATAGTATAAGGTTACCGGTACACTACCTTCATCCGACATATTCTTATTGTTTTTGTATGTAACTTAACATCCTTCCATTAAAGATCTACTTTAGAATTGTGGAAAATTTTGAGGTTGTTGGAAAAAAAATGATTTTTTTTTGCATATTTAAACTTACTTCTCTACCTTTTTTAAAAACAAGAGATTAATATAACAAAAGCCTGTAAAAGAAAGGAACATTCTAGAGAATACATCAAGATTTATAATTTTACATACATGATACATTGTGAACTAATAGGAAAGAGAATTTTAACACAATAATCCTTCAACTCTTGATAGCTAAAAGTTTTCACATAAAAAAATTGCACCAACAACAAAACAATTTAAACAAAACAACAAATTAAAGTAATCAACAAAAAACTTAATGGGAAAAGAAAATTCAAGAAAGGATCTATGTAAATCATATATTATTAGATGTGTAAAATGTCATAATTTTTAAAAGTAAAATATAAGAATAAAATTTCTCATTTCGAGAAATTACTTAACATATCTAGAACAGAATAACTCGCTAACCTTGATTCACTTTACAACAATTTAAAAGAGAATTTCAGTGTTGTTTAAGACAGAGAGAACGAAGATGGTTGAGAATATTTCAAAATGCCATTCATAGAATGGATCAAGGAAGAAAAATATGCAACTTATTGATTGTAACTAACAGAAGGTGAAAGAAAAACAATAGTTTTTCATATTTATAATGATAGAAGGTGAAGCAAAGAGGCATACAACATATTATTTTTATTTGTAATAAATAAATGGTGAAACAAAGAGACAGTAAACTTTTCCTATTCTTTAGGAGTTAAAAACTAATAGTCTCAATTATCAATTGAGTAATTAACTTCATGGTGAAAATGTTTAGAAAATATAAAGTTGTGAATTTAAGATTATAAGTCTAAAAAAGAAAAAAAATAAAGTTTTATTTTTATAAAAAAAAACTGTACGGAACCTGAAAGTTGGTCTCATGCCTTTTTTTTATTTTTATATATAAATAAAATCCTTAAATTATATAATTAAAGTTTAAATTTTTGTTGACATGTTGGTGTATATATATAATTTTTGTGAGATGTGCTTTTAATAAATATATAAAAAAGTGGAAGAATAAAAGTGCAATGCTCCTATAAAGGAGTGAAAGAGCCACATGTAAAAATAAATAAATAAAGAAATTATTTAATTGAATGGTAGAAAATAAAATAAGTTCACTTAATATTTAACTATTAGATATTAAGGTTATGTGGCATCCACATAAATAGTTAAATTAAAACTCTATTAGACATAAATTAGAAGGATGCTTATTAAATTAAAATCCAATATGGTAGCCACATGGCACTCTAATATCAAACCTATATATAACTAATTGTTTTCTTTCTTTTCTTTTTCTATTAAATGACTGATTGTTATATATTATTTTGTGATTATTAGTTGTTCTTTTAATTTCTTATTAATTTATAGATATTCACAAATAAAAATGAAGTGATAATTTTTTTCTTTAAATGTTTTAGTAGATATATAACAAAACAGGTTAATTCGTTAAGTTGAATGAATCATGTTTAAGTGATCAATAAAGTAATCCAACTTATTCATATATAATAGATTTAAGATATATTTTTAACAATAAAAATGACATTAAATAAATTCAAAATAGAATGACGATTTATTTGTACTGTATACCGAGACTTATTAATTACTATAATTTTTGTAAGGAAAAAAAAAAATAAGTACTCTAAATAAAAAGAAATTGAAAAAAAAAATGTAGGGTGGGGAACGGAGGGATTTTGGGGCGTGTGTGTGTGTCTGTGTGATTGGGTGGTGGGTGGGGGGGAAGGTGGGGGTGCTTCATTGGGACTGTATTGGCGGAATTGTATTGGGTTGGCTGGGAACGGTTTGGGCAAGGGATTTTGGGGGTGGTATGTGGGTAAGGGTGGTGGGAGTGGTGGGTTTTTGCTCGGTTTAAACTCAGCAAAACCCACAAAAACCCACCACACACCACTCCATGTTGCCACCTTACAAACTCAGCTTCTGAAAACAGAAGCTAGGTTTGTGGATTTTGGTGGGTCCCACCCGTTAGGGGAGTGCAGCGTGGTTCCTCCCACTCGCGAGTGGGAGGAACTGCTGGTGGCAGACAACTGTCTGCCACCAGCCTATTTATTTATTTATTTATTTATTTTTTCTTCTTGCTAGCCGTTGAACGGCTTTTATTGTTTTTAATTTTTTTTTTTCAATGTGACCGTTAATGAAGCCGTTGCTTTTTTTTGTTTTTTTTTTTTTTTACTATTTATTTTGGTATAAATACCAATTCATTCTACAATTTCTCTACTCTTCATCCAAATTATTCATCTCTCTAATCAAGTTTTTATATTTCTTTTTCCCATTAGAAAATTTTATTTTCATATTTTTTTTCCATTGTCTTCCTCGTCCAAATTCTCTATCACAATGGCCGAAAATAATCCCGGGTCATTCCCATATTTTTTGGATTCGCCAAATACGCAAGGAAATACGATTTCGCAAAATTCCAACCCCCAATCTTCTCCCAATCCCCAGTTTTTACAAGTTCCATACCAACAATTTTTTCCACCGAATTTTCCCAATGTCGGAGTAATGGGTAGCCACTTTGGGATGCAACATTCTCAAGCGTTTATGTATCCACCTTCACAGACATCCCCCGATTTTAGAAATTTGAGCATGAGAGACTCTTCATCCGATAAGGAGATAGGTTTGTCATTTCCATTTGTCGCAGCGCAACAGTTCCCACCACACTCTACACAACCCGGTGTGAAGGACAATTTCGTCGACGTCGAAGAAAAAAAGGGTCGACATAGCAGCAAGGCAAAGAGGCCATGGTCACACGACGAAGAAAGTTGTCTTGCAAAAGCTTGGGGCACCATCAGCAATTGCTCGAAGGTTGGCAATGCACATAAGAATAAGGAATTCTGGAAAAAATTAGCTACTTATTATAATGAAAATAAACCGGAAGGTACGGCCACAAGATCAGGTACTGCACTTAAATCACATTACTATGCGATAATACCTGATGTTAATGCCTTCTCGGGAGTATACAACAATTTTTACAGCAATCGTGCTAGTGGTCAAAGTGATGAGGATGTTTTTGCTGCTAGCATAGCCCATTGGAATACAGTTAACCCGATGAAGACATTCAAGTACATACATGTATGGAAAATAATGAAAGAGCTAGAGAAATGGGCTCCTCTCCAAATGGATTAGCATGCTAACAAGAAGTCGAAGACTTCCGAATCGGAAGGGCATACTTCAGAGAGTTCGATTCGGTCCCGTCCAATGGGGCAACAAAGAGCAAAAAGATTGGGGAAAGGCAAATTGAAAGTTGCTGATGAAGATGATGAAGATGAAGATGAAGATGAAGATGAAGATGAAGATGAGAAATGGGAACAACTCAATAAATTGCATATGGAAAGAATAAAACAGAAAGACGAAGAGCTGAAGCTGAAGGAATACAAAATTTTCATGAAGGATACGAGTGGAATGTCGGCGGGACAACTAGCAGTTCATAACAAACTCATTGAAGAGATTAGAGTGAAACGAGGCTGGTGATTTAAGTTTTAATTATGGAATTATGAATTATGTAGTTTTTTTCTGATATTTTAATCAGGTATTTTTTTTAATGTAAAGTAATTTATATAATATTTTACTAATTATCGCATTTTTTTTCTTGTGGTTTATTGAATTATGTAATTTACGAAATTAAATAATTTAATAAATTAAAATAAATTTATAATTGAATATAGTTGATAAATTATAATTAAAAAGGTATAAATGAATGTGTATAGAATTGTTTATTAGTAGGACCCGTGATGAAGTTGCTTTTCTGGGTTTATTGTTGCTGGGGGTAGTTTATAAAAGTGGGTGGGTTTTTACTTTTGATGTGGCGCTGATGTGGCGTGATAAACCTGCTTTTCTGAGTTTATCACTCCCACCACCCTAAGGGGTACTGGAGCCATTGTTTTGGGGTGACGTGTGAGCTTGGGAGGAAATTGAGGACTGGAGTGGGTGATGTGAGGAGGACACAATAGAGGCACCGTAATTGAAGACATAAGATTTGAACACGCGAGTTGAAGGGGCTTTAACCCAACCCGAACGTGATCCAAATTGCATTTAACCCGTTCGTCAACGGGTTGGGTTGGATTGGGTCATGACTAGTTGAGTGCGAATTAAAATTGACGCAACCCATTACCCGTCCAACCCGCCCAATTGCCACCTCTAATTGAAATAGCAAATTAGCAATAAGGCATTGCGGTGATGATGGGTGCTTTCAATGGAATCTTGATCTTGTTTCTGTACAATTTAACTTGCTATTCTAGAATAAGGTAATATTCAAGTAAAAAAAGAGGTTGTAGATAGGCGATGACTAAAGCCCATGGGAAATAAGGATTGGTGCGATGGCGGCAGCCACAAAGAGGAGAGGCTTCCATGGGAGAGAGGGAGTAACAGTAATAGAAAGTTGAATTCTTGTAGCAATAAAAATTGTTAACCTGTAGGATAATTATGAAAGAAAAGATAAATAGCTGGAATGTGTTTTGGGTATGTTTGGAAAAATGGTAAAAAGTTGCTCTGACTGCTAATTTTTGTTGTGGTAATAACAGCCATTTTTTTAGCTGTGGTAATAACAGCCATTTTTTTTATACTTTATATTTGCAAGCAGTAGGTTACTTCTTCTATTTGATTAGAATAACTCCATTTATAATATTACTTTGTCTGCTCTACGGTTCCTGTCGCCGTCGTCGTCCCTCCTTCGGCCTCCGCCGTCGTTGTGTGATCAGGTTTTTGTTTGGTTGTCATTTGTTCGATGGATTTCCCTGTTAAAGAATTGTCTAGTGTCTTTTTCATGCTTCCTTTGCTCTATAGAAAATTTTCTCTAATGCCATAGTATTCTTTTATTCTTCTCAATATTTGGGATTTTGATGACTAGCATTGGGGCTTCCTGTTTTTAATTTTCATGGTTCCATTGCTTCTTTTGATGATTTTCTAGAAAAATGTTAAAAACATATTTTAGTGAAAGGTTAACTGTTCTCTTGACATTTTTGTTTTTGTTCACTTGTTGAACAGGATTTCAAAAGCTATTTTGAAGAAGTACTCCGAAAAAGTTGAATCAATTGCTTCAATTTGAACCTGACATACTTTATTTGATTACTTAATGAGGGAATGCCACATTTGGGATGGTATAACTTGATGTCAGGGAAAAAAAAAATTATCAACTTGATGTTTTCTATAGAAGGACTTAGTATGTTGCAACTCCATCTAAGTTGAAGAATTATATGCCTTTCTTTCCCGTAGTGCAGTAAAAGTGTTTGGAAAACCATTAAATGGATTGGCTTAGGAAAAGGAAGAGAGTCCTAAATATGAGATACCTTGGACTCACATTTTATTTTTCATTTTTAAGTGACTTCTTGCTGAGCTCTTATGTGCAGTTTTCAGTTTTCCTGGAATATCAATGTTATAACTCTGTTTTAAATTAAGCTGTTGACTTGCAGTGTTAGTGAATTCTTTGCTTTGATTTGCTTTTAGTACTGGAGGGGTTCTATTTGACTCTATTCACAAGAGAAGAGAAAAAGACAGACCTGGAATTCAAGAAATACAAAGGAATGGACATACCATAGCAAAAATAGTTTCACTCGGAACTCGGTTAAAGGGGTATGATAGAAGGAGTTTTGAAGGGGCCTATACTTGTGTCCACTCAGGAAAAGAGGGTTCTCCAGGGACTGTACGTTGCGGTGAGAACTAAGAAGAGGGCTCATCAATGGAGAGGTTTCAAAACATATCTAGGGAAGTGAGTCCTGTTGATAGGATCAGCAATTTACCCGAAACGATACTTTGTCATACACTTTCCTTCCTCCCAACTAAGCTCGTTGTTGCAACAAGTATTTTATCAAGGAGGTGAAAAAATATCTGGGCTAAAGTACCCGCCATTCACTTTGATGATGATGATTATCGTGGAAACAATGGAGGGCAAAAATTTGTGCAATTTATTAACAAGGTTTTACTTCACCTCAATGCTGGAGACTTGGGGGAGTTTCGCCTCTAGTGGTGGGAACGGTGCGAAGCAGCTTATGTTAATATATGGGTCAGCTCCGTAATCACTCGAAACGTTCGAGTTCTTGTTCTCAACATTAAATTTGACAATCGTTCTACAACTCAACTACCTGGTACCCTTTTCACCTCTGGGACACTAGAATTTCTCACATTAGAAGGGGATATTATCATTAAAGTCCCTAGCGTGGTTTGTCTTCCCAAACTGGAAGTTTTAAATCTTTTTGCCCTTTATTATGAATCGGACGAGTCTGTCCATAAGCTTATATCTGGTTGTCATGTGCTCCGTTCTCTTGAAATCGAAAGGAATGGTCTGGATATCGTTCGAGTTTTTAAAATTGCTGCTCCTTCACTGAGACGTCTTCAAATATCTGTTGAGGCTGATCGGGACGTGCAGTTTGATGGAGAGCTTGAAATAGATACTCCAATTAAACCTTGAATCCCTCACTGTGGATGATTACACATTAAAGGAATGCTCAGTAACAGGGCTACCGTCAGTGAATACAGTGTATCTTTGTCTTGGTGTTTATCATGAAGCTTATCATGTGAATGGATCTTATACTGATGGATGCAATTCGATTGTGAAGCTAATTGAAGCTCTGAACCGTGTGAACTTTCTGACATTAGGAGGAAGTATCACGAAGGCTCTTAGCAATGCCACTATCCTGTTGTCAGCATGCTTTGGGAGATTAACGAAATTGGATATCCAGTGTGAATGTTGTCAGTGGAGCTCTCTGGATGTTATGCTCGGCTACTCAATCAGGTTAGAATCCGTTAACATTACAATGTTGCAATGTGGGAAAGACACTCATAAGGTTTGCTGGAAGGAGCCGAAGCAGGTTCCGAAATGTTTGTTATGCAGTCTCTCACATATTTCATTCAGTGGATTTCATGGGCTTCGAAGATCAGGACGCAGTTGTAAGGTACATTTTAAAGCACGGCGTAGTGTTGAAATCAATCCATGTAAGTCCGGTGTTCATCCCTTTGACGTGAAATCTCAGCTTCCCTGTGACCTGGAGAATAAGTTTGAAATGATTAAGAAGATAGCCATGTTCCCCAGATGTTCTAGTACCTGCGTACTCAAATTTGATTAAGAAGATAGCATTAGGAAGTTGTTTTTCTCAAAGATGTTACAGAATGCATGGATGTAGCTTTTGACACTTGTCTTTTGTGTTAATTGAGTTTCGCTAGTTTCTGTATAAGTTTGTTTTGTTTAATTGGAACCCAGTGATGATTTGAACTCTAGGCTAAGCATTGAATTCATCCATTAATTGTATTTTGCAGTGATGTTTTTTCTTTGTTGAGCCAGAGAGATTCTCATTTTAGACGAGCTTTTGCGTTATTGATTGTGCAGGTCTGTTTCTTGTGTTCTATCTTAGAGTACCCCCCTTCATTATCATATCAAGCACATACAAATAAACGTGTTTCATTAACGTAATTCAGAGGCCTGGAAGATGAGTTTGCAATGAATCTGATTTCTGGTATTTGAAGAGTGAGTTTCAAATGCTGCAGAAGATATCGACTTTCCCGGATTTTACTGGAACGTAAAAGAATTTTACAGAGTGACTTGTAATGGCCAATGTCACGGCGAGAACTTCCTGTTAGATGAAACGATAGAATTGAAATGGTAGAACTCAATAGCATGCACTTTCTGCAAACAAAAACTATTCTTTTATGACGAATGCAATCTACAACGGGAAAAAAGAAGAAAAGAAAAAAAGAAGAAGCAACAGTTGAAGGTATCATAATGAGTAGTTATGCAACATTATAAAATCCTTTATTGTTTGTAATTAATTATTTGTAACACTAAATAAATTACTAAAAAAATTGAGCACAATAATATACACAACCCAACTTATTGAACTTCCCAAAAAAAAAAAAAAAAAAAAACACACACATACTGAACATCCAAATTATTCTATTTGTTTCTTTATAAGAGTTCACTTTTATTTCCTTTTGTTCCAGTAGAAAAGTTTAGTTTTAAATGGTTTATTCTTTATACCTTTATTAATATGATTATATGTTATCCAAAATTAATGTAAAAGTAAAAAACACAAGTTGATCAGATGTCATCAAATTAGCTATTTTAGGTGTTGTACTTTGATATTCATAAAAAGTTATAAATTTTCGAAATTGGACTAATCTAATAAAACAAAAGGAGTACCTAATACTAATTTAATTGCGATATGAAATGTTTGCTGAGCTTGTTCACGAAAAAGAAGCAGTCAATCAGGAAATCACCATCATCACACCAAGCTGAGCATCGATTGCTCTTCTAATTTCCCTATTACTTCATCAATTCGATCAAGAGGTGTTTTGCTACACTACTGCCAGATGTAGAGGGAATGCCAACATTCGCGCCGGTAGCTGGAGCTTGATTTTTCTGATCACGAAGAACGGTTCTTCTCTAACTACTTTAAAATCCCTAGTTTTTACTCTGCAATTGTTACCAAGGTTGTTAAATTCGTATTTTTAGCTAAACTCATTTTAGGCTCAGAATCGAAATCGAAGAATCGAATCGTAGAATCGGATCGTAGAATAGAAAAATAGCTAAAAATTGAATAAATAATTTTGATTCAATGACATATGCATACAAATGGAATTACAAACTACTTCTAATCATTTAAATTTAATTCTAAAGATTAAATGTGTATGTGAAACAAATATAGGTAAAATTATTATGATTAATATTTGAAAAGAAAATAAATAAATTAATATTTTCAATATTTTTACTATATTATTAATTAATTGTGAGAAATTATAAATATAACAAGATGACACATGTTTTGGAGGAAAAAAAAGCAATTGACCCTAAAAGAAATGAAAAAAATTTAAGTTAAGTACTAGAAAATTTGTTGAGATTCGAACATGGGTGAGAAATTAGTAGTTTAAGAGTAAATTAAACTTTTAGAGAAAACAAATGTGATGAAACTCAAAAAGAAAATTAGTAGGATAATAAAAATTCACAAGTTTTACAAACCAAAACATATAGGGCCTGTTCTTTTTGTTCTGTTTTGAAAACGGTTTTGGTTTCAACAGTAAATTTAATATATTTTAATCATATTTCATCATTTTCAATACAATTTTTTACTATTCAGCATCTACTTTTTACATTTTCAATACACTTTTTACATTATAAAACTATTTTTCAAAACTTGTTTTCAAAATCGTTTTCAAAACTATGAAAAAGAATAGGCCCATAGATATAGTCTCAATTCTAACTGTATATACATGTGGAAGCTTAGCCTAGTGGCAACTATTACAGCTCAAGAGACAGCTGCTTCCAGAGCACTGGGGTTTGAGTTCTACTAGCATGTTTTAATTTTTCTTTCTTCTGATGGGGATATCCCACATCGGTTGCATACAAAGTTTGGAAGAGGAAGCTCCTCTATAAAAGCACAAGGGGGAGAAAGAAGTTCTTTGCATTCCTGGCGAGTCATTAGACAATTTATGACCATAACAGGCCTTGTAAATAATTTTTTTCAGACTCGGTCCAAACTCGTAGACTCGGACGAGTCTACCGAGTTTGGTCGACTCTATTGACTCTAGGTCGATTGTAGACCAAAAATCAGTTGGGATCGATTTACTACAGTTGGCTCGTAAACTCGTCCGAGTTTACGAGTCCAACTCCGAGTTTAACAACAATGATTGTTATAGTTTCTTTAGAGAATGGGTTCTTCACTAGTTGCTCCTTTAAAATTCCTAGTTTTTATATTTGTATTTGCTATAGCCCTCTGTTTTTGTGCTGTTAAATGATGATTTACGAACAAGTCACTTGCGGGGACGCAAACGAAACGTATGTCTTCCAAAAGGGAAATATTGCAGTCTAAATACCAAAGAGGGAAATGAGTTAGTTTTATCAAACAAAGAGTTTACTGGTGATCAAAAATGCAAGGGGGCATGCTAAACGCAGGGAAGAAAAATGATTCAACTCAGGGAAGGAGAGATATTACTTTACATATTTACCAAATTTGCCCCTACCCCCATTTTACTGGCTCCAACCCCCACCATTCCTTCATTTCTTTTATTTAAAGGAGCCTATCATCGCCGTAATCGTTGCCGAGCAGCACGAATCGCAGGGCAACAATTAGTGTATTTTTTTTATTTTTTTTTGAGTCAATAATCTCCATTCTGGTCGGATTCCGCCACCCAAATCCGACCAGAAGCCAAAACCGGCTGATGAAACCCCCAAAAATGGGTTTCATATTCCATGCGGGAGGCCAACTATATTGCATTTTAGGGGGGGCGGGGGGGATTGTGGGGGTGGGGTGGGGGTTGGGGATGGGTGGTTAGGCGCCTAATCTTGTTTTTAGAGGGTTAGGTGCCCTAAGCCCGAAAATGAACACCCTCTTAGATAGGGTTAGGTTGCCTAGCCCCGGAAAATGAACCCCTGCTTACGGGTTAGGCTGCCTAACCATGTTTTGGAGAGTTAGGTTGCCTAATCCTCGAGGGGAAGGATAGGCCGTCTAACCTCATATTTTTGCATTTTTTATTTTATTTTTATAATTAATGGTTCCCATAATTAAATATAAATAATATATAATTAGGCGTGTATAATTTAGATAATAAATAATTATATTTTTTTAAAGTAATATTTATGTTTAGTTTAGACATAAATGCAATGAACATAATTTTTATAATTTAGTATTTTAATAAGTACATTATTATTTTTAGTATTATATATGTTTCATATAGACTTAAATGCATTGTAAGTTAATTTTAGCTTAATTAAAGTTAATATTATATTAATTATTATGCGTATAATTTACTGCTTTTATTTATATTATTAATTTTGTATACTCACAAACATTTCATGTTCTTTTCCATTTATTTCATTGTTTTTAATTTAAAAATTAATAAAATGGTAACATTTATTCTTTTTTTAATTTCAAAAGCATAAGTAATTTTTTTTTATAATAACCAAAATAATACCAACTGAAAAAAAAAGTTATTTTCTATTTCCAAACTTAATTAAAAATCTAATTCCAATCAATTAAATTTAAATTAAATAAATATTTAATATCATAGTAAAGTGCCAAAAATATTATAAACTCCGTTAGTTTTTATTATTTCAAACCACAGTTATAGAATCACGATACGTATCATGTGTCGGAAATTAAATTTTGTGATACGCGTATCGTATCGGGTATCATATCGTAAGATATGTACGCAATACATATCATATTATAAAAGATAATTTTCGATACGTATCGCGCATGCGTATCGTAATTGGTAGTGAATCGTTCAATTTGTGCTCGTATCGTGCGACACGATACGTATCGCATATCGTGCAACACGATACATATAGCATATCGTGTGATACGTCATATATGTCTAAATTTAGTTTTAAATGACTAATTTTATTTCTTTTAACTTATGGCATTTAGATATTTAAAACTGAATTTTAGACATATTTAACTTATTGCACGATACGCGATACGTATGGTGTCGCACGATACGCACACAAATTGAACGATTAACTGCCAATTACGATACGCATGTGCCATACGTATCAAAAATTGTCTTTTATCACGTATCGTACGATATCTATCGAGCATCGTACAACACTAATAACTATGTTCCAAGCACATAAATTGTTGTTTAGTTTCTCAATTAAAAAGAAATAGCATGAATTCAATGTTACAGTAAAAACAAATTTGAAATTGTTTTTACTACTATATAATAAAGAAATTGTTTTATTTTTTTTAAGAAAAGGAAATTTAATATTTTACCTTAGCTCTGACGCCGATGAATTTTTCCGGGGAAAGTACAGTTGGGAGACATTTAAACGCAGGAAAAGTGTGGCTGGTAGGGCTTAGTAGTGGTGAGGGGCAATTTTGGTATATTAATAAAATAATATCTCTCATTCCCTGCGTTTAGCATTTTCCTTTCCTGCAATTAGACATACCGAATTCAAAATTGAGGTTGATAGTGTGAATTTCAAAGAAAAGCTTGGCAATGTTGCTGTCACAAAGAAAGCAAGAGGACAAGACATCACAGTGGAGCTTGTGTTAGGCAAAACACCCCTAGGGTCTTTCAATCACTTGTAAAGGGAAATATCCAATGAGAATATATTGCAGCGGAATTGAAAAACAGAAAAGAAACAACATAGATTTAACGTGGTTCGATCTCAATAGATCTACTCCACAGAACTACTTACTACTTCATTATATATGGGAAATCAAAAATAGAAAAAGTTTACAAAGTATGTGTTGATCATATTTTCAACATACAAAGCTTCTCGCCCTCTATTCTGTTATCACTCCCCTTTCTATCATCTCTTATGGTGTCCAGAAGGCACACCCCACCTACTAAATTTTGTGCTGAAAATGCAGAGAGGTTACAGGAAACTGTAAATAAATTTTTTGACAAGGAATTGGGTTTGATCGTGCTGAAAGGTGGCAAACAAATGGTGTGGATGGGTTCTTTTGAATCAAAATCTGCAGATGAAGAGGGTTCAGAGAACCACAACCACAAGGGAAAAGGACATTGTTGGAAATCAAAAGCATGGGAGGGTCTAGAAGTCAACAACTTGAAGGAGTTTGAGTCTTTGGCAAGGCTGCATAGGAAAGTGGCAAAGTATGGGGTTCAGAGTTCACCTCAATGCAAGGACCAATCAAGTGAGGCAAAAAGGAATGACTTACCAACGTCAACATCGGAGACATAAGTAGGAATCTTCATCGTCTCTTATGAACTCACGATGGCACCCCATCTCTCACTTGCCCGAAGGCCTTTCCCACTACACCCCGCCTGGGTGGATGCTCTTTATCTAGCATACTCTAATCTATTACAAACCTCACATATTTATAATAGAAAAAGACAAACCCCTAATGTGCCCATATTAATTAACACAATACTAATTGTACTAGGAATTTGAGAAGATACCCAACAAATCTTCCCTCGACTCAAAATCCTTAGTACACCAACATCATCGACAATAACTTCTGTCTTCTTCTGCAAAACTAAACTTAGTTGGCTCCTTGCATTCACAATTCTTGAACGTCAAAATTGTTCGCTTTCGGACTCTCACAAAACAATGACTCTAACTTGATTATATAATTTAATGAATCTGTGTTAGCAACATCAAAACACACAAACTAATCAAGTCCTTTTTCTTTGGTTGTTGGACCCACACCTTCAATTACTTGAACTCACAAGGTTAACCACAAACTTTCGGTCAGCCGCCACAACTCCATTTTTTCTTTTAATGTCGCCGACTTCACTAGAGCAATTCACGGCAACGGCAACGGCTTCTCTTCCTTTTCTTTTTTCTTTCTTTTTCTTCTTCTTTGCTTTCCTTTTCTGCTTCATTTTTTTCCTCCAGACTTTTGGCTCCCAGCACTGATATCACTTGTTAAGAATAAATACCCCCTCAGGATCTTTGAACCACTTGTTGGAATAAATATTCCAACAAAAACACTGCAGCGGAATTGAAAAACATAAAAGAAAAAACACAACACAATTTAACGTGGTTTGATCTCAACAGATCTACTCGACAAACTACTCACTACTTCACTTCACATATGGTAATCAATCAATAGAAGAGTTTATAATATACTCTCAACATACAATGTCTCTCGCCCTCTATTCTATTATCACTCCCCCTTTTCATCTCATTGCCGAAGGCATAAGCAGGAACACACATATCTTATGGCCCCAGAACAACTTCGTCTTTGTCTTCATCGGAAGCATAGGCAGGAACATCAATCATCTCCTATGACTTCAGGATGATTTACAAACGTCAACATCGGAGACATAAGCAGGAATCTCCATTGTCTCTTATGAACTCACAACGGCACCCCCTCTGTCACTTGCCCGAAGGCATTCTCTCTACCTGCACCTCGTCTAGGTGGATGCTCTCTATTTAGCATACTCTCATCTATTAGAGACATCATTTATTTATAATAGATAAAGGCAAACCCTAATCGGCCCAGATTCATTACCTGGCCCAATACAAATTGCATTAGGAATTTGAGGAGATAACCCAACAAACTTTAACCCCAAAGTAAAATTAGAAGGATCTCACCAAAATAGAAAAAATGAAAAACTACTCACATGAATTCGAAGGGCTACATGAGAGGAACACCGGACTGCAATTTCATCCAGATTAGACTTCAAATGGCTTCTAATCTTAACTTGAAGAATACAATCTTCACCTTTCAAGAACCCTAGAATTTCCCCCATTCTTTATTTCTCCTTCTCTCCCTCTATTTCTCTCTCCCCGTTTTTGCTTCTCTATCTGCCGCGCAGCACACTCACGGCACACACATTGAATCAAAATTAATTCATTAGTTGGTCAAACGATATTCAAGTGGTCAAAGTGGATTCATGGGCTCAAATATTCAAATGCGCTTAAATAAATCATGAGTCAGATTTAGGTGAACCCAAGCCCCAGCCCAACACTTCATACCTAGGCTCTGGAGAAATTCCAGTTGAAAGACACTGCAGACTTCCATACTTGTTAGATTCTTCTGGTGAGAAAAACCTACTAATGCATTCTCAGCATAATGTACATGGTTCCAACCGTTACAAAATCCATGATAATTGTTTATTTTTTAGCACAGTGAGTGATGAAGGTGAGAATTGGACTATGGGGCAACGACAGCTCTTCTGTCTCGGTCGGGTCCTTCTCAAGAGGAGCAGAATTCTAGTCCTGGATGAAGCATCCGCCTCCATATATAGACTCGGCCACTGATGCCATTCTGCGGAAGAATTCCTGCACTGTGATTACAGTGGCACACATAGCGATATAGTCATGGATAGTGATAATATTAGTATTACAAAGTAGACTCTTCTAATGAAACGAATTTGAGGGAGTACTAACAATTAAAGCAGCAAATGAATGGAGTTTATGCTTACGACTTTGGATTTGTGTGTTTTTATAGGGAAGCTGGTGGAGTATGAAGAGCCCTCAAAGCCAATGGAAACCGGCCACCTCGTCTTTCTCTACTTCTTGGTGAATACTGGTCCAGTTGCAGAAAGCAATCTCTTTAGGACACCTTTCTTGGGGCAAACCGATTAAGAGAGTATCCACATATTAATTTCTGCGGCTGGGCCTTGAATTCTGGTACTTGCACTAGCGGAAAAGGGTGCTTCTAGTCAGGATTATTAACCAAATTTCATTGTTTAGGATTATTATTAGTAGTGGTTAATTGTTACGTGTTTTAGAGATAGTAAGATAATTAGTATTATGTTAATATTATGCACCCCATTTGCAACGCCCGTACTTGAGATGCTAACTAATTTCCAACAAGCGCGTCCAAAGGCCTCAAAAAAATCGCAAACAATAGGCTGTTCTGAGATAGTGTCTTCCCCAAGCTCTCTTTCTTCTCTTCCTTCTCTTCTTCATGCTTCTTCTTCATTTTTTTTCCCAATCAAAGTTGGCATCTATCCAAATTCCAAACGAAATCAAGTTAATAATTTAGGTTAATTTTCAAGAACACAAAAGGCATTGGATCAACCCATTCTCATTGCATTCCCCGCATTTGATCGTCTTCTTCCCACTCTGATCTACCACTTTGCAACCCATCAGGAATTCCTCATCAACGGAGACGCCTTATTCGAACTCCCTGGCAAATTGTACGATTTCTGTGCGGATTTCGGGCTGTAATTGTTCTCATTCCTTCCGCCGAATCTCCTCAGTTTCTTCGGAGAAGGCAACTGATTCAAGAATTTCAAAGGGCTCCGGCTGGGCGTCAATTCCCCCAAATCCGTAGAGAAACAATCTTGATTTGGGGCATTTCTTCTCTTGAATCAATTTGGGAGCTTCATCTTCAAGACCCTAGATCAACTCCCAACCATCGATCGCCTCCGGCTCTTGTTTCGGCGGCGACAGCTTCCTTGCAGCGATGGTCAACGGCGGCTTCTCCTCAATCCAAACATCCGCTAATTGTCTTGCCCCAGTCCAGTTTGTCACAATAATAATAATAATAATAATAATAACACAGTAAAATTGATGAAATCGCCAACCAACAATGGACAAACGGAACCTTGGTATAGATGACCACGACCCATGAGTATACAATATTGAGAATATTTGTATAAGCGCACCATGAACGATACACCAAAAGATTGTTGACAAATGTTGAACGCCACAAGATAAAGTCTCATTCGGACTTGGTAAAGGTTGTCGCGGCACCTGTAGTAGGACAGAAGACTTATCGCGATGCCCGCGGACCAATTTACGATGTCTCCGTCGCTGACGTTCGTCAAGCAGGCCACGTGGATTGGCCAGGGTCTTCTTCGGCTAATGAGACCTCGATCTCGAAGCCTTCGGAGTATCTTTTTGATAGGTGCCTCTATTTGTATGGGAAATTCGCTGCTGATTCTAAAGCTCAATGAAGAGCTAAGAATTTTATAAAAAAAAAAAACTCACAAAAATATTTTAATTCATCAAAGTCCTACCTCAAATGGTTACAAAGAGTGCCTTTTATAGGCTAAAGAAAGATTATTCTAGAAAAGAAAATGAAAGGATGCTTTTGCCTTTACTTGTATCAAATTTACTCCATGAAGATTTAAAGCTGTATTGATCTCTTATGACTCTTGGATTTCTTGATAAAAAAATCAGCAAAACTCTTGATAATCCAAATTCTTGGCTTGCTTTGTGGGTGTGATCCATGCATTAATTTTGCTTCAATAGTTAATTGACTAATCCTTCAAATGCCCTTCTTGAATCTTAAAGATCTGATTTGAAAAGTTTTCTTGAAGGTTGATTTAATCTTCCTCAAATTGCACATGCATGCCCATTAATTTCTAACTCATTCACCCATGGCTGAATCATTCATGGACATTTAGCTAGCTCCAAGAGCTCAAATAACTTCGCCTTCTAATATTTAATACCCTTAAGAGCCGAACCAAGCAGTACCGAGTTAGCATCTTGGATCTTGACTGTTTTGTTGCTTGAAGAACTTGAGAACTGCATCAACATGGCTGAATTAATCGCCAAATTCCAGCAGCCCAATTAATCCCTCCATGCCAAACAAATCAACTCCAAATGCAAGTGAATTCAGCCAAAGAAATTACTAAAAATATCCCCTAAAAATCTTTTCCAATTTATCCTTAAATTCCTAGGCTGGATTGCACACATAATAAAAAATTGGGAACATACAATATCTTTACATAACCAAAGAACGTGCAAGTTCAGATACATGCACGTGCAAAGAATTCGCAAGTTTGGAGACCAAATATGCATTTTATTTTTTGTTTACATTAGAAGACCTTCAAGAACAAATATTGGACCGTATTTGAGTGAAATTAGTAGCATCTGATCTTATTATTATTATTTTTTTAAAATTAAGCGTGGGGCTGGTTACCCATTTTATTAATTGTAAAAAAATAAAAATAGAAAGGAAATCAAACACAATGGTTTACATTTTGTGGCCTATTTTGTTTAGTTTTCTATAATCTAATTTAGGCTACTTCTGAAGTCGATACTCAAAATAAGTATTCGCTGGCTTATGCTTTTTAGGCCCTATAATATAGCTCTCTGTTTCGTCCTCAAAGTCGTCTTCATCATCCGTTTCCCAGGGACCATAAGTTGCCTCCCCCTCATCTTCTTGGTTGTTGTCACTAAGGTCTTTTGGTGAGTGCGACATAGATGATGTGGTTGGAATGTGTGGTTTCGTTGGCATGCGATTAATGAGCTGATTATCTGTAGGCATCTTATGTGCTTCAAAGGGAGTAAAAATCCTTTGTAGGGGCTTCAATTTAGATACTGGGAGTGACTTGTGGACTTTTGAAGAATTATGTTGAGTCACTTCAAGTTCTCCTTGGACTACATCGGACCACATAGGTGTGGTATCATCTATTTTAGTAACTTCTTCTACAATGCATTTAATTGTGGCTTGGATTGTTTCTGGAGATGGGATTGAAGGAGGCGAAGTATTGATCAGTGCATTATTATTGTCCGAGAACTGTGGTGCTGTTCTGATGGTTGTTAGTTCCCCAACGTTGTTATCCGGTGGTAACTCAGAGAACACCTCCTCAATGTCAATGTCTTCCACGTTACTTTCTTGTTCGGTTGCAGTATCAGCGGCTGTAAGGTCCTCTATAGCATTTTGTGGAGTAGCAAAAGATTCCTCAGCAATGAGAGATGCAATGTAGGTGCGACCGTGGGGATTTTGGGAGATATTTGGGGAGAGATTTGGGGTACGATTTGGGGAGTGATTTGGGGCGCGATTTGGGGAGGGATTTGGGGCGCGATATGGGGAGGGATTTGGTGCGCGATATGAGGAGTGATTTGGGGCAGAGATTGGGGCTGGATTTCTGGCGCAGATTGGCGAGATTCTTGAGGCGTTACCCTGTCCGATAAGCTTGGTCTTCCCTTTGTCAGGAGGTGCTGGAGACAAATGAACTCAACCCATAAATGATTTTATCTTCCTTTCCATTTATTTATTTATGTTTCATGAATTTTATACTTTGATGTTGATTAGCAATTCTAGTAGCTAAGTTCGTAAAGGAATGGACTAATATGAGATTTAACCATTGATTGTTGGTTAAATTTTTGTGTTTTAGTAGTTTATTGATTTTATTTTTCTATGAGTGAATTGCAAAACACATCACTTAACTATGGGTGTTTTGTAAAAATGACATCTTACTAAAAATGCTCTTTTTATAACACTCAACTTTTATTTTTGCTTGAAAAGTACCACTCTGTCAAACTAGTCCGTTAACTCACTAACAGTTAGATTTAGCCAGGGGTAAAATGGTCAATTTTCTTTAAAAATAAAATATTTTTTTAAAAAAAATTGTGCCAATTTTTTTTTGCCAATTAAAAACAATTGGCCATTTAAATTTTTTTTTTTTCAATTTTTGCCAATTTTAAAATGGCCAATTTCAATTTCTACCAATTTGAAAAAAAAAATTTTAAATGGCCAATTTTTTTAATTGGCAGAAAAAAAAAATTGGTCATTTTTTTAAAAATTTCTTTTTAAATTTTTTAATTTTTTTTTAAAAGGAAATTAACCATTTTACCCCTGGCTAAATCTAACTGTTAGTGAGTTAACAGACTAATTTGATAGAGTGGTACTTTTCGAGCAAAAATGAAAATTGAGTGTTATAAAAAGAACATTTTTAGTAAAGTGTCATTTTTGCAAAACACCCATAGTTAATTAATGTGTTTTGCAGTTCACTCTTTTTTTATTGATTGTAAGTCATGGTGAAATTAGGATAACCATCATAGTTACATTCTATGTGTTTGATATAAGTTTTGAATGAACATCTATTAAACATATTACATTATTAATAGAACCTTAAAGTATTAGCGAAACTATAGGCAAATGGAATTAATGATCCCAAATTCAAAATTACCAAGCCAATGTAGGTAAATAAGATAATTGAGATAATTTAACTAGCTTGAAAAGTGTAATTTAAAGTTTAACCTCAATCCATTTTAGTCAATTGAATTTTTATCAATTTTATTTTCTATTTAAGTTTTACTTTAGTTCTTAAAACAACACAAACATCAAATTTTAAAATCAAACAACAATCACATCTGAACTAACTTTATACGTTGTAATTAGTCCATGTGAATTGACCCGTGCTCATCACGGTATTACTTGCTTGCGACACCACGCACTTGTTTTTTTTTTTTTTTTTTTCCCCTGCTTTTACGCTCAAAAGAAGGATTACGAGTTCGCACTACTTTTACTAAGATATACAATTCATTAGGGATAGGAGCAAATTTGAGAAATTTGGGGTATCTATATTGGATTTTATTTTCATGGTTAATCATTTATATTTTCAGTTTTTTTGTGCTGAAAAGTACTATAATAATTGTGATTCATTAATTTTCATATATTGATTTTAAATTTAATTTGATTTCCAAAATATATTTGTTTAAGTCCAACTTTCTTTCATTTATGATGTTCTTTCCTGTTCACTTGGAATACTATCTATCATATTAAATTCCAAAAACTCCCTCAAAACATCAATTTTTTTTTGCGCCATTAACATTTTTCTCTTTTCTCAACTGTAACTTGTTTTTCTTTTCTAATATACTGGCATTCACCTGCGCCCGTTGCTATTATTAGTATCTAGTGTTGTGGAAGATAGTCATAAGTGTTGTAGATTTGGAGGATTTAATAACTACAATATTTAAAATAAAAAAAAAACTTGATAAGTATTGTGCAGAATGTGCATTCTCTGTATCATAATATAAATATCTACAAGTATTGTGCAGTATATGTGCATTCTCACTCTCTCTATAATGCTTTAGATATTCAAATGTCCTCCTCCCCCACCCGCACGGCACAAAGTTTTAATTTCATATCCATCGACCATGCCAAGCTCATCTAGAGCGCTTCTTTTACGAACTCGTTTGCCTTGAGCATCAACAAAATCTGTGGCCAAATATACCAAGTTTTTGTCGTCACAGTAGTGCTTCAAGAGGTTCCATAATGGCAGGTCAAGCACAACTATAAAAGTGGTCACTATGCCATCCTGTCCTTGAATGTGGATGATGAACTTTTTGCTTGATGATTTTCCATGATCAGCTTTGGTGTTGGATTTGCAGGTTCTGGATAACTTTTTCGCCTCGTAGCACTAGTACAGAAATGCTCAAAGGAGGCGCCCCTTTGGAGGCGGGTATTTGGGCCGGCAAAAGCATTGGAGGCGGGTGCATAATATAAACTATTGATGCACCCTCCTCCAAAGAAACTATTGGAGGCAGGTGCAAAATTCCAATGCTTTGCACCCGCATCCAAAGATATTTTGCAAATTTTTTAATAGTGTTTCGAAAATTCTTTTTGTTTGGACTGTTGGAAGTGGAAAATAATTTTGAAATTTTGTCGGGATTCGAGCAATGCGATAAATTAATAGGTAATAAAATTCACAAGTTTTAGAAGAAAATATATCCTTTCGATTTTAATAGTGTTTTAGAAGGAAACATATAAATATATCCTTTCGATTTTAACTTTAAATACATAAGTATATTTAGTCTAGTGGTAAATTTAATGTGCAAGAGTCAAGTGATTCTACAGGCACAAGTTCGATTCCTCCCAAAGCCATAAATTGAAGCAAAAGAAATTAAATTTTATATTGGGGGAGTTGCCCGGTTCGATTCCTCCCAAAGCCAGATTCATTTCTAATTTGAAGGTGTTATGTGTTCGAGTTGCCCGGTTTGATGTCACCACTAGAAATAGGATCTCTTACGACCAAATTTTACGACGACACGCGATTCACGTCGTAAATAATGTTGCATGACGACGAGAGTTTTAAGTTGGACGAAAATTTTACTTTTCAATTACATAGAAACCCTAATCTCTTTGTAAAGGCATTAATTTGGCCGTAAATATAATTAAGAAATAAAACCATACTCATAATTTCCTTAAACTATTATTTTTAATTCATTTTACCCCCAAACTACAATTCCTTTTCTATCAGGAATATTCACCTCACGAACTAACCCCTCTTACCTTTTTGTTTTTCCCCAAAATTCCCTCCACTCTGTCCGGCTGCCTGCACTGGCTGTTCCGTCTCCTCCGCTCGCCGTCCTATCGCCTCCGCTCACCATCCCATCCCCTCCGCTCACCGTCCCGTCGCCTCTGCCTCCGATGTGATTATAAATAGACAATTGCGGATGAAGTTTGGGGTATTATATTGGTTTTGCGTTAAAACGATTTGCACGTTTGAATGGGAAATTGCCCCCTAGGAGCTCACAATCATGTTGCCATTGCTTGCGGCATTGGTCATCGCCGCATCTATGACATGCCTTTTTCTTCTCTGTTATACGACTTGAAAATTGTCCGCTTGAAAACTTTTGGTTTGATTGGGTTTTTTTTTTTCTGAATCTATTCAGGCTTTGTTTATGCTATGTATGTTCAGCAGTTTAGGTTTTGTGATTAAAAAGAAAAAAATGAAACAATGATACTGCTGTAATTTATATTCCCTGCTTCATTCAATGGTTTTCCTTCTTTTACACCTCGTTGTGATTTTCTTGTCTTTGGTAGCTTGGTACATGTTTGACAGAATGTCTCAACCAATTCTGGAGTTATTTAGTGGTTTTTCTCACATTTTTCCTTGTGTTTGTTCAAATTTACTTTTGACTTACTTGATATTTTCTGATTAATGCTTCAATTCCTAGGAAACCAGCTGTTTGGAAAGCCAGCTATATATGGAAAGAACCTCATTGGCATATGGCAAGTACCTTTTTTTTGTTTTCATGGATGGTAAGGTACCTAGAAAAAGTTTTTTTTTTTTTTTTAATTGTAACTGGTAAGCTAGTTGTTTGTGGTTGAGCTCATTGCTGAATCTTTCTATGCTGTTTTTCTAGACATAGTCGTGTTCCTTCATTTGATATTTTTCTAATTAAAGTTATTGATCTTGAAGAATCATAAGTGGCTTACTTTTGGAATTTTACTTTCTGACCTACATTATACAATGCTTGGTATGCATTTATGGCTTCTGCCTGAGTTTTATTGAGCTTATTAAGTTTGATTTGATACAGCGAGGATGAAATTGAGGACATTCAAAAGGTGTGTTCCACTTTATCACATGGACTACTAGTTTGTATCTTTAAATAATACCAGTTGTTTTATTTGAGTTTTATATTTTTCTAGGACAGGGCAATTTTGTCTCAAATGTCAATATCCATATATTACGGAATACTACGAATCATATCTGCACCAAATTAAACTTTGGATAATAATGGAATACATGACTGGTGGCTCTGTTGCTGATTTGGTGGTCTCTCAATGTTCAGCTCTTGTTTTTATTTTCTCAATGCAAAAGCAATTTCCTATTTTTGTGATGAAATTCTGTTTTGATATGTGTT
Source organism: Leptodermis oblonga (assembly GCA_016801395.1). Classification (NCBI taxonomy): domain Eukaryota; kingdom Viridiplantae; phylum Streptophyta; class Magnoliopsida; order Gentianales; family Rubiaceae; genus Leptodermis; species Leptodermis oblonga. The sequence goes on from CM028753.1 coordinate 27,410,314, forward strand.
ATACTCCATACAGGAAAAACTATGTGTGAAATTCTGTTTCTAAGCAATTGCCTGGGAATCTATATTTGACGCAGGTAGATATATGGTCTCTAGGGATAACTGCTATTGAGATGGCTAAGGGAGAACCTCCACTTGCAGATCTACACCCAATGAGGGTTCTTTTCATTATTCCTTGAGAAAATCCTCCACAGGTTTGCTGATTCCCATTGTTAACATTGTTGATGTTATGTAGCTTATATGCTTTGATGTCCAATGAGCAAGCTGAATATTGATTCCTATATCTTATAACATTTATATTAGAGGTTGACTATTATTTCTTCAACATGCAGTTGGATGAGCACTTTTCCGTACTCTGAAAGAATTTGTATCTCTGTGCTTGAAGAAGAATCCTGCTGAAGTAAATTCTAGCTTCTTCAATTCCTTTCCATTCCTATTTCGTTCTCGTGTTCACATGCACTTAAATCTTTGCAATTGTCATTCTATCAAGCAAGACCTCCAGTTTAACATCATAAAATTTCTGCTTCATTTTGTAGCTGATAGTATATTGTTGCTAAGGAACTCTTCAAGCATCATTTTATTAGGAATACTTGAAAGAGCCCAAGGCTTTTGGAGAGGATCAGGTGTTACTTCTTTAATGAGCATACTTGCTTCTTTACTTTAGCTCTGTCGACTCTGAAAGCAAATTTAATGTCTTCTTTTTTTGCACTATGACATACCCATTGCAAGTTGGATTTGAAAAGCTCTTATTCTAGAATAGTTGTACTTAAGAACTGTGTATATCAGAAAGTAACTGCTCCACACCGCTCCCCTGCTCCATTTATTGAGATTAACTATATATAGCCTGCACGTGTGACAATTTTCCTTGTTATTTTTTTGTTTCTTCCTTAACACAGGTATTAAGTGAAACTAGAGAAGACACTTCTTGAAATGAGATAGTTATAGACTATCTCTGGGACCTATGTTTTACTTCGACATCCAAACCTGTCAATTAGACTGAGTTTTTAATAAAAGTAGAACTCAAAATATTTTCACATTTTTATTTTTTATTAACATGTCATCATGATTTATTCAAGTAATTCATATTTCAATTGAAAAGTGTTGAATAATGGTTGTCCCTAGCTAGCTAGAAACCTATGATTTTGAGTAATACTCTCTGATCCTGATTTTCGAGACTAGTTTGTCAATTTAAAGTTGGAAAATGAACATCAGGTTGGAAATTGGTACAACAGAAGTCTAATATAAACACATTACATAATCTTTTATGGGTCAAGGCAATCTTAGTGATTATAATACATGTCACTTTTCTCCTTCTCTCTCTATTTTCCTTAGACAGAGAGCGCTTAAAGTTCCAAGTAAAGGAGGTGGAACCTCAAGAAATGGAACAAAACCTCGGGGGGTTCATCTGGCACTGTGAAGGGGACAAGAGATTCTAGGTAAGAAGATTCTGTACGAGCTAGGTAAGTTGATCCTTCTGCTTTATTTAGTGTCACAGAACTTACATATGTTAATTTTTACCACCTTAATTATTATTACAGCAGTCAAGGAAAAACCTTGAAAAATACTGGATGGGACTTCAGTATCGGTGGAACAGGAACTGGGACAGTGCGAAGTGCCGTGAGACCACCCCAGGTTAAAGATAGGAAACCAAAAGCTATTTCAAATCAAGCTTCCTGAAGAAAAGTTCTAGATAGTGGTAATCCACGCTCTTCTACATCTGGAAAAGAAGCTAGAGATGCTAACCAGGATGACAAACAAGACAACTGACAAGAAGATGTAGTCCTCTTTTCTCTTAACTTTTTTCCTTAATGTGTACTCATCTCATGCAGTCTTTTAAGTTTTGTATTCTCCATATCATGTTCCAGTAACTGTGTCCTTGGTCCATTGCTGCTGGATGTCATATATCTTGGGAGGTAGAACATGTATCTAATGAATTATTAAGGGAGACTGGACCTAGCTTCAGAATAATGCATTTCACTGACATTAATTTTCTATACATTTCCTTCTCTTACAAGTAGACTTGTCAAAGATTTGTGACATGGAGTTTGACTAAGTTCAAACTCTCCTTTTCTTATGGGAGTTAGTGAATATAGAAATGCCAGATTTATTCCCTTCTAATGTAGAGATTAGCAGTCTTGTTGTGTGTCCTCATGACACTGAAGAAAGTTTAATTTGTGAAACATTTTAGGTTGCTTAGTCACATAGATGATAGTGTTAGTTTCACCTCAGTGTTATATATTAACCCCATTTATGCTCATTATTTCAGGAAGATATGTCAGGAACAGTTGTTGTACATTCTCCAAGGCGAGCTTCATCCTCGATATTTACTGAGTAAAGTTCATTTGTATGCTATGGGCTGATTGACATTATGGAACGGAAATCTTGTCTTATTCTACTGTATTTGCTTTTTGAGGTTCTTGATGTCAGTCTAGCAGCACATATGCTTCTTTGGAGGATTCATCAACCAGTGGTATTGTGGTTTTCCGTGGACATCATGACGATTCAGATTCTCCTCGAAAATCCAGACTTGGAATCCAAGGCAGAACGTCTAGTGCACCTCTTGAAGACAATTCAATAAATCTTGTAGAGGTTAGTTATTTGAAAAATTATCTAGTAACTATAAATTAAATATAAAAATCTTGAAGGATCCTTTAGATTGTAATATAGAGATCTTGGGCGGGTCCTTAACTGGGATTTTGTTTTTTCTCTTAGGTCTTTAAACTGGGAATATAAAACTATTCTTCATCCCCTTTTAGCTGCAGATTCTTTTAGCCTGTATTTCAGTTCTAAAATTCTCTCTCATTAGGAAAAAGCTTTCTTAGTGCTGTAGTATTTGAGCATATATTTGGAATGATTGAGTTTGCTTCTTGGTTTTTCGCTGTTTGTCTTTTGTTTTCCCTCTTGAGCTAAGATATTTCCTTGGATTATGCATAATTCAATACTATTTTGTACTTCTACTTATCAGTTATCACTTTTTCTTTACATGCCTAAACAAGGTTGAAGTTGGTTGAGCTAGGGTACATACAATTCCACTTATTGAATTTCTTTTGGGGTTTGAAAATCAGATATGCCTTTTGTACCTCGAGGTGCGAATTTGCCTTTTGGGCTTTGAAAATCATATATGGCTTTGTGGTTTATCCTCATTGTAGAATGCAAGTTAGATATTCTCCCATCCATCTTTGCCCATCTCTTTCTTGCTGGGCTTTCAACTGCCCCAGTTTGCTAACTTCTTTACATATTTTCTGTGTGCTACAAATGATTTTCTTGTTTAAACGAGCTTGTGTTACCCATGGTTGATTTCTCAAAATTCTAAAGACCATAACTTACTATATATCTTTAAGATTTATAGCTCCAGCGAGACCTGTAATTATGTGTATTGGATATAATATTTGTTGTAAGGCCTCTTAGCAATGATAAACCATCATAGATAGAAGTTTCACTCCTAGTTTTATTTTCCTTTCTAAGCATAATGCTGATTATGATGTTAAGACTTTTGATGCTGATTATGATGTTTATCTACCTTTTCTACCATATGTTTTCCCATTTTGATTAGGTAAGTAGGTATCCATACAGTGTGTGTAATCTACATATCAAACTTTAGCCTGAAAGAGTTTTTTAAGCAAATCTCAGATTTCTTGCTAACCATTAGTGGAAGAATTATGGCGTTGATTATTTTCAGGTTAAGCAAGTGTATATCCTTTTGTCCCATGATTGATTTATCTTGTGATGCAGGCAAAGCATTGTCACTGCTGGGAACCGTACAACTTGAGCTCCAAAAACTATTTGCGGGAGTAGAAAGAGACGCAAAAAGATTCAAGCTATTTGATAAGGAGAACACATTAGTGTTACGTTGATTACTTTTCATGGAAACTTTTATTATTTAAGAGATTAATATGGTATTTTAATGTGGATTAGTGCAAGATATTTTTATTTAGTAAATTGTTCATTTCTATGTTAATACCTATATTCATTCAAATGGTATTGGAAAATTATTTATAAAAAATAATATTTAAATATTGGTTTATATAGTTACAAAATTACTAAAGTTTTAGGGGTATGTTATTAGGTACCATTTTACTAAACACATGACACTTTTTAAATTTTAAGTGGTGAAAAGATAAATATACCCTTGATAGTTTCTAACTTTAAAAAAAAAAAAATTTACCCAACTTTTTTAACTCAGGGAAAATCGCCTAGACCAAGTGATTTTCCCTGAGAAAATCGCCTGGCCTGGGCGAATTTATCTGGGAAAATAACCTATGCCAGGCGATTTTCCCTAAAAAAAATCGATTTTTCAAAAATTTAGTGGTCGTTCGCCGGAAAAACGATTTTCTAACGAATGACTGGGAAAACTTGAAAAAAACGCCGTATTGTGGCGTTTTTTTTAGGGAAAATCGTCACAGGACACCGATTTTCTCTGGGAAAATCGCCCAGTCCAGGCGATTTTATCTAGGAAAATCGCCCATACCAGGCGATTTTCTCTGGGAAAATCGCCTAGTTTCCTAGATAAAATCGCCTGGACTGGGCAATTTTCCCAGAGAAAATCGAAAATATAAGTTTTGATATGAATATTGTATAATTATAATATTAATAATTTAAGATAATTTAATATTTCATTTTTCATATTTAAATTTTTGAAAAATAATTTAAATTTATTTGATCTTAGTTAAAAAAATAAGTAAGGCTCCCACTTAAAAAAATAATATAACATGGGCCAATTTGTAAATTTGATGAACAGTGTCGGTCCCCAATCAACCAGAATCGAAAACTGCAACTTTTTTTTAGGGAAACTATTTCCCACCCAATCTGCCAGGAGGCAAAATGGCACTAGGCTGGAAGCTCGCCAAGGCTTCCCATCGTGGCATATTTTGGTCCCCACTCGATTCTTCCCTTGACAATCTCAGTCCCACCCTCAAGTCGAACTAAATGTTGACACACAACATAATTCGGGATGGCCACGTCGAACCATCGGCTGGAAGCATAAAAAAAATGAAGATGATGATGCCAATGGAGATGAGATGATGACACAAGAGAAAAAAAAAAAAAAAAAAAACGAAAAAAGGGGGAAAGGAGAGAAGAAGAAGAAGAAACAACCCAAATGTGGAATCGCGCCACCGCCGTCCCGATTTTTCGGCGGCCACGTCTTCTTCTCCCCTTTTCTTTTTTTTTCGTTTTTGTTTCTTTCATTTCCCTTTTCATTTGTTGCTGCTTTGTCGAACATAAATGCAAGAGTGAACAAAACCTGGGGCGGGGGCTATGGCTTCATATCCTTCTCTCTCCCTACATTTCATCATTTTGAGAATAGTAGAAAAAGAAGATGAACTGAGAATCACCCACAAACAAAACAGTCAGCGACAGACTGGGTGGGAAGTAGTTTCCCTAAAAAAAAAAGTTACAGTTTTCGGTTCTGGTTGATTGGGGAAGATGACGACACTGTTCATCGAATTTACAAATCGGCCCTGTTATATTATTTTTTTAACTGGGAGCCTTACTTATTTTTTAAACTAAGATCAAATAAATTTAAATTATTTTTCAAAAATTTAAATACGAAAAATAAAATATTAAATTATCTTAAATTATTAATATTATAATTATACAATATTCATATCAAAACTTATATTTAATTATTATAGAGTAAAATTTATTGTGGAAGAATATGTAAAAAATTAAAAGATTTAGGGTTTGTTTTGTAAAAACAGTAAAGTAATGGAAAGATAAGACAAAGGAAAAAGAATTTGGACAATTTTGCCCTCAAAAAAATCCTTCCGTTAAGCATCTAACGGAGCACTTTGACGGAATGCTACGTAGTGTCACGTTTTCGAAAGGTTTGTGGTAAAAAAAGCTATTTCAAGAGGTTTGTGGTAAAAATTGCACCCAGGCAAAGGTTCGTGCTAGTTTAAGCAATTCACTCAAAAAAAAAAAAAAAAAAAGGAAACGAATAAAACTGTGATAAGAAATAAACTTAAATTACCGAATAAAAGAGGTATGAGCCGAATATCTTGGTTTTAACGTACAAGACTCCCCTTTTTATAGGAAAAAAATCTCCTACTACTCCTAAAGATATTAGGGGAAAAAAAAATAATTAACTCATAATAAAAGTAAACTATCGATTCATAAAAAGGAAAAGGGAAAAGCCGCAAAGGGCTAAGAAAGGGATGCAGCAAATTCTTGTCTAGCAATTAAGCTCGTGAAATTGGACATTACAAATTAATTGGCTTTGCACACACTCCATGAGAATGTGAACCATTTTAATCACACGGTTGGGCTTCTCCTTTTTACATTCAGCAGGGCTTAAACTGAACTTAATTCAATTTAACCCAATTCACAAGTGACATGACAACAAATTAAAATTTTCGGCCTTGGAAAATAAATCTCAGCTTCTAATAAAAATTCGATATTGTTCACAAGCACCGGTTTGGGTAGATGCTCGAATTTTCTCTCAAGTTCCTCCAATTCAGAATTCATGCTGCAATCATCTCAAAATTCTCTCTTTGCTTCATTCATTCTTAATTTGCTCCTTTAAAATTCAATTACCTACACAATAAGACTCTTTTAGTGCATAAGAAACCTCTCAAAACAACATAAATGTTTTCCAACAAAATGAAATTGCCCCATTTTCCTTTTCAAAACATATGGCCCTTCTACTTCTTCATTTTTGTTTTGTTCTTTCTTAACAGTAACTAGGCTCCCCTATTTAAACTAACGGGTCTCTTTTTTCAGACGAACCTGACCATTGCTTTCCCTTAAGCTAATTAGGCCCCTTTTATTTTTATCCATCAGATCCCCCTTTTCCCTTTAATTTATAAACTCAAATTTATGGACTTTAGTGCTAGATCGTTTTGCATTAAAGATATGCAGCCTGTGCAAGTGGCTCATAATTTATCTTTCTCACCATTAGATAGTTGTTTGTATGTGACGGTTGGATTGTTCCACGTGAGTTTTTTTTTTATACAAAAAAAAAAATGACATTTTTTAAAGGCACAAGTAGCAAATTTGAAACTCAAAAATATACCGTGTATGATATTAAGTATTGCTTATTGCGTATAGTATTTGATTTATCGTGTATCGTTTATAACATATAATGTATCAAGTATAGACTTCTAGGAACCCTTTATTCAGTAACATTTTTACCAATTGCCCTGTTTGTCAAGGGTTGTGATTTGGATAAAAACACAACCAGACCTCATTAATAGGAAACGAGTCACAGCTGGCAGCACCATGGATTCCAAGCAAAGCCTTACATGAATTAAGAACTCGATATACCCTTGCAGACTCTGAAATTTTAATAGATGGTACTTTCTCTTGTTGGATATTTCCAGAAATAACAACAATGACTAACAACAACAAGAACAATGACTGAAATCTTCAAACTAAAAACTAGTCTATTACAAAAGTAGTACAAAAGGAAATGCTGCTTCAAATCGTGCTAGGCACTTTCCTTTAAGCTTTATTAGTCTCTAGATTCAGGACTAATATCATTATGGGATAAGATAAAATTTTTTGTAGTAAGTCTACATTGAGTTAAACAAAACCAAGAACAAGACAGAAAAGAGGAAGAAAACCTTGTAAAATGAAAGTGATTTTGTTCTATGTAAATTCATCCAAAGGAGTCTATTTATAGACCTCCAAACGAGTCTATTTAGTAGCCATAACTCTTACGAAGAGGTAAGAAAAAACAGGACTCAATTCGGATAAGAATTGATCACGTAATCATACTTTTCGTGAAATGTGCAACTGTTCAAGAATGAAAAAAATGTGTTGGAGCTTATTGGACACCTTGCAACAACTCGTGCGACTCGCATGGCTCTTGCACGGCCATTGCACGCAACAAGCTTGATACATGCAAGCTTGCTTGTTTGTGACTGGAAGTCATGCGACTCGCACGACAGTTCATTAACAAATGCCAAATGGCATTTGCTCCAATTTTGCTCTTGGTTTACCATCTGATCTTGTGTGCGACTCGCACACCAAATCGTACTACCCAGTTTCTCCATTTTTCTTAGTAAATTATTGGAAAATTTCCAACATCTTTCACTTTCAAGTTTAATCAAGAAGCTTTTTGAGGTCTCTTCTAAAGTCTCAACGAAGGATAATGGTGAGATCATCGTGACTTCTTAATCCAATAGCTTCAAGCTGTAATGTTTCTCTTATCACAACTAAAAATTTATCACTGATAATGTGAAAGATTAGAATTAAAAATTAATAGTTCTGATAATGGTAAGCAGAAATTCATAGTTCTGTGAAAAATTAAAATTGCTTCTCACGCAAAAGAAGCAAAAGTTGTTAACACATAATGAACCGACGAGTTTAGGAGAGAGGTTGGGTGGGGATAGAGTTTGTGTTTTAGACGATAAGGGTAATTTGGAAAAAGAGATAAATTATTGTTTTGTATTTTAAAATTTTCTCTACAATAACAGTAGCCATATATAATAAGAGAATTTTGATAAAAAGTTTATCCAAACTCTTGTTTGCCAAATAAATATAGGACAAACAGGATTTTCCCTGAATATTTGAATGTAGGAAAAAAAACAGGCTTTGGCGTCCAAAACAAACAAATATATATATAAATATATATATATATATATATATATAATAACTGTTTATGAGTTGGTGTTGTATAAAAATTTCTGAATTCATGGCAAAAAAAGTTTGGGTTTTTAAATAATTTCTAAAACTAAAAATCAATCCAAAACAGCTTGTAAAACCTCAAAACGAACGGCATCATTAATTGAGGAAATTTAATATTTACTCTTGAAAATCTATTTTGAGACCCAATTTTTTTAACAATTAAATTTCATATTTATTTGGGAAAACTGTACTTCTATTCACAATAGGTTTGCGTGTTCCCTGCTCACACATACACTTCTCGATTTTCAGAACTCAATGCATTCCCCTTTCATTGGCCAACAAATTGACGATCTTTTCCGATAAACAAATTTTCAATAGGCAATTATCTTATTATGTAAAAGCAGTTCTCTACTCTTTATGCTGTGCACAGTGCACAATTTCATCCTCTGAAAGTTTGGAATTATCGTAACATCAGAAACAGACAGGACAAAATGAAGAAGAATTTCTTAGATATCTTAAATAGATGATCTAGCAATATGGTATGAACTTGCACAATTACTACGAATGATCTGAAAGGAGAAGTTACTTAAAAACTTTTTGTTGTTCAACATCTTGGAGAGATAAAAGTGTTGGAGTATCTATTCAAATTCCTAATACAATTAGTATTCACAGTAGCAGAGCAGACAGCAATAGACAAATCTCATTCTAAATTCTTTATTTGATTGGAATATTGCGTATTCTTTTGGATTAAATCACGTTAAATTGCTGTGTTTTCTTTTCTATTTTCAATTCCGTGCAGTGTTTTTGATGGAATATATCTTCCAATAAGTGATTCAAATATTCTGAAAGGTGTTTTTCCTAACAAGTGGTATCAGAGCTGGTAACCAGAGGAAAATCAGAGACAGGTCGGGAGCCTGAAGAAGGAAACGGAAAAGGAGACAGATCGGGAAGAAGGAAACGGAAAAGGAACAAGTGTATTGCGCCATAGCTCGTTTTAATATTGGAGACGATCAAAAGTTGTCCTGTGTCTTCACCGATTTGAAGGTGAGATCGAAAACTTCTGATTTAGTTGCGGCATTAGGAGAGGTTCGGCGGTGATATCAAAATTGAAGGTTGTGAATTAGTGACTATTTCACAAAACAATTGGAAATTTGGAACGGCGGCTGTTTGTGAATTTTGTGGGGATCAAAACTCAAGGGTTCGCGTGGGGCCGGTTGTGTTTGTGCGAGACATTGGATCAATTTATTAGATCGGATGCCAGTTGTTTAATTTGGTGTGGGCCCCGATTTTTTAGAAGAAAAATAAAGTGATCTAATCCTTGCTTTGTTGTGGGCCGCCACCTAGCTCAAGAATTAAGGTGTGTTTTGGATTTAGTTAGAGATGTCATAGAAGAGTTTTGAAATTTCACTATTTGATAGGAAGACAGATACGATTTAAGATTTACTAGTGTGAGATAATCTTGATTTGGCACTTGAAGATAAGAAGCCCGAAGGGATGAATGATCGAAATTGGGATACAATGAAGAAGCAGACAGTTAGTACGATTCGACTTGCACTTGGTCCAAAAATTAAATACAATGTTCTGAAGGAGAAGACACTAAAGGGGATCTGGGACAAGTTGGCGAGTATTTCACGTCGAAGTCACTAACGAATCGGTTGTGCATGAAGATGTACCTCTACAGTTTAAAGATGGATGAAGGAGGGAATTTTCATGATCATGTGAATGTATTTAATCAGCTAATATGCCGACTTCAAAACACGGGAGAGGAAGTCGAAGACGAAGAGCAGGCTTTAATGTTGTTGTCTTCCTTGCCATTATCTTATAAATCAGTTATGCAAACAATGCTTGTAGGGAGGACAAGCTTGACACTTGATAATGTGGTTACACAGCTGAGGGAGAATGAGAAGATTATGGGAAAGAGTACTACGCCTGGGGTTGATGGAGCACTAGCTGTTGTAGAGAGTTCGAATGGAGGTAGGAGTCATTCGTGAGGTAGGAGTGACATTTGTGGAAAATCTCGGCCGAGAGACTACAGTAATTTAGAGTGTTATTACTGTGGGAAGAAGGGTCACATCCAATACACTTGTCCTATCATGAAAGAAGATTTGAAGAGCTTGAAGGAGATGAAGAGGAAGGGCAAAGAGAAGAATGACGACTCTGCAAACACAAATGTTGTGTATGATAAGGATGATGATTTATTAATGATGAAGGCTACTGAGTCAAGCAACTCAGGTTGGGTGATGGATTGTGCAGCCCCTGCACACATATGTGGATATAAATCATGTTTTGATACTTTGTAGGCTGATGGAGATTTTGGACACATCGTTGTGGGGAATGGTCAGAAGATGAAGATTAAGGGTGTTGGTACCACACTTCTTAAGACTCACAATGGTGCTCTGAGAAAATTAATTGAGGTAAAATATGTGCCTATATGTGTTGATAACATAATTTCGTTAGGTAGATTATGTTCTCGTGCATACAAACTCACAGGTGATAGAGAATTCTGCAAAGTGTTCATGGGAGATGAGTTGATTTTGCAAGGAGTGAGGAATAATCATCACATGTTTTATGTTGGTGATTCAAATAATGGGTCTTGTGCTGAGTTTGGCATTCAAAAGGAGGAGTTGAAGCCAAAGAAGAAGAAACAAGCCTCATTTTCAAATGATGTTACAGTAGATAGGGCTTTCAGTCGAGGGATGATTTGTTGGGGTATCTCCTCAAATTTCTAATACAATTAGTATTTGGCCAAGTTTTTCTAATTCTGAATAGATTAGGAGACTAAACTCAGTAGGGTTTCCCTTTTATTATAAATAGATGTTGTTTGTAATATACTAGAAGCAGCAGCGGTAGCAGAGCAGAGAACAGTAGACAGATCTCATTCTAGACAAAAAGGGTGCTAGAGAGAACTGTAGAGGGGAAGCGTAGAATAGAATTGAGGCAAAGAGGTTAACTATTCTATTCTGTAAATTCTCTGTTTGATTAGAATAGTGCGTATTCCAGTGGATTAAACCACGTTAAATTCCTGTGTTTTCAATTTGCTGCAGTGTTCTTGCTGGAATATCTCTTCCAATAAGTGGTTCAAAGATCCTAAAAGGTGTTTTTCCTAACAGAAAGTAAGCTAGTGAGTCCCGTAAACATCACATTTTCAGCGCGAATGATCCAGCGGCAAAAGGGAGTGCTTTCTGTATTTGGTTGTACTGCACCAGCTAATCCTAAACCAAAGAATGAAAATCATGCACATTACAGTTCAGCCTTTGAAACCAAACACAGTATGCATAAGCTTATCTCTGTAGGTTTTGCATCACAGTCACTACAGACCACAGGATTCTTCACATTTAAAAAACAGCAAGAGAAAGCTAAGAACTAGAACATAAAACACGGCATAGAACTTGTTAATGGCACCTTTAAACTCAGAATATCAGAAAACAACTCACCTGCAGGCTGCAAAAGAATTTTGTGTCCAACACACATTTTAACACATAATGAGGTGGTATTGTAAGAACTCCTGTCTATAATCCTAAAGACCGGATAAGACGCATCAACAAGTCTTTCTTTTTTATTTTTCCTGTAATTAAGTTCCTCTCTATGTGCGGGTTATGATTTGTGCCTCATTTTTCCTCAGTATCAATATGAACTACATTTAACTTCATCAATTCCAAGCTTGCAACTTTATTATTGTTTGCACAGCATGATCAAGGAGGGCATATAATTAACTGAAAGTACTACCAGTAGTTTCTAGTCTTTAAGCATAACTAAATTTCATGAGATTAGAGGAAATTAATTTTAATGAATGTATTAAACAATGAGATGCAACCCTTGGACTCAAGTGATGGAGAAACTGAGGAAATTTCATTTACCAAAGCCTCTCTGCTTTTAAATGGCTTCTCGGCAAAGCTTCTAGATTTAGCTAAAACCTCTCTTTTCAATCATGCAGTCATTTGAAATGGCAGAGTTTCTTTCAACACATAACAATATCAGTATGTTATGATCATCCAAAATCATCTGAATTCACCCAAATTTCATATCCTTTTCTTAACCCCCCCCCCCCCCCCCCCAAACACACACACACAAATGACATGTAAATAATATGTTAGAATTTAAGCACATTATTGGGATGAATCCAATTAAACCCATAAATACATCAAGTTTATACAGAAACTAGCAAACCACAAACAACCAAACAGAGCTGAAAAGAGAATTTCAAAAAGCTGCATAAAAACCTATCCAATCAAGGACATGGTAGGTAACATCTTTCAGAAAACAGCTTTTCAAAGCATACCACTAATAAGGTTATCTCAATCAAATTTGATTTTGCAGGTAAGAAAACATCTGGGGATCATTGCTATCTTCTTCAACATTTTATAATGTTGTAAAGTTTGAAATCTGAAACTACTTGAGAGTTGAGAGTAGTACCAAACATGATTAATTTGCTACTTATATACAAATGAAGATGACTTATCACTTATCTTTTATGGTTGAGCGGAAAGTGAACTGAAGTTGTTCCTTCTTAATTAATTCAATAACTTTATTCTTTCCCAATTTTGCAGAATAGTAGTATAATTTTACTAATATTTAAGTAAATGTCTCTCATTTAGAGGTGATTTAGTGTAATGACTTCATTAATGGTTAAAATGGTAATGAGTTTAGTGAGGCAACTAGCAAAACAAAACATAAAGAGACACAGCTAACATAGAAAGAATGAAATCAATAAAGTTATAAAGTTTAAGAAGTCCAGGAGAGTACTCAAGCAGTTCTAACATGTTTCACAAAACAACTTAAGAAACATACCACTAAAAGGTCATCTCAATAAATTTCGATTTCACACGTTGGAGAAAACTTGGGAAGGAACATTGAAATCTTCTTAAGCATTTGGGATTTAGTCTCTAAGTCATCAACCCAAGATTGTAGTTTCAATATTTTCATCACTGCACCGTGCTTTAAAATATATTTTATCATAGCAGTCTCACCTTCACGCCACGTGAAATAGTGATATGATACTTCTACAAGAAAGCATAACAACCAGGTTGGAACTACCTCAGGATCCCTCTAACATTTCTTATAAGTGTATTTACCACAACAACCATACATTTGAACATTAAGAACTTGCAATTTGACACAGTATTCAAGAACAGCATTCAGAGAGCTCCAGTGACAACACCCACATTTTACATCCAATTTGATTAATCCGTCAAAGCTTGCTAATAGTGGGTAGTAGCTTTGCAAAGAACCTTCATGATTGTTCCCTTTAGCTCCAAAAATTTAACGGTGTCCAGTGCTTGAATCAGCTCCACCATAGAATTGCATCGACCAATAAATAATTGAGAACTAGGATAAGCCTTACGGTCATAAATAGTATCAAGATCAAGGTAAACACTCTTCAATTCCGTATGCATTTTAACTTTGAATTTATGGGAAATTTTACCATGCAAAAAGAAGAATTCAAGGGCAGGGGCATCTATATCAAGCTTATCTTCATCATCATCTGTGGTGCCATCAAAATAAGATATGTGAAGATATCTTAGTCAAGAGGGAAAAAAAAAAAAAAAAAAAAATCTTAGTGAAGGGGAAGAAATTTTAAGAGGCTGGTAGTCATTTCTTTTGATTGTGAGAGAATAGAGCACTAGATAAGTAGATAGATTATGAACAAAGTCATGGGTTTTAGAGTAAATTGAATCAAGAACCAAAACTTCCAGTTTGAGAAGGCAAATCAAGGAAGGGAATTCAAAAATATAAAAAACTCAGATAATGTGAGAGATTCTAGTGTCCCGCAAGTGAAAAGGTTGCCCGATAGTGTTATGTCAGCAAACACATTTTCTATAGCATATTCAGAATCAAGCTCGAGAATAAGAGTTCCAAGGTTATGAGGGAGTGCATATTGGACCCATTTATCAACACAATCTTCTTTTAATCCTTCAAGCCATTGGAGCCGAAACTTCTCCAATTTCCCAGAATCATGGCGAAGTAAAACCTTGTCAACAGCAGGCATAAAATTCATCCTTTTGCAATAATCACCATTCTTAAATTCATGGACGGGAACCTCAATTTAGAGAAATTTCCACCTCCGTGTTAGGAAAAACACCCCCTCCCCTTAGAATCTTTGAACCACATGTTGGAAGAAATATTTCAACACTGTAGCTGAATTGAAAATATAGCAATTTAACATTTATTCCACGAGAATAAGCATTATCCCAAACAAACAGAGAATTTACAGAACAGAAGAGTTAACTTCTTTTCTCTCAATTCTATTCTATCATTCACCTCTACAGTTCTCTATAACACCCTCTCTGTCTAGAATGAGATGTGTCTACTGTTCTTTGCTCTACTATTGCATCTAGTCTATTACAAACAACGTCTATTTATAATAAATTAGAGAAACCCTATTGGGCTTAATTTCCTAATCTATTCACAATTAGAAAGCCTGGCCCAATACTTATTGTATTATGAATTTGAGGATATACGACAACAAATCCTCTCTCGACTCAAAGTCCTATGTAATAACATCATCAGAAAATGAGACTTGTTTCTTCTTCTTCGGTTTCAACTCCTCCTTTTGAATGCCAAACTCAGCACAAGACACATTTTTCGAATTACCAACATAAAAAATGTGATGATTACTCCTCGTCCCTTGCAGAAATGTCCTTTGAATACTTAGCAGAAGTCTCCATCACCTGTGAATTTGTACCCACGAGAACATAATCTTCACAGCAAAATTATGTTATCAGCACATGTAGGCACATATCTCACATCAGTCAATTTTCTCAGAGCACCATTGTGAGTCTTGAGAAGTATGGTACCGACACCCTTAATCTTTATCTTCTGACCATTCCCCATAGCGATGTGTCCAAAATCTCCATCAACCTGCAAAGTATCAAAACACTATTTATCTCTACATATGTGTGCAGAGGCTGCACAATCCATCACCCAACCTGAATTACATGACTCAGTATCCTTTATCATCGACACATCATCATCATCATATGCAACATTTGCGTTAGCAGAGTCGCCAATCTTCTCTTTGTCCATACTTTTCATCTCCTTCAAACTCTTCAAGTCCTTTTTTTAAGGTAGGGCAACTGTATTGGATGTGGCCCTTCTCCCCATAGTAATAACACTCCACATTACCGTAGTCTGTCGGTCGAGATCTTCCATGAATGTTACTCCTCCCTCGCGAATAACTCCTCCCTCGATTTGAACTCTTTACAACAGCTAGTGTTTCATCAACCCCAGGCGTAGTACACTTTCCTATGATCTTCTCATTCTCCCTCAGTTGTGTAACCATATCATCAAGTGTCAAACCTGTCCTCCCAACAAGCATTGTTCGCACAACAGGTTTATATGATAATGGCAAGGAAGACAGCAACAACAAAGTCTGCTCTTCATCTTTGACTTCCTCTCTTGTGTTTTGAAGTCGGTATACTAGCTAATTGAACATATTCACATGATCATGAAAATTCGCCCCTTTATTCATCTTCAAAGTGTAGAGGTCCATCTTCATGCACAATCTGTTCATTAGTAACTTCGATGCATAAATACCCGTCAACTTGTCCCATATCCCCTTTGGTGTCTTCTCATTTAGAACACTGTATTTAATTTTTGAAGCAAGTGCAAGTCGAATCGGACTAACTGCCTACTTCTTCATCGTATCCCAATTTTTATCACTCATCCCTATTCTTATCTTCAAGTGCTTGACCAAGATTATCCAGCACAAGTAAATCTTGAATCGTGCACTGCCATATCGTAAAATCCGTTTTCCCATCGAAGAGTGGAGTTTCAAACTTCTTATCAGATATGTTTAAAATTGATCCAAGAAACCTTAAATCACTTGAACAAAAATATATATATATATATATATATACCAAACGAACCCTCAGTCTTAAACTTGATCCACCGACGGCTCACAAAAACAAACTGCAACCTTGATTTGATTTATTTGTGATGCACCGATCAAACTCCAAAACACAAATAAATTAACCAAATTCTTTATTTTTGTTATACAGTTGCAGACCCCACCACTAATCTAGGAAAATTCCTTCTTGAACTTTTTCTTTCCCAATATCCTAAGCTCAAGAGTCTGAAGCCGTAACTTTTCTCCGGAAAAATACCCAACTTTGGATAGAACTCAATTCATCCAATTTAGAAACCTTCCTTTTTGGTCGGCGGCCCAAACAATGGATGGAAACCAAATTTAGAAACCTTCTTCTTCTTCCAAATTTAGAACCCCATGAAACCAAATTTAAAAACTCTTTCCTTGTTTAATTTGATTCACACGCAGCAACCCAAAACTTTGCTTGAACTCGGCGACCACCAACTTCTGTACGACATCAACGCTTCTTCAACCTTTGCCTTTGATTTTTCTTTTCAGATTTTTAATTCTTCTCTCTTGGTCTCTGGCTCTGATATCACTTGTTAGGAAAAAGAAATATTCTAACAACTGTAGCCAAATTAAAAACAGAAAAGAAAACACAGCAATTTAACGTGCTTTAATCCATAGGAATACGCACTATTCCAAACAAACAGAGAATTTACAGAATAGAAGAGTTAACCTCTTTGCTCTCAATTCTATTCTACCCTTCCCCTCTACAGTTCTCTCTAGCACCTTCTCTGTCTAGAATGAGATGTGTCTACTGCTCTCTTCTCCACTACTGCATCTAGTTTATTACAAACAATGTCTATTTATAATAAACTAGCAAAACCCTATTGGGTTTAATTTCCTAATCTATTCACAATTAGAAAGCCTAGCCCAATACTAATTGTATTAGAAATTTGAGGATATACCACAACACTCCGAGATAAAATGTTTGTTGAAACAGCAACCAAGATTGGGAGGAAGGAAAGAATATAGCAAAGTACCGAATCGTAAAAATGTATAGCTGAATAGTAAAAAGTTGTATTAGAAATAATAAAACTTGATTATAATATATTAAATTTATTTTTGAAACTAAAACTAAAACGAAAAGAACAGGATCACATGTTTGATAGAATCAAAAATTTAAGATTAAAATCTAAAACTGAAGTATGAATCTTATTAAGTTATTAAAAATAAAAATATATATAATTTTATTTTTAACATTAAATTTACTTATATTTTTAATAAAGTTATAAAAATTAATGATAATTTATTTTTTAATCTTTTATAGTTATAAAATTAATTTTTTTTAATTAATAAAATTTAAAAATATTAAAAACATAAAATAAAATAAATAATGATACAAAAAGTGAGAAAATTGAAAGAGAAAAAAATATTTATTCGATTAAGATTAAGTGATAAATGATTCACTCATCACTTATTTTTTAGGCCCGAATTATACTTATTTTTCAGATCCACTTAATTAGTTGAGTTATTTAGGTTTTCGTTATCAAACGCACTTAATCGATTAAGTAGGCCTGTTCTTTACGTTTTGGTTTTGGTTTCAACAATCAATTTAATACATTATAATCAGTTTTCATCATTTCCAACACAATTTTTTACTATTCATCTATACATTTTTACATTTCCAATACACTTTTTATATTATAAAATAATTTTTCTAAAACTAGTTTTCAAACCATGACTCAAACCTTCAATAAAGAACAGACCCTTAACATCAGAATCAGTTAATTCATTAAGACTTATCACTCACAATTATTAAACACACTTAATTTGAATAAGCTCTTAATCATTAATTTTAAATGCTGAATCTTGGTCATAAAACGAAGTCAGTCTCACGACACCAACCACTTAATTGACTGTTTATTAAATATTATAATAATAATACTATCAATTTGTATATATTTTAGTAAATACATCCATCAGGGATATTATAAATTAGATAAATTGGGGTTTAGTGAGTTTTTCTCATTATATAAATATCATTTTACCTGATAAATGTAATTGAAAATAATTATCGAGTTGTAAGGCATCAGATAGTGTTACTCTTGGGAACAATTTTGTTGAGTTGAATTTATTAGCTCACATGAAATCTATTTAAATTTAAAATCGAAAAATGATGTGAAGGTAATTTGGGCTAGTGTTATTGCCAAACCTTTTTTAAGCATCCAGAGTAAAATATTTATCTTGTTCCCAAATCATGGAGTAGGTATACTAAATTGCCCTTATTTAGTATTAGTCTTTTCCTCCCTTTCGGTTTATCTTTTTCCTCCGTTTCACTTTCCTTTCTTTTCTTTTTTTTCCATTTCTTCTCCCTCTCTCTCTCACTTCATCCCACTCAAATCTATGAACCTTTTTCTTCATAAATTTCAAATTCTTTCCCACTCTCTTGTTTCTCAATTTTTCTCCACCCTCAAACAATGAATATGAAATTAGGTAATCTTGATGCTCTATTTTCCCTTCTATTTATTTTCTTTTAACTCTTCGTTTGAAGTACAAGAGAGGAAGAAGATGAATCATCCAGTAGGTAGACGAAGATGAATCATGGCGTAGGTATACAGAGATGAATATTTTTAATGTTCAACTGCTTTCTCCGGTAAAAAAAATAAAAATTAGATATGTTGCTGAATAGATGGAAGAAAAACTTGACCACCTCCGACATTAGGCGACTAAACTCTTCTATTCGGATGTGATTTTTTCAATAATTTTTTTTAATGGTATCACAATGTGAAGAGAATCGAAAAATAAGAGAATGCTGATTTTAGCCAGCTTGGACAGATTCACACTTTTTGTTTGAGAAGAAGATTTGGGGGTGGCGATGGCCACTAGGATGCAGGAGAGAGAGAGAAGAATACAGAGATATAGGCAAATTTGAATAGGTTTGATAGACACAAATATAGTTAATGAGATTAAGGGAAAAGATCATAAGAATCAGAGAAGAAAAAAAAAAAAAATGGACAATTTGGTAACAAAGCAAATATTTTGCTCTAAATGCTAAAAAGAGCTATGGCAATAAAAGTAGCCTAGAAAAAAAATCTCAACTAGTAATATTACTATAGTTTGTTCTGGTGACACTTCATTGTCGGTGTTTCTTAATCTTAACTTCTCCAATTAAGCTTAAGTGTTTATGGAGTTGTAATAGTGTTAACGGTGCATAAGGGCCCCACCTGGTCCCTCCAAGTCTTCAATGAACACTCAGGCTCCACCAGGCCCCACCAAACAAGATCCAAAGTAATAAGGTACATCCTTAAATCAAGGGATCCTTCTAACCACTCCCAAAGCCTCTTGAAATAGCCACTATAAAGGCGCACAACACCCAACAAGGTAAGGGATTCCATTCTTTTTACTAAAGATACTCTGAAAAGCATTTACTCTTCATTGACTTGGTCGTCGGAGTATATTTCGGGGACAAACTCCCTGAACTCCTTAACGGCTTCTTTCCATGATAGGTTCACGACGTCCTTCCACCTCCCTGGGTTATCCTTCACCCTCCGGCTAGATGAACCAGACCCTTCCAGCAGATCAGACATCATCATTGGCGCCATCTGTGGGGAAAACTACTCTTTGTTTTTCCACTACGAACGAAACTCACGTTTGATGTAGGAGTAGTAACCCTTCCCCCTTTCCTCCCAGAACCATGTCCAAGGAAATGGAAGTCAAGGTCGAGAGCGATGATTCTCCCTCTCCCAAAGCCCCCCAGCAAGCTCTAGAATTCACACCTATATATCCGCCCACACTTCCGGACCGTCCAATCCTCCAAACGACCTGTGGCAGCAGTTTTTTCAAAGCAACATGGGTACCCTCCAATCTATGCTCACGGCGTTCCAACAATTCACTAACCTGGGTAAAACATCAGAACCTCCCCCTCAAGAGTTAACCTTCCCCGATCCACTCCTCACTGAAATTCGACTAAGACCTTCTGTCGAAAACAACTCGCCACCTCCTGCTAGAACATTCCTACCCCAACTACTTCGAATCCATCAAGCTTGATCCACCAACCGTACAACCACACACAACACGTGGCCTAACATTATGCTAATCACACATCATACCCTTCTGGTTTACACATATCTATTCTCACAGCTTACCAATGGGTCATCCATCCACATTTATCCCTGAAATAACCAACTTTGTAGCTAAAAAAGGTTACAAATTCAAATAATAACTAAAGGAGTACGATGGAACCAATGACCCGGCGGACCATTTGGCTCATTTGTCAATGATGATGGAGATCCATAGCCCTCAACCCCTTTGGTGTAAACACTTCATCACCACGTTAATAGGGAAAGCTCGCTTATGGTTTGGTAACCTTCCCCCAGCCATCATCTCATCTTGGTGAGACTTTTTCAACAAGTTTGACACAAAATTCTTGCAGTATCGGAAGTACGGCAAGAACGAAACCCAATTATGTTTCGTTTCCCAAGCCCCAGGAAAACCACTCCAGAAGTACATTGACAGATTCAATGACGAATGCTTAGAAGTCACAGGCCTACAAGACCAAACATCAATCTCAACCTTCATACGTGGCCTCTAAGAGGGAGATGCTTTTAAAGCCTTGATTTTTTACACTCCCAGAACAATCAGTTAACTCCTTCGTCATGCTGACAAATAAGCCAAACTCGAAGAAGCAATCCTTGAGAAAGCAAAGGCCATTGCCGTCATGACCGGAAGGTATAGAGGAAGGAACCAAAATAGTTTCTGAAATAAGAAAAATATCCGTGACAGGTTGGGTAGAAGGGCCCCTAACCCGAAACCTATAGATACCCCATTTTTTACCACACTCAACGGAACCCCCAAAGAAATCTATACCTTGCTAGCAAGAAAAAATATCCTCAAGCCTCCACCCAAACTCCAAACACCTTCATTTCAACAAAACCCTAATATCTTCGTCAAATTCCACAATGATCACAGCCATGACATAGACGATTGTAAAGACCTTCGCCGAGAAATCGAGCTTGGCATCCAGTCTGGCCAGCTTAGCCATTTCATTCAAGGGGCAAATACTACCCCAGAAACAACATAAGCAAAGAGCAATCCAGTAATAACCAAAATAACAACCATAAGAGATCAGATGATAACATGCACGAAATCAACTGGCCCCGAAAGGATGATAAACGGCCTCAAGAAGGAGAAGATGATCGTCACAAAGGAAAGCGCCCGATGGGTGAAATTTTGGCTATCACCGGAGGCATGCCAGGAGGTGACTCTAAAGGGACGTTGCCGAACTACTTTGGATTACAACAACGGATCACACCACCTTCAGGAGGAAGAAGCCATAACCTTATCTCACTCATACCCAATTCTGGACCGAACAACCTGAGCAGACGCCGTCATGATTAAAGCAGTTATTCCTAACAAGCTAGTACACCGCGCCTATTGGGACGGATGCAGCTCAGCATAGATATTAAGATTGTTTCCAAAAACTCGACACCAATATCCTTCCTTCCAATGCCCCAACAGTGGATTTTACATACAGAACAATTTGGGCAAAAGGGTTACTAACCCTTCCGGTGACAGTGAGAAATGAACCCAAAACTAAGACCACCTATTTGGAATTCCTCGTGTTAAAGGCTCAGTCCCTTTACATGTAATCCTTGGCCGCTCGGCCCTAGACAAACTCAAGGCCATTATCTCCACCTTCCAACTTTTGATCAAGTTTCCTACGTCCCACAGGATAGCAACCATTCATGGTGACCAGCAGACAGCAAGAGAATGTCATCGAATCGCCCTCCGAAAAAGAACAAGAGATAATAGCCCAAAGGTGGGGCCAAGCACCTCACGACCCAAATACTCTCTTCCAATACTTCTCACGGACACTCCTACCCCTTTGCGACTAGAGGCTGAGACGAAAGATATCCAAGTAGTGGAGGGTGAACTCCCCAAAGTTCTCACTATTGGCACCGGCTTGCCAAAAAGCCATCAGAAACTCCCTCATCCTTCTACTCAAGAATTCCTTGACATAGAAAAAAACGTACCTTTTCCCCGGAGCGCAACCTGTTCATTAATTTGAAGGTTGCCTGCCTCGTTGACATTGACATTTTGAAAGAAGTTATATACCCCACTTTGCTCTCCAACCCAGTGCTAGCAAAGAATAAGGGTAACACCTGGAGAATGTGTATTGATTACACGAACCTCAACAAAGCTTGCAACCAATATTACCACCCCTTACCCCCCCTCTCTCGTTAACCCTTAAGGTAGATGCCTTGATAGGTTTCCCCATCAAAGGCTTCCTAGATGCATACAATGGCTATCACAAAATCCTAATGGCGGAGAGGACGCCGAGAAAACTGCGCTCATCACCAAAAAAAGGGTCTTCTATTACAAAAAATAGATGCCCTTTGGACTCAAAAATGCAGGGGCAACCTACCAGAGATAGATGGAGGAAGTTTTCAAAAATCAAGCTGGAAGGAACGTTGAAGCCTATGTCGACGACATGGTCATCAAAAGCACTGGTCTTGACATCTTTTTCTCTGATGTCCACTATGTCTCGGAATAAGGCATCTCTACCAATCCCAAAAAAGTACAAGCGATACTTGACATGGTAGTCCCTAAAAGGATGAAGGATGTCTAGAGCCTGACGGGAAAGTTGGCTGCCCTCAACCATTTCTTATCCCGATCAGCCGACATGAGCCTTCTGTTTTTCAACATACTAAAAGGAAGCACCGACAAGGGAGCCATACAATGGGGATTAGAACAAGATCAATCATTCCAGGACCTGAAGAATCACCTAGGCACCCTTTCAATGCTAACAAGACCTCTTCTGAAAGAGACATTGTTCATGTACCTTGTTGCCTCGCTATCAGCAGTGAGAGCCGTCCTCTTGCGCGAAGCCGATAAAATTTAACCACCAATTTACTTTGTCAGCAAAGCATTCTAGGGTCCGGAACAACGCTACGCCCCCATTGAAAAATTGATCTTGGTATTAATTCATGCAGTAACACATCTCAAACACTACCTTCAAGCTCACCAACTTTGTGTACTCACAAACCACTCTTTATACCAAAGACTCACAAAGCTCTAAGCGTTCGGCCGAATAGTCGATTGGGAAATCGAGCTAGGAGAGTTCAATATCATTGTTCAGCCCTGAAAGACAATCAAAGGTCAAATTATTGGAGACTTCCTGGCCAAAATGCCTAAAGAGCCAAAAGACCCCTCCGCCCCACAGCAGCCAATGGAAGCTCAAAACTGGACCCTGTTCGTAAATGTCTAATCTTCCACCGAAAGGTCAGGTGCATGACTATGCATAGTAGACCCCTTCAGAACAAATCATCCTACACCCTCCACTTCTAGTTCCTGGCCTCAAACAACGAAGCAGAATACGAGGCCCTCATAGCGAGAATGGAAATTGCGCAGAAACTGGGGGCTTCAAAACTCAAAGCCTTTGGCGACTTCCTCCTTGTGATTAGCCAAATGAACGGATAATATGTCACCAAGGGAGAGACGATGCAAAAATACCTTCTCAAAGCCAACGCCTTATCCTCCAACTTCTCAAAATTCTCCCTTATGAAGATCCCTCGGGTAGAAAACTCAGAAGCAAATGCACTCAGCAAGTTGGCGCCTTCGAAATATGCCAAGTTTCTCAAAACTGTCCTTGTAGAAATCTCGAATTCCTAAGCATTGATAACCAAAGGGTTTCAATCATAGAGGAGGAAGGGGTCAATTGAAACCAGAGGGCAATGCACTTTTTCTTTTTGCTAAAAAATCCTCCCCATTAAACCAACTATCCACATAGCCTTCCAAAAAATGTCTTTTATACATATAAAAATAACTTAGATACCAATCCTTTATTTTAGTTGGAAACTCTAACAGTACTTTAGGAAAACCCTTCCCCTATCCTGAAACACGAACCAATCTTTAAGATGCAAATTGCTAACAGAAGTTAATATAAATAGGTACCTAAACATCTCTACAATAGGCATTACGTTAAACCTATAACATTGAATTAACAATCCTAATACCTTCTGAATAGAATTCGGGCCAAGTTGAGTCAAACTTAACCTATAATAATTCAGAAGTCCAGGTAAAAATAGATGCATAGGAAAACAGAGGCCAGCTTTATAAACTACCTCAAAGACTATCACATACCCTTTCAGAGGGTCAGTAATTAAATAATGTTCATTATCCACAGCCCTAAAATCGTATTCTAATTTGGGCAAATTAAACCTGTTTCTAAACAAAGTTAAGTGCCTAGCTCCAAACTAAGACCTATATTCATCCATTCTAGTACTCTTCCCCTTCGCTAATTCCTTCCCCATCTGGCCTACCACAATTCTAAGTAAAAAAATTTTAAAAATCTACAAAAACAAAAAGAAAGCAAAGAAACACAACGCAATAAGCATAAAAGTAAGGGTACACCTACCTCCAAAAATGACAGAGAAAATAGAGAACATACCCGCACCATAGAACAACTTTCGACCAAGGCAATTGTCAAAGACCCTCCCCATAGCTTGTAAGAGAACCTATCTAAGCAAGCACTCTGAACCTTCAAATTTTCTCTCACTAAAAACCCTGACGCAAAAGTGATCGGCACCTTATGGTTGCCTAATTTTAGAGTCTTATCCTGCAGATTTGACGGGCTTTTGCCCAAGTATTGCATGGTTATGTGCAGGTTAAGAAGATTTTAATGAGAGGAGGAAAGAAGGTAATATGGAGCTAAAGGACACGGATCCTTTGGGCTGACCTCATCCGGGATGACCTGAAGTGGATATTAGATTAAGGACGACATGAACTAAGGTTGACCCCATTCGTTAAGCCGATCCCGTCTTTGGACGACTTGGGCTACAGTGTCCTAAGTGCGCGACAAAGGGTGCTGATATTAAGCACCCCTTTATAGCATGTAGACAGGGGAGTTGATCCCAAAAGCAGGGAGCAGAAGGTGGAGGCTGACGTCACATGAGCTCAGCGATAAGTTGGGATCCAACAGAAACCAACCACAGAGTTGCGATTTAATCCAGAACCATCTAGAAGGAGGATCCAGAATGAATATTCTGTCCATCAATCATAGGAGAAGTAGAACTCATCTCAAAGTGTGAAATTCAAATTTGAATGAGATAAGGAAAAAGTTTGGTTGCTGTTTTCTTGGAGCAATTGGAGATAAGAGGGAATCTCAAGAAGCGATAATGATTGATTACTTCCTTTTCTGGAGTGTTCTACTGCCTTTTCTAGGATTGATTTATTTTCCTTAAGGGATGGAGATTTGATTTATTTTCCTTTTGCTGAAAGATAACCATCTCTATAAATAGGGATATTTTCGTAGGAAGAATGGGGAGTTTTTATTCATTCAGTTTTTGATAAAGTTTTACTAGTCACGATACATTATTTTAGTGCTAAGTTTTCATTCTGTTTCAATTTTCCTGCATCTGTATGCCATGCCGTCGGCCATTTGGTGAAACGGACGGGTGACTTCCACATTATTTCAGCATTAATTCAGTAATTTCTTCTGTCTCTCTTTCATTCTTGCTATGTTGTATTCTATGATTATGTGTTTCACTATCGAAAGCATATGTAGCTAAATTCTTAATTCCGATATTATGTAAGATATTCGAATCCATGCATGTATGAAACCAAATTAACATTGTGTCTAATTGGCTATATTCTATTCTATCTCGTTAATCCATTTAATTGCTGATTATGTATTAAGTTTGATCACCTTAGTACTACATTGGTAATTGTTATCAAGTAACAAGGCTGCCGGCTAGGTAGTTCCGGATAGATTAGTGTTTATCTTTAACGGTTAAGGCTAATAAATAATAAACAATGTTAAGTTCTTTAATTCTTAAAAGCTCTTCCAGGCAGTGATCTTTACGAGGGACCCCACGGAGGATCACTGAATTACATAAGGGATTGGGTACGTCTGAGGGACCCCGCGGTACCTAGAACTAACCGGTGTAGATTAAATTAGACCACAAGGTGTTTATGATTGCATGCATGCGAGGAGAATTAATTGCATAATGCTGGAATATTTTTATCAATTGTTATTTGTTGATTGTTATCTTTTTCTAGTAGTTATAAATTGAACCAACTCTCAGGTTTCTTGAGAGGGCACCAAAGGTGACGACTTGTCAAAAGTGTGTGTTTTATTGCATTAATTTGGAATTAGAAGTGATTTCTTCATCTCTGTGGATCGATCCTGTGCTTTCGTATAGTATTTATAGTAAGTAATTTGCATGTATAAAAACAGTGATTTTTTACTATTTATGGTACGACACGACAAAGTCGCTTATCAAATTGGCGCCGTTGCCGGTGACGGTTACAATCATTTTAATTCTTTTTCCTTTGAATGCATTTGGTAATTTCTTGTGTTGTGCATGAGCAAGAGTTTGAGACATGTATTACTCAGTGATCCAGATGAAGAAAGAACCTGCAAACGTTTAGCCAAGGGCAGAATAAAAATCTATCCATCGATCGTTTGCCCAAACGGAGGAAGACCTGATACAGATTTTCAGAACTCTGAATCTGAGTCAGAAGCAATGGGAGACCGAGAAGGTAATGGCCGAGGACAAGGTCAAGGGACCCACCAGAACCAGAACCAGAACCCACTCTGAAGGATTTGACCATCCACGAAACCACTGATCGAACGTAAACTGTAGTTACACCCACGTTGCCAGGAGGTTTCTCGCTAAAGAATGGGTGGCTGAACGAGATTCCCAAATTTCGTGGGAATAGAGGTGATGATCTGCATAATTTTTTGGATAAGTACATAAAAAATTGCAATGTGGATAGGATACTAGCAGCGGCCACCCTTGATCAGCTAAAGCTAATGGCATTCCCGTATGTTTTGATGGGACAAGCAATCTGTTGGTTCTTTTCACTACCTGCAAGCACGGTCACGACTTGGCCATAGATGAAGGGGCTATTCTTGCAGAAATGTTTCCTATCCACAAAGACGAACTCAATAACGAAGGAGATCAGTAGCATCCAACAGGAGGTGGATGAATCTCTTAGCAACTATTGGATGTAGTTTAACGAATTGGTGGAAAGTTGCCCGAACCATAAATATAGTGAGGGGCTACTTTTGCAGTATTTCTACCAGAATGACATCGGTTGATCGGAATTTGATGGATTCAGCAAGTAATGGGGCGTTCCAGAACAATACAGTGACGTCGGCCAAAAAGGTTATCAAGGATACAATTGAGTCGCGAAGTCAGTTTGTGAGCCCGTCCGTTTGGCCAAATCGCAGGCATCTGTGAGTTTTGTGGATGACATAAGCAATGAGAGGATCACTAACCTCACGGCCAACATGGAAAAACTCATAGCCCTGGTGACCAAGTTAGCAACACCACCCAATAACCTGACAAGAGAGGTGGTATGCAGATACTGTGAGTATCTAGGAAACTATGCCCAGCAATGTAATTTTGCACAAGAGGAGCCACTAGCACAAGCGAATGCTGCAGGGAATTGGAATCAACCAAATCCCAACCCAAATTGGAACAGGAACCAGCCAAAGAGAGATCCTTTCTCAATACATACAATCCGGGGTGGAAAGACAATCCGGCATTTGGGTGGAAGAATCCAATTGAAGGTGTTCAGGTTGATTTTAAGACAGAGACAAGTCAACTAGCTCCGCCACCAGTCGACAACAATCCTCCCTAGAATTTTCAAAATCCGAATCCAGCTCCAATGTACAGGCTACCTAACCAGCGTAAGTTCCCAACTAATAATCAAGGCAATCCACCCAAGGTTGGAAGGACAATGGAAGAAGTGATAGGTGAGATAATTGAACAACAAAAGGAGCACAAGACCAAAATGGATGTAATTGCCGGGGTTATTTCGCAATTGTCAGCATCCATACAGGAATTGTGAGGGAATCAGAGCTCTCTGCCCTCTCAGGTACAGGTACTACCGAAGGAAAATGTGAGTGAGATCACATTGAGGAGTGGGAAAATTCTGACATCTGAGGCCAGCCCCAGGTCGGCTACGACCCGATGTCAACCCCAGGTCATCTACGACCAAGGTCAACCCCAGGTCAGGGGTAGCCCCAGATAGTAAAGAACCAGAATTGGAAAGAGCTAAAGTGCCAATGAAAAATACAGTCTCTGACCCTGTTCAACTAGCAAGGGAGGAGAATATGTATTGACCGGTACCCCCATTTCCAAATAGTTTGAAGCCTAATGGAAGAAAGATGATACTTGGCAGTGTTTGAAAAAATGGATGTGAATATTCCATTTCTCAAGGCCATTAAGATTCCCCCGGTTGGTAGATTTTTGAAGGATTTCATGGCAGGAAAACCAAGGAGGGCCAGCAAAGTAGTCCTGGAAGAGACAGTGTCAGCTGTAATTCAAAAGAAGTTGCCACCAAAGTGCAAGGATCCAGGTATGTTCTCTTTACCCTGCACAATTAGAGATAGAACTATTGAGCATGCTATGTGCGATCTTGGTGCATCAATAAATGTCATGCCCTTGTCTATTTTTAATACCATATCTGGCATAGAATTATCAGATACTAAAGTTGTCATTCAGTTAGCTGATAGGTCTTGCGTGCATCCTGCGGGGGTTTTAGAGAATGTGTTAGTGCAAGTGAAGTCATTTGTATACCCTGCTGATTTCTATGTTGTAAAGATGAATGCTAATCCTACTAGGGAGTCTGCGGGGGTATTACTGGGTAGACCATTTTTGAAAACGTCTAAGGCAGTGATTGATGTGTATAATGATTCTATATGCTTAGATCATTGTGGTGAAAAGTATAATTTTAATATTGATAATGTAATGCCGCATCCTGAAGATGTTGAGAATGTGTATGGCATTGATGTGATTGACCCGCTCGTCCAAGAACATCTTGAGACATTTTATTTGTAGGACAAGCTAGAGGTAACGATCACTCAGAGCTACACTTAATCGGACATACAGAACATGAATGATGAGGAAGCGACAGAGGCCATTAGATACCTCACAGCAACTGGAGTAGTTACAGAGGAACCCGAACAATTGCCCAAAGCGGCGGGTGCCGAGCGACCAATTCCATCACTAGTGCAGGCACCAAAGCTGGAGTTGAAGCCCTTACTAACTAACCTAAAGTATGCATATCTGGGAAAGGATAATACCTTGCCAGTAATTATCAACATAGGGTTGAACACGGTGCAAGAGGACAGAGTGCTTCTAGTAATTCGGAAACACATCAAGGCAATTGGGTGGACCTTGGCTGACGTGCCCAGAATCAGTCTGGATATTTGTCAATATTATATCTTCTTGGAACTAGATGCAAGGCCCACTCGAGATCCCCAAAGAAAGCTTAACCCAATATGCGAGAAGTGGTCTTAAAGGAGATTCTGAAATTGTTGGCAATGGGGATCATCTACCCCATCTCCGATAGTAAATAGGTCAGCCCAGTCCACGTGGTACCAAAGAAAGGAGGGTTCGAAGTGGTTGAGAATGAGAAAAATGAGCTTGTACCTATGAGATTGCTCATGGGATGGTGGATGTGTATAGACTTTCGCAAGCTGAATTTGGCAACAAGGAAGGACCATTTTCCACTTCCCTTCATTAATGAGATGCTTAAGAGGCTAGTCGAGAAAATGTTTTTCTATTTTTTGGATGGTTATAGAGGCTATTTTCAAATATGGGTTAATCGAGAGGATCAAGAAAAGACCACATTCACGTGTCTATTTGGCACGTATGCCTACAGGAGAATGCCCTCTGAACTATGCAATGCACCAGGTACATTTCAAAGATGTATGATGAGTATTTTCTCTGACATGATCGAGAAACGCATAGAGATTTTTATGGATGATTTTACAGTGCATAGGGACTCGTTCGATGATTGTTTGAACAACCTAGATGCTGTTTTGGCGAGATGTGTAGCAAAGAATTTGGTGCTGAATTATGAGAAATGCCACTTTATGATTCGACAAGGTATCGTGCTTGGGCATAGGGTTAGCAAGGAAGAAATCGAAGTAGATCAAGCCAAGGTGGAGCTCATTGCAAAGTTGCCATATCCCACAAATGTGAGGGAGATCCGAGGATTCTTAGGTTATGCGGGATTTTACAGATGGTTCATCAAGGATTTTGCCAAGATAGCTCAACCTCTCACGATGAAGGATGACGTACCGTTTGACCTAACGGTAGGGTGCAAGGAGGCTTTTCATAAATTGAAAAAAGTTGGGTATCTGCACTGATTATTCAACCTCAAGATTGGGAGCAACCTTTTGAGCTGATGTGTGATGCAAGTGACAATGCAGTAGGAGCGGTTCTGGGCCAGAAGATCGGTTAGGAAACTCATGCAATATACTATGCATCAAAGATATTAAATCCTGCACAAGTCAACTACACCACCACCGAGAAAGAGTTGTTAGCTATGGTGTTTGGTTTCGACAAGTTTAGGCAGTATTTGCTGGGTTCCAAGGTGATTGTTTACACAGACCATGCAGCATTGAGACATTTGGTGAACAAGAAGGAGTCTAAACCAAGATTGATCCGCTGGATATTATTATTGCAAGAGTTTGATTGGGAGCTCAAGGATAAGAAATGAGCTAAGAACAAGGTAGCTGACCATTTGAGCAAGCTGTCGCTGCCCACAGAAAAGGTCCAGATTAAAGAGGAGTTTCCAGAGGAGTACTTATATTGAATGGAGTCTCTGGTTAAGGGAGAACAGATGTTCATTGCAGCAATTGAAGCGCAACACATTGATCCATGGTATACAAATATTGTGAATTATCTAACAACTTCAATTATGCCTCCAGAGTATTCACATGGGCAAAGGCGGAAGTTAATCAGCGACAGCAAGCAATACTTTTGGGATTACCCCATTTTATGGAAGTGCAGAGCAGATCAGATCATAAGGAGGTGTGTTCCAGATTGGGAACAAGAAAGCTTATTGCAACATTGCCATTCTGCGGTTAGTGGGGGACATTTTGGGCATAAACGTACGGCAAGGAAGATTATGAATAGTGGTTTCTACTGGCCAAACTTAAATAGAGATTGCTATTTCTTCTGCAAGAATTGTGAACGATGCCAACGAATGGGCAACACCCTCACTGCTCGAGATGAGATGCCACAGATTCCAATTAAAGTGTGTGAGATATTTGATGTTTGGGGAATGGACTTCATGGGTCCATTTCCAAGTTCTAATGGAAAGCAGTATATCCTGCTTGCAGTGGACTATGTTTCAAAGTGTCCCACGGTGATTCCATTGCACCAATACCAATGGAATTTCCTTATTTCTTAAACTTTTATCCACCGACCCAGAATCTTGACAGGCTTCTCCTCATACATCATTTTCTCGTTTAATTCCAACTCTTCATGTCGAATCACATGCCTTGGATCAGGGTGGTATTTCTTCAGAAGTAAAATGTGAAAAACATTGTGCATTCTTTCTAACTGGATTGGGAGGTTCTCTTAGTAATCTTAAAGGGTCCAGTGTAGCGCGGACTTAACTTTCCTTTCTTCCCTTGCCGAACTAATCCTTTCTGAGGGGTGACTTTAAGAAAAACTTTATCTCCTACCTCGAACTCTAAATCCTTGTGGCTATTATCGGCATAACTCTTTTGCCTGCTTTGAGCTGTCAGTAGACGTTACTGAATCAATTTAACTTTCTCGTAGGCTTCTTCTACCAAAGGTATTGTATTATCAGGAAGTGATTTCTTCTCTCCCACTTCGTTCTAGAAAAGTGGAGATTGACATTTTCGTCCATACAACACTTCATAGGTGTCATTCCAATAGAGGAATGGCAGCTATTGTTATAGGCAAATTCCACTAATGGAAGATGGCTATCCCAATTTCCACCAAAGTTTGTAACACAAGTTCTATCTTCTAAAGTCTGGATAATACGCTCCGATTTTTCGTCGAATTGTGGGTGCGAAGCGGTGCTCATATTCAGCTTAGTACCTAATGCTTCCTGTAGTCACCTCCAAAGTCATGATATAAATCTTGGGTCTCTATCCAATACTATGCTTAGTGGCACTTCGTGAAGTCTAACAATTTGCCTATATAGAGTCGGGTCCATTTTTCCAAAGCATCTCTCATATTCATATGAAGGAAATGTGCAGTCTTTGTAAGCGACCTACAACGACCCAAATTGCGTCTTGTCCTTTTTGAGTTCTAGGTAAACTTGACACAAAATCCATAGCAACATGCTCCAATTTCCACTCGGGTACAGGTAAAGGCTGCAACAGACCAGATGGTTGTTGATGTTCAGTTTTCCCCTATTGTCAACTTAAACAAGTCACTGTGTAATGAGCTATGTTCCTCTTTATGTTGTCCCAGTAATATAGTTGCTTCAAGTCTCGATACATTTTAGTACTTCCAAGATGCATCGTGTACCGAGTACTATATGGGCTTCTTCCAGAATTCCCTTTATCAGGCCAGGGTTATGAGGTAGATACACTCTATTCCTAAATCTCAAAATCCTATCTTCTCCTACAGTGTATTCGGGTAACTCTCATTTCGAAGCCTTTTCTCTTCTCTTTTCCAAAAAGGCGTCTCTCAGTTAGGCTTCCTTGATTTCAAGAGGTAAAGTAGATTGGATGCTAATATGAGAAACGCTTATCTGCTTTCCTTTTACATTAGTTTTCTAATCACTGAATTGAGCTACCAAGTCTATGTCCATGACCCGGTGTCTGGCTACATACGATTTCCTGCTAAGCGCACTAGCTACCACATTAGCTTTTCCAGGGTGACACTTAATTCTACAATTATAGTCTTCTAGGAATTCAATCCATCGTCGTTGTCTTAGATTCAAGTCTTTCTACGAAAATAAGTACTTAAGATTCTTATAGTCTGTAAAGATTTCAAAAGTTACACCATAAAGATAGTGTCGCCATTTCTTAAGAGCGAAAATCAAAATGGCTAGTTCTAAGTCATGGGTCAGGTAATTCTGCTTATAAGTTTTAAGTTGTCTCGAGGCATAGGTGACTACCTGTCCATTCTGCATCAATACACAACCTAATTCTTCCAATGATGCATCAATGTAAACTACAAAGTTATCTTTTCCTCAAGGTAATGTAAACATTGGGGTTATGGTCAATCTCCTTTTCAGTTCTTGAAGACATGACTCGGCCTTTGAATTCCACTCAAACTTACGCCCTTTTGAGTCAACCTAGTTAGCTGTCTTGCCAATTTGGAAAAGTCTTGGATAAAATGCCGGTAATATCTAGCTAATCCTAAGAAACTCCGAATCTTCATTACATTGCTAAGTTGTTTTCATTTAGTCACGGCTTCTACTTTGGTTAGATCTACGGCTATCCCATCTTTCGAAATAATGTGGCCTAAGAAAACTACTCGGTCCAACCATAACTCACACTTGCTTAACTTACCATATAATTTATGTTCCATCAAGGTCTGGAGTACTATTCTCAAATGTTTCTCATGTTCCTCAACCAATTTGGAGTAGACTAGGATGTCATCTATAAATATCAATACAAACTGGTCCAAATATAGTCAAAAAACACGGTGCATTAGGTCCATGAATGCAGTCGGAGCATCTGTTAAACCAAAAGGAATTACTAGGGACTCAAAGTGCACATATCGAGAATTAAAGGCAGTTTTAGCTATATATTCTTTCCGAATCCTAAGCTGGTAATATCCCTGCCGTAAGTCAAACTTTGAAATGACTACGGCCCCTTGCAATTGGTCAAAAAGTTAATCTATCATGGGTAAGGGATACTTGTTTTTCACTGTAACATTATTCAATCATCGGTAATCTATACATATTGGCAAGTTTCCATATTTTTTCTTCACAAATAGCACTGGGGCTCCCCAAGGTGATGTACTAGGTCAAATAAATCCTTGAGATAATAGCTTTTGGAGTTGAGTTTTCAGTTCCTTTAGTTCTACCGGAGCCATTCTATAGGGTGACTTAGATATAGGAGTCGATCCTATGGTCAAGTCTATCGTGAATTCAATCTCTCGCTCAAGAGGTAACGAAGTTAATTTCTCATAAAAAAACTTCTGGGTAGTCTCTAATTACTAGAATGGTTTCGGCTCTAATTTTCTTTGTCGAGTGGTTAATCAAGTAAGCTAGGTATCCAGTAACTCCTTTGTGTAAGAGTTTCCTAGCTTTAATACCAGAGATAACTACGACTTCTTTTCCTCTTTTCGACATATTTACCCTAATCTCAGGCTCTCCCTGCTGACATAGCTTAAAAGTCTTAGTTCAGCAATCTAATTGCTTATTGTATCTCAATAACCAGTCCATTCTAAGTATAACCTCATACCCTTGTAAAGGTAATAGAATTAAATCTACCAACAAGTGTTTTCCATTTATCTCAAGTTTATACTCTTTCCTTACTCGATCGATAATAAGCTTATTATTACTAGTGGGTGTCCTAACTTCTGAAGCATAAGGTAAGCTTTCAGTTTTATAATCCAACGCACCAAGCAAACCAATACTAATAAAGGAATGCGTAGAACCAGGATCAATTACAAGTTTAGCTAATTGACCAAGTATTTGAAAAGTGCCTTCAATAACGTCAGTGTTTGGAGGAACTTCAATGTCCTCTATAGCAAAGACTAGAGCGGGAACTCAAGGCTTATTCCTATTTTCACCTGCATTCTTCTGCTGGGGTCAGCCAGTAGGTTGTGATGGTCCAACATTGGTGTCCGAAGCCCTTTTTGGACATTCATGAACTTGGTGATCATAACTACCGTATGCAAAACATCGATTACCCTTCCTCCAATAATTTTTCTCTTCATGTCCCATTCCATTATAGAAAGTACATCGAACAAGGGGTACATTAGGGGTACGAGCAGGTCTCGCTCCTCTAAGACCTTGTCCTGGAATTACCTTGCGGGTTTGGTTAGTAAATGCGGGATTAAGATTCCTTTGAGGTCCGTGTGCCCAATTCAAGTTCGCTTGCCCCCGCATTGACCCTCTCGGGTTGCTCGTTTTGCTTCCTCCACCCTCTGGGCGCTCTCTACCACTTCTAAAAACGATCAATGGCAAGACGTAGCTAAAGCTTCTCACAACTCAGTTCAAAGTCCTTATATAAACCTTTTCTTCCTTTGCTCATCCGTACTAAGGCAAGTACGTATTTAAATAGTCGGGTAAACTTGGCCTCATATTTTGACATGGTTATCATTCCCTGTTGCGGACCTATAAAAGTGTTTTCCCTTTTCTCCTAGACAATTATAGGAATTTACTTTTCCTTAAACTCAAGGGAAAAGTTCTCCCAAGTCTTGGGAGTTCGAGTAGCATCTCACTGTGTCTGAATTAGGGTCCACCAGCTCCTAGCGTCTTCATCCAACTGAAATACAACAAAGTTCACCGTTCGCTCTTCAGAATAATCCAAAGAGTGAAAGATAGTCCTCATTACTTCCAGCTAGTTTTTCACATCCTCATCACTTATCTTACCGTTAAACTTACGTGGATGAAACTTTTGGAATCTTTCCAAGGCTACATCCTCCGTCTCAACTCGATGATGGGGTTCACCTTATCCCTCTCTCCTAGTTATAGCATTGGTTACCTGCTGTAACATAGGGGCAACCTGTCTAGCAAAATGCTTCGGCCCTGGTTCTTCTTGCCCTTGATAATCTTGTTCATGTTCCTGTTCCTGTTCCTGTTCCTGTTCATCGTTCTCCCCCTCGGCCTGTCCTTAGCCAATGTAAACATTTTCTCTCTCGTGTTCTATTGCCTGTCCCTGCAATAGGTCAATAGAAGTTACGGTTAACTAACTAGGTCCTTTATTTTATGCCCACAGTTCAATCTTTTAGGATTCTACCTTTTGGTACTAAAAGAAAATCTAACTATACAATATATAAATGTAAAAGAAACAATATAAAAGAAATTTTGGGGGGGAGGGGTGAGGAAATCATATTAAAACATAAGAACAACATTACTTTACTATAGCAAACAATATTTATCTGAGTTACAATAAAAGCACAACTCTTATCTACTTGCTTTACTATAATTTCTACGTATTATAAGCTTTTAAATACACATAACTTACATATATCCTAGAACTGATAACTAACATATAAAAAGTTTCTTTCTTGGCTACTTTCTAGCCCTAAGGACTCCTTGATGAATCTACTTCATTGCCTAAAGAGCGGCCTGAAACCTTGAAATCCTGATCAACAGAATCCGAGTTTCCAACTTGTATTGGTCCTTCTGCAATTCCTAAACTTTTCTCAACTTCAGCCAGTGGCGAAAGTTTCGGCTGGTGAAAGTTTAAGAAGTTTCCCCTGTCTGTGGTGGAAGTCTTAAAAACTTCCGCCATAGGTACCAGAAGTTTTTAAAACTTTCGCCGGCATGTGGTGGAAGTTTTAAAACCCCAAAAAATGACCATAGAGAAGACAGAAGAAAAAGGAAGGAAGAAAAACGTTGCCACAGGCCTGCGAAAGTTTAAATAACCATAGAGAAGACAGAAAAAAGGGAAGGAAGAAAACGTTACCACAGGCCGGCGGAAGTTTTTTAAACTTTCGCCAACTTGTGGCGTAAGTCCACTGGAGTAAGTTCTGAAAACTTAAGCCAACAGGTGGCGTTGTTATGCCCCCACCCCGACCCTATCTCCTGAGGAGCCATTTCTGCGAAGGAGTCCGGGCCGGTTCAGGGGGGTAGTGTTATTCAGGGCTCGCGCCCAACAAGTCGATACAGATATTAGTAAAACATATTACCTTTATCTGAAAATTATTCAATAATAGTTCTTCAAGCAAACTTGTCCAATGTGGAAGTTTAAAACATTGTTCGGGACGATCAAAGACCAAATTATCCCTTAATCCAAAACAAACCATTGTCTAGGCCTAACTATTACAATCAATGCGCACAGCACTGCTGCAGCGAACCCCTTACAACTAGAGAACAATAAATCATACCTAATTAAGCACCTGCTTAAATAGGTTTATGAAAGAGGTGAGCTTCACTAAACTCAGTAAGAGACCTCGGTTTCTATATAAAATTTCCACCGTGGTACTGAGACAAAAATGTTTCAATATCAAAGCGATCATACAGACATGGCATTACAGTTCATGCATCAATATTCATAGTATTCATAGCATATACAATTCATGCAGAAATGCAGAAGAAATTAATCATTCAATTAATCAATTAATCATCTCTATAATAATGTAGCAGAGATATACATGGCAACATGGAATGCTCTTAACTATATGCAATAATTAATCTGTCAATTCACCCTTAGGTATTTAATCAATTTGATTTCTAAATAGCTTTCTCATCTAAAGCTAAGGTGACAATCAATTCTAGATTTTATAGACAATAAAGATTTTACCTAAGCGCCGACAGTACCAGCAATAGCCGGAGTGCCCTGCGGCAAGGAGTTTTAGATCCCAATTGTATACATGCAACCATTAGTTTCCCCTATTATGGATGCGTTGACTAACTACAACGAGGCCTAATCACGTACGACAACACGTACGGGTGATTACAATCAATTAATTAAAACTAGACACGCACAGTCTTTTATCTAGTTTAAAGGTGTCATACCTTATCTCTTATCATGCAAACATGGCATCTCTAGCATGCTTTCATGAATCCTAAACATTTCAATACACAATGCAACAACCTACTCATGGCATAGCTATTAGGCATCTTCTAAATACACTTAAAAGTACATCACGCTTCTCTATAGTGTACAATCAATCATGTTTTCAATCAATAAAAATTCATGCGATCAATCATCAATCAATAGATGCACATACTTGTACTCATATTAAGCAAGTAGGCAATTCAAAGCATACATCTCATGTATAGCAAATCTAGTCAAACAATCAATCATGGCATACATCTCATATGTAGCAATTCAATTCCATTTACATGCAAGTGAGGCATGGGCAACCTCTTAGTTTAGTCGATCAATCAAGCTTATAGTTCACTCATACTATATATAGTTCAATTAAACCTTTACAAAAATATCGAGTAAATCCCTCACCATTCTTAAAGCATTAGTGGTTAACGATTGAAGGGTTCCCTTCTCGATCAAGGGTCAAATCCTACAATACGAGTGTTCTAAGATAAGTCAACTAGGTTTGACTTTACGGTCAACTATGTTTGACTTTGACTTTTAGGTCAACTATGTTTGATTTTGACTTTTAGG
This sequence comes from Leptodermis oblonga, assembly GCA_016801395.1. NCBI lineage: Eukaryota > Viridiplantae > Streptophyta > Magnoliopsida > Gentianales > Rubiaceae > Leptodermis > Leptodermis oblonga. The sequence goes on from CM028753.1 coordinate 27,448,728, forward strand.
TCAACTATGTTTCACTTTGAATTTTAGGTCAACTAGGTCAAAGGTCAATGACCAATGGTCATTGGTTAATTTCCCAAGGCTAGTATTATTAAATACTTTTTTGGTCAATTTTGGATTAAGGTAAATTTTAGGGATAAAGAGAAATTTCAACAATAATGCAAAATCTGGTTTTGGAGCTCATCCAAGTTCCTGTACGACTCGAACACAAACTCGCACCTGGGTTTTTGTGTTCTTCAGGTTTCAAGTTTTGAAATTCATAAAATTCATTTTCTGGGCTCTGTGCGAGAACCTATCCGACTCGGACATTAACTCGCACGGCTGGGTAAGTTTTCCAGAAACTTCTGGTTCAAGACACTACTTTCAAGCTCTGTTTTAACACTGTTCCAGATCATTTTTAACCAAATTAAAGGCATAGATCTAAAGTCTAGCATACAGGCAATACCTAGAAGCTTTACTTCACATAACGGATTACTCTAACGCATTTAAATCTTGCTCCGAAATAGGTTCAAACCACTGTTTCTAAACATGCATATTTTCCTATGTCGACTTTTCAACTTAATCACCACGGATTGTTTAACGCTATAGGCATCAATCCTAAACATGTTTAACATTCAATAAAGTTAATAACATCCTAAGAACATGCTTTCTATGAATTATCACATACAACCTTGAATTACTTGTTCTTCAAGTTTCATAAAAATTCATGCTTTCTTAATTCTAATCTCAATCTAAACCACAAATTAAGACTCACCGTGAGGTTCTAAGATTACCACAAACTCACAGAACTTCAATAGAGGTGGTAGAAGCAGCAGTTGTTCACGGCGGCGGCTTTTCAAGCTCCTCTCACGGACCCTTCTCTAATTTTCTAGCTTTTTCTTTAAGTGTTCAAGCTTTTAATTCATGATTTAAGGTTGTATTTATAGGCAACCTTTAGGTCTAGGGTAATGCAGAATCATCCTTAATTAAGCTAGACGTAAATCCGATAGTTTCCTTCTATCGGATTGATCTCAATTTCCAATTCCATAATCAGAGATTCTGTTTCCGTTTTGTGTTGTCCGAGCACACGTCCGACTTGGACGACAACTTGCACGCTGTAATTTCCAGATTCTTTTGCTTTTCATTTTTCCTACTTTCCTTATGTTATTTTAGGATATCTTTTATACCCACTTTAACTCTTAATCAATCAATTTATGCAATCAATCGGTCAATCAATCAGGAAATCAATCAATTATTCAATCGAGCAATTCAATCAATCAATTAGTCATTCAATCAATACATACTCTTCACTAATCATGTTACACAATTAAAAAGTAATTAAAGGTCTATTTTCCTTTATTCGTTTTAAATCCTAGTCCAAAATTCTGGGTCCTCACAGACGTAATTCTGAAAACTTACGCCAGCAACTGACGTAAGTTTTTAGAACTTACTCTAGTGGCTGACGTAAGGTTTACAAATTTCCTTTTCTAATTTTTCGATTTGTAGTTCAATTTCCCGATTGGTAGCTCAATTTTCCAACGGCCATGGAGATTTTCTAGTATAGAGAGGTTAGATGGAGATTTTTTTTTAACTTTTAGTATCTCAAAATTACATGGGTATTTATGTATTTTTGCCACTTAAAATTTTAAAATGGTCCCTACACTTAGTAAAACTGTCCCTGCAAATAACATGGCCCTTCGAATTTTAGGTGGAATAATTCTTTTTAATTACCTAAGTAAAATTAAAACTTATCATTCTACTGGTAATTAATACTCTTTTTGTCCCACTAAAAGCATTCAGATTGAAAATTGTACAGCTTATTATGAGTAACAAAGTACAACAAATAATTTGACATTATTATTTCCACTTATATCATTATTTTCTAAGTAATAGTTTATTGTGAACCACACTTTATTATATTAGTAAGTTTGTGTAATATAAGTAAATAGAAACTGAACTCTTTTATGGAGTCTTTTTTGTTTTTTAAACTGGGCACTTTTATATGGAACGGAAAGAGTTATAGAGCATGTTTCTTTAAGTGTTATAAATAAGTAAGTCAGAAACTTTAAAAAGCTCTTTATAAAATCTTTTTTAAAAACACTTTTATAAAAAAAATTTGACCTAGTTGTCCAGACGGAGCTTAAATATTTCCACTAAGATTATAATGTTTGTAATAATTACCAACGCCTATTGTTATAAATTCACAATGAGTAACTTAGGGCAGAAAGGTAAACTCATTTTAAGAGACAATTTTTTTAAAAACATGTTTTTGAAAAATAATTTTTAAATGTAAAGAATGTATTAAAAAAAAGTTTGAAAAAATAAATGAAGTTGAACCCTAAAAATGTGTATTAAAAATGATTAAAAAAATTATAAAATGTATTGTATTCATCAAAAATATATATATGTAAAATGTACTATAATAAAGAAATTAATTAATTAAAAATTCAAAACATGAGTTAAATAATGTACAGGGCTTAGGGGACTGTTTGATAACACCACTTAATGTTTAAAATTATTTGATTAAGATATAATAAATTTTATTGTGTTTGATTAAGAAAATTCAAACCTCTTAATCGTTTAAGCACTGCTTATTTCCTGTAGAGAAATTTTAAGCTGTAAAAGTCAACCTATTACTTATCTCTTAATGCTCCACATAATAATTGTTTAGATAATTCATATTTGATTTTAAAAACTACCCATTTTATTTTATTCATATTGATTTAACTATAAAATTTATTTTGAATAAACTATTATTTTATTTTTTTCTTCATTAGCATACCATGTATTTTAAACATTTTCATCATAATATTGTTAAATAATATTTGATTTATTGTATTTTGGTATTAAAATTTTATTTAATAAATTATATCATTTACATGTTTTTATAAATATTATTCGTATGATATATGTTATATTACTTATATAATTTTATTAATTATATATGAGTTTTATTGTAAAATTTTTAGTTTCTTTTAGACTGCAATAATAGATTCATTTTTCATTTTTAGGAATTTTAATAAAAATTCAATAATATTGTTGGATAGATTATATGATTCAATAATATTTTCAAGATTTGATTTAAAATCAGGATATTAGCAAATTCAAATTAGTGAAGAAGAGCAGTATAAAATAGCTTTTAATGTTCCTATAGGACATTATGAATGGAAAGTTATGCCTTTTGGCCTGAAGAATGCTCCTTCAGGATTTTAACAAATTATGAATGATATTTTTATTCCTTATAGTGAATTTATTATTGTTTATATAGATGATATTTTAGTATTTTCAAAAAATATTGAAAGTCACTTTAAACATTTAGAAATTTTTAAGAAATTTGTAATACAAAATGGTTTAGTAATATCTAAGTCAAAGATGTCTTTATTTCAGACTAATATTAGATTCTTAGGACATAATATAGAGAAAGGAAAATTTATTCCTATAAATAGGAGTATTGATTTTGCTTCTAAATTTTCAGATATAATTTTAGACAAAACTCAATTACAAAGATTTTTGGGTATTTTAAATTATATTTCATCTTATTATAAATATTTAGTAAAATATACAGCTATATTATATGATAGGCTTAAAAAGAATCCAGAATCTTGGTTTGATAAAGCGACAAAATCCGTTAAAAGAATTAAGGCTAGAGTAAAATCTCTTCCTTGTTTAATGATAGCAAATTCACATTGGGATAAAATTATAGAAACAGATGCTTCTGATATAGGATATGGAGGAATTTTAAAACAGATATCTCCTGAAAATAAATAGGAATTTCTTGTTAGATATTATTTAGGAAAGTGATCTAATAGTCAGAAGAATTATGCAGCAATTGCAAAAGAAATTCTAGCAATTGTTAAATGTGTAATGAAATTTCAAGATGATTTATATAATCAGAAATTTATTATAAAAACTGATTGTAAATCTGCAAAATACATGTTTAATAAGGATTTTAAACATGATGTTTCAAAACAAATGTTTGCAAGATGGCAGGCTCATTGAGCCCTATTTAATTTTGAATTTCAATGTAAAAAAGGTGAAGAAAATAGTCTTCCAGATTTTTTAACAAGAGAATATTTAAATGAATGATTTATCAAGAATTTATTCTAATCATAAATTTTATAATTGCAGGTTAATGATTCCGCGAGGAAGGGGCTCCACTATAGAGGCAGAGGTGGCAGAGGTAATATACTTGCCCAACAAAGACAGAAAAAGCTGGTAGCTGAAATTATTGCTTCTAGCTCAAAAGGGAGTATATCTCCAGATAATCCATTATATCATAAATTTATGGATTTCATAAGTCAAAAGAAGGAAGGTAATACTGCTTCTTCCTATGCCAAGGCATTAGGTGATGAAGAAACAGAAGATAATATTTCTTCTTACCAAGAGAATCCTCAAAGAGAAATTATATTTCTCTTAGATAATAAAGATTTACAGTGGGATAATGATCCATGGATGCTCATGCAAAGGTATCTTGATTCGACATCATATGCTGAAACTGCTTATAAAAAAAGAGTTTATTATGAAAACATCCTAAAATATTCGGGAATTTGTGAAATTTCACATTTTACTTTGGCAACACCGAATATTTACAATTTTAGTAAAATCACTATAAAACAGATAATATATGCTGATGAATGGGGATTATCTACCCTAAAGGATAAGGAATATCTTCATCTTGAATACAAGGTTTTGATAAAATTCAAATATTGGGATTATATTGATGCTTTGTCAAAAGTTTTCTTATATGAAAACCAGAAAAGGAAACATTCATGGTTTATAAAGACATGTGGGAAGAATTATAGCAAACCCATTCCAAATTGGTTTCTGAATTGGTAGATGTATTATGGTCCATCCATTAAGATTCTTCCTGAACCCTTTAAAGCATTATATGCTGAATGGGTAAAAATTTCACCTAAATTATTAGATTTTGATCACACTACTCAATATTGGAATGATAATATTGGTCCAATGTATTTCTTCATAGAATTTTCAATCCCATGGATTTGGAAATGGAGTCCAGAAGTGGGTCATACCTAGCATTATATTCCTTGTCTCAAAAGAATTAGTTATACTAAATTTTGGGATAAATTAACAAAGACAGAAGCAGCAACAGGAAACTTATATAGCCAGGAGTTGATTGATCAAATCAATGAAAGATTGCAAGAATACCAGCAGCAAAAGAAATCTCAACAAAGGGAGGAAATTAGCCCTTTCTAGCAAATTTCAAGAAGATTGCAAATGCAGAAAGGATGCCAAATCAGATGTTTCAAATGGCTTCTAATAGCAACCAATGCCTTGTAGGAGAATCTCAGGATCCAAATGATAATGATGATCTAGATCTCAAAGAAATTTTCATGGCAGTTAAAACTGCTGTTACTGGCTCTGCCAGTCAAAACATCCGTTGTTATTACGGATTCCAAAAATAATAGACTAAGAACTATTGCGGATTTTAAATTTCAAATTTCAAATCTGTTTGTAATAAGTTTCAAGTACGGCGACTAACGCCTATAAATAGCTTAGTTTTTGTTTGAAGGAGGCATCCACTCCTTTGCTATCTTTTATCTTTTCTTTGTATATTTTGTATCTCTCCAAATTTTCCCAAGTTTCCCCACTTTTCTATAATAAATTTCATATTATCTTCAAGACTTGAAGGGAAGAAGACAAGTTGCGAGTAAGTTTATTTAAAAGTTTTCATAAAATAATAATATTTTGTTATATATTTAGCCTAATGGCAGGCTAAATTATTAAGTGTTAGACTATGATTATCATTTTGTATACTTAGTTAATGGATTTATGATTCTAGCATGAAAGGACTTTCTATGTTTATCTATTAATTATTGGTTAAGGTTAGAATAACTGTCTGGCATTATTCATTATTCATTATTCATGATGAACCAGGATGCTGCCCACTGTTAGCCGTGTGAAGGCGTTTTAGGGCTTTTCTCCATTTTTTTATTTTGAATAATGGTTTGATTGACGGATAGTTTGTTCGGTAAAATATGCCTTATTACTAGTAGTTAATGAATTTGCAGAGCTAGTCCAGTCACAATATGGTATCAGAGCGATAGGTTGAGTATACAGTAATTTCATAGTTTAACACTTAAATTGTTGAAATGAATATATTTCAGAAAAAAGAACTGTTAAAAACAGTATGAAAACAGAAATAGATTTACCAGCAAATTTAGATCTTCTAAATAAATGGACAATTCCATATGTGGAACCTAAGGTGATATACCGCCAAGGATTTTTTAATAAGATAGGTTTAAAACAAATTTGTAAAACTACTGAAGAATCAATGTCTTTACAAAATGATGATACAGTTTTAAAACTTCTCAATGAAGAAGATATAAACGCATATCGTTTTACACATAAATTTTTACACATAGGTTTGGTGCAAATTGCTTTTAAACCATTAACTTTGGATAATCTGCCAAAAAGTTTTATAGCAACTTTAAGAGATGGTAGAAATAAAAATTGGAGACAATCAATTATAGGAGTTATACAATCTAGTTTGGCCCATGGTCCAGTTTATTTTAATGTTCATCCAAATTTTCAATTATCATTAACAGATCCTAATATTTTAAATGCTTTAACATTAAATATAAAAACAGAAGGTTATAATTATGAACCAGGGTCTGAAGTAATATGTATATGTTATAGAATTTATTATAAACCATTACATACATTAAATCCATGTTATAAAATAAAAGAGCATGAGAAAAAATTAAATGAAACTATTATAATTGAGTGTAATTATGATGAGTCCAAAATAACTACTAGAAGGACTATCAAGTAGGATGAAATCCCTATTCCTCAGCATTGGAAAATGACCAAAGTAGCTCATAGCAAACCAAAGACAGAAACTAATATTCAGAACATAATTCAAACTCCAGATGGAGATGTGTATATACAGATGGATAATATTCATTCTGTACTAGAAAGAATTGTGGGAAATTCCCATAAATCTGGAATTTCAAGCAGCCTTTGTTAGATCTTTTATTTCTCCTTTCATAGAAGAAAATATTCCTCATAGAAGTTCTACTTCTAATTTATGTGGCGAGAAAAATCACCATAATTCTGCATTATCTTTTTATACTGCAAATAATTACTTAGGTGGTGAGAATAATCACCATTCCCAATCATTTAATTCTGCTTCGTTAAATTCTTGTCATTTACGTGATGAGGAGAAGCATCATCATGGTGCTTCTTGTTCTTATATTCCTGATTATATTCCACCCAGAAATTTTGGTGATGAGCAAGATCATCATAAGATTTCAAGTGATGAGAAAAATCGTCATGTTGATTTATTATATAAGAATAGAGAAAATATTGTTAAAGGTGTTTATAATACTAAAGAAACAGATATAACTGAATCCGAAATGAATTTTTCAATATGAATTGTACAACCAAAATAAATTTTCAAAAAGGATATTTAGCAAGGCAGAAGATTAGAACTGAATTCAATTTACCTAGATGGGAACCATTTAGAAAGTGGTTTTTACCATCCTTTTCTGCTGAAGAAAAAGAAAATATTCAAGAGGAGTTTTATAAATTCTTAGGGTAAAAGAATATTTTGTTTCCTTTTGTACCATGGTTCGTATCAAATTATATTGAACCATATATCTCTGTTATAGAAAGAGATTATAAATTATTAAATGGAAATATTTTAAAGAGTCAATATCCTCCTCAAGGATCTTTTCAAATGGAATAAGAGAAAGTAACAATGAATTTTAATGTTTTCTCTAAATTATTTGAAGAAGATACTCTACCAGTTACTATGAGACAAATAAATAAAATAATAGAACAACAAAATTATACAAATTTATATTTAATTATTTTCGGAGAACAGATTATATCTTTACATGAAAGGATTGATAGAATCCTTAGTAAAGAAACAAATTTAGCAAGTACTACTGGAACTAAGGGAGTCATAGCCTCTCCTAGCCTTTAGCCTCCACCTGAAATAAAAGATTTTAAATCTAGATCAACAACAAATTTAGAGAATTTAATAAATCAAAATTTTAAAGATTTAAAACGTAATACTTTAGAAGAAGAATTTTCAAAAGAAATAGAAAATAATTCTGATTACAAAATAATTATAAAAGATGAAATAAATAAATTAGTAATAATTGCTCAAAAAAGCAAATTTGCGGATAGACCAACTCAAAGAATTAATTATTATAATAGGCCTTCACCAGTAGATATTCTACATGAAGAACAGAAATTTATAATAAATAACAGTTATAGTGGTAAAAATATTTATGAATGGAATTTAGATGGTTATACAGAAAAACAGATTTATAATCTTGTTCATAGAATGTTAATGTATAGTACTATATGTAAGGGAAATAATAATAGTGATAGTAATATAGCAAAAATGATAGTTGCTGGATTTACTGGCCTACTTAAAGGTTAGTGGGATAATTATTTATCTCAAACAAATAAAGATGAGATATATAGAACAGTTAAACAAGAAGGTAACCAAATAATAGAAAATGCAGTTTATATACTGATAGTTACAATTTTAGAACATTTTACAGGAAGAATTTCTGATAATAGTGAAAATATTCGCACTTTATTACAGAATTTAAGATGTAAAACATTGTCTGATTTTAGATGGTATAAGGATGTTTTTCTCAATAGAGTCATGGAGCTTCCTGAGAGTAATAGTAATCATTGGAAGTCAAAATTCATAGATGGTCTTCCCAGCTTATTTGCTGAAAGAATTACAAAAACTTTAAGGAAAGATAGAGTAACAATTCCTTATGAAGATTATACGTATGGTAGACTAATTGCGACATGTGTCCAAGAAGGTTTATCATTATGTAATGAAATTAAATTAAACCAACAGATTAAAAGACAAAAATTGACTGGAAGAAATCAATTAGGCCAATTTTGTAGCCAATTTGGAATGGATATTCCAGTCCAAAGAAAATTATCATATGAAGATAAGCCAGACAAATATTATAAGAAAAAGAGAAAATATTCTCAGAAGAAAATAGATAAAAAGTTAGAAAGAAAAAATAATTAAAAATTAATGAAAAAGAAATAAAATGTTATAAATGTGGGAAAATAGGTCATTATGCAAATAGATGTAGAATGAAGAAAAAGATTAATAATCTTGATATAGAAGAAGAATTAAAAGATAAATTATCAAAATTACTAATAGAATCAGAATCAGATTCTGAGTCAAATAAAGAGTCTGAAGACTTGTCTGAAGAAATTAATAATCAAAGTTTTATAGATGAATCATCTGATGAAGAAAATTGTTGTAATCCTTGTAAAAAAAGAAATTTATGTTTAAAACAAATAAGTCAGGATAGTTTTGATAATGAAGAAGTTTATAAAATATTGTCACAATTGAAAGAAATGGATATAAATGTACTAACAAATAATAATATTTTGGAATTTTTAAAATTAATTAAAAATTCAGAATTAAGATCGAATATAATTGATCATATAGAGGATATTCCTACTACTAGTAACAATTATGAAAAAGAAAATGAGTTTTCTATTAATAATGATCCTTATTCAATGACAGAAGTTCATAAACTTTTAAAAGAAAGAAGTAATGTGATTTCATCAAATACTTCTATAAATGATTTAAATAATGAAGTGAATAACTTGAAAAGAGAAATTCAATATTTAAAACATGAAAATATTGGTTTTGAATAAAGAATTTCTAAATTAGAAATGGAAAAGGTAATATCTTTTGAAGAAAATAAAATAGAAGTTAATGATGAAAAATTCTTAAGTACTTTAGACATCATCACTTCTCAAAAATGGTATACAAATATTATTTTACTCATAGATAATGATTTTAGAGTAGAACTAACAGCACTTATTGATAGTGGTACTGATATAAGTGTTTTACAAGAAGGATTAATTTCTACAAAATATTTTAGAAAAACAACTCATAGTTTAAGACATGCTGGTGGTGAAAAATTAGATATTCATTTTAAACTTCCACGAGCATATATTTGTAAAAATAAGGTTTGTATTCTTGAAAGTTTTTGATTAGTTAAAAATATAACTAATCAAGTAATACTTGGGACTCCTTTCTTAAAAAAATTATATCCTATTTCACATATTGATATGAAAGGGTTAACAGGTATGTATGATAATAATCAAGTTACATTTCAGTTTATAACTGAACCTTTTTCTAAGGTTTTAAATGAAATTAGAGAAAATATTTTAAGAAAAAACAATCAAATAAATTTTTTTAAAAATGAAATTAATATTTTAACTATTGAAGAAAAACTTCAAAATTCAAAATTGCAAGATAAAATCAAGATAATATTAAATAACTTTTCATTAGAAATTTGTGATGATCATCCAAATGCTTTTTGGAATAGAAAAAGGCATATTGTCAGTTTTCCATATGAAGAGGATTTTGATGAAAGAAAAATTCCTACTAAGGCAAGACCTTGTCAAATGAATTCAGAATACTTAGAATTATGCAAAAGGGAAATCCAATATTTATTACATAAAGGTTTAATAAAACCTTCTAAATCTCCATGGTTATGTACTGCCTTTTATGTTAATAAACATAGTGAAATAGAAAAAGGAATACCAAGATTAGTAATTAATTATATACCTCTTAATAAAGTTTTGAAATGGATTAGACATCCAATTCCAAATAAAAAAGATTTGTTGTATAGATTATATGATTCAATAATATTTTCAAATTTTGATTTAAAATCAGGATATTGCCAAATTCAAATTAGTGAAGAAGACCAATATAAAATAGCTTTTAATGTTCCTATAGGACATTATGACTAGAAAGTTATGCCTTTTGGCCTAAAAAATGCTCCTTCAAAATTTCAACAAATTATGAATGATATTTTTATTCGTTATAGTGTTTATATAGTGAATTTTTTATTCCTACAGGAGCATTTTATTTTATTTTTTGTATTTTAATCATTGAATTTAATGTGTTTTATCTTATTTTGTTTCATTATGTTTTCATAAATCATAATTAATATTTTATTATAATTTGATACTTTGCATATATAAATATAAAAAATTCAACATAAAGGTAAAATGATACATTTTCAATATTTTAGCATTAAGATCAACATATTTATCAAATAAAAGATTGAGTGATTAAGCATTGTGACTTAGAGGTTCGAAAAATATATTTCAGCATTAAGATGTTAAGTGCTTAATCAGTTCCACATTATGGTTTCAGTATAAACATTCAGATATAGACATTTAAATTTTATCAAACGGCCCTAAGTCCTAAGGAATATATGTTTGGACAAATATTTTATAAAAATATTTTTATAGTTAAAACTAGTTACAAACTTGTTTGGACAAACACTTTATAAAAATATTTTTAATTATATACTCCGTCTGTTCTATTAGAAGAATCAATTTTGAAAAATATTTTTTGTTATAATACAATACTCCATTTTCAAATTTTTTACTCCTCCTACTAGGGATGGCCACGGTTCCGGAACCGCCGGTTACGCTTCCAAAACCGCCGATTACGGTTCATAAATCAGTGGAACCGGAACCGGAACCTTGGGGGGACGGTTCCGTGCCGGTTCCAGAACCGCCGGTTTCGGTTCCAATTCCGGTTCTGTCACGGTTCCGGTTCTAGTCTGTCACGGTTCTGGTTCTGTCACGGTTCCCATTCCCATTCCAATCTTTTCCGTTTATTTAACAATTTTTTTTCGTTTATTTAAAAATTTTAACTTATAAATGTTATTTTATTTTCACTCAATTAATAACTCGATTATTTATAAATAATTAAAATTACAAAAAATAAAATAAAATCTGTAGCTACTGTACATACATGTAAACAATTAAATGATTTATATAATAAAAGATATAAAAATAAATTGTGAAAAAATACATATACAGATGAATAATACCTCAATATATTGTTTAAAAAAAATCAAGAGAGTGATGCCTTGTTATAAATCGTGAGAAATTAGAGTTTAAACTTTGAAGCATTGAAACTTTTACAAAATAAATACATCTTGAATATTTAATATAATTCATCTTCATCATTTGCAGAAGTTGTGGTTGGATCTAATTTAATTTAATAATTAATTAATTTTATTTTAATTTAATGCTTATTCATATTATATTAATAATATATATAAAAAGTATACTATTAGTTTATATATTATTATAATATATATTTAAAAATAGTTTATATATATTATATGTTAAACATATAATATAATTATAATTATAAAAAAGAAGTTCAAAAAAAGTAAATAATTGAAGTGGTTAATCAACTTTTCTTAAAGCCTTTCAATTCTAACAAAGGGTCGTGTATTCGAATCTGTGCAAGAGGAATATAAAACTTATTATTTTTATAGTTTTCACATTACACCCGGAGGGTTGGACCCTTTGGAACTGGAGGGTTGGAACCGGCGGTTCCGACCCGCCGGTTCCCGGTTCTCAGACAAGAGGAACTGGAACCTTAACCACCAGAGGCGGGTCCGGGTCCGGTTCCGATTCTGGAACCGGGGGCCACGGTTCCGATTCCGGTTCCAAAATCGGAGGTCCGGTTCCAGGTCGGTTCTGGTTCGAATCGGAACCATGGCCATCTCTACCTCCTACCCTTACTATTATAATCATGTATGGTTTACAATTAACTCATACTTAATAAGTAAGAATATAAATAGAATAAAGAATGTCAAATTAGTTATTTTATATGTTGTATTTTGACATTCATAATAAATTGTACATTAGTTAAAGTGGACTCTTCTAATGGAACAGATGAGTATAATGCAAGTAACCGTATAAAATCCTGACTTATTATGTATGGAGTAATTGTAAACCACACATAATTATATTATTAAGGATAACATAAGTAAAAATTATTGAAATAAAAAAAAAAATTTCAAAATGAACCATTCTTTTTTTCATTTTTTTTCTTTTTTTTTTTTTTTGTAAAACAGCCTGTTAAGTGGCTGACGGGCTTGGTGACCCTAATTATTAGAAATTTTTAGGAGACTTGGAGAGAGAAGCATAATTACCGTACCTCTTGTACAAACGAACGTAAAGATTAAAAAATTTTAAAAAAACTATCGCTTGATGTAGGGTATCTGCAATGCATCTGATTAAAGGATTCTCCTAAGATCCATAAGAGTATCGAGATCATATGCAAAAGTGACCATAGATCTGTTACTACCAGATCGTGCCATAAAATCTGCTGCATCATTGGTTTCAAAATGAACCATTCTAATGAAACCAATGAAGTGGCATATTCTTTAAGTTTTGGTTTTGGTCTCACCAGTAAATTTAATATATTATAATCAGTTTTCATCATTTTCAATACAGCTGGTGTGCATAAAAGTAGTCAGATCCATTGGGCCTGGCTCAATAGGCAAAAGAGAATATAAATAGCAAGAAGACAAGAGTATAAAGGGTCCAAATCTCTAATTAGGTCGAAAGGTAGCTTGGTCAGGACGAGTTAAGGAAATAATTTAGGTCGGTAGCAATCAAGACAACCGAGCCCGAGACATTCAAGTCAGAATAACGGTAACGATGACATGATAGCTAGGCGATATTAAGGGCCAAGAATCTGGATTAAAAATATGCAGGAGTTACGCACAGCAGTAATGGTAAGGGAGCCAAATCCGAGCCATAATTACATGGCATTCAAGTCATCATAAAAAGGGGAGCGGTTAAGGATACAGCTCAGCATAGCGCAACGGACATGTCAAGGTGAGGTTATAAATACTCAGTGACCAGGCTCAATCAGGTACTCAATTTCTTTTAAGCTTAAGCCCTTGGTCAATACATTTGCTTCCTATATTGTGCTAATTTGAGTGTCAGAGTGGAACAGGAGAGATAGCCCCGCTTCTTCTTGTTTCTTGCTCCTGTTACCAGATTTCTCCAGAAGGCTGCTGAGCCGAGCTCTTGCTTTCTAGATCCGAGCTCTGCCATCACTCATCCGAGCTCCCGAGCTGGGATCTGACGTCCACTCTCATCCATCCGAGCTACCAATTTGTAGATCCAGGCTGAATCTTCAAGTTCTTCATCATCCAACCGGAGCATCCTGATCGGGACATTTTGCATCATATCAACTGGCGCCGTTGTGGGGACGATTTGATCGATCTCTTCATCAAATTTTCTTCACAATCAAAGAAATTTGTTGAATTCATGACACAAGATCATTCGGGAGTGGATGCTTCTTTCTCTAGCACCACCATGGCTTCTACCGTTACTACTACGATTGTCACTACCGCCGCTGTGGTTTCTACCACCGATATTCTGCCTGCTACCACGGTTGTTGTTGCATCTTCCACTGCTGTGTCCCTCACCCCTCAGCAAGAACAGGCTGAGCGAGAGAAGTTTTATCACCTATTTCCTCAATTGTTTCGCTTTGTTAGCCATGGCACTTGGGCTTCCCTACTTCTAGTTTGGGGGTCCCTGTTTCTAGTCTTACTACTGTTGTTCCCGATATTATTACTATTGATGATCCTCTTGTTTCACAGGTTACTTCTACGATTTCTTTACCAGGTACTTCTGTTGTGCTTAGTGTTAGTTTCAATCCAGTAGCCGACACACTGGCTGGTCAGGCCTCCAGCCTACCTCCTCCGTCTGGCTTTCCTGGTTTGATTTCTGGGTGTCCTCCTTATCCTGGTTGTTCTTACCCTTTCTGAGGCTCTAATCACATTTCTGGTCTCCCCACTTTTTCTGCCCCTCCTCCTGTTTACACCACCCTAGCCCATTCCCAAGTTCCACCTACCTTTCTAGGTCCTTTCACGGTCCCTGCAGCTCCCCCCAATAACTACCCTGTTGCGTCGGGTTTGCGTTTCCCTTTTTGGGGAGGGGGGGTAAGGGCTCCGTTAGGTCAGCAGTTGGGTCAGTTATGTCAGCCTGGTCCGGAGGGAAATCAGTCAGGGTATCCTAGATCCATAGTCTTGTGAAATCAAGCTCAGTTTCAGCATTATGGTGTGGGCACAAGCCGGTTGTGCAGCCTCCTACTGGGTATCCTCTATTATACTGGGGCTGGTATAGGGGGTCTAGAAGCTAGGGGGTTACTTGGTTATCCTGGAATGGGGGGTATCAATCGGGTTAGATAGGATACGTCCAGTCTGATCAGTCAATCGTACTAGGATCTAGATATGCTCAACAGGGACAGGTTGGGCCCACTTCATGAGTTTCTCATCCATTTGGTGGGAAATTCAAGCAGCTCCATTCCCACCAAGCTACAAATGTCTAGGTAAGGTTGACAAATATGATGGTACTGCTGACCCAACGGCTCATTGGATGCAGTGTATAAGTGTGTGGATGCCGCTAATCTATCCGACGCTAACCGTTGCATGACGTTTCATCTCACCCTCAAAGGTCAGGCCATTAATTGATATTGTACTCTGCCCCGTAATTCTATTCATTCGTTAGATTAATTTGGGGATTTGTTTCTAGCTAACTTTATGGGTAATAAAATCTTGTCTAAGCTTATTTCTCATTAAATACACATAACTCCAAGGATGGGGAAGGGTTGCAGGCCTATATAGATTGGTTTAATGTAGAGTCTAGGCAATGCCATGAAAAAGATGATAGGACTATGATGGGATCATTTATTAATGGGTTATGGTCAGGACCTTTAGCTACTAAATTAGCTATCAGACTCCCACATTCTTACTTTGAAATGCTGGTTAATGCTACTAATTTTGCTGTTACTGAGGATGCCGCGACAATTAAACAGGAACGAGAAAGGGGGCTTTCCGATGTTTATGGTAAGCGGAAGTCTTCTTCCCCAGTCCCTAACCTCGGAAGGGGGAAGAGCCAAAACTTTATAGGTGCTACTGACAATGGTCTAAGGGCAGGGGTCGGTATTAATGCTTTGCAAGTGATCAAGCCCTTTTCCGTGCCACTAGCAGACATATATGCGGCCATTCAGCATCAAGGGTTACTGCCTCCAGTTCGTCCTATACCGGGCCCCACAGATCGGTTCAACCCCAGTTGGTATTCTAATTACCACAAACATATTGGTCATAACACTAATGATTGCAGGGATTTAGCCTCCGAGATAGCAAAACTTATCCAAGCTGGAAAGCTATCTCAGTATACCCAAGTGGCTCCTTTGCTCAAGGCTCCAGTCTCGGCAGGGTAGGAACAACCTACAGGATGTTATAGGTGTGGGGAGTATGGTCATTTCACTCGGGAGTGTTCACAGCCCGATCCCCAGGCCTCGCAGGCAGGTGATGGTGCCGACCCAACCATAGCTGGAGTCGTAAATACCATAGCTGGAGGGCCGACCTAGGGTGATTCCAACCATCAAAGAAAATAGGTATATTGCAAAAGGGAGAGCGTCCTAGGTAAGCGTAAAGCAGACCCTGCGGCCTCGGTCATTACCTTTGATGACAGTGACCACTTTTTGTCTTATAACTGTGATGATCCACTAGTTATCGATTGTTACATTTCTAATTTTCAAGTACGTAGGACGCTATTAGACACTGGTAGCTCTAGTAATATAATTACTACAAAGGCATTAGCAGGCTGTCAATTACATAAGGCCCAGCTAAATTCGGTGCGTACCTCTTGATTGGCTTTGGAAAATTACCATGTTATTCCTACAGGGCAGTTAAGCATACCAGTCACCTTGATAGCTGGTCAGTTAAAACGTACAGAAACAATAGATTTTGTGGTCATAGACAAGCCATCACCATACAATATATACTTAGGTCGGCCAGGGCTAAATCAGTTTCAGGCCATTGCTTCTACCATGCATATGCTTTTAAAATTTTCTACCATGGAAGGCGTTGCCTCTCTTCATTGTGATGTCAAATAGGCTAAGCAATGTTATACAACTTCTCTAAGAGAACAGGTACCGGTGAATTCCAGTTTGCCAGTTATTTTGGTGGTCCCATCGACCCCCGCATCCCAAGCTCCACCAGCCACTCTTGAAGGCAGTACCTTTCGTATCATCGATATCACCGACTTGGAAGATCCTACAGGTCATTCAGACCGATTCATGAGGCTGGGGCTGAGGTTGAGGCTATTTCTCTTGCTGCCGACCCAAATAAGGTAATCAAGGTAGGAGCTGATTTATCTCCCCAACTAGAACATGATTTGCTTAACCTATTGCGTGAGTTTGCGGAGGTCTTTGCTTGGGGTCCAGAAGATATGCTTGGTATTTCTATAAACATCATTGAACACAGGTTATCCATTAATGCCAGTCATAGGCCAGTTCTTCAATAAATATGTGGAGATCGAAGTCAATGCTTTGTTAGAAGTATGTATTATTCAGAAGGTGGATTACCCGGAATGGCTAGCTAACCATGTGTTAGTTCCCAAGTCAGATGGCACCTGCGCATGTGCACCGACCTCACTGACCTGAACAGGGCCTACCCCAAGGATTGGTTCCCCCTGCCTTTAATCGACATTCTGGTCAATGCCATAGCTGGGTTTTGCTTTCTTAATTTCTTGGATGCATACAAGGGCTACCACCAAATCTTCATGGCTAAGGAAAATGAAGAGAAAACATCATTTATCATGGACAAAGGTACCTACTATTTTATTACTATGTCTTTCGGTTTAAAAAATGCTAGGGCTACCTTTCAACGTTTGGTTAATAAAATATTTAAAAAACAATTGGGTCGGAATATGGAAGCATACATTGATGATTTACTCGTTAAAAGTAGAAATGAATCTACCTATTTATTAGATTTACGGGAAACACTTGAAACTTTAGCTCAGTATAAACTACGCTTAAATCTCAAAAAATGCATCTTTGAGGCTACCTCGGGTAAGTTTTTAGGATACATGGTTTTCTGAGTGTGGAATTTCTATTTATCCTAAAAAAGTAGAGGTTGTTTTACAAATGCACCCCCTAGGTCAA
The DNA here is from genome assembly GCA_016801395.1 of Leptodermis oblonga. Taxonomy (NCBI): domain Eukaryota; kingdom Viridiplantae; phylum Streptophyta; class Magnoliopsida; order Gentianales; family Rubiaceae; genus Leptodermis; species Leptodermis oblonga. The sequence goes on from CM028753.1 coordinate 27,466,519, forward strand.
TTAATGAAGTTCAACAGTTGACATGTAGGTTAGCTGCTTTGAATCGATTTTTAGCTCGATCAGCAGAACGAGCATTACCCTTTTTTAACGGTTTGAAAAAGTAAGATAGGTTTGTTTGGACCCTAGAATGTCAATTAGCTTTTGAACAGTTAAAAACATATTTAGCTTCTTTACGGTCTTTAACCATGCCAGTTCCTGGGGAACGATTATACATGTATCTAGCCACTATTGAATTGTAATTAGCTCAGTTTTTCTTTGAGAGGATAACAAGGTCCAGAGACCCATTTATTTTGTAAGAAAAGTTTTACAGGCTACAGAGAAGAATTATTCCAGCTTGGAGAAAAGAGTTTTGGCTTTAGTTAATTCTATACGGCGTCTCCGATCTTACTTTGATGCTCATTCGGTCACTATTTATACTATGCACCTCTTAAGGCGATCTTGCAAAAAGCCGGTGTTTCAGGTCGTCTCACCAAATGGGCCATGAGCTAGGAGATTACGAGATTACCTTCATGCCTCGTACCACGGTTAAAGGTCAAGTGTTAGCAGATTTCATAGTCGAGGGAATATCCGACATTCAGGAGGCTTCACCTATTTCATCGCAGGACACCAACCTTCCTTTAACCCTTGCTAAAGGCGATGATTCATGGTCACTCTACGTGGATGGTGCTTCCAGTCAATCGGGGTTGGGTGCTGGGCTCGTCCTCACTAGCTCATCGGGGGAAGTGTACACTTATGCTTTACGGTTCTGCTTCTCAGCCACCAATAATGAGGCAGAATACGAGGCCCTGATAGCCAGCCTAAAATTAGCTCATAAGTTGGGGGTCCGTCATGTGAAAATTTGTTCAGACTCGCAGTTGGTCATCAAACAAATTTTGGGGAGTATAAGGCTAAATATAGGCAGATGGAGGAATACTTGGCATTGGTACAAGAACAGCTACAAGTTTTTTCGAAATGGGCAATACAGCGGGTTCCACAGGGCAGAAACACGAATGCAGATGCATTATCCAAGTTGGTTTCCTCAGTTTTCTCTCATCTGACTAAGAGTGTTCTAGTAGAAGAGGTACAGACTAGGAGTACGGTAGAGCCAACAATCTTGCCCATATTTGAAGGTCAGGATTAGAGGTTTCCTCTGTGACAGTATTTACAAAGCAATACTTTGCCAGATTTACGAAAAGAGGCACAACGAATACGAAGAAAGGCCAAGCATTATCAGATAGTTGGAGATGATTTATACAAAAGGGGTTTTCTGATGCCATTATTAAAGTGCTTGGGTCCAGGGGAGGCGGCAAATATGCTTCGAGAGGTCCATGAGGGGGATTATGGGTCCCTATATTGGGGCTCGAAATTTGGCAAAAAAAATAGTTGGGGCTGGGTTTTATTGGCCCCGATTATTTCATGAAGCGGCTGAATATGTTCGACATTATTCTAGTTGTCAGCATAATGCACCCATTCATAGGGTGTCGGCATCTAGCTTTACAGGGATAATGGCACCTTAGCCTTTCACAGAATGGGGGATAGATCTTATGGGTCCATTTTCTAAAGTCGGTACTTGTCAGTATCTAGTTGTGGCCATAGATTATTTTACAAAGTGGGTGGAAACCGAGGCCTTGACAAATATTACAGGATGAACTGTAGCTCAGTTCTTATAGAGATAGGTCTTCTATTGGTTTGGCATACCTAGTTCAGTTATTTCAAATCATAGGCCTCAGTTTGAATCCAAGAATTCGCAGCATTATGTACTAAGTTAGGTATCACTCAACGTTTTGTATCTGTGGCTCATCCTCCGGCAAATGGGCAAGTGGAGCTCACGAATCGGACCTTGTTACATGGGTTAAAAACCAAGCTAGAAGATAAGGGCAAGAATTGGGTGGAGCAGCTGCCTCATGTATTGTGGTGTCACCGAACCACACCTAAGTCCGCTACAGGAAAGATTCCTTTTGAATTAGCCTTTGGGGTGAATGCAGTCATACCCCTGGAAGTACAGAATAATGCGCCTCGGGTAATGCACTTTGAAAGGGGTCAAAATCAAGAAAACTTGGAACTTAGTTTGGATTTATTGGAAGAAGTCCGGGATACAGCCTATGTACACCAAATAAATTACAAGAATTTAGTTCAACAGCACTTTGACGCCCAGGTCAAACATCGAGCCTTTGTACTAGGAGACTTAGTTTTATGAAACTGGGCTATCAGTAAACCACAGGATCAAGGCAAGTTAGTAGCTAATTGGAAGGGCCCTACCGGGTGATAGAAGCACGACCTACAGGCAGTTATGTGTTAGAAGATTTACAAGGGCAGTTAGTTACGCGAGCTTGGAAGTCAACACACTTAAGAAAATATTATGTCTAAATAGCCAGTTGAAACCAAGTTCATAACGGGAAAAGCTGGGGTTAAAACACCAATTCAAGGAAGTTATGCCGGAAAACTCATTTGCTGGCCCAATAAAAGAAAATTGGAGAATACCGAGAAAAGCAGGAAAACATTGTTTAAGTAAACTAAGTACAATTCAAAGTCAGGCAGGAGGAGCTTGGAAGGTCGCTTCTTGTTCAACGGGTCCGGTCAAGTCGGCTGCAGGTTCTTCTTCCTTTACATTCTCTGGCAAAGGAATGCCGGTGTCACGACACTCTTGTTTGACCTCGTCAATCAAGTCGTAGGATCCCGACCAGGAGCCAGCAAGGAGTTATTTTTCTAAGGATTCTTCGGGGAGACCATCCACCGACTGGGGACCTCTTACTTCGTCCTAGCATAGCGTGTAGCCGCATTGGATCAACTCCATAAAACGCCGGTTCATCAGCTCCAGCAAAGGCCCCTCTTTGAAGGTTTTCAGGGCAGTTTGACGCACCTCTTCCGCTTCCGACGGGCTCAACAACCCTACCAACTTTTTCTTTTATTCCTCCAAAGCCCTTTTCAGAACGGCATTCTCCTCTTTTAGATCGACATTCGCCTTCTTTAGGTTCCTGACCTCCGCCTCTAAGCCCAGCGCTTTTGTCTCCCACTGACTAGCCTTGGTGCCAAGCTCTTGGTTTTCCTTATAAAGCACGGTATTCTTCAATTGGAGGGAGGTCACCCTGCTGGCTCCACCCCAAGTTTCATTTTAAGTTCGTCTATTTCCTCAGTCAGCCTTTTTCGTCTCTCTTGTTCATAACTCTGTGAAAGGATATCCAAGGCTACAGTTCTCTTTGGAGTGGTCCCATAGTTGACTCCGACATATATCGAAAGGCATTCAACAGTTAGTATGTAAATTAGCATGGTTAGTTCAAGTATTAACATTGGAGTTCAGACTTTACCCGTTTAATGTGAGTGGCAAGGAGGGCTTCTTGTTGGCTAATGCTCCGGGCCAGGTCATTCAGCCGTTCAATGCCTTGCTTCATCTGGTTGTTCACCTTGACGATCTCCCTGAAAGAATCGTGGGAATTGTTTACGATTTCGGTGTAAGGCATGACATCTCTGAATGAGGCTCAGACAAGTGAGGCTGGTAAATTGGCCGGGCTAGGGAGGTTGGTCTTTCCTTCAAATCCTTTAAGATGATCATTCTTTCCTTAATCGAGGAGTCCAGGGGCCCCAGCAGCTCATCCGGGCTGGGAACCTCAGCCCCGAGGGTCGGACCTGTCAGCAGGGGGAGGTCGGGATTCGTCTGAGGAGCTTTGGCTTTTTTTGGCAGCTTGAATCTCCTAGGAGGATGGCCGGTTTTTCTTAGAGGCACGAGGAATTAAGGCATCAGCGGTGGGGTCAGCACGTTCCCCCTCTTGGGTCAGATCAATTTCGGCAGGGGGTTTTTGGGTTGACCCCGAGGTCGTCGACGTCTGCCGGTTAGATTTTCATTTTCGTCCAAAGCCACTGAAGCCACCTGCAAAGTGAGACATAAAGACATTAGGAAAACCAACCTAAACACAATGAATCTATAGTTAAAATTCAAAGGCAGATTATTACATTCACTTTCCACATCGGGGGATTGGCTTAGCCCAGCCCAGACAAGAAAGCCCTCGGAAGGATATTTGGCCGAGTATTTTTCTGTTCGGGTAAAAGAATCTAGCATCTTGTACTGAGACATTATTATGGGGTTGGATTTGTCTTGGACTTGATTTGACGGCATGATTAACTCCACCCATCGGCAAGGGAGATTGGCTTCATCAGCCTTCACCATAAAGAAGCGAGATTTCCAGTTCTTTATGGCATCCGGGAAGTCGGTTATAAGGATAGGACTGTTCCTTCTTTTTTGCAAAGAAACCCAGCCTGGTCCGAAGGGATATTAACGGATAGTATAGAATTGGAGTAGCAGATCTATGAAAGGTTGGATTTTCGCTCCGGAACACACACATAGGAAACCCACTAAGAATCTAAAAGCATTGGGCACAAATTGGCTCAGCCCGATCTTAAAGTGGTCGCATAGCTCGGCAAAGAAGGTCGGTATAGGGAATCTAAGTCCGGACTTAATGTGTTGCTCATAGATGGCGACCCAACCATTGGAAGTGGTATTGATATGTTCTTCAGATGTAGGCAAACGAGTTGGGATAGCAAGGTCAAGATGATGGGCCAGTTTTAGGGCTTCCAATTCTTCTAGGGTTAATTTAAAAACTATTTCATCAGGGCAAAACCTAAGAGGGACTGTCTCAGCCGTGTCTGCCGGAGGAATTACAGAAGCATCAGAATCCGGTAGGATTCGCAATCCGAGAGGCTAGAAGATCCTACAGCTAAGTTCAAATTACTTACTAAGGGTGTGTTAGATGGGCGAACATTTAGCAAATCGTCGAAGGTTATGTTAGTCGGAACAGAATCATGCATGTCCCTCGCCGAAGATCTAACCCTAGCCGGCGATTGGGTTACAGTACCCTCGGAACTAAAACAGCAAGAGGGAGAAGGAGGGACAGACTGACCTACGGAGGGATTCAAAGGAGGAAGGCCAGCGCCGGAACTTCTTTCTTCAGCCATTACATTTTGAAAGTCGACAGGGTAGGCGCGACGATGTAGACAGCAGGAACACAAGGCAAAAATAATGTGGCTAAGAAGGAAAGGGCAAAATTCAAGCAAGCAGAGGTTGTGAACGCGTAAAGGAAGAAGGATTAGAGGCTTTAAAGAGAGGCAAAACACAATAGTGAAGGAGTTATGGAAGGTGAAGCAAAAAAGGAAACAGCCAGATTAATTAAGGGAAGCCTTCTCGAGAATTAAGGCAACGTAGGGAGTGGTACCGTGCGCATCGAAGATCGTGGTACCATTATTATGGTGGCAGAAAAATGTACCTGTCTTTTCATGTCCCACCACAGAAAGCTCAAACCCAAATATGCTGGGTCGGAATGCAGACGTAAGTGTTTCATAAAAATTTTCATTTCCTGTGGGTCGGTAAAAATCTTTTTTAGTTATGATAACCAGTAGGTCAGGACAGCTTGAGCATTCTTGGTTTGCTTGGGTTGGGGAAAGAATTCCAGAAGTTGGGTAGGTATGGATCGGCTGGGTACATAGCGAATACATAAGTCACAGCCTTAGTTATTCTCCGGGAGGGCAGGAAGGGTCACATCACATAAAAAAAATTAAAAAAAAAATAAAAAGAAGTTGGGAGTCTGGGGCTAAGGTCAGCAGGTGTATAGCATGGTAAGTATCATGTTTTAGCTCAGTAAAACACAATACTAGGGGGGCTTGTTGGTCTGCATAAAAGTAGTCAGATCCATTGGGCCTGGCCCAATAGGCAAAAGAGAATATAAATAGCAAGAAGACAAGAGTATAAAGGGCCCAAATCTCTAATTAGGTTGGAAGGTAGCTTGGTGAGGACGAGTTAAGGAAATAATTTAGGTCGGTAGCAATCAAGACAACCGAGCCCGGGACATTCAGGTCGGAATAACGGTAACGGTGACATGATAGCTAGGCGATATTAAGGGTCGGGAATCTGATTTAAAAATATGCAGGAGTTACGCACAGCAATAATGGCAAGGGAGCCAAATCTGAGCCAGGGCATTCAAGTCATCATAAACAGGGGAGCGGTTAACTATACAGCTCAGCATGGTGCAACGGACATGTCAAGGTGAGGTTATAAATACTCAGTAACCAGGCTCAATCAGGTACGCAATTTCTTTTAAGCTTAAGATCTTGGTTAATACAGTTTGCTTCCTATATTGTGCTAACTTGAGCGTCAGAGTGGAATATGGGGGATAGCCCCGCTTGCTTCTTGTTTCTTGCTCCTGTTACTAGATTCCTCCAGAAGGCTGCTAAGCCAAGCTCCCGCTTCCTTGAGCTCCCGAGCTCGGATCCGACGTCTGCTCTCACTATCTGAGCTGCCAATTTGCAGATCCAGGCTGAATCTTCAAGTTCTTCATCATCCAACCGGAGCATTCAGATCCGGACATTTTGCGTCACATCAACAGCTTTTTACTATTTAGCTATACATTTTTACATTTTCAATACACTTTTTACATTATAAAACTATTTTTTTCAAACTAAAATTCAACCCAACTAAAAAGAACAGGCCAATAATCTCACCGAAATGTAATGTACGTCACGAGGGGTAGAATTGGGTGAGGGATAAGATAATATTCCACTAAAGTGTATTGGGGGGTGCTAGGAAGTGGAAAGGGGATTGAGAGTTTTTTCTTTTCTTTTGTTTTTTTAAAGCAAATATTACTATAAAAAAAAAAACTGTGGAAAATTTTTACCGTAAATATTATAGTGAAATCTCTTTTCGGGAAAAAAAAATCACATGGATTCTTGCACGGAACCAGGAAATAAAATAAAATAAAAAATCTCCACTTTCGAACAAAGACCATAATGGCAACAGTGACACTTCCACCTCCATCTATCCCAGGCAGGTACTGAAAAATAGAACATTCTCATCCACCACAAGGTCATCCCTGGCAGGCCTCACGCCCTTCTCCTTCTTTTAGTCCTGGAAAAACCCAAAGTTCCCAGCTTGGTTTCCCTGCTCTGCTGTAAGTTTTCGGTTCATCTTCCTGCAGTTAATGAGCACAGCCTTTTTTTTTTTTTTTTTTTTTTGGTTTTTCTGATGAGTCTTCCAGATATATATTATAGTTGCAGTTATTTGAATGTTGTACTGATAGGTGTCTGTGTGGGTTTTTATCGTGGAATTTGTAATTTGTACTGAGAGAGAATATTAGGTGAAATCTCTGCTGAATTCTTTTTAGATAAATTGGGAAAAGAATGGGAATTTTGCAGAAGAGCCCTAATAAGCTTGAATTTGGGTGTTCTTTATGTGCATTTACTGATAAAGTTAGTGCCTTGAGCTCTTTGAAGCCTCAGAACGAGGTACCTTTCAAGGTTGGTTCTAAGAAATCCAATTTGAAATGGGGTAGTAAAATAAAGGCTAGTAGTAGTAGCAGCGCAATTTTGGAACTTGTTCCTGAAACAAAAAGGGAAAACCTTGATTTTGAGCTTCCTATGTATGACCCTTCCAAAGGGTTAGTGGTTGATTTGGCTGTTGTGGGTGGTGGACCTGCTGGGCTTGCTGTTGCACAGCAAGTCTCAGAAGCAGGGCTTTCAGTTTGTTCGATTGATCCTTCTCCCAAGTTGATTTGGCCTAATAATTATGGTGTCTGGGTTGATGAATTTGAGGCCATGGATTTGCTAGACTGCCTTGACACTACTTGGTCAGGCGCTGTTGTTTATATTGATGACAAAAATACTAAATATCTCGATAGACCTTATGGTAGAGTTAACAGGAAGCAATTGAAATCGAAAATGATGCAGAAGTGTATTTCAAATGGTGTCAAGTTCCACCAGGCCAAAGTACTGAAAGTTATTCATGAGGAATCTAAGTCTTTGTTGATCTGCAATGATGGTGTCACGATTCAAGCAGCTGTGGTTCTTGATGCAACTGGATTTTCTAGATGCTTGGTTCAGTATGATAAGCCATATAACCCTGGATATCAAGTTGCATATGGGATTTTAGCTGAAGTAGAAGAGCACCCGTTCGATGTGAACAAGATGGTTTTCATGGATTGGCGAGACTCGCATCTGAATAACAATTTAGCACTGAAGGAGAGAAATGAAAGGATACCAACTTTCCTTTATGCTATGCCATTTTCATCAGATAGAATATTTCTTGAAGAAACTTCTCTTGTAGCCCGTCCAGGTGTTCCTATGGAGGACATCCAAGAAAGAATGGTTGCTCGGTTAAGGCACTTGGGTATAAAAATCAGAAGTATTGAAGAGGATGAGCGTTGTGTGATTCCAATGGGGGGTCCCCTTCCAGTATTACCACAGCGAGTTATTGGAATTGGTGGTACAGCTGGTATGGTGCACCCTTCAACTGGTTATATGGTAGCAAGGACTCTTGCAGCAGCTCCCATTGTTGCAAATGCCATTGTCCGGTACCTTGGTTCTGAGAAAAGTCCACTAGGTTCTGAATTATCTTCAGAAGTCTGGAAAGATTTATGGCCGATAGAAAGGAGGCGCCAGAGGGAATTCTTTTGCTTTGGCATGGATATTCTGCTGAAGCTTGACTTACCTGCGACCAGAAGATTTTTCAATGCTTTTTTTGACCTAGAACCTCGATACTGGCACGGGTTCCTGTCGTCACGGCTATTTCTTCCTGAGCTGATTACTTTTGGGCTTTCGCTTTTCGTTCATGCCTCTAATACCTCAAGGTTTGAGATAATGGCAAAGGGCACTCTTCCTTTGGCGAACATGGTCAATAATTTGTTGAAAGATGTAGAATAAAGAAACTGGGATTTGCATTCAGTGTGTGCTGGATCAGATGATGCAGCTATCTTCCTCACTGTTTACCATTTAAGTAATTGCTGGAACGAGAAACACTGCTTTCTTTAAGAGTACTCTTCTTAAGTTTTCCTTTTACTTATTTAGGTATGAGCTCTTGATCTTCATTGGTTTGGAGTAAAGTTCTCAAACATTACTTGTATGGTTACTACATTAGGATGACTATACTATGCGATTGTACATAAGGAGATGATGATTATATGGTGCATTTGCGTCGTAAATTGTAATTTTCTCAGCTATTTAGATGCCATGAAGTTGTTAAGATTTTCTTTGACAGTCTTTTGGGTGATTTTACTTTTGATTTGATCTCCATGTTTGTCATCTTTGAGCTTTCTACTACTGAAATACAACCTTGGAACTTGAAGGACATAGAGTATATGAAAGGCTTGATTCCCAAAGGATCACTATAAAAGTAGGCTTATTCTTTCTTGAATCAACTAAATCTGAAAGGAAAACAAGCATCATTCATTTTAATCCATCAACTGGAATCTGGATCATATATCTCTCCAATTTTGAATTTCCACTGAATTCAGCCTGGAATTTTCCACTTCCTGGAGACTTTTGGAGTGTAAAGGCCATCATACCAGCCTTTTACCTTCATAAACTGACTACCTTCCTCCTAGGTAGGAGTTCAGATCCATGTACCACTTATTGTGTACAAACCATGTATCACAACTACAAAATACTTGTGTTGTATTTTTGAATTTTCCTTCAAAACACTCGTGTTTTAAAGGTATGGTACATGATTGGGACAAAGTTATTGATGCAGGTTATTTGAAGTGCTAGTTACTTGTGGCCAGTGATAGGGGAAACCATCTTTGATCTTGAGCATTGTTCTTTGATCCTTCCAAAAGTACTCCTCTTCTGTTGCATATGTATTTGGTAACCTTAATCCATAGGTACACCTGACATACTTGAAATTCCTTATTTCTAATGTAGCTGAACAATTTCTGCACCAAAAAGTGACTAAATCCACCATACATCCTTTTTTCTGGAACTCAGCCTCAATATAATGTATGTACTTGTTCAACCATAAATTCATTTTTATTCAACTTAACTACATTTGCTGCTCTAATGTACAATTATCAGGTAGAGTTTTACCCTTTTCCTTACTTGGGAAGGAGGGTAGCAGTACATGTAGAGGAGCCACCCTAATTGATTTTTGTTCCAGTATTTTCCTGGGATAAAAACCAAGAAAGATGGACATCAAGTCATATAATATAAACAGTGTGTCACTCTGAAGTATTGTTCAAAAGAAAAATCATAGTTCCCTCAACAAACCAAGAATAATTGGATAAAGATAAACCTTTTTTTCTGTAGAGTCCAAAGGAAAGCATGTGGTTTTCCATAATTAGTTATCCTCTAACCCAAAGAGTTTGGAGATCTTTTCCATATCCAGATGTCTGAATTCCACTGTAGACATTGACCTGTGAATGAGACTCAATCTGCTCTCTTCAAAATGAGTGGCAGGTCCAGTTAGAGATGCTAGTAAAAGAGGGTAATTCTGGATATTCTTAAGAGCATTTGGATGTCCCTCGGTTTTAGCAGAAAGATCCTGCCGAGAACGAAAAGCTAGAGGTGGAGATGGAGGCGACCTTCCTAGAGTCCTGCCCAAATTTGCACTTGAGTTGCTACTGCTCGCGCTGTTAATTATCTCGTGTCCATGGAAGCTGAATTCTGCAGGCTTTTGCTGTGAGACAATTAAGAGAGAGTGCAGTACTGTAAATATGCATAAGTATAAGATCTGTAGCAACAAGTTAAAAATATGTTATAGTTTCATCCAGGAAAATGGTGGTCTTGAGGAAAACTGGTCTCATGAAACTACTTCTCCTTCCAAAAAAAATTCTTGAGAATAAGATTCGGTTGGAAACTGATATCATATTCATTTTTCTGAATAAGATGTTGATGCAAATGCTTGCTAGTTTTCAGTGGACATTGAGGTAAGATATCATCCATCTTAATGTCCTTAATGTCCTGATTCGAACTTTGGTGGTTGCAAGGTAACCAAAAATAATACTCCCTCAGTCTCATTCAAAGAGTCCACTTTGTATTACTCTTTGAGTGGGACAGAGGGAATATAAAATAAAAACTCTTACTCATGACAGGTAGAAATTTAGAAAGCTTATTTACCTCTTTAGAAGATTCGGAACCTTCTTTGACAGTTTCAGCAAATGAGACCTTTCTTTCATGACCGCGCGACAATTGCTTTGCTTCTGCGGTCAGTATCCTGATAGACAGAAGCTACGGTCAGTTCATCTCACCATTGTGGTAGAGCAATGGAACAAAAGTGACAAAATATATAATTTGTTGGAGCTGTTTGAAGAGTGTAACATGTCCCATAAGAGAGCTATTTCGATTTAAAATTGGAACTCTAGCAGATAATCTAATCCGTAAAAGAAAGATCACTGAGTTTCTTGTGGAGTAACGTTACCTTATCTGGTCACTATATCTGGATGCTTTATCCTCCTCTTTCTTCAGCACAGGTAAACCAGCCAGGTCGCACGGCAATGGACTCGTAGTGAAAAACTGTAAGCAGGGAAAAAAGCAATTTAAGAGCCTCTGAGATGAATGATTTATAACTTTTTGAGTAACTGCGTGCTGAAGTCTACAATATATTTTCACCAAGATAGAACAAATTTCTTACAGGATATTTGAAACCAGAAGTGTTGATCTGCCTCTCTGTGATCAACTTAACCAAGTTTATCCTTTTTTCATTATTCAGTTTAGGTAAGTAAAAAGACTTAGGACTAACATTCTAGTTCTACGTTGAAGGGGGTTTCTTGATGCAGTGGTAAAAAGCTGCTGCCATGTGACCTGAGGTCACGGGTTCAAGTCGCGGAAAGAGCTTCTTATAGAAATATAAGCTAAGTTGCGTATATCAGGACTTAATGGTCTGACCCTACCCTGGACTTATTATTTGCCTGAGAAGATGAGTACTTATTAGTGTTGTGGGTATTATTTCTTTCAGACTAGTTTCAGTTGAAGAAAAAGTTTTAGCAAGTTGTACAAAGATCTCTTTGCGGCCAAGAAAACCAGTTTTTTCTGAATATAATCTGAATTTCAGATATTCAGCTCAGGTGACAGGCTAAAAAGCTTGAGCATTGGGGTGTCTTAACAAACAAGTCTACTCTTTTCTAAGGTGATTGAAATGAATCAATGTTGTTATCAAAGGATATCATAGATAGTGAGAAACAAGTTCAACTCAAATATTGTAATCAAACATTATCTCCTTCTTTTTATGATCTGTACCTATTTCACTTGTTAACAAAAGGGAAGCATTCCTGATTCCATTTAAGCATTTGAATCATAGTACATAAGAATACTACACTCACTTCACTTTCAAGACCAGAAGAAGCTGTGCCACGATACGCTGGATCCAGAGAGAGAAGACTGCTTAAAAGTCTTAATGCTGAATCAGGCAAACTTGGAAATGATTCTTGGAAACTCGGTTTGTAGTTTGGTGTGGGTCTGAAGGTAGTTGGTGGTTTCACTTTCTTCCAGTAGTCTTCAGGAGGTGAACCACATAGCTTGAAGATCTTGTGAAGTTGCTCAATCTAACAGGCCACCAAAAAATGACTCAGTAAAATAACTGAGTTTTGCTTTCATTAAACTAACTCTAAGCTTTCTATAGAGTCTATGGCCATGTGTGGTATGATTCTCAAAATCATAGTTTGAGAATCATTTTAATTTTATAATATTAAAAAGTTTATTGGGAATGTAAAAATGTGTGTTGGAAATGTAAAAAAACTTATTGGGAATAACGAAAAAGTATTATAAAATTAGAAATGTTTTGAAATGCATTCCACACAGGGCCATATATTGCAACATACTCCCTCCGTTTCATTAGAAAATTATACTTTATAATACTATTTTACGGAACAGACTAAATAAAAAAAAACTAAAAGTGGAATTACAGTAAGAAATTACCTCATTCCTACCAGGCATGATTGGCCTTCCTATAAACATCTCTCCAAGAAGACATCCAGCACTCCAAAGATCAATGCCAACTCCATAATCAGTGGAGCCTAAAAGCAGTTCTGGTGCTCTGTACCACAATGTTACAACTTTGGTTGTTTGAGGCTTCTTTCCTTTCGGCGGATAAAAGTTAGCAAGTCCAAAATCTGCAATCTTTAGAACTCCATTTCTATCGATCAACAGATTGGACGCTTTAATGTCCCTGTGCAAGATTCCCCTCTCATGGCAATGCTGGAGACCTGAAAGCAGCTGCTGCATGTAATACTTGATCTGCATTGCATCAATAACTCATTTATCATCAAAGTTCATGAACAAAACAAAAGTCTTAGCCCTGTTCGTTTTAGTATTTACACGATGATGACAAATGATCTATACTTCATTTTTTGGGATGGATTATCAGACCTGTGGTTCAGTGAGCCTTCCCTGTGGACGAGAAATGATTCTGGTTAAGTCAGACAGCATGAAATCGAAAACCAAATACAGACTGCAATGCATTCTTGAAGTGGCTAATCCTTCAAGTTTAATGACATTAGGATGATCAAGCTTCTTTATCATGATGATCTCTCTTGCCATGAATTTCACACTCTCTGGTTCTGATGTGTCGAAACGAATTTTCTTCAAAGCAACAATCTTCCCAGTGTCCCTGTCTTTAGCCTTGTACACATTGCTGTAGGTTCCCTGGCCAATCTGCACACATCAAAATTATCCCAATCACATTTTTCCTCTTAAAATGAGCAATTTGTAAACCCTCCAATATTTTCCTCATAGTTTAATGCAAGGGGAAGAGAAGAAGGCAATCCACAGAATCAAATACAAATTTGACAGAAAGGAAATGACAATTCTGCAATCAACACTGAAGAAAAGGGCAAGAATCTAAGTGTCTGTTCGTTTTGGTTATGTTTTGAGTTTCAGAACTCGTTTTCAAACATAGTCTGGCACAAACTCACTAATGGTTCCTGAAGATATGGGTTACAAAATATTTTTTTGAACCAGAAAACAACTTTGCCAAATCCTCAACATTTTTTACTAAGTTTTGACTTCAATTCTTCAATCACACATTTGTATATTAAGATTATGGGAAAACAACTTCTCAAAATTCTCTTACCCAGTATAGTTTTCGAAAACAACTTTTTAAAACCATGTTTATTTGCATGTTTTTGAAAATATATTTTCTGTAAAGAACAGGGCAACTATGATAAAGTCCAATTTGAATGCTAACCTTTGCAAGTTTATCATAAGAATCAGCACTTCTTGGAACAAAGCCAGCAAGAACATCAGCAGGAACATTCTGCACAAGCCACTTAGGCCATCCACCGAACACATCATGATCATCAGCACTGATCTTGCTAATGCTTATCCTTCTCGGAATATTCCCAACAACATCACCCTCTTTCGCACCTTCCCTACTTATTTTCCTCTCTTCTCCACCGCCGCGAATCGCAACAAACTCCTTCGCTTCCGCCGCATGAATCTGCTCACCACTGCCACTCACCTTCTTAACATGCCCATTTTCAGCTTTCAACTTGTGAAGATTCACAGTTGGCGGCGAGGTGCCTTTAGCCAGAACACAACCCATCGGCTGCGAATCTCGGAATCACCTGTGAGGATCTGAGTGGCGATAATGAGTCAATGACTAGGAAGTGTAAACGCGCACGCATGCATGAGATGAGATGAGGCTTGGGATGATGGAAATAACTAATAATCATTCGATTTCGATACCAGCAAACAAATATGTCGGCTAAAGAATAAGAAGAGAAGGAGAAAATGACGGGATGGGATGGGGTCGTTGTCATTCGGCCTGCAAATGGCGATGAGGATGAGCGAACTTGAGTTGGAAACCTATGCTTTCTCCGCCGTAAGAATGCACAACAAAAAGGGAATCATGCACGTAGACATTACCGATGATTCTTGGACCATTTATTATTTTAAGGAATAATTTCTTTTGTCCAAGTTACGGAAAATTAGGATTTTTTCGCTTCATTTGCTGTTCTTGGGAGCATGCTAGAGTCGTTAGACACAACTGTTTATAATTTCAAACCCGGCTCACAGGAGTTTGTTTATCGAGAGCTAGCTAGAAAGTACTCCCTCTGTTTCATACATTAAGGCTTTTAAAGTTTTTTCATACAAAAAGGCTTTTAAAATACTGTAAGTAGGATTTTTTCCGCCAATAATCAAATAGGCTCACAAAATTACAAAAATAAGCAAATGTTTTTTTTTTGGGATCTATAGAAAACGAATCTGCCAGATTCGTTTTTCCGAAAAACCGAATTTGGCAGATTCGTTTTCGGTAAGAACAGGGAGGGGAAAAAATTTTAAAAAAAACAAAAAATCGGGTGAAAACGAATCACGGAAATTCGTTTTCAGTAGAAAACGAATTTCCATGATTCGTTTTTTCTTCGGTTTTTCAAAAAGGAAAACGAATTCGTTGAATTCGTTTTCTTTTGAATTCGAATTTCATGGATTCGTTTTCTAAGGAATTAAAAAATAATAATATAAATATAAATATAAATATAAATATGCTGCGTGAATTTTTCACGCAGCAGAAAAACAGAGAACCAGAAATCGGAAGAGGAGTCGGCGACCCACAGACCCCGACGCCGACCCACCGACCGGCGCGCCCCTTCCCGTTCCGGCCGAACCCGAGCGACGTCGCCGCTGCTCGCGACCTCGCCGGACCGACGGCCATTTGACCGGAAAACGAAGGAGGGTGTAGAAGGAACCCTAGATTTTGGGGATTTCTTGAAGGGTACCCAAATTCCGGCATCATAAGCTCAATTTGGGATGAATGCACTGCGATTTTGCTTGGAATTTGCTTGAGGTGTGTCTTAGGGTTATAAAGTTGTGTATAATTTGTTTTGTATTTGTATTTGTTCACATTTTTAGGGTGCTTTAATTTTATGAATAGTACTTTTGGGTTTCCCTCAATTAATTCATTTTGTGTTTGTTGTCTTATTAATCGTTTAGAAACTAGGGATGTTCTTCTACTGCACAATCTTAAGTGATAGCTCTCTCTTTTGTTTTCATTTATAAAATAGGACCTCCTTTGACGTTGTTTTCTAATGTGATGTGTGGACCGTGTGAATTAACCTTTACGTAGGCCGTTCAAGTTGTTTGTTGTTTCAAATTGCAGTGGAATAGTTGCTCATAAATTTGGAATGCAAAGATTTTTTACTTTCCCCGCTATGAGGGTTGTTGATGTTTGGAAGAGGGTATGGGACTCATAAATTTGTTTGTAATTTGTTTCACTCTAGTGTTCCAAAATTGTGTTTTTTTACACAATTGAAAAGCGAATAGGTGAAACCATCGTATTTCCACGTAGTTTGAAATTACCTTACGCATTGTTGTAGTTGGAGTGGTTAATGTTGATGGAAAAGGGTGAATCGCATTTATTATGGTGATTCCTTGTATGAAATTGCGTAGAGTGTTGTATTTTTAATGGAATAGAAGCATTTGTTTTTTGTTGCACCATCCTTTAGTATGGCATTGGTTTTGTAATGTCCTTTGTAGTTGGTTGTAGAGTTAGAGGTTGATAAAAATGCTCCATGTGTATCTTGTTTGCCTATGAACAAATTGTGTGTGTTTGGAGAAGCAAAAATGAGTTGTGGATTCCGGATTAATGATGAATTGCGTGTTTTTTTCGAAATTGAAAAGCGAATAGGTAAAAACCATCGTATTTCCACGTAGTTTGAAATTACCTTACGCATTGTTGTAGTTGGAGTGGTTAATGTTGATGGAAAAGTGTGAATCGCATTTATTATGGTGATTCCTTTTATGAAATTGCGTAGAGTGTTGTATTTTTAATGGAATATAAGCATTTGTTTTTTGTTGCACCATCCTTTAGTATGGCATTGGTTTTGTGATGTCCTTTGTAGTTGGTTGTAGAGTTAGAGGTTGATAAAAATGCTCCATGTGTATCTTGTTTGCCTATGAACAAATTGTGTGTGTTTGGAGAAGCAAAAATGAGTTGTGGATTCCGGATTAATGATGAATTGCGTGTTTTTTTCGAAATTGAAAAGCGAATAGGTGAAACCATCGTATTTCCACGTAGTTTGAAATTACCTTACGCATTGTTGTAGTTGGAGTGGTTAATGTTGATGGAAAAGGGGTGAATCGCATTTATTATGGTGATTCCTTTTATGAAATTGCGTAGAGTGTTGTATTTTTTTCCCTTCCTTCTGTTTTTTCCTCCCCCGAAAACGAAGACGTGAACTTCGTTTTCAGCTGAAAACGAAGTTACAGTCTTCGTTTTCTACATACTGGGATTGACAATTTTTTCCTGCTTCTTTTGGTAATTAAAGGCCCAAACATGAATATTCATGTAAAAAAATCGCCATTCTTACGATTTCTCTCTAGTTTTCTCCTTCTTTTCATAAACCTCGAAACAGAGCCAGCATAACCGCCATGTGTTCTTCATCTTTGCAGACGTCCTCACCACCATCTCCTCTCACTCTCATCTACACCAAGAAACCAATCAGACCCAAACCTGAACAACAAACTTTAAGAACCAACAGTACTATAGAAGGTGGCGACCTGCAAACTTTTGAAGAAAACTTCAAATAGCAAAGCAAGAAACCCTAGGGAGCAAGCGATTCAGAAAGAGAAAGGTTTAACTAGTTCTGGAAAATGGGAGGAGAGGCCATGGGCTACGTTTATCATCCGTGAGGTTAAAGATTCTCCTTCTTGAAGGTAATCCTATCTAAACTTTCTTTAGAGCTGAAGTTTGTATAATTTATGCTTACCTTGTGACAAAACAAACCTGAGAATGAGTATAACCTTTTAACAAGACACTTAGGATCAATGTTATTCAGTTCTAAATATGAATGTTTGATAACTAAATCCTGCGACTAAAGAAACTAAAATCTGACGAAATCATAAAGGAAGAAACAGGGGTGCTTCGGGTTATGTTTAAGGTACTGAGTGATTCGAGTTCAAACTCCAATCGTGTATAGATTCTAATGGATTAGTGGTACTGCATTGGAATTGGTTATTGACCAAACTTTACAGTTTGGGGAGTAAGCATCACACTATTGTTCAAGAACTTAGTTCTCAGGTTGATTGCCTATAAGTTGCTTGCGAAATTTTCTTAATGAAGTCAAGCTTAAGCTAGACTTTGATAGAGAAAGATTAGAACTGATCGTAGCTGGGAATTGATTCTGAACAGGGAAAATGCATAGCAATTAAGACCTCATTGTTGTTACATTAGGATAAAGAAAACTAACTAGAATTTAGTAAGCTCTCATCCCCAAAATTGGATTCTGTTTTCTTTGACAAGTGTGGGACTTGAGGTCCTATTTTACTGCAGTTTTCGGTTGGTTCGTGAAGTAGGAAATTCTACTGTTTGAATATAAAATACTGCAGTTTCTGTTTTCTCGAAAATGTTAAGAGGCTTAATATATTGTTTTGCCTAGTCATTGGTTTTGCTGAAAGTTTGTGGAGTACTTGAAAATGTTACTTAAGTAAGATTTAAATGTAAACACTGGTGGAACTAGACCTTTGTTGGAGTGAATGTTGAAAAACACATTGATTCTTGAAATCTAGAGGTCTGAACCTGTTCTTCGATGCTTCTGCACTGTAAATTAGTTTTACATGTGAATTTGGGGTGATGGAATTATATCCCTTGAAGTTAGTTAGCACTCAATGTATTTTGCAGGACTAGGATCAAATGAAACTTGGGAGGGTCAAAGTTGTTCTTTGGTTTTCATTAGGCTAAACATTTGTTGTAAAATGTGTGTGAGAGCATGAAATGACCTTTGAGTGAGTATGAAAACATTGGTGTTTTGTAGTTTAAAATGCTAAGCTTTTCTGTCATCCAATGTTTTGCCTTACGACTAAGAAAACTAAGATTTAAGAATCCCTCTTCTTTCAGTTCCACAACCATAGAGTAATGCGGTCCCTTCCTTTTGCATTCAATTGACAATCCAACTTTACTTTTTGAAGCATTATTTGTGAATTGGACATATAATGATTTATTCTGGTTTATTTCTGTTATAGTTCCCTCAAAGTTGATCCGTTTATATGGGTGAACAATCTTATATTGCTTTTTTATGTATCTTTCAGTCCTCCATTAGTTGAACCTCAAACAAATAGTTTTAGAAAACCATTTATCTACTCTCAGTAAAATCCCAATGTGGTTTATTTTTTGTGGTGCTGGGGATAAGAGTTGGATGCAAGTTTTAGAAATGTAAAAAATGTTAAAAAGCTCTAGTGATTCTTCCATTGGGATTGGTGGGAGTATTAGAAATGTAAAAAAGTCGTAGTTAAATAGTCAAAGAGCGTAGTAAAAATGATTGTCTTCAAATTCAAATTCTGAGATGGAGAATCAAATTATTATTGCTCCTTACAAGAAAATCCCTCGCCTACTTCTTCCCCCTCTGTCAAAGAGCGCTTCCTCCAATTCATGCTCATCGCCCCACCCCCTCCCCTCTTTAGATCAAGGTTCTCCATTCCCTTGCTTTATTTTTGTTTTTTCTCTTACAAAAATCGATGGTGTTGTGCAGCTAGTGGAATTTAATCATAAATTTCCTTCTTATGTGTGTATTCCAGTAAAAAACTATGGCATTCTTAATTAATTAACTTCTCATCTTTCCATTGCCAAATTAAAATTTCTTCACATATGGACTCTAGAAATCCGGTCATCATTTGTCATCTTTTAAAATTAGATTAGAGTGGTTGAAATTCCAAGCAACTTCAGTTCTGGAAGTTGTGTAACTTCTGTACATATATGTAATATTCCAATGTTACTTTCCCCCATAACAAAATGATGAAGAACAAAATAAATGAATGAAGATTGATTAACTCAACTATTCTTATTGCTCGTGGTCCGTGGAGACTGGAGTTTAATGTTAGCTTTCTGTGTAGCTGCTTGTTAGTATATGTGCTACAATATTTTCATTTCTTTCTTGTCTTCTGGACTTGGTAAGATATAAAAGGGTTTTCTCCTGTAGCAGCACTCAACAATGTTAAAGATTTTCTCAATATATGTAATCTTTTTTACGAGAAAACTTTGTTATGTGTAAATGCTTCTGTGCTTATTTACACTTTTGCTTATTAACATGGCACGGCCTCATTTTAACTTTAGAAGACGTGACTTTGTGTGCACCCTGTCGAATTGTAATGCAATGCTTTTGGTTTGCCTAGTTCTCACGTTATGTCAACGTCTGCATCAGTTATACCTACGATGTAATCGTCAAATAATGTCTTAAAAAAGAAAAACAATTAAGCAAATGCAATGGATGTTTACCCTTACAAAAGAGACTATGCAATTTGTATTACAAAACTTTGAATGGATAGTAGAACATTTGCAGGATTATGTTATATGGTGAGAGATATTTGGGGCTTAAAAGATACAAGAAATGCATCAGCTGAACACATTGTTTCCGATTTTATATACGTTCAAGCCAATAAAAATAGATTACTTAGTCTTTGTTCGCGTCGCCAATTCAATCTTTGTCTTCGATTTAATAGTGCAGTAACTCAAAAAGATGTTTGGTGTAAATGTTTTCACCAGGATGATTGCTATTGATTGATGTGTGTAATTGGTAGTGAGTGCCCTATAATTGTTCCAAAAACAATGGAGTATAGATTGAAAAGGTTGAGCTGTTGTGGGAAGAAGTTAATTTTCTTTTAAAGTTGTACCAATGCTACGAAATCGGCCCTATGTAATACTCTTTTATTCTAATTTAAGGGTGTTTGTTGAGTGCTATGCCAAAACTGCGTTGTACTAATTTGGTACAACTAGATAGAACTTAGTGGTTTCATAATTGCATATTGCATATATTGGCAACTTTTGGAGTAATGCTCTATTTTTTTCACTTTGCGCATGCTGAAGTATGTAAGTTCTACGTGCCTATATTTTTTAATCTTTTGTGGAGCATCTGTCTGTGCTCCCAATATGCATCACTTCAGTTACGTTTTGTACCTCCATGAAATTAATACATATGGGACTTGAAACTTCAAAGATAAAAAGTTATGCCTAAATTATATGAAGTTATGTTAGCTTTGTCAAGGGATGTTAGGAAATATGTTCTTCTGTTAGAAATTAGAATTTTTTAATTGTTGGGATCCTTTTGAGATTACAGTTATGGTTCTTTTCTGCTCTGTCTGTGTTTTTTTTGCTTTAATTTATTTAACAGAAGAAATCTATTGTTCTTGTCACATCTTCATCATTCTCTTTGCTTAATTAAGATGCTGATATATCTCATTTCCATAATTCTGGTTTCCCAGAGATGCTATTTCATGAGATCTCCTGACTTTTGCTGCATCATTCCCCCTATTTTCTCTGTTTTGAATTATTTTGCAGTCGCCCAAGCACAGCATCTGTTTCAAGTGAAATCTACATATAACGTTCGTGATCCTAAACCAAACCACCAGAGAAGGATATTGCTTTGAATCCTGCAAATTCAGCACTTGGGTTGCCTCATACACACCATCAGGTACCGCTTAACCATTAGGTTCATATCTATGTTGACTGATGTTGATACAAGGATATTTTTTGTCTGTAATGGTTTGTTTGAATCATATGCAAAGTTTGAGATGACAGGAAATGCGTTAAATGTTTCAAAAAACCTAGGTAGAAAAAATTTGATTCCTTGGAAAAATATAACACCTCAGCAATGCATGGTCATGGAGCTGATGCCTTAGAAACTGTGTGGTAAGATGAAACTTTTTGTAGGCATCTTATGTCGTTGGTTGACGAACATGCAATTGTGCCTCATTTTAAATAGTTAAACCTATCAATGTTCCACCCATCGAAGGAAAAGTAGGTATATTCAAAAGAACTGACAAAACCTTGGATAGGGGATGAGCCTTTGCTTGTCTTTTGTCCATATTTTCGCCAAGCTTAAGAATCAGCTGATAATTCCTCCCGTGTCATCTTGTGAATCATCTTTGGCTGCTGGTTTTTACTGTCAGGAATAAGGATGGATCCATTTACAATATTAAACATAAAATTATTCAATAGGGAACAAAAGTCTGGTTGCATATTGTCTGCCATGAAAGTTGCTTGTGTTTTATCTTGGTGGCGTACGAATGTGATTGAGTATATGGTTTGATGTGTGCTATTGGGATGGTTATTTTTCTAGAGTTGATTGATCCATGAATTGTGAAACTTAAGAGTAGTTAGATATTTTTGTGGATATATTTGGATTTTGTACAATTTAGAGGGTTGTATTTCCGGAATGTTTTCCGTAATAGTGGTGGCTTCTTTCTCTGTGATGTTCTGGCCCGTTTTCCTGCATACTGGACTGCAATTCTGGACTGTTTTTCATCGTCTCTCTGAAATTGCTGCACTTTTCTCCTATAATTACTGGACTATTTTTGTGGACTGTTTTTGTAGTTTTTATGGATTGTTATTCTGTACTGTTTTTCTGGACTGTTTATGTGGACTATTTTTATGGACTAGTTTTTTGGACTGTTTTAAATTGTATCTCTGAAATTGCTGCGTATATCATTACTATTCTATAATAAAAAGTTGAAATGTTAATATGACTTATATTTTAACAAGAAAGGAGAAGTGTATATTATGGTTAAAGCCTCGAACAATTCAAGAATCTTTATCCGAGATATACTTTCACTAGCTAGGCAACTTTGATATATAAACCAATCATCAATTAAAGCACAGAATTAAATGATCCCTCATCAATTAAAGCACATAATTAAATGAAACCTCTCTCTCTCTCTCTCTCTCTCTCTCTCTCTCTCTCTCTCTCTATGAATGAAAAAAGAAATAATGTAAGTATGGGAATTGAAAAAGGAAAGAGCGCAGTAAAAGCGCCATAACATCATCCCAAAAGGTAAAAAACTTAATTGACTCTCCCCTCTTTGGATGAACTAAAAACTGAACTAATTAATGGAAGGGAAAGCATCATAATAAAATACTAATCTTTCTTCTTTCTTTTTTTAGAACCCCATATGCCGTTTGCAGATGCAGATGCAGATGCATTTCTGCTCCATCATAATCATTGAAGAGAGAGAGAGAGAGAGAGAATTTGTTAGTAAAATCAAGAAATGATGAATTTTAACAAGATTATGATGATGAATGCGTTTGATGCCCTTTTTTCTCTTTTTTTTTTTTTTTTTTTTTGCCTTTTTGTCCACTGGGATCAAATCAAAACGCATCACAATAGCATAATTGGATTGGATTTTAGTTAAAGAGAAGACAAAAAAAAAAAACCAAACTTTGAAGTAAGAACCAAGAACTTGATGTGCAAGAAAGGTATACTATAGATAGTGTGACACAGCCACTAAAAATTATTTCTTGCGATTCTCCATTCCCTAAATATTCATCAAATTCACTCCATCAAAAAGAGAGTTCCCTTCTTTTTTCTTTTCTTTCTTTTTCTTTTTTTTTTCTTTTTCTCCACATATATATATATAGAGAGAGAGAGAGAAGGGGGAAGAAATTAACATGAGAAGTAAACAAAAGAAAATCGCAGCCAAAAAGACAAAATGGTTCCAGAAATTCATAAACTAAATCTAAAAAAGGGCTAATTAATTAAACACACAATTTTTCCATTAATTAAATATCGCTTACATGGTTGGTAAGTTCCTTTTTATTGATGTCGCAGGTGATTGTCCTTTGTCAAGTAACACCGGTTATAGTATTTAAGCAGCCGTTCCCCGCGAGGTTTAGGCTGTTGTTAAGCGGGGCGAGGAATAACGCTGTTCATCATACAACAGACACTTATAGGTAATTTTCTAATCATTCTTATTTTTCGAGTTTGACTGATATATTCCTTCCGGTGCTGGACAATTTATTTGTTGACTTGGTGTCTTATTTATATTACTCACCGTATACATATGTAACTAAACGCCACTGCATGTTTTTTTTTGGGATTGGCATGTGGTTATAGTAGGGACCGCAATTAATTTGTTCGTGTGTAATATATGCAATAGGTTTCATAAGTAAGTTTGTACTTTAGTTGTGTTTTATATGGTCCAAATGAATGTCCCCCCCCCCCCCCCCCCCCCCCCCCCCCCCCCCCTTATTTCTCTGTGTGCTGTGCCCTAGATACTGTAAGCCCTTGTAGAAATGTTGCTGTTGTTATTTATATCGATATTTTCTGTAACTGAAGTAGTCCGGTAAACAGTTGAACAAGTACTTCTGCTGGGTGAGGTATATAGAACTTGGTGGTACATCTGTGTTGCACTGAAATGGCAGGGAAATCCGTTAGAGTTATGGTATATTGGGATGGGAGAATTGTGCGGGGTCCCAATGTTTCAGAGTACAGTTCTCCTCCACGGCGAACTATTTCAGTTGCTGAGACTGTGAATTTCGAGCTCATTTCTCGGAGGTTTTACGAAGTCAGCAAAACATCGCCTCTCCACCACAAGCTGCAGATTTATTGTAGAACTCCAGTGCTCGTCCCTGCTAATGCCCCCGAACGGAGTGTTTTTGAGCACATTCTCATAGATGATGATGAAAGCCTCCGTGATATGCTCAATATACCAAAAGACTACCCATTTGTTGCTGCTGTCCAGGTTTATTTAATTAAGGAGCGACTTCCCATTGTAACCCACCCTGATGACGGAGATGACTTTGACATTATCGGCTCATCTGTAATGTCATTCACAGAACTATTGAATAGTGGACACGGAGAGGAAATGCAGGGAGATGTTAACCTCAATTCTTTGGCCGAACGAAGCCCCTTCGGTTGTCCTTCCTCACAACCACCCCTTACATCGTTACCTCACCTAGAAGCATTTCATGGATTGAGCACTTCTGAGTATTTAGTGCAGGATAACCCAACCCCCCTTCACACCCCTCATGAGGTGGATGTTTTTGATGTCGTGTCGGGTGGTAATGCGTCAGTAGGTGGAGTCGAGGAACACGTCGGGGGACAGTGTGAATTGGGAGACATGCCTATTCCATTGACCAAATCTGCACTTCCTGTAAAGACGCGTGAAGACGTTGGGGCAAGTATAAAATTTTTCAACTCTATTGGGGATGAGGCGCAGCACACGATCGATCAGTTCCACGACGGGTCATGCCCAGTATGGAAAGATGACATGTCTGCCAATTTGGAGAAGGGAATGGTTTTTGGGACGAAGGAGATTCTTCAGAATGTCGTTAAGTTGTGGTCGGTCCGGGCCAACCGATACTACAGAGTACTGTATTCTACTCCGACGCGTTGGACAGTTATCTGCGCATACAAAGATGAGCAGAAGTGTCCATGGAGCGTCCACGCAACCTATAAAAGTAGTCGTCACTTTAAGATTACCCATCGTATATTCGACCACTCATGCTCTCCGAAGCGAACAGGCCATGATCATCCAAATGTTGATTGCAATACCATTGGGCGTCTAGTGAGGGGAAATGTGGAGGCAAATGCATCTTACAGCGTTCGGGATGTGCAGGAGGATGTTAGGAAGCTTGGGGTGGAGATCTCGTATAAGAAGTCGTGGTTGGGGAAAAAGAAGGCCGTCGAACTGGTGTATGGAGGGTGGGATGAATCTTATAGGGAGTTGCCTATATTTATGCAGGCTGTGCAACAAACAAATCTAGGCACTATTGTGGATTGGAGACACGCAGATGGTACCACAGAAGAAAGGAGTATATTTCATTCAGTTTTTTGGTCTTTTAGGCCAAGCATAGAGGGATTCAAGCACTGTCGGCCAGTTATTACCATATATGGGACACATATGAGTGGGAAGTACAATGAGAAGCTACTGATTGCATGTGGCGTTGATGCAGCGGGGCATATATTTCCATTGGCCTGTGCTCTCTGTGACGAGGAAAACTTGGCTAATTGGTCTTGGTTTCTGGCCAATCTTGTACGACATGTAGTCGGAGGCCGCCGTGACGTTTGTCTAATTTTTTATAGGCACAGGGCTATCTTGGCGGCAGTTAAGAACAACCCATTATTGCAGCCCCCGTATGTCCATCACAGGTTCTGCTCCCGACATGTTAAAGCCAATTTCAGTAAGCAGTTCAAGGATGCCGATTTGAATAACCTCATGGCCGGGGCATCTAGTGCTCGTCAACTTCGGAAGTTCATTGCAATAATGAGGACAATTAGATCGGTTGACGAGTCTGCGTATAAATGGTTGGCTGACATCCCATTTTATCAGTGGACTCTTTGTCACGATGGCGGATACCGTTATGGGATAATGACCAACAGTGAGTCATTCAATGGTGTACTGTTAGAGGTCAGACAACTACCGGTAATCGCTTGTGTGCGGTTTATTTTCTTCCGCTTGGTTAAGTATTTTGAAAGGTACCTTGCAGAGGGCCTTAAATATTTGAAAGAGAATGATCATTGGCCTACAAAGGTTACGGAGAAGAACTTGAACAATCAGCGGAGGTCAAAGTATCACAGAATAACACAATTTTATCGGGAGGATGGGTTATACCAAGTTCGCACTGGTGTTCGTCCAGATGAGAGAGGTAACAATTCACACACAGTTTACATACGGGAAAAAACCTGCAGTTGTGGTAAAATAAATATCTACAAGATTTCATGTTCCCATATAATCAAAGTATGTGAAGATTTGAAAAGGGATGACTTGGATTTGGTTTCAGAATTTTATTATGCGCAGACAATGGTGAACACATATTCAAGTCATTTCTTCCCTATAATGCATGAAGATTATTGGTCTGCGTCTCCGTTTCTGTTAGTGCCAAATCCATCAAGGGTAAATGATAAAAGAGGAAGGCCCCGCAGAAAGAGAATTACAAATGCTATGGACAGTCAGCCAATGAAGCAGTGCCGAGCTTGTCACCAACACGGGCACAGTAGGAAACAATGTCCACGCCTTGCGCAACTACGCGAGAGGGCCAACGCACACACTTGATGTTATTTTTCGGTTCAATTTGCCATTTTTTCTAGTAGTACACTAATTTCCTGTTTAATATTAGTACTCTGTTCTTTGTAGTTGGTTGGAATTTGTTTGTGTCTATAATGCGTGGTTTTTTTGATTTACTTGGCATTAAAGTATTTTGTTGTACTCAAATATTCAGCTATAAGTCGTCGAGTTTAATCGTTTGTCCTAATGCTAATGTTTTATCATGAAGATTTTCAGCCGTATAATTACCTAGTTACACATATTATACTTAATTATTGTACTTAATACTGCGGTTGGTTTCATGTTCAGTTGTTTTTTTTTTCCCTTTGCAGGCCATCTACAATGGAAATGGGACATGGGGGGAACCCGTTGGCATATTTGGACCCAGGCCCTAAAGACCGCAGTGTACTGACATTGCAACCCAATCATCGCTCAGAATTGATCTGGGCGGACTCGGCCACTCCTCTGCTGTCTTTTAAGTCAAGTAATCACGATCTGTGGAATTTTGGTGCTTTGCATCCTCACGTGATTACTCTCCTTAAATATTCAGGATTTTATGGTGTATTCAAAGGAGGTGATATAAAAGTGGACAAGCAAATATTCAGGATTTTATGGTGTATTCAAAGGAGGTGATATAAAAGTGGACAAGCATTTAATAAATGCCTTGGCTGAGAGGTGGCGCCAAGAGATTCATACATTTCACCTTCCCGTCGGTGAAGCAACGGTGACGTTGCAGGATGTTGCGGTTATATGGGGGTTGCCCATAATTGGTTTACCTCTTATTTCTAACGACGCCACACGCAAAGTTGATGAGTGGCAGGAATTATGTTTTGAATTGTTGGGTTACCAGCCGGAAGCTACTGAAATTAAGAATGGCCAGTTGAATTTGGTTGGTTTAAATACTCACTTGGTTGACGTTCTCCCCGTTAATGATGACTCCACGGATGAGGTTGTTGTGAAGCACACTAGAGGCAGAATTATGCAGTTGATTGCTATGTTATTCAGTGATAAATCGGCATCCGGGGCCAAACTGATGTACTTACCATTTCTGGGCAACATTCATGCTATAAGGAATTATAGCTGGGGCAGTGCTACATTGGTGTTGCTATATCGGAATTTATGCCGGGCTACTCGTATGGCCACGAAAGAGATAGGTGGACCCCAACTACTGCTACAATTGTGGGTATGGGAAAGAATCCCTAAACTGACTCCGACTGTTCGACCGGCAGTCACCGCTCAGAATTTCGAAGATTTAGCCCCCCTCCCTCGTGGTACCGCGTAAGTTATGTATTGTTATATATGTTTTTTATTTGCATCCTCCGGTTGATTCTTCTTTGTTTTTCTAACCACTGTCCAATGTTGTGTTTATTATGTAGATGGAACAAGCGACGCAGTTTTGTGAATGTGGGATCACATTTAATTTATCTATTTCGGGACCAGTTAGATCATCTCGTCGAGGGAGATGTGAGTGTTTCTTTGTTGTACGTACTGCATTAAAATATATACGTCCAGTATTGCTTACTACTTGCAATTTAATTTTATTCTCGTAGTTTATCTGGAACCCATATGAGGAGGATGAATTGATGAAATTGCCTGATTATTGCTTAACGGATAGAGAGATTTGGCGCTCACATGTCCCGCTCATTAACTTCTACGTGGTCGAACTACATGCTCCAGAGCGCGTTATGCGCCAATTTGGATTTGAGCAGGGTATTCCTCCGGACATCGATACAGGTGAACGGCTTCATAGTTTGGATTTCAGAGGCCAAAATAATGAAAAATGGGCGATAAAACACAGAGACCATATAGCTCTTTGAGAACAAGCTGATCGTTCCGTCATTGTAGGGAATATTTGTAATGCATCAATTGATTACTTTTCTCCTTACATGACGTGGTATCGCAACATCACTCGGCTTCTGGTGGGTAATCCGGCTAAACCTCCTGATAGAGCGATGCGCCCGTACGGAGCTCTGACTGAGTATTATGTAAGTTTCACCCCTTCTACCCAGCACATCTTTCTAAATTCAATTTGCAATCGGATAAAATATAACTTACTTAAATAAAATACTTTCAGAATCAATCTATGGAGTCGATGTATCATGTAGTGGGAGAGATGCTTGACAACCTGCATTTGGAAGGGTATCCTATGGAGGACAAGTTAGTTTATGTGCGTGACTAGATAAATGCTACTCTCACTTGTTCTGGCGAAGGTCATCGACTAGTCGATGGGTCATCCTCAGCATCGACGCAAGGCGGATCAATGCGCGGAAGATCTAACCAGGAACACAAATCGGGCTCAACTCAGAGCCGGCATCGTTCATCCACGTCCAGACAGCGAGAGGGTGGAGAAGATGTTTCTCAAAACTCCGGCGACGATTGGTCATATCATCAAACCTCGCATCATGAACATGGACGCCTGACAGCAATACCTTTGAAGCGTTCGCTAGAAACAGCACCTCTAGCCGTCCTATCCGCGGTCCACATGAAAAATTGCATAAGCGGCGTAAGCCCCATAACGAGTTTGGTGAAGAAGCCCGGACCCTTTCCATGCGTAGCGAGCCCACTACAGATATGCATGCTCAACCTCCACAGGGCCAGCATCCCACGCATAGACTGCGTAGGCATACGCGTCCTTCTCCATGTGGAACATAGCGAAGCGTTTATTGCCCTATTTTGATGTTTAGTAGTTAGCTTTCGTATATTCCAAACATTTTGCTTTGTGTTAATTTAAAGAATTTGTCATGTACCTACTGTTAAATGAGATGGATGTCGTAGATTTGGCAAAATTGTGGATTTTTTCCTTCTGCTCACAGGGAGTTTGGTCCATGTACAGGGGGAACTCTGTCAAATTTTTTTTTTTTACCATCAAATTTCAACCACGCCTTTGCAAATTGAGGCAACATGCCATTATCGGCTGGGATGTAGTGCCACGCATGTTCAAATTGTGATGCCTAACCTTGTATGGAAATTCTGTGGTTTCCTTATTCGTTCTGTATTTTGCCAAAATCATAACCTTACATGGAGTTTCTAGATTATCGCTGACTTAGTTGTATTCCATTTTCATGCTAACTTAACATAAAACCTATACATAATCGAAATTCCTACATTTACGCACGGAACCTTATTATTAACGCATAAGTGCATGTTTCATGTCATTCTTTTAACTTACGTAACTTTGTTAGGATTAGTATATTTTCGCTACCTTTGCTGTTTTATATGTGCATGCAAATTTAAACTAAAACAGGCATAAAAAACAAAAAAAAAACATCATTATATGTGTAATTTAATTGCGCTAAACTCGTAAAAGACTTTTTCCGTTTAGGTTCATGTGGACCACATAAATGCGCCGTGCCAACTTGTCATAGAGGAATGAATTTAAAAAATCTTTTCTACGGCGATTACTTGTGTTACATAAGTCGTTTCACTTAATAAGATAACGAATAATGACTTAGTATAATTACATAACGAATAGAGTTCATAACTTTTATTTTGTTTAACCTAACATTATTTCACTTACTCTACAATACACCCTTATTTAGTTGTCGAATTTCCCAAATCCGTTTTCGCATTCACTTTAATTAACTAATCCCAATTGTGCTTATTTTAAAATTAATCCTTCAAAATCGAATTATGTGTTGTCGGCAAGTGAAATTTGAATTCTCAAGAAAACGAATTCGGGGAATTCGTTTTCTCGAAAAAACGAATTTGGGGAATTCGTTTTCTTGAGAAAACGAATTCTCTGCATTCCTTTTCCAGGAAACCGAATTCGGGAGTTCGTTTTCTCAAGAAAACGAATTCATTTTCTTCCGAAACAAAATTCGGGGAATTTGTTTTCTGGAAAACGAATTCAGCGAATTCGGTTTCTTAGAAAACGAATTCATCCATAAAACACCTTCGCTGATTTTGTCTTCTCTTTTTCATGAGAAAACGAAATCCCGAAATTCTTTTTCTTAACAAAAATAATTCTCTAAATTCGTTATTAGGGAAAACGATTTCGCTGATTCCCTGAATTTCAAGAAAAACACTTCTACGACTACCATGGGCTTTAATTTTTTTTTTTTATATCCTAACGGAATTTTACTTACTCTCAAATACACCCATACATAGTTGACGAAATCCCCGAATTTTACTTTATTTTACTAAACCCTACAGTACTTATTTTTTGAGTAATTTTATTTCTCTGCATTCATTTTCTAATGAAAAAAATATTTTCTTCTCCAACGAAACCTAATTATAGTTAAAGCGAAGTCATTGTTTGAACGAATTCGTTTCTCTAGAAAACGAATTCCCCGATTTCGTTTTCAGTGCCAACGTCTTCCCTTAATACTTTCTTGAGAGAACGACTTCGGGGAATTCATTTTCTTCATAACAAATTTCGCCGAATTCGTTTTCTCAAGAAAAACGCTTCTACGACATGAATTCATCTTTTCTAGCGTTTGAAATTTCGAATTCAATTTTACTTATTACATGACCTTTTTTCATCTTCTTTCCTTCAAGTAAAATCATATTACTTCTTTTAATAACGCTATTATACAATGAAATCATTTTCTCGCTTCATATTATTTAACTAACAGTATATCACTTATTTTATAAATAAACTTATTTCATTGAATTCGTTTTCTACTAAAATTACGAGTCTATTTCTACAAAATAACATTACTTGTATAAAATTTATTCCCTGATTTCGTTGTTTTATAAAAAATATTTTCCTTGCATTGTTTTTATTTCACTGCTTTGGTTTTTTTTCCCGTGTATATTCACGCAGCTACCTAGGAAGCTGCAACTTATGTGTAAATAACCTTGTCTTAATCACTTCTTCGAATTGCAGGGCGTCCAGGCATCGCCGCGTCTTCGGACACTCGTTCGTGCTATTCCGAAGCATATGCTCTAATTTTGTTCCGTCCCATATTTTCAGTTTCTTAGTTATTATTCGACTGCTTCACCGAAATTTTCGTCCTGTTCTTTTTTCCCATAAGTAAACCTCGCATTCCCCAAATTCGTTTTCCATGAATAATAATTTTTGTAAAAAAATATAAAAAAAGATGTTTCTGTGGAAAACGAATTTGGTAGATTCGTTTCTAGAGAAAAACGAAACCACCAAATTCGTTTTCCCGGCAACTAGATTTTTAAAAAAACAACATAAAAATTGAAAACGAATTTGGTGGATTCGTTTCTAGGGAAAAACGAATCCACCAAATTCGTTTTCCACAGAAATTTTTTTTTTTTTCCCTTCCTTCTGTTTTTTCCTCCCCCGAAAACGAAGACGTGAACTTCGTTTTCAGCTGAAAACGAAGTTCCCGTCTTCGTTCTCTACATACTGGGAATGAAAATTTTTTCCTGCTTCTTTTGGTTATTAAAGGCCCCAAACATGAATATTCATGTAAAAAAATCCACTGTAAGTACTACTGTATTAAACTATTCATTAATGCTAATCCGTGTACTAAATTTTTATGGGGGATTGGAATAGGTAAATTTGTGGGATAATATACTTAATTAACGCAGATATGTTAAATCTAAAGGCAAATATGAAAATGATGGGTAATTTTGAAAATGGCTAGAATGCTTTACCCTCTATGTTATCCAAAAAAGTCAGAGAGAATTCACACCTATACTATGAATTGTCATCTTTACTCATAATTAATATTGTATTTTTTTTTCATTTTCAATTAATGCTACACCAACTTGTGTATTTGATTCATGAAAAATTTATCTTTCCTAATTTATTACTATAAGGATAATTTGAAACATTTTTAGCTTGGGAAAATGACATTTTTGTACTAAAAATTTGGGTTGTTTGCAACTTTGGTACTAAAAGTTTACTTAGGGTCTATTCTTTTCACTCCCTAATTAGGGAAAAATGACATTTTACAGTTTTGTTGGTGTTTCTTTGATGTTTATTTTTAGGAAAGGGGTGTAAGGTGTAAAAAGTACCAACTGAAATTTGACCCCAACAGTAAAAAGTGAATTTGAAAGCCTGTCTGGAAGAAAAGCAAAGGTTGCCTTTAACGCTTCTGCCATCTTCAACGGCCACAGTGAACGCTCCCATCAACCGAGCAATTTCGTCCCGACAACCACCAGTGAACCAATTGCCATTTCTCTGCTTTTGACCTTCAACCTTATCGGTTGTCTGTGCTTGGACACTGGAGACCGAGATTTCGAGCCTATAAAGAGTGCCGAACCTTTCGATCAATTATTTACTCCGGCAATGACGGTAGGAGAATTGCGCCAGTCTTCATAATCAGCAGAGTAATTTCCTCTATTTCAAGAAAGTAATCTACGTAGGTATGTCTCTATTTCAACAATTATCGTTGGACACCCCACGGGTCCAATAATTTCTAGAATAAACTTGAATCAATTTAGTAAATACTTCAAATTCATGGAACCTAGGGTTCACTGTTTATTAAGCCCCAATTCAAATTTCCCTTTCTTGAGTGTAATTGAAATATTTATGGGTCCTCAAGTATTCCGTGATAGGAAATTGATTTTCACATATTTGGTGTCATTTTTTTTTTTTTGATACAAAATTCCCTATATTGCTTATTCGAAATCTGGTGGTTTCCATTGTTTTTTTCCTATCGATCGTGTCATGGAAAAATTTGAATAACTGGTTTTTCAATGCTTACCTAAATTTGAGCTTTTGTCTCTTGTTTTGAAGCGGGTCGATCATTTTGGAAGTCTTTGATTGGAAAGTTGAATTGGATTGGTGGTAACTGTTATTGAAGTCAGCTCCTTTGATGCGTTTGTTGTGAGGTTGAGAGTGGAACAAAGAAGAGGCTTTGTTGTTTATCTGGGCAACTAATT
Source organism: Leptodermis oblonga (assembly GCA_016801395.1). NCBI lineage: Eukaryota > Viridiplantae > Streptophyta > Magnoliopsida > Gentianales > Rubiaceae > Leptodermis > Leptodermis oblonga. Next base: position 27,499,792 of record CM028753.1, read on the forward strand.
AGGTTTTTTGTATGAAATTTAGTACTGTGTGTTTTTTGGACTCATGGATTCAATAACAAGTTCTTGTATAAAGCTAATAAATTCAAAATACATTCCAGTTATAGAAAACTTGCTGAGGTTCATAAATGATACTACGTGGACTTATGTTTGTAGTAGAAAGTACCACAACTTTTTTAACTTCCTCTTAACTTCCTAATATGCAACTTCCATCACATACATACAGTGTGGCTATATTTTTATATGTTGGATTTCAGCATAGCAACTGAGCATTACAATTGCTGATCTCTTGCAAATGAATTTAGAATGGGGCTGGGAAATATGGCAATAAGATTTTGTTTTAATTTAGGATAAATTAAAACATCATTGTTTATTCTTCAATTTTAAAGCCAAAGGGCTTGCTGTATCATTACAAACGGTATGCATATTGCCTTAGATTATCACAACTTGGTTTATTAGCTTTAAAATCCAATTTGTTGTTGATGCTTGGAATGAGTAGAGGAAAAGTTATGGGCTCTGTTTGAAATAGGACAACTCTATTTGGTAGGAGAGACAGTTTGCAGAACAAATATCATTATGTTTTTCCATTTGTGATCATTTCTATTGTACCCTGTTTAATGTCACCGTAATTAGTTTCATTAGAATTAAATATCTTATAAGTATAATTTCGTGTTCTGGATTTATGGGTGACTTGGATTTGCACATAATCTAGCTGCACCCTGCTTTTACTAAAGCCTTGTCAAAGAAAAACTTGCTGTATTTTTTTATACAATTTCATCTTCTAGCTCTTGGTTATCCTTTGCCTTATGTAGTTTCATGTAAAAATGTTGGCTTGGGTGGTTATTTTTGTTCTGTTGTTCTGGTCTACAGCAAATGATATGGCCTTCCATGATCATATAAAGTCATGTATATGTTATAGTGATTTACATGATTAAATTTATATTCCAGTCTGTGGGTACATTTCACTATGTGTAATTCATTTATTTCAGTTGCTCACTTTTTGACTTATTTTTTATTTGCATTAGCCCTTTTTTGGGCGTCTATAAACACACATCATTTGCAAGTTTTATCTAGTTGTATATGGAGAATTGTGGAGAGGAGTTTTATGGCCATCAATGGAATTGACAGTACGGGGTTGTGTTGTACAACCACTACAAGTATGTCGTGCATATTCCTACTCCCAATTATATACTATGGTTTGTATGCCTTTCATCCTTTTTTTAATTTTTATTTTGGCCTAATTGCTCGTTCCATTAAATATAATGTATTCATGTGACTTGTATAAGTCAATAATATTATTATTATCAAACAATTACAGAAGAAATCAATTTAAGAAGGCTGGAAAATTAATTAAACAATTTAAATTTAATAAATGTGATTAAAGCAAAAGAAGGAAGGGAGTGGGGGACAAGGCCCATTGACCAAGGCTTTTGCCATCTTCATGTGGATGATGGAGAAACGTGTTTTCAACTCCCGCGTTGTCCCAGAACACCCGCCATGCTTCCCTCCATTACCTAATTGTGGGATTTCATGGTCATAGATAGAAGAGAACAAACCCTTAGTTCCAAACTTGTGCTTTATATTTATACTTTGTTGCATTTTTAGTACCAATACCTGTTATAGCAGGTTTTATGTAGTCAAACAGAAGTCAAAGGTAATTTGAGAGTATTTTATAAATTCTACAATTTTTTAGGGTTGAAAAGATATGGGGCATGTTAATTGCAGGACCCATTTTACTAAACACAGGACATTTTTTAAAATTTTAAGTGGTGAAAAGACAAATATACCCTTGATAGTTTCTAACTTTATAAAAAAAATTTACTCAACATTTTAACTCAGAGAAAATCGCCTGGCCTGGGCGATTTTATCAAAGAAAATCGCCCAAGCCAGGCGATTTTATCTGGGAAAATCGCCCAGTCCAGACGATTTTCCTAGTGAAAATCGCCGTCCTGTGGCGATTTTCCCCTGAGTTAAAAAGTTGGATAAATTTTCGCCGGAAAAATAATTTTCGGGGAAAACCTGAAAAAAAGGCCGTCCTGTGGTGATTTTTTCTGGGAAAATCGCCACAGGACGGCGATTTTCACTGGGAAGCTGGGCGATTTTCTCTCGCCCAGGCCAGGTGATTTTTTCTGGGTTAAAAAGTTGGGTAAATTTTTTTTATAAAGTTAGAAACTATCAAGGGTATATTTGTCTTTTCACCACTTAAAATTTTAACAAGTGTCCTATGTTTAGTAAAAAGTGTCCTTCAATTAACAATTCCGAAAGATATTTGTCTAATATTATTTCCAAAACATTTTTGAAGTTTTTTTTTTCTCCTCAGTCGACATACAAGTTTTCTTCCGACCGAGGAGAAAGAAAACAACGGTAAAATGTTTTGGAAATTATATTAGAAAAATTACATTTTCAGCCCCACAAATTATAGAATTGTGAAATACCCTCAAATTACCGTTGACTTCGGTTTGACTATATAAAACCTGCTATAGCATCTAGTGGTACTAAAAATGCAACAAAGTATAAACATAAAGCACAAGTTTGAAACTGAGTAAATTTTTATTACCAAAGTTCCAAACAGCCCAAACTTTTAGTATAAAAAATGTCATTCTTCCTTTTTACCTTTGTGCATTGAACGTTTTAGAATGACACTTTTTAGAGATAAAAAATTGAAGGTTAAAGGACTCATTTTAGAGAACATAAAGGGAGTATTTTGAAACAAATTAAATAAGTTAGAATACCTTATATTTTGAAATGGGGGTTCAGAAAGTAATAAGGTGTGCATAGGGGTGTTCACGGTGCAGTTTTTTTGGTTTTCGGTTGAAATTTTTCGGTTTTTTCGGTTTTTCTATAGGTAAAAAAAGCACCCAAAAACCAAACCAAAAGAAACGGTCCACCGAGACCCAAAAACCGAAATAATTTCGATTTTCCGGTTTGGTCACCATTTTAACCGAAAAAGAATTATATTATTTGATAGAGAGAATTTTTTTTTTTTTTTTGTTTAAACATTGTAGTGCATTACCCTTTAATTTCATGGTTGAATCTAAAGACACCTTTAGAATAATTGAAATTTCAAAAAAAGAAACACGTCACACACACACAAATTTATAATTAGAAGATGATTTAGATGTCTTAGTGTATGCCTAATACTAATTGGAAGATGATTAAAAATTTGTAACTATTTCGCTAATTAGAGGGAATAAGGCTTTCTAAAATTACAAATTTATAATTAGAAGATGATTTAGATGTCTTAGTGTATGCCTGATACTAATTGGAAGATGATTAAAAATTTGTAACTATTTCGCTAATTAGAGGGAATTAAGGCTTTCTAAAATGATGTATTATATAAAATTTATAGATTTTCTTAAGTATAATATAGATTTTAAAATTTAAAATATAGATATGAGGCTAAATTATATAATAAAAATAATATACAGTATTTTAGTATGATTAAAAATTACGATTTTTCGGATAACCACCCAAACCACACCGAATTGCGGTTTTCGGCCCGGTTAACCGGTTATTTTTGGTAAAACCAATAACCGAACCGTTAACCACTTTTTATGAACGGTTTGGTTAAAAGACCGAACCATTAACCATTTTAACCGAACCATTTTAACCAAAAATGGTTTGGTGCGAACGGTTTTTTCGATTTGGGTAAACCATGAACACCCCTAGGATTGCAGGTATACTAAAATAATAGAGGTAATTCATTTAACATCGACTAATATTTTTAAAATCCTTAGAGCCTAATTATATAAATATGTTTATAGTGAACAAGTGATAGTGGATATAGAGATGGCCACGGTTCCGGTTCGAATTGGAACCGACCCGGAACCGGACCGCCAGTTTTGGAACCGGAACTGGACCCGTGGCCCCCGGTTCTAGAACAGGAACCGGACCCGCCTCGGCGGTTAAGGTTCCGGTTCCTCTTGTCTGAGAACCGGGAACCTGCGGGTCGGAACTGCCAGTTCCAACCCTCCGGTTCCAAAGGGTCCAACCCTCCGGTTCTAATGTGAGAACCATAAAAATAATAATTTTTTACATTCCTCTTGCACAGATTCGAACACACAACCCTTTGTTAAAATTGAAACGCTTTAAGCAAAGTTGATTAACCACTTCAACTATTTGCTTTTTTTGAACTTCTTTCTTATAATTATAATTATATTATATGTTTAACATATAATATATAAAAACTATTTTTAAATATATATTTTAATAATATATAAACTAATAGTATACTTTTTATATATATTATTAATATAATATAATATAAATAAGAATTAAATTAAATTAAATTAGATCCAACCGCAGCTTTCGCAAATGATGAAGATGAATTATATTAAATATTCAAGATGTATTTACTTTGTAAAAGTTTCATGCTTCAAAGTTCAAACTCTGATTTCTCACGATTTATAACAAGGCATTACTCTCTTGATTTTTTTTAAATAATATATTGAGGTATTATTCATCTGTATATATATATATATATATATTTTTTTTTTCACAATTTATTTTTGTATCTTTTATTATACAAATCATTTAATTGTTTAAATGTATGTACCGTCGCTACAGATTTTATTTTATTTTTGTAATTTTAATTATTTATAAATAATTGAGTTATTAATTGAGTCAAAATAAAATAACATTTATAAGTTAAAATTTTTAAATATACGGAAAAAATTGTTAAATAAACGGAAGAGATTGGAATCGGAACGGGAACCTTGACAGAACCGGAACCGTGACAGATTAGAACCAGAACCATGATAGAACAGGAATTGGAGCCGGAACTGGCGGTTCTAGAACCGGCACGGAACCGTCCCCCCAAGGTTCCGGTTCCACTAATTTATGAACCGTAACCGGCGGTTTTGGAACCGTAACCGACAGTTCCGGAACCGTAGCCATCCCTAAGTGGATACATTTGTCGGCCTTTATTATAGTCCACAAAAACTGCTGTCATGTTCTTGGTAGATTACTTTAAGATGATGCTATCCTTAAGGGGATGTTACTTACGGGAAGCATTTTACTATATGCAGAACACTTTTAAAAAATTTAAGTAGTGAAAAAAATAAAAATATCTTACTTCTCTCCGGCAACCATGGCCAGAAAAAGGGAAAAGAAAAAAATTTTAAAATGGAAGAACAGCACCTTCGCCACAGGACGGCGAAGGTTCTTGGACTTCCACCGGCCTATGGCAAAACTATACCAGACTTTCGCTGGCCAACTTCAGCCACAGTATGCACGAAGTCTCTTAAATTTCTGCCCCTTTCCGGCGAAAATTAACAAAACTTCGTGGGTCCTGTGGCGGAAGCTTTCTGAACTTTCGCCCCGTTAAATTTTTGCCCCTTCCGAGCGAAAATTAACAGAACTTCGTGCGTCCTATGGCAGAAGTTTTCTGAACTTTTGCCCAGCCAGAGCGAAAGTCCACAAAACTTCCGCCACAGGACCCACGAAGTTCTGTTAATTTTCGCCCGAAAGGGGTGAAAATTTACCAGCAGCCATCGTTCCAATCAGCATTCAGCAATGTTCCGGTCAGCATTCAGCAATCGTTCATTCAAGTAAATCTTCTTATTCCAATTTTTCTTTTTCGATTTATTGCATTCGTTTATTGAATTTGATCTTTCAATTTATGGTTATTTTTCTGCTTTGCACCATTGATTTGATTTGCATGCTGCCGGCGTCTCGTTTGTGGTTCCATCCGCCGGTTCCAATGGGTTTAGTCCGTCAGTCATCTTCCGATGGAACCTGACTTCAGTCTGCGGAAGTCGCCGTCCACTGTTGTTTTTGTTCGGTCGAGGAAGAGAAGGTCCGCCGGAAGTCGTCGTCTGTTGTTGTTGCTGTTCGGTCGAGGAAGAAAGGTGAGGACATGGAAAATTTTGTTTTACATTTACTAAGGGATTTTTAGTATTTGCAATGAAGAAAATTTAAAACTATGTCCTGCATTAGTAGGATGTGTCCTTCAAATAACAATTTCCATCCTTAATTATTAGGTTAAGAGAAGATTAATATATGGTGAGTTATGAAAATCAACGGCGCCATTGAACATAGAATTTAGGTCACCATCGAGTTTTGGCAAAAGCCAAACTCATTCTTAGGTTGTCACCAATGAGATGACATGACAATCCATAGTTTCTTGAAATATAAATACGATAGTCTAAACGCAGGGAAGAAAAGTGCTAAATGCAGGGAAGGAAAGATAAATTCTACAAGTAATGTTGAAATGCATACAAGGAGGGAAGTAATGAAAGGCCACATACATGCGAGTCTAATTAATCACATACAAGCGAGTCTAATTTAACTTCAACACTAACATGCATTCAACAATTAATCACATAATTGTGAGTCCTCATTTGACGAGCCATGCTATCAACATATATTCGCATATAAGTTTGTCTAATTTTAGTCAAAATTCACAACAACTTATATTAGTTTATGTAGCTATCATACAATGAACAGAATAATACCTTCTATTTGTTGCTCTACTATAAATAATGTTAATATTCAGCCACTCGAATCTGAATTTTGTAAAGGGGACGCTTGTATTTCAGCCAACAATAATAGAATGCCAACGGAAAGTCACCTATCAAAAGAATAGAAATGAAATTATAATCCATTTACATACGAGCGTAAAAAACAGAACAAATGTAAGAATTCCAGCTTTAAAATAGTCCAGATAACCAAAAAACTGAGCAATTATAATAATTCCAGTTAAAACAATACTGAAAAAAAAAAAAAAAGGAGAACAGAAAAAGAATTCTAATTCAAAAAATAGTCCAGAAAAAATTAAAAACAGCACGGAAAAACATCATTAGTTTCAACCAACCTCGTTCTATCAACATCATTGGTTTCAATGCAAGTCCCTTGATCTATACAAACAAAACTAGGAACATGTTTTCTATCTTCCTGATTTACAAATTCTTCAAAGGATCTGTCACTTCTCACTACCATAACAATACAAAAACCAACATAATTCAAAGACATGGGAAAGATAACACAACTAGAGGACTAAAATAGTTGGGTTCTATAACTGAATTCGTAACCAGTACCGTTTCTACCTTACACCAAGAACACACACCCATGCACAAATTTTTCAATCGAGACTATGGCAAACCCTCCCACCCACAAGTCTACATTATGTAAATCAAATTATTTAGAAATACAAACTGCAATAGTGCAGTTTGTTGTCAATTCTCAGATCCATGATCTTTACTGCATTACATATCGAATGATCAAACATTACACATCGGGTCAATCCAAAGAAAGAGTAGTAAAGCATTGAGAGCAGTAAAGAAGGATACTTTACTAATGAGAGAACTGAAATTATTTTTACTAATCCCAAATCCCATTAATGTTAACTAAATTTCCAAGAATTTGAAGCATCAATGAAGAAAAGAGTAAATTTTCAGTACTAGTAGGAATAACAAACACATATAACTCCAAATGGAAAAGATAAACCAGTAGTCTAGTGTTTACCCCCGTATTAGTACTAAACCTTTTCAAAAAGAAAAGAGCCAGCAAATTTTCTTTATTTTCTAAGCTTTAAAAATTGACATTTTAATTCTCCATTTAAAGAAGAATTTTGTTCAGTCAGTAGATCCAGTAACTCAACTCAGAAACAGTCCAAAAAATAACTTCCGTAAGTGAATAGACCAAATTTAATATCAAATTTTTCAGCATCAAACAAAACAGTTCCTACACTTCTTAAAGCTTCCACCCACATGGTTCATTGAAATTTTACAAGAAAACAGTCCCCATAAAACATGAATTTTGAACATAACCCTTTAGCAATGTAGAAAAAACTTTGAGAGTACACTGAACATAACCCATTTCTAATGTAATCTATCAACATGCATCCACTTAACTATGTATACTCCCAAACCTCCCAATTTATCAATTTTCAGAAATTGATCACAAAGTATAAACCCCCCCTAACACCTTCATACATTTGATTACAAAATTTTAAGAAACTGTCAACACCTCAAATTCTATTTATTCTCGTTTCTTTTCAGGGTTTCAAAATATGAACACACTAACTTCCAAGGTAACATATTCTCCATCCAACGATTATTATTAGTTCAAGTAATAGTTTATGCACGCAAATATTCCTTACAAGGATAAATATATCCAAAAGTAAGTTGGAGATTCAGCATGAAATAGTATTATAGCATTAGCATTAGCATATAAAAAAGGTTCATGTGCAAAAAAGGGATTAATTCTTCCCTTCAACAGAGATCCTAAACCATCCAAAATTCGTGGCTAGAATGAAACTAAATCCATTAATTCCTTCATTTTAAAAGCCAAAGAATCAAATAAAGCCCCAAATTCTATATGAACTTTTTCATTCCGCTGAATGAAAAAATTTCCTTTGCTATCTATATCTATATCTTTCGTTATTTGCAAAACCTTCGGGTATTAGGTGTAATTAGCTATAATACCCAGAAAAACCGGCCTCTCATCCTCCAACATCACCTAGAAAACACGCGTTCTGCCTTTTTCTCAACAAATGCTCCCCTGGGTCTTTTGCTATTCTTTCTTGGTCTTCCCATTTCCCCAACAGCAAAATAATAGATAACCAAACAGAATTAATTGAAGGAAATCGTAAATTATTTCACCATAAATTAAAGCATGAGGTTTTATGAACAGTGATATAGAAAAACCAAATTATTCACCACAATAAAAAAGAAAGAACAAACCTGAAGCAGAGTCGGACAGACAAGCGCTTGAATCACAGGTCACCACCGAAAAATGATGGTAAACCGCCGACAATTTGGGCTCCGGGCAGCACTGCCTCTTTTGGAACTAGGGTTCCGTCTGGAGACTTCTCTATTCCCGAACAACAGGGCATCGGCCGGTGAGGTCACTACATGCGTCGACGTGGCGCGGATTCGGCCAGTAGGGCGTGGAGGCAGTGGTGCGGTGGTTCAGAGATGAAGGGAGTTGCTTCGTGAGGGTCTGTTTTTTTTTCTCTTCCGGTCACAATTAATTGATGTTTTCACAAAAAAAGAAATTTTTTTATATATATACTCCCATTAAAACCGAATTTGGGAGATTCATTTTCAATGAAAAACAAAACCTCCAAATTCAGTTGTTAAGGAAAGTAAAATTTCAAAATAAATTCCTCTTAAATGAAATATAATTTGTGGAATTCATTTTCAAAGGAAAACGAATTCCCCAACTTCGTTTTTCAAGGAAATTTTTTTTTTTTTAAATTTCTTTTCAGAAAACAAAGATGCCAATTTCATTTTTCTTAGAAAACGAATCTGGCCTCTTCGTTTTCTATAGAATGAGAATGAAAAAAAAAAAAAGAAATTATGTATTTTGGTAATTTTAAGCCCCTATAAAAATATTGGGGGAAAAAAATCCTACTTTTAATTATTAATTACTATTTATGGGTTTTTTCTCCCAATATTTAAATAGGGGAGGAAAATTACAGAAATAGTCAAAAACAAATTTTCATTCCCAATCTACATGAAACGAAGAGGGGGAATTCGTTTTTCCAAAAAAAGAATTTCCCATCTTCGTTTTTTTTAAAAAATAAAAAGAAAAAAAATTTGGGAAAACGAATTCTGTGTATTTGTTTTTAATGGAAATAAGGGGCAAAAAAAAAGGTAGAAGAAGTAGTCGTCAACTTTGGAAAAAAAATAAAAATCAAACGCAACTTTCAAAATTACGCAGACCGAACCTATTCTCCGGAGCATCGCCGCTTGCGCCCGATTCTCCAAAGCATTGCCGGCCCACCCCGGCCCTAAACCGTGAATTTCGAAGCCACGACGCGCCTGCTTGACCCTCCGTTGAGAACCCCACTATTTTTCGTCAATTGAAGCATCTCTATTATGAACCCTAGTTCCCAATTTATGAGGGTGCCTTGATTTTCAGGTTTACGGCGATTTCTTCCACAATTCCGGTAGCCTATTTGACTTTGGTCACAGTATCCTTCCAAGGAAGGAGGTTTAGCATCGCCTGCGACCGATTCTACGAAGTAGCGCCGCCCCTCACGGCCCTAAATCGTGAAATCCAAATCCGCGCCGCCCTGAATCTCCGGTTTACCGCTACTAATTTCCGTCAATTGAAGTATCTCAGAACCCTATATTTGACGTCGGTCACAGTATCCTCCCATGCAAGCAGGGTTGTGCTTTTTTTTTTATTTTTTTTTTATACTATTTTTAACAATGTCTTTGTTTTTGATTATGCTTTTCTTTGACAAGCCTTGTGTAGTTAAAAGTTCAAATTACAGTCACACATTCACTGTTAGCAACCCTAAAAATGTCCACTCTTGCCCTTATAAACACCAAAACTTCAGTTCAACAGGCTGAAGCTATCTTTTATATTTTTCTAACTTTTATAAGTTTGTAAATCTTAGACTTACTAGTTGAGATTGGGCTGTGAGTTTTCTTATTATTGTTTATGAACTAGGTTGACACATTCACAGTGTTTCAAGGCTCTGTTTTTGAACTAACAAAGAGTTTAAATCATATGGTACGTTTGCTGCAGGACGATATAAGGTTCTGTTTCAAGGCTCTGTTTTTTAACTAATAAAGGTCATGTTCATTAAGATTTTTATGTCAAGCTTTGAAAAAATTAATTTTTTCTTCCATTAATTTGACAACTATGTCATTTGCTGTGAGCAAATTAATAGATATCATGGATGGTGGTGGCTACGCACTACTTATTACTTTGGTGTTATTCAAGATTCATAGAAACCTTATGATAGTGGCTGCACACTACTTTCTTCAAAGAAAGTAACATCAAATGATTATATACCAAGTTAATGAGTTTTCATTTTTTTCATGATAGAAGAACATTTATAGTTTCAACTTGCAAAACTTGCTAGATTCCCATATCCTTCCTTGTCTTCAAACCAAATCTCCATTGGACATGCTTCGCATACCTCTGGCTCTAGGTGGTGTTTGCTTTATAATTTTTTTGTGGGGTTTTTTTGGACAGGATCTTCAATTTAATATTGTAAGCCTGATAATGTGATGTTTGACAGTTTGATTCCCTTGCTAATTACAGTGCTGGACACAGTGTTAGACAATCAAGTGAGAAGTGTAATAAGTTGCCTTAGTATGTTGCTGAAATGACTTTAGTAAGCTGCTTAAAGTGAGAAGTTAGTAAGCTCTGAAAATAAAGAAAAGTTAGTTGTTTTTACTCTTTTCTTCATTGTTGCTTGAAACTCTTGAAATAATTCAGAATTTCATTTAAAAGTTTGCTGTTGTAGAACTTCCTTTAAAATTCTAAATGCATTCATGAATATATCGAACTTATGGAAAATATGATGAAAAGGAAAACAATTGCAATAGAGCTCAAATGGGGGCAATTCACTTGAATTCAATGGGGTTGAGGATTAAAAGGTTAAATTAATTAGATTATTCAGGAGTTATTTTGCACTTTAGATTACTGGGTATGCCTTCTGATGCTTAGAGATGGTTATATATTGCTATATCGTTTTGTGGACTGTTTTTGAATTGGAATTCTTGCTTTTGATTTTTTTTTTTTTGTTTCTGTACTATTTTTGAACTGGAATTCTTACATTTGGTCTATTTTAGGTGTTCCAGACTGTTTTTGAACTTGAATTCTTACATTTGGTCTGTTTTTCTGTTTTGTGGATTGTTTGTGAACTTGACATTTTTTCCTATGCTGTTTTTTATTTTTTCTGGAATATTTTTTGAACTGGAATTTTTTTCTGGATATTTTTTATGTTTTCTTGACTGCTTTTGAACTGGAATTCTTACATTTAGGCTGTTTTTTGTTTTCTAGACTTTTTGGCTGGTGGTACAGTTCTATAGCATTGAAATGGTAGGGAAATCAGTCCGATATCGTTCACTAACTTTTATTTTGTTGCACTGTTGGATGTTTACTATTACATATTTGTATATCCGAAACATGCTTACTATTTGTGTTAGGGTGAATTACATTTACCTCCCCCGAAGTTTGCCTAAATAACAAATGGATCTCTAAGGTTTCAAAAAATAACATCTCAGTCCCTTAACCACCCAAATTTGGAGTCCAACACTGTTCATCGTCTTCTTCCTTCTTCTTTTTTTTTTTCTTTTTTTCCCCTATGCAAACCCTGGACATCACCTTCTAGATAAAGGACAATTTAGAAGGACAATTTAGAACCGAGTATTCACATAAATTGTCCAGGGTTTGCTTCTTGTTCGCTTCTTGAACCTCTTCATCATCTCCTTTATGTCTAAATTGTCTACTTCCTCTCTTTCAATACTTAACTTAATGTAGCAGTAGGAAATTGCATGAGAAGCAGCACAAGAAGGTGATGTAGTATTGAAATTGCAGAACCGATGTAGATATTGAAAGAGAAGGGGGAAAAAAAAAAAAAAAAAAAAGAAGAAGGAAGAAGACGATGAACAGTGTTGGCCTCCAAGTCAAGGGATGAACAGTGTGGCCTCCAAGTTAAGGGACTAGATGTTATTTTCTGAAACTTGAGGGATCCATTTGTTATTTCAGAAAACCTAAGGGGAGGCAAATGTAATTCACCCTTTGTGTTACTTTGTAGAAGTTATCATCTACCTATTATTGAATTGGATGGATGTCCTAGTTTTGGCCAAATCCTTAATCATACCCTTCTTACAAATCAATTAAGTGATTAAAACTAATTAAATGATTAAGGAAAGTAGCATAATGATCGATGCGTGTTATGTGAATACATGCATGGCCGGTTGGGATGGAGGCATCCACAAGACTTGGGAAGAAATGAATTAAAATAATTTTAGGAAGATTTCTTACTAAATTTTTAGTAAGAAGAATTCGTTTCTAGGAGAAACCGAATTCACTGAATTCGTTTCTTCCTAAAATTATTTTAATTTTTAATTTTTTTTTAAACATTTTTATTTTAGAAAACGAAGTGGTTAGATGAAAACGAATCTCCTCACTTCGTTTTTTTTACTTTGGGAAATTCAATTTTTTTTGATTATTTTGGTATTTATAGGCCCCCAAAATCAATATTGGGGGAAATAAATCTTTACATTTACTAACTCAATTAAATTATTTTTTTTTCCTAAATATAATATTTAAAACTTATTTTGTTAGTTTCTCTTTTTTTTTTCCTTTCTCATTTATGTTTCAGTTATGCGGTTATAACTAATAATTAATTAATATATACTTTAATTAATTAATATATACTTTTTATACATACATACATATATATATATACTGTAAATATAAATAATTATTTTTTCTTCATAAAAGAACTTAATAATTAAGTATATACTGTAAATTATATATATATATATATATCGCATGCACAGATATATGTGTACACATGCGTGTACTGTGTACTCACATATATGTACACAGTACACGGGTAGATTTATATATATACACTTGCGTGTACTGTGTACTTATATATATAAATATATATATACACAGTACAAGCATATATATATATATATTGTTTTTTTAAAACAAAATTATTGTTATATTTTCTAGCAGTAAGTTAAAATTAATTAGTGTAAATTCTATTTTAAAATATATCCTATGTTAATCTTATATGGGTAAATGTGGGTCTAATATATTAAATTTACGATTGAAACCAAAAACAAAATTAAAACCAAAATGAGAAGAACAAGCCCATAGTGTGTGCTTTTATTTTCATAAATGACACTGCAAAAATGATCGTTGCAGGTTTTACTAGCCAATTAAAAGGTTGGTGGAACAATTATTTATCTCCCATAAATAAGGAAGAAGTTTATGAGACTGTTAAACAGAAAGGGAATCAATTAGTTGAAAATGTTGTATATACATTGATAGTAATCATTCTGGAATATTTTACAGGTAGAATTTCAGATAATAATAAAAATATTCGTCATTTGCTTCAAAATCTTAGGTGTAAAACACTCTCTGAATTTAGATGGTATAAAGATGCATTCCTTAATAGAGTCATGGAATTGCCTGAGAGTAATAGTAGTCATTGGAAGTTAAAATTCATAGATGGCCTCCCCAGTTTATTTGCTGAAAGGGTGACGAAAGCCCTAAGAAAAGATAGAATTACAATCCCTTATAATGATTACACATATGGTAGACAAATAGCAACTTGTGTGCAAGAAGGTTTATCATTATGTAATGAAATAAAATTAAATCAACAAATTAAGAGTCAAAGATTGACAGAAAGAAGTCAATTAGGACATTTTTGTAGTCAATTTGGAATGGAAATTCCATTTCCAAATAAAAAAATCTTATAATAAGAATAAGCCTGAAAAAATGTTTGGGAAGAAAAAATATTATAAAAGAAAAAGAGAAAATAAATTAGAAAGGAAAAATGATAGAATTGCTAAGAAAAAAGATAAAAAGGATATTAAATGTTTTAAATGTGGAAAAATAGGCCATTATGCAAATAAATGCAAATTAAAAAAGAAAATAAATTCTTTAGAAATAGATGATGATCTAAAAGATAAAATATCCAAAATATTATTAGAAACAAGTTTTAGTTCTGAATCAGACTTAGAATATGAAATGAATTTTTCAGAAAATGATTTATCAAACGAATCATGTTCTGATAATGAAAATTGTGTTTGTAATCAAGAAGGTTCTTGTTTAAAACAAATTGAGGAAACTTCTGAAAATGAAAAATTTTATAAAATTATGTCTCAATTTAAAGATATGAATATAAATGTTTTAACAGATAATAGTTTGTTAGAATTTTTAAAACATATTAAAGATTCTGAATTAAGGTCAAAAATAATTGATGAAATTCAAGACCTTCCTTCAAGTAGTAAAACTAATAATAATGATTTTGAAAATAAAATACATAATGATCCATATTCTATGTTAGAAGTTCAAAAATTAATAAAAGAAAGGAATAATAGTTTAACTTCAAATACTTCAATAAATGATTTAAATAATGAAGTAAGAATTCTTCAAAGAGAATTCAATTTCTTAAAAATGAAAATATTGGTTTTGAAAGAATTTCTAAATTAGAAGTAATGAGAAAAGGAAAATAAATAATATCTTTTCAGGAAGAAAAACCACCAGATGGTGAGGATCAATTTTTAGGATCTTTAGATATCATTACTACTCAAAAGTGGTATACAAAAATTGTGCTTTTAATAGACTAGTTTTCAAATTGAATTAACTGCATTAATAGATAGTGGTGCAGATATAAGTGTAATACAAGAAGGAATAATACTTACAAAATATTTTCAAAAAACTACTCATAGTTTAAGGCATGTTGGAGGGAAAAAATTAGATATTCAATTTAAACTCCCTAAAGCATATATTTGTAAAAATAAAGTTTGTATTCCAGAAAGTTTTTTATTAATTAAAAACATTACAAATCAAGTTATACTTGGTACTCCTTTTTTGAAAAAGTTTTATCCTATTTATCATATAGATTCTAAAGGATTAAAAGGAACTTATGAAAATAATCAAATAAATTTTCAATTCATAATGGAACCCTTTTCAAATGTATTAAATACTATAAAAGAAAATATTTTTAGAAAAAAAGAATCAATTGAAAATTTTAAAATAGGAAATTAATGTTTTAACAATTGAAGAAAAACTTCAAAATCCTAAATTACAGGATAAAATAAAAATGATAATTAATAATATCTCATTAGAAATCTGCAATGAACATCCAAATGCATTTTGGAATAGAAAAAAACATATTATTAGTCTTCCTTATGAAGAAGATTTTGATGAAAAGAAAATTCCGACAAAGGCTAGACCTTGTCAAATGAATTCTGAATATTTAGAATTATGTAAAAAAGAAATTCATTCTCTTTTACAAAAAGAATTAATTAAGCCTTCAAATTCGCCATGGTCATGTACAGCATTTTATGTCAATAAGCATAGTGAAATTGAAAGAGGAATACCTAGATTGGTAATTAATTACAAACCTCTTAATAAAGTATTAAAATGGATTAGACATCCAATCCCTAATAAGAAGGATTTGTTAGATAGATTATATGAGTCAATAATATTTTCCAAATTTGATTTAAAATCAGGATATTGGCAAATTTAAATTAATGAAAAGGATCAATACAAAACAGCATTTAATGTCCCAATTGGACATTATGAATGAAAGGTTATGCCTTTTGGTTTGAAAAATGCTCCTTCAGAATTTCAGCAAATAATGAATGATATTTTTATTCCTTATAGTGAATTCATTATTGTTTATATTGATGATATTTTAGTATTTTCAAAAGATATTGAAACCCATTTTAAACACTTGGAAATTTTTAAAAAATTAATTGTTCAGAATGGTTTAGTCATATCTAAGTCAAAAATGAGTCTATTCCAAATAAATATTAGATTTTTGGGTCATAATATTGAAAAAGAAAATATCATTCCTATTAATAGAAGTATTGATTTTGCTTCAAAATTTCCAGATATAATTACAGACAAAACTCAATTACAAAGATTTTTAGGAAGTTTAAATTATATTTCTTCTTATTATAAAAATCTTAATGAAGATACTGCAATACTATATGATAGGTTGAAACAAAATCCTAAACCATGGTCGAATAGTCATACAGAAGCAGTTAGACGAATTAAGTCTAGGGTTAAATTACTATCATGTTTAATGATAGCAAACCCAAATTTGGATAAAATAATAGAAACTGATGCTTCAAATATAGGATATGGAGGATTTTTAAACAAAAATCGAAAGAAAGCAAACAAGAATTAGTATTTGAATCATAGGATTGATTCCGGAATCAATCCTATGATTTCTTGGTTTAACACTATTTTTCTAAAAATGGAAAAACTGAAAATATTTCAGAAAAAAGAAAATATCAAGAATAAAATGAAAACTGAGGTGAAATTACCGTCAAATTTAGATCTTCTTTCCAAATGAACAATTCCTTATGTGGAACCAAAATTAATTTATCATCAAGAATTTTTTAATAAAATTGGATTTAAACAAATTTGTAAAACAACTGAACAATCTCTTGCTATTCAAGATGAGGATACTATTGTTACACTTCTTAATGAAGAAGATTTAGATTCATATCGTTTCAATTATAAATTTTTACATATAGGTTTAGTGCAGATTGCTTTTAAACCATTAACTCTGGATAATGTACCAGAAAGTTTTATAGCAACTCTAAGAGATGCTAGAAATAAAGTATGGAGAAAATCTATAATTGGAGTAATACAATCCAGTCTAGCTCATGGTCCAGTCTATTTTAATGTTCATCCAAATTTTCAATTATCTTTAACTGATAAAAATATTTGTAAAGCTTTGACTTTAAATATTAAAATTGAAGGATATGATTATGAATCTGGCACAGAAATTATGTGTATATGTTATAGGATTTATTATAAACCGTTATATACGTTAAATCCATGTTATAAAATTAAAGAAAATGATAAACAATTGAATGAAACAATTCTGATAGAAACAAATTTTGATAAATCAAATATTACTACGAGAAGGACAATTAAATGGGATGAGATTCCAGTCCCTCAACAATGGAAGATGACGAAGGTCACTTATAGTGAACCTCGAAATGAACATAATATTTCAAATGTAATACAGACTCCTGATGGAGATGTGTATGTTCAGATGAGTAATACTCAGGGAATATCCAGATCTTCCTCTGTAAATCATTTATTTCTCCTTTTAATGATAATATTCCAATTTCTCATAGAAATTTTGTTTCTAATATAGGTGATGGGTCAAAGCATCATCCTAACTTGTCTTTACATTCTTTAAATCAAGTGGTGAGAAAAATAACCAAAGTTCTTTAAATTCTTTTCATACGGCTTTAAATAATAGTCATTTAAATTCCAGTATTTTAAGTGATGGAATAACCCATCATAATGCTTTAATATCTGATGAATTATTACGTGATGGAATAAACCGTCATAATCCTTCTACTTCATATCATGCTGATAGAAATTATATTTTTGATTATATTCCTCCTAGAAATTTTGCTGATGAGCATATTCCTGTCAGTGAGGAGAAAAATCCTCAGGTAGATTTATTATATAAGAAAAGAAATAATATTGTTCATGATATTAACAATAGAAAAGAACCGGAAATAACCGAATCAAAAATGAATTTTTCAGTATGAATAGTACAACAAAAATAGATTTTCAAAAAGGTTCTAAAGCTAGGGAAAAGATAAGAAATGAGTTCTTATTACCTAGATGGGAACTATTTAGAAAGTGGTTTTTCCAGTCATTCTCTCCTAATGAGAGAAATGATTTACAAAATGAATTTTATAAATTCTTAGAAGGAAAGAATATTTTATTTCCTTTTGTTCCATGGTTTATATATAATTATGTTGAACCATGTATCTCTGTAGTCGAAAGAGATTATAGATTACCTAATGGTAATATTTTAAAAAGTCAATTTCCTCCGCAAGGATCTTTTTCGATGGAAAAAGAAAGAATATCTATTAGTTTTAATGCTTTTTCAAAATTATTTGAAGAAGATACTTTGACACTTACTGTCAAAAACATAAATAAAATTATTGAACAACAGAATTATACAAATGTATATTTGATTGTTCTTGGTGAGCAAATAATTTCTTTACATGATAGATTAAATAAATTAATAGAAAAAGATACAGGGAATCTAGGTCCGAGTACTAGTGAGAATAAGGGTATAATAGCTGCCCCGAGTCTTCAGCCTCCCCCTGAAATTAAAAATTTTAAGTTCAAAATAATTTCTTCTGATTTAGAAGAATTAATTAATAAAAAATTTAAAGGTTTAAAAATAAATACAATGGAAGAAGAATTTTCTAGTCAAATTGAAAATAATCCAGAATATAGAAATATAATAAAAGATGAAATAAATAAAATAGGAGGAATGTATGGTAAAACAAGGTTTGCTGATAGGCCAACTCAAAGAATAAATTATTATAATAGACCATCTCCGATGGATATTCTTCATGAAGAACAAGAATATATTCAAAATAATAGTTATAGCAGTAAAAATATTTATGAATGGAATATAGATGGTTATACAGAAAAACAAATTTATAATCTTGTTCATAGAATGTTAATGTATAGTACTATTTGTAAAGGTAATGGTAATACTGATAGTAATATTAGTCATTGGAAGTCAAAATTCATAAATTGCCTCCATAGTACAAGCATATATATATATATATATATTGTTTTTTTAAAACAAAATTATTGTTATATTTTCTAGCAGTAAGTTAAAATTAATTAGTGTAAACTCTATTTTAAAATATATCCTATATTAATCTTATATGGGTAAATGTGGGTCCAATATATGTGCGTAATTAGGGGGAAAAAAATGTGTATGCACTCGTAAGTTAGATATTTTTTAGGTGTTTTTTTCAAACACACATACAAATATGAAACACAAACGCGCACACATATAAACTGATTTGTGTTTCTTTCGGGGACATTTGATATAAGCTGATTTGTAAAACAAGCACAGATTAATAGCTAATAAATATTTATAACTTACGGGTCAACTAAAAAGACATTACGTCTGACCCGTATCTGGTGCGATCCAATCTAACTAGTTAACTTTTATATATATATATATATATATATGTATATATATATATATATATAATCAAATGAGCAAATAAATAAAATTAAAATAAAATGACAAAGATAAGTAAAAGAAATAATTTTTAAATGTGAAAAATAAAAAAGGAATTAATTGGGAATAAGATGGGTTCCCATTGGGTACCCATTAAATTCACAATTATTCCCATTGGATCCTAATGGGAACCCATCCACTCCCATTAAATTTCCTTCGCTACTATTTTCCCTCCCACTTAGAGTGGTGGGAGTGATAAAGTTGCAACATGCTATATCAGCGCCACATCAGAAACAAAAACCTACACACTTTTATAAACCTATCCCCAGCAACAATAAACCTAGAAAAGAAATTTCAGCACGGGTCCCACTAATAAACACATCTATACACATTTATTTATGCCTATTTAATTATAATTTATTAACTATATTCAATTATAAATTTATTTTAATTTATTAAAATATTTAATTGCGTAAAATTACATAATTTAATAAATCACATAAAAAAATTATATAATTAAAATATTATATAAAATACGTTACATTTAAAAAAAATACATAATTAAAATATCGGACGAAAAATAAAAGTACTTAATTCAGCATTTCCATAATTGAAACTTAAATCACCAGCCTTGTTTCGCACTAATCTTTTCAACGAGCCTCTTATGAACTGCTAGTGCGACATTCCACTCGTATCCTTCATGAAAATTTCATATTCCTTCAGCATCAGCTCTTCTTCTTTCTGTTTCAGCTCTGCATCTTTCTGTTTCATCTCTTCGTCTTTCTGTTTCATTCTTTCCGAATGCAATTTAGTGAGTTGTTCCCACCTCTCATCTTCATCTTCATAAGCAACTTTCACTTTGCCTTTTCCCAATCTTTTTTCTCTTTGTTGCCCCATTGGGCGGGACCGAATCGAACTCTCTGAAGTATGCCCTTCCGATTCGGAAGTCTTCGACTTCTTGTTAGCATACTGATCCATTTGGAGAGGAGCGCATTTCTCTAGCTCTTTCATTATTTTTCATACGTGTATGTACTTGAATGTCTTCGTCTGGTTAACTGTATTCCAATGGGCTATGGTAGCAGCAAAAACATTCTGATCACTTTGACCACTAGCACGATTGCTGTAAAAATTGTTGTAGACTCCCGAGAAGGCAGTAACATCAGGTATAATCCCATAGTAATGTGATTTAATTGCAATACCAGATCTTGTGGCCGTACCTTTCTGTCGATTTTCATTATAATAAGTACCTAGTTTTTCCCAAAACTCCTTATTCTTCTATGCATTGCCAACCTTCAAGCAATTGCTGATGGTGCCCCAAGCTTGTGCAAGACAACTTTCTTCGTCGTGTCACCATGGCCTCTTTGCCTTGCTGCTACGTCGACCTTTGTTTTCATTGTCGTCGGCGGAAGTGTTCTTTACACCGGGTTGTGAAGAGTGTGGTAGGAACTATTGCGCTGCGACAAATGGAAATGAAGAACCTATCTCCCTATTGGATGAAGATTCTCTCATGCTCAAACGTCCAAAATCGGGGGACGGCTGTGGTGGTGGTGGATACATAAACGCTTGAGAATGTGACATCCCAAAGTGGCTACCCATTGCTCCAAAATTGGAAAAATTCTGTGGAAAAAAATTATTGGTATGGAACTTGTAAAAACTGGGGATTGGGAGAAGATTGGAGGTTGGAATTTTGTGAGCTCAAATTTCCTTGCGTATTTGGCGAGCCAAAAAAATATGGGAATGAGCCGGGATTATTGTGATAAAGAATTTAGATAAGGAAGACAATGGGAAAAAAATATGAAAATGAAATTTTCTAATGTGAAAATCAAATATATAAACTTGATTGGGGAGATGAATGATTTGGATGAGAAGTAGAAGAATAATAGAGTGGATAGTTATTTATAGGAAAATAAAGAGAGTGAAAGAAAAAGAATGAAAAATTAAAATAAAAAAAATAAAAAAAAAACTAACGGCTATATAGCGGTAAAGAAAAGAGAAAAAAAAAATCACATACACAACAGTCAGTAAAGGAAGAAAAAAAAAACAAAAAAAAAAAATGCATCACACACACAACGATCGGTAAATGAAAGAAAAAATAAATTTAAAAAAATTAAATAAGGGCTGGTGGTCCGTTCCTTCCACTCGTGCATGGGAGGAACATGCGCGCTGCACTCTCCTCGCAGGTGGGGCCCGCAAATTAGCACAAACCTAACTCTTGATTTCAAAAGCTGGGTTTGTGACGTGGAGATTTGGAGTGAGAATAAGCCCGCAAACTAGCACAAACCCAACTCTTGATTTCAAGAGCTGGTTTTGTGATGTGGAGGTTTGGAGTGAGAATAAACCCACCAAGCTGGGTTTAAACCCACTCCAAACCCACCACTCCCACCCCCCTTAATTCCCATTGAGAAATATTAATGGGAATTTCCCTCCCAATAAATAGAGTCCCACTGGAGTCTCAATGGGATTGGGAATTTTTGCCACCTCTACATATTATATTTATTTTGAAGTGTTTGCCAAATACCAATTATGCTAAATGGTTGGAACCCAAAACAAAGCCCCTTGTTTCCTTTCAGTCCAAAAAAAAGAGAAAAAAAAAACTTTGAAAACTTTTAAAACAAGTTTTTGTCCTATGTCTCCCCTCCTCCAGTCGTCATCTTCGTCTCCTCCGCCTTCCTTGCGCCGCGCAATTTTTACCCTCCTCCTCTGGTCGTCATCTTCATCTCCTATGCCTTCCTTGCGCAGCGCAATTTTCCCCTCCTCCTTCGGTCGTCATATAGATCATTCAATTCATTTAAATTTGTCAATTCGAGTTGTTAGTTCAAGTTTTTTTCTCTTGAATTAATTCTGTTCCGTTATTCTGTTTCGAAAATTCAAAAGCGATTGTTTCAAGATGGAAGTTTTGTGGTTGTAAAAGTTCTTGCCGTGAAGCAAGAATCAAGAAAAAATTTCAGGTAGTTAAATGAATTTTTTTTTTTTTTTGGCAGAATTAGATTTGGAGTTTTGATATTGTTGGTATTGGGTGACTGTGTTGCAAATTTGGGTTTGTGATGGTGGTGTTGGGGTGAGGGGAAGGGGAGGTGGTGGTGGGTTTGTGAAGGTGGTGTGAGGTGAGGGGAGGAGGGCGGCGGCGATGAGTTTGTGATGGTGGTGCTGGGAGGATAGGAGAGGGGTGGAGGGCTATGGTGGGTTTTTTTGTGGTGGTGCTTGGGTGAAGGGCGGGCGGCTAGTTTGTGGTGGGGGTGCTTGGATGAGGAGAGGGGAGGGGCCGATGGTGGTGTTCAGGTTGAAAACTAGTTTTGAAAACCAGAAAAAAAAAATTTTAAAATGCCAAACAAAATTTTTGAAATCCGTGTCTGAAAACATGAAAATCTGATTTCAAAATCCGACTTGAAACCTAGCAAAAGAGCATGCCCAAAATCTCCCAGAACAGATTTGGGCCAGGCAGAATCTCAAATCCTTCCCTTCCCTTTCAGTAACGACGATCGAACGGAGACTTCAAAAAGAATCAAATGCCAAAAAATTATACTCACCATTGTGCTTCCAATTACAAAAATCTTTATATCTTATTCAATATTCACTTTGACTACCATGACGAAATTCTATTTGCTCCTACAATCTTTTCAACATGTGAGGACCGTAATGTTCCTATTAACTTTCAAAATAACAGTTCAATATCTAGCAAACTCTTTAATGGCAACTTGTAAAAATATTTGAGACACCATCTGCAATTACCTACCTAAAATAACCTTTTCCTAGTACAACTCTCAACTAAAAAGTACTTCCTTTAAATTAACCACCCTATAGCACAAAAGTAATCCTTCTTCTTTTACCCCAGAGATCCCAAAGCTACCTTAAAATTAATGAAGGCATCTCCACCAGTAGCAACACCCTGCAGTGACATGGGTAGACCAACATCAAACGTTCCGCGGGAGTCATTCTGCATATAGCCATCGTGTCAAAGGATCTCAATGGACATCATCACCGGCTAATGGCACGACTCTCATACAATGATTGTACTACAATGACTCACCAGCTTATTGACTGTCATCCCAAGGAATCTGCATTTTTCTGCCAATCCTTGATGTTTAAGCACAGGATGCTTCATGGAATGAAGGGTAGCAGGAATATTTCAATATACAGTAGTTCAATCGTTCAGCTAAAATGACAAGACATCAAATTCATATTTCTCACACAAGTGCCACCTCATCCACCTGGAAGTATTTTTAGAAAAATAAGTCTACAAATATATGCTTGATGTTACAGGTCACATTCTATGTACTGTTACCTGATTTTATTATGTAGTTATGACTTTGATCCCTCACCCATTTTCCCTAGGACCATAACTTCCCATCAGCCAAAACAAGCAAAATCATATTCCTAAAATGAACCCCCACTCCACTACCCTGAGGCTTTTCCCTCCTGCAGCCCCCATATACAGCATTGTCCCATTAATGTGGCATAGCCGGGAATTAAAAAAGCGCTCAAACAGCAGGGATCACAAATTCTAGCTTATAACCTAACTGGTATTCAAATTTTTTCCAAGTATTACAACTGAAGAACTGTTTCCCGATAATATAATGAGTGTTAGCAAGCTTTAACTTTACTATTGAAAGAATTATTTTAAACACAATTAGCAGTCAGTCTAACATTATAATAATCAAGCCCAATTATTTTGCTTGCAAATTTATTAGACTTTATATATGCATCAACCTACTTCAGTCAATGTAAGGTAATACAACTGTACAATCACTACCTAATTAGGAGTTCTTTTTTAGTATTTGATTTTGAGACAATAAAGATTAACCAAACTGAAAATTTTCAATCCAAGTAGATGGACGCCAACTTTCTTTAGTATTAAAATTTAAAAAAATAAAAAGATAGAACACACCTGGATTTTACAAGGTGATCCAGATGCCTTTGACTTGGGTCATCAACGTCCCCCATACTTGTGTTCTCCTTCTGAAGTCACAGAATCTTTGCTCAAGGAAGCAACTTTTTTGAAAGAGAAGGCATGGCATGTTTCTTCAGCATCTAGGATTGATGAAAATGATTCATGTAATGGTTGCATTAGCAATGGTGTAATATGTTGAGCAGAAGCATTAACTTCAGATGAACCCAAGGTAGGTGACCTAGAAAGCAATATTGATGTGCTCTGTTTTGACTTTGAATCACAACCATTAAACCTCGCTTGCAAGGATGTCTCAGATAGCAAGCCTCCAATGCTCAAGGATATGAAACTATCATCATCCCATGGGAAAAGTGATTGTGAAGGGAGAGCATCATTTTCACACTTGACTTCAGTCCCAATGCCCTTTTGCTGGAAGCTATATCGATGGCATTAGTATTTCTTTGTAAGGACACTTCAGACACCAAGCCACCAATGCTTAATTCGGAATCTAAATGAATAAGCTGGCAACTTGCTTCATTATCTGTCTTCAGATCAGGGTTATCAGTCTTGTTTTGTAAGGATGCATTACACAATATGCCCCCAGAACACATATCAGGCACTGATTGAGCTATCAAAAAGCTTGATTTGTTATCAGATCTGCCTTCAGGATTCCTGATGTTGTTCAGTAAAGATGCTTCAGACAGCAAGGCTCCAACACTTATTTCAGAAATTAACTCAATTGGCTGTAAGTTTGATCTACTCTCTGATTTCTGGGTAGAACTCTTGATCTTGTCCGGCAAAGAAGCTTCTGATAGTAAGCCTCCTATGCTCAAGCTAGTCAAACTATCATCCCATGGTGCCACTAAGCTTCCATTGACATCACCCGCCTAAAAAATGCAAATAGTTAAGAAAAATGTCCTCGATTCACCTTGTTCTTTATTCCAAACTATCTACAATACCCTGACTTTATTCAGTTTAGTTTTACCACAAGCAACTCAAACACAAATGCACAGTTAATCTAAGGGTAATCAGTCAAAATTTACATGTAAAGATGAACAAACTGCAGAAACTATTCAATTTGCCACAGTATAAACATCTCTGAAGAGGATACATCTTTTAAAATCTTTTGAAGAGGCACAGTTCAAAACATAAGCATTGAATCTTGTAATTGTGATTTGAGGGAGAGAATCACAACAGGGAAGTAATTCATAACTGGAGGAAATAAATCAGAAACGCTTGCACATCTAATAGATTGCAATTAACACTTTAAAAAAAAAAAAAAAGAAGGAAAGCAACTCAACAGATATGGGCAGTGGCATCTGCTCTGTCAAGGCTACATCCTTTGTTTCATCCATGTTGATCGGGTTTCTGATCTCCTGACTAGCAATATTAACTTTGTTCACTTTATCACATGTCATATTTGAAAAACCCTTGCAATCTGTCCAAATGTTTTTGGATTCTGACTGCCCCACTACAGCCGTAGATGTAAAAGAAATCCCAGAAGCCTCAACATGAAGATTAGATACCCAGCCATACCTAGGAACAAAGCTAAAATGAGAAGCTAATTGACAAACTTCAAGACAATCATAAAGAAATACTCGATTCAGAAAACCTTAAGCGGAAAATTGTTGGACTTCCTAAAGCTTCATGCACCTCTCCAGCAGTAACACCACCACAGTTTGAAGTCCATCTACTACATGAGCTAATCCCTTTTAACCCCACATCATATGGGAAAAGCAAAAGCTCACCCAGTGCTGCATTAGAATTGCCCCATTTGGAATTCAGGTGTTTAATTATAGAAGATATCTTCTTCCGAAGACTTAGAGTGAGTTCCAAGAAAGGATTGTGGCCATCCTACAAAAGCGAAAAAACACATCATTGCTCCATATACTGAAAATTTTCCTTCATAAATTAAGGTAAAAATTTTTACCTTCTCCAATTCTAAACGTGTAGTTGAGTTTATGGGAAAAAGCTGTAATTTAATCTTGAAAGGAGTACTAGTAATTCCATTTTCAAGCTTCAAATCCTGAACTCCAGTTGTTTCTACACTAGATTGACCTCCATGCAGAAGTTTTTGCCCAGCTGATTGTCTGACACTAGATGGTTTATCCCTCGTATCATGTTCAGGAAGGCAAGATTTACGTTCCCCTGAAAAGGAGATTTAACGACAATAAAAATTAACAGAAATTACTTTTTCTGTAATCTCTCCCCATCTGCAGACACCTTTGTCATTAATGCTGGATGGAGTGTGGAGGTATTCAAGATTTCACAGGAAAAGAACAAAAAATATGTACAAAATATTAGCGAAATTCCTCCAAATATACTACGACATTAATTCATAAATTTATAGCCTGAGAAAAACGACAATTAGGAAATAGCTTCAATACAGAAAGCAAGCATAAACATACAAAATAGGGTCTGGCTTACACAAACCTTAGCCAAGGAATACTATAGCCTATCATGATTTTATCGTCATATCACCAGTTATTACCGCAACATACCGCAATTACAAGAACCCAAAAAGAAGCACATCACTGTAGTTAGCAAATCTAGCACTGTCTGGATCCATTCAGATCAGTATCATACGAGCACTTCAGCATCATTCTCTATTTTCCGAACTGGATTAATTGCAAAACTCATCACTAAACCACTTATTTGCAAATTTCACCACGAAAGATCTTTGAACTTCAAATAATGGTACGCCAAACGGAAATGGCGCAAAAATATTAATGAACACAAAACTAAACGAAGTAAAATAAAATCAAGTAGAGATCCTCGTAGGTGCCTAACCTGCTGCCTTTTCGCGCCGTTGATAGTTTCTTTTTGCACCGTTCTTCTCCGGAGAGCCCGTGACTTGATTCCCTTTCAGGGAGACATCTAATGCCTTTCTCTTCCGCTGGCCTGGAGATTTCATATCTACCTCATGAACACTGATATTCACATCATTTTCACAGCCATAAGCATCAAAATCTAATAACGTACAATTGCGCTGAATGAAGTAGATAATTCAAACCAAGAAACAAGGGGGAAAAAAACTAGGGTTTATGTATCCAACCTTAAAAGTCCAATTCATCAATGATAAATTATCAGTATCGGTTCACAATTGAATCTCGAGGCACAGATATTCGATTTGAAGTTTTAATTTCAACAAAATGATGAATTGGACAGAGAAAAACCAGGAGATGATGGCGGGAATAATTTGGGGAGAGCCGCCTTTCAAACTTTTTGATTTTGAATGCGGGAAATGGGAGAGTCTGGCAAACTTGCAATTTATATGAAAATTCGTTTGGCGGTGTGATCCCAATTTGGTTTGGGGTTAAGTTCAGATTGACTTTTGACTAGATGCAGCAGGTGTCACTGGAAATTTTATATGCATTGCAAATTGGGTAAATTACATTTACCTCCCTCGAGGTTTTTGCAAACTAACATTATCCCCCTGGGGTTTTATGAAACTATCAACACCTCTTGAACTGAGTAATAATATAACAATTATCCCTTTCTGACCTCGTAATATTACATTTGCTCTTATGTGAGTCCAAAAAATAAACTCAAAACTCAAATTTTTTTGTAATTAGGTTCCTATTAGATCGTATGACAATTCGACAGGTGATACTTTTGCCCTTAAAATATTGGATATGCAATATTTCTAAAAGTGAAAGTGGTGCGTGTCAAACCATCTAGCAGGTCGAATACAAGTTTTTACTAAAATTTGAACGTCCATGAGGTGTTGGTAATTTCATGAAACCGCAAGTGCATGTTGGTAGTTTGCGGAAATCTCGAGAGAGGTAATGTAATTTACCCTTAAAAGTTTGGACCTGTCTGATAACTGAGGTCAATGTTATAGTTATTTGATTAAATAATAATTTTTAGTCTGTTTGATATAATAAAAATATGAACATCCTAATTCATTAAGCACGATTTATTTTCTTTAAAAGAAATTAACCACTAAAAATTATTTATTTCTTATCGCTTAATGTTCCACTTAATAATTTTATTTCCAAAACTATCTCTCTTATTTTATTCATATCAATCTAACAATAAATTATTATTTTAATTTTTTATTAACATACCACAAATTAATTTTAATTAGTTAATTTTTATTTTATTTTGTATTAAAATTATTTAATAAATCATATATTTGACCTATTTTATAAATAACATTCAATAATATATTTTATATTTTTATATCTTTTTTTTTTAAACTATATATGACATTTTATTGCAAAATTAATATTTTTCTATGCATTAATTAAAATTTAATGCAATGGCAAAATTGTACATTTTTAATATGTCTAAGCATACCTATCAAACAAGGACAGGTGATTAGACATTTTGATTCAGATGCGAAAATTGAATTTTCAACATTCAAGTTTAAACTACTTAACTAATTTAGCATTATTGTTTCAAGTTTCAACATGCAACATTCAAATATAAGCATTAACTTTTATCAAATGGATTCCATATCCATACGATTGATTCTTAGGTTTCCGTGAAAGTGTGAAAAGACAGTGCTTCGAATCATTGCTATTTGACCCAGTCCTGATTTAAATAAAATCCAAGTATTTCGAATTGTTTGTTGACACGAACAAAGTCAAGGAACCCTCTGGGATCGATAAACCTTTTTGATCTTATTAACCAAAGATATACAACTTTGAGTTATAGTTATCTTAGCACCAATCAAACGAACCCTTTCATCTATATTTTGCCTTTCTACTCTTCATTTAATATTTTCAAACTTTAATATCAAAAGAGTGCATTGCTCAGCTTATCACGAATATTTGCTCATGTTATTCGAATAAACACGATTCTTTGAAAATTGAATTTTTCATCAATAACCTTTCAAAAACGTTACAAAAAATGACATTCCGTTTACTCCCTCCATTAACCACTAACAACAGCAAATTTTTTAGGGCAAAATCGTCCAATTTCCTTTTACTTTATCTTACCTTTCTATTATTTTACTTTTATTACTAAACAAACCCAAAATTTTCTTCTTTTTTTTACATATTTGTCCAAAAATAATTTTATTATATAATAAAATCAAAACTACTTTCCTGTTCCTTTTTTTTGGGCGAATTCGCTCTCTACAGAGACGCTATAGCAGTGCAAGTGCCGCTTCTTCTTCTCTTGCAAGAGAATTCCGAAAACAAGTTCTACATACTAGATCTGATTCTCAACAGTGTGAGGACTTCATCATTTGACTATGGATGATCATCCAGCATTGGGACTGAGATAAATCTCTTGACCTCATCATTTTTGCCGGTGTCAGTGGGTTGCGGCGGTGACTGGTGGCGCAATTGGGGACGATGCCCACTAGGTTGGTGGTATTACTGATGATGTTGGGGTTGAACAAGTATTTACTGAGATAGGTACAAATCAAAATAGCCAAGAAAAGTCTGAGTTGGTGCAACTAACTGCTGCGGGAATCTGACGGGATTTTGTTCAAAAGTTTTTATTCAGAGCCCAAAATTTTTTTCTTTTCCTTCGTTTTCCCTAATGGGATGGCTTTATTTTCAACCATAATGTCCCTTGTGATGGACATTGATGAAGCAGTGGGGAATTCAGGAGCAGTAGTAGCGTTTGTACTCCGATACGGCATCGTTTTGGGAGGCTTGTTAAAATCCTTTTATGTGACTTCTTTTTGCAATTTTCTTTTTCTTTGCTTGGTGATGGTGATGGTAGCGGCAACGGCGGCGATGGTGATGGTTCGAGTTGGTACTGGTGTGATGGGGGCACTGGAGTGTTGTTAAGCTGGTGTTGGTTGGGTGGGGTGGCAATGGGGTAATGGTGTTGGTGGGGGTGACGATGGTGGCAGTGAGGGGCTAATGTTGGTGGGGCAGCAATGGAGATGTGTGAGGTGGGGGTGGGAAAATGTCGAGGGCGGTAGCAGTATATTGGTGGGTGTGGCAGTTGTGATGAAAAATTGAATAGGAAATAATTATGATTGTAGTTAGGAAGTTTGTAATTAATGATAATGGATAAAATTATTATTAATTATTGAAATTTGGAAATACAAGAAAATTAGGGATAGTAATAATGAATGCCAGAAATAAAAAAATTAATGTAATAATGATAAAAATAAAAAAATATTATCATTTTTTTTAAAGTATACTAAAATTTAAAAGTTCTATAATCATTTTTTTATTAAACAAAGTAAATATAAAAAAAATGAAAGAGAAAAAGTAAAAGGAAAATTCAAAAACTAAAATTTTTAAGTAAGTCGGTAGAATATGAAAATAAAAAGTGATAAGTATTAATTATTAAAAAGTGATAAAGATCATAACCATGAAAAGAAATAAAAATAAAGAAAGTAATAATAATTAAAATAAATATAAATTTATTAGATTGGAAAATATGTAAAAAATAATGAAATATTGTGATAAATATGTAAATAATATAGAAGATTGAGGGTTATTTTATAAAAACAGTAAAATAATGAAAATGTAAGGCAAAGGAAAAGGAAATATGACAAATTTACCCTCAAAAAGTAGTTGTTAGTGGGTTAATGTAGAGGGTAGACGAAATATCATGTTTTGTTCCATTTTCGAAAGGTTTGTGATAAAAAAAAAACAGTTTTTAAATGATCATGTCTCTTCGAGTAACAAGGGCAAAGGTTCGTGATGAACTGAGCAATTCACTCATATCTTCCATCCACTTAAAATTTCTCTTAAATCAAACGTTGATTTGCGTACAAAAATTGGCGAAATATTTGACCTTATGAAACTCAAATATATTGTTGACTAGCCATTTGACCTTAAGAAACTGGTAATATCTTGTTACATGAACCAAAATTGTTACAAAACAAACAGATAATGGGTACTTTTGCGGCTCGTAAATGAAAATGGGTGAAAAGTGTATTAAAAAACAAAAATAGTAATGTATTTATATCAATCGAGGTTGTTTTGGAAACAACATTGATCTTGTTCGACTCCAATTATACTCGAAAATTGCCAATGTCGAGGCCAAATGTGAGTGATATTTGCAAACAACCATTTATTTATATCATTCGAAGTATCTTGAAGCAACACTTATCTTTCTTGAATCCTAACAGACTTGCAGTATGGCCAAGTGTTGGGGGCAATAGATCACCGACCTAAAAGATGACTTCAGGTACACTCGAAATATGGCTGGTTAACAGTGGGAAATAGATTATGCAAGTTCTTGGGGTATAGGGGTGTATTCAAGTCGAGTCAAGCATAGTAGCTATTTTTTCGAACTCGAACCAGAATATTTGAGCTTGAATTAACATTAACAATAAGCTTGAGCCCGAGTTTATATATATATATATATATACATACATACATTCATATATAAACTATCATATAATATTGAATCTAGATGAACTTACTTTTAAAAGGAAGTAATACATAAATAGGCCAACTCAAGAGCCATCCATCAGATTGGAACTAAATTTCTCAACATTGAGATGATATTTTAAGAACAAAACATAGCGAACACCTAAAGAATTGTGAAAGACAATCAAACTACGATTCTCATGAACGCGATTTGACCACTCTCACCATTCTCATGCAAAATTTTCTAAAAGAAGTACTAAATCCCCCCAGTGTATCCTCACCTCATGTACTTATGGCCACCCTTCGCCTTTGAAGGTTGAACATTTCTTATATTGTTGTTGAATGTCATATTATTAGGCTTGGAAGATGACTAGCCACCGGATTTCGAGTAATGTTGTTTCGACTTTCCATTGGAAGGAGGAGTCTTCACACCTGGCTTGTTGGATGCAGCTCACTTTGCTTTCATTGCACATGGAACATGAGATTCTATTGCAGTTTCCCATGGCCTTTTATGCACAGGCTTCTTATGAGGCACCAAATCTTGGACATCATCATTTTCATCCTCGTCATCACTACTATCACCTCCAATATCATCATCATCACTATCTTCACTAAAATCACTGTCATCATCATCTTCATCAAATGCTGACTTATCATTTTCTAGCTTCACATTCTTAAGAAGTGACTTTTCTGAAGGCTTGGACTTTGCAAGAGTTGCGCTTGTTGTAGCAGGCTTCCCAAACTCAGTTTTACCATTTTGAGCAACATCAACTTGCATATTATCTTCTCCTTCAGAAAATTCTTCACCATATGATTCATCATCAGCGACATATCCTGCCAGGTAGATTGTCCCATCCTTTCAGCCATGAGGGACCTCAAACTCTATGTAAAATCAAATCAAACAAAATTTGGGTACTTTCCTGGGCCGAAAGGGTCCCTATGACATACATTTTATCATCAACCTTCAGATGAAGGTGAGCCTTTTCGGGCTCCTGTCAATGTTCACCTCAGCCATAGCTGCTTGGAAGATATGAATAAGCATGTGATCTTTCGATTCAACCTTAAGTGGTTCTCCAACCTTAAAACTCCGTTGTAGAGACCAAAAATATGTGAGAAACTAAGAGACAACTACTACGGAGATAAGGTTTGAATTTGGGTAGAGAGAGGCGGAATAGCTTGAGCTTGAGTATTAATTAAAAAAACTGATTTTATAAAAAAATCACTATATAACATACTCGACCTTGAGCTCGAGTCAGAGTAACAGTAAAAAAATATTATATATATATATATATTCTTTTATATTATACAATAATATAGTATTAAATAATATATATTATATAAAATATAGTACTTATAAAATTGGAAATTTTTTTTGAAAAGGCAGTGGAGATTTTATAATTAGAAAGTATGATGTACTTTTTCCAAAATTTTTGATAAGGACAGTGAAATATTAACTAAAAATTACATATAAAAATATATTTGCATGGACATTGAAAATACTGTCTGATTGGTTGAAATTGTATATATATTATTACATCCCAAATTCATTTGTTAATGTGTTTGTTCGTTAGCTTTTTATGCTAAAATATGACTAATTTGTGGTTATTTTTGTTGTAGGTACTAAATGAGAAGAAGAGAAAATATAATAATTTTTAGTAGTTTCATTTATGAAAATTTCCAATTTTGCATAACCAAGTTTTAAAGGCCTCATCTGGAGCTACACAGCTCCAAACTTGATGATTCTTAATTCTATAGAAAATTTGGACAAAGGGCTAGAACTTTTGTGAAGATAGTTTTGGCCAGTTCTGGCTTCTTGATGCTCCAAATGAGGTTGAAAGTTACTGATGTCATGCTGCCAACGAGATTTTTCAATATTGAAAATAAATTTCCATACAAGCCCTGAATGTGATATTTCTTTTCCTTGTAGTCTTCCTTTCTCTCCTATATATATAACATTTCTAAAACTGTAAAACCTAATTTCTACCACTCCAATTCAGATTTTCAATTTGCACTTGGTATAGTTTCTCTCTTTGTGAGCTAAGGTTTTTGGGAGAAAGAGGAAGGTTAGATTAGGCATTTGGGGGTAAAGATTCAAGATTTGGGTGATTTAGGGAAGAAGTTAGGAGATGAGATGTTGTCCGCAAAAGTGTGACACCCAAAGAGGCTCCTCATTCTTTAAGGCTTGAAACTCAACAGCCAATTTGTTTGGTTAAATCCCATCTCACCCCCCCCCCCCCCCCCCCCCCCAAATGATTAACTAAGCCTCAACCCTTTGATTTTATAATTTTGGACCTCGTGAATTGATTTATATTGAGACACTTGTGCTGATTTGTGTGTGTTGAAATGTGTTTATTAGTTATTAATGTTTCTATCAATTATTTTTGAATTTGTGAAATTATGAGTAGCTAACCTAGTTGCACATAAGGTGTTTGATAGAAGTTTTGAGTGAACACTATTAAACTTAAATCACCATTAATAGAATTTGAGTGCTCTTTGGCTTTGATTAGATAAAATTGGCTTGAAAGGCTTTGAGCAACTAATCCTAATGACCCAAAATCCAACTATTACCATGGGAACATAGGTGATTGAGGGAATTGGATCATCTAATAGCTTGATTTTAGTTTGGGGTAAATTAACTTGCCGCTTACATTGATTACTAACTCATTACACACACACAAGTGAATTCATGGTAGGGTTTGGATTTTTTTAATTTTATGGGAACCACAAATATAACACTTGGACTCCCTACTATTATATGGTTTATATATTTTAGTAATTAATTCATTTTCTTTTCGTTTTCCACTCTCATTTTGTGAGTATATGTCATTGGAGTTTTTCAATAATTCATTACCTACTATCCTTGTGTATTCGACCCCTTAATACTACTTCAATGGGTGTATACTTGCACCGTTGTTGTTGGTAAGAGTTTAAAACTAGTATTGTATTGTGTTTATATTTTTATACACTCTTTCAACGCATCAAGTTTTTGCTATCCTTACTAAAAATTTTGTAAAAAGTACATCATACTTACTAATTTTAAAATCTCCACTGCCCCTTTCTAAAAATTTCCCGATTTTATAAATACTATATTTTATATAATATATAATATTCTATTATTGTATAATATATATATAATAAATTTTACGGATACTTTGGCTCAAATTTACAGTTATATACATATGCAAGTCATCTCGCCTATAATATTTATATGTGGCGATTACATGTTATAGTTCTAAATTATCCCACCTGTAATGTTATAGGTGGCAAATTCACATTTCATCATTTTAACATATCTTACCTATAATGTGACATGTGTCAAATTCATGTCATTGTTTCAATTTATTCTATTTTGTAATGTTTATGTGTGACAAATTGCTAACTTATCTATTTTTGGACAATACTTGTTTGTATATTCTATAATAAACGTCAATAAAATAAGGTGAACATGTAAATTATATATAATTAATGAAATATATCTAACACACAGTCACATTATGACGGCATTCATATAGGAAAGTGATATGCATTAATGGAAATGAACAAATATTAGTTATAATTTTTATAGCAAGTATTAAAACAAAATTTATTCTATTTAATCAACAAATTACATTATCTATTGAAATTTTGTGAAACTATAATTACATTTATGAAGTTTGGAAACTCTCAACTCCTTAACTAGGTAGTGAAAATAACAATTAACCTATTTGATTGAGTCAAATTATCGTCGTTTCTTATCAGTGAAAATATTAACAAAAACCTAAGGACAATTTTTGTTACTTACAAAAAGTTTTAACATTAGGGGGATAATGGTACTTTTGCAAAACTTCAAGGAAGATATATGTTAGACCCTATAATTTCTCACCCTAGTTTAACCATTATAATTTATATTTTCTTATATAGTTATCTTTTTAAATTGAATTTTGTATAATTATAGAGTTATATGATTTTCTTAAGAATTTTGATTATGAAAGTTTGTTTTCGAATCATGATGTTCTGATGTTTAATTTAAGGTTATGATATTGTTTTAAGTATAATATTATATTTAAGAATATATTCAATGAGATATATTAGTTTAATTTTGGAAATTATTAAATGAAAATTTAAAAAATTAGAAAATAATCGAAGTTCAAAAATTGCCTGATTTGGATTGGCTATAA
The DNA here is from genome assembly GCA_016801395.1 of Leptodermis oblonga. Taxonomy (NCBI): domain Eukaryota; kingdom Viridiplantae; phylum Streptophyta; class Magnoliopsida; order Gentianales; family Rubiaceae; genus Leptodermis; species Leptodermis oblonga. The sequence goes on from CM028753.1 coordinate 27,535,600, forward strand.
CCGATCATAATGCCTTAGAAATATGGGGGAAAAAAAATGTCCAATCTCCCTCAGAAGCGGCTGTAACCGAGGTTATTTCTGGACTTTGCCATGATTGACCAAAGTCAGAGCAGTTATTGCCTGATTTTGAGCGGTTAAAATCAATAGTCACCTAGAGATGAAAAAAATATATTCTTCAAGTTCCAAAGGTGGGCTACGACCCTAGGGTCTATATCCCACAATTTTATCTTTTCAGGAGGAGTAGAAGACGTTCCAAATCGTTCCAGAATCGATCATTTACACCTAATAAAGAACAAACCAGTAGGAAAAGGAATGAGAGAAAAAGAAAGGAAAAATAGGAAAGAAATTAAAAAGTCCAATTCCTAGACGTGAATCTTGATTCTAATCAGGTGGATAGGACCTTAGCAATTTCAGGAATAAAACGGTAAGCTTAAATTACTTATGATAACATTAGAATTTAAATTTGTGATGCATATAGAGTTGAATTATCAAGTTTTGAGTTTTGTTGAAGTATTGATATGAACCTTTAATTCTAGACGATGTAGAGATGTTATGGATTGTTAGAAATGTTGTATAAATATTATAGGAATGATTTTGAACAAAAGGAACCAAAGAAAAACGTGTTTTGAAGTTGTTTTGATTTAAAACGAAAAGCTAATAGTCTGGATCTAGGCAAGACTAGTTATAACCAATCATATTGTGGGAATAACTTATTTTCTTGGCTCAAGAAAATCGGCTACTGGCAATCTGTGATAGGTTATAATTGTTCTTTGAAGTAGAAATTAAATTACATCGGCTATTGCCACTATTTATGGGGGAAAAACAGCTCTTCGGAACTGAGGCAATTTTAGCATCGGTTATTGCCAATGATATTGCAAGAAAAACTGCACTTTAAAGCAGGAATAGGGGTTTCATCGGTTATTGTCGCTATTTTTTAGGGTAAAACTGATCCTCTCTTGAAACTTGAATTTTTGAAAATTCAAACTAAAATCCTTACAACTTCTTTTATAATCTTAAACACTTTACTTAATAATAAATTAGAATTCATGAAACAATTAGGAATATGAGAATCGTTAAGTACTAATAGAATTTTTATAGGCTATTGCTTATTTCTTGTTAAAACACTATTTTGCTATCATTAGAATCAAAATCCTAAATTGTTATAATTATTTGAATTTCCCTAAATATTTCTTTAGCGAGAGTAATTACTCTAGATTAATCTGGAAACTAGGAAGACCTAGATAGGTAGGCATGAACACTTAGAAGCCTAAATTCTAAGAGTAATCTTATTTTAAGGATAGAGTCTAAACTTTGAAATTTGAATTAAATGCAATCGTTCGGATACTAGTGAGCAGCCATCTTCATATCAGGGTGAATTTCTCTGAAAATTGATACCGTTTTAATGCAGTTAATATTTGAATATGAACTGGAGTCATTGTGATGGCATGTTTACAAAACTTTTAAAATTATATGTGAAATATTTTGAGATTTGAAACGTTCATTTGTGTTTATCTATCTACTTCAATGCATGTATAATTCTGAAACTTCGGATGAACTTTCTTTGTATACTGGAACTCGTGATTCATATGTATGAGTCGGATCCTTAACTAGTTTGGCCATGTATTCATGAACCAGCAGGGAGCTTGGTCTTTAAATCTTGACTGTTCATTATCAGTACGACCATGTATTCATGAGCCGGCAGTGGGCTTGGTCGTTGAATCCCAACTGTTCATTGCTTGGCACGGTTATTGAATTCATGAGCCGGCAGTAGTATTGGTCATTGAATCTTGACTGTTTGTAATCTCAAGAGATTATACATGAATCTGGGGCCAATTATGAGGAACATGTGATTTAAATGACATGGGATGATAGGAGATGAATCAATATGACAAGAATGTACATGAGAGAAATACCAGGAGTTGAATGAATACGTTATGAATGAACACCGAGATGATTGGTCAGTTCATTTATCATTCACATAGATCTTTGATGGCTACCTTTCATGCTCATATTATGTGTATATGATTACTGCATTGGAGGCATGAATGCTATGTGCTGAATTATATGCATATGTAATTATGCAACTCGGTAAATGTTTCGAAAATGGTGTCATGATTGTCATCTCACTTGGCAATGACTCAATCCATTTTCCTATTTTATTTTCATTTTATTTTCCAAATATAATTATTCCAGATCCTTAGCATGCGGATGACCTTGCTCACTACCAGTATTAAGGTTAGGACCGCGTGTCGACCGAACTACTAAGATAGCGGTTAGGGTTGAGGACAAGTACGTGTATGTTAAAGTTATAATTTTGAATATGTTAAGTTAATGATATAAAGTATTATGGAGTTTATATACTAGCAGTTATATTTTGTTTTGTTCTAATCGACATATGAGCCAGGGTGCGAACCAGACAGGCATTCGGTTAAACCAAGCTCTTGTATGCAGGGGGGTGAAACTGGGGTGTCACAATATATGTAATCTACCAAATTATGTTATACATATGTGTAACGTATCTCACCTGTAACATATTGGCCTTGCATTTGTTGAAGCTGAAAATGATTTATGGAATAGTCAAAGGCTCATATTGGGGAAGAAATTAGGGATATTTATTGGACTTTTACTTCATACAGGAAGAAGGGTTTTGTGAATGCTTTAGGGTATGTGTTTCCCAATTCACCCCACATATATTACTTAAGGCATTTGTACGCAAATTTCAAACAGAATTTTAGGGCAAATGAGTTGACCAAGTTCTTTTGGACAATTGCATCTGCCACAAACATTAGAGCTTTTAGAAGAGTTTTATAATATTTGGAGAATGCAGATCCAAAAGTTGGGGATCAAATAACAGTTGTTGATTGGTTAATGAATATTCCTCCTTCATCAGGGTCAATGTCTCATTTTGACCATAACTGCAAGTGCAATGTGTTTGTGAATAATATGAATGAGTATTTTAATTAATATTTTCTAGAAGCACAGGACATGCCTATAATTTCCATGTTTGAGTGCATTAGGGGGAATTTGATGCAAAAATTTCCTTTGAAGAAATAAGGAATGATGAAGCATGCTCATGCTATATGGTTGAATATACAAGAAGCATTAGAGAATCATACAAATTTGTGTCATTATTGCGTGACAATATATTCATGTCTAGGGATCTACAAAATTGATTAGAATAGAAGTACTTTTGTTGTGAAGTCGGCGATTACCGGTTAGACTTTTGTCCCTTCCGGTTGAACCGGATAACCAGTATATATATGAGTTCCAGTTATCCGGTTAACCGGATAACCGGTTATTTTTTTTATTAATTTTTTCTGTAAGTATTATTTTTCTTTTTCCAATGTGTGTGTATGTATTGTACTAGTATAATGTGTAATATATTTTAATATTTTACTACGAATTTTTCTAATTTTAAATTATAAATTTGTAAATTGTAATAGTACATAGTAACGGATAATGATATTATTTGAAATTATAAAACCGAGATCAATTATAATATGAACTAGAATAAGAAATGCAATCATTCATTTCGTGAATCATGATTCATGGAACTTCCATGTCCAAAACAAAAGTTACAAAACCAAATTAAAAATATAAAGTACCAATATAAAAAGTTTCGATTTTCAAAAAGATTAACCAAGATATCAAAATACTAGTCTAAATGTAAAACATTCAAGTTCACGAACACCTATATCCCAAAAGAAAATTTCAACTACTAGAACTTTCTTCATATCATCGCATCGTATGTCTTCAAACCACAATCCTGCAATTCAGATAATAGTATTAGTATATACTGTAATTATTAACACATAAATTTAGTTATTTAGGGAAAGAAAAGTAAAATTTGTGAAAATACCAGAAACAATAACTCACGTTTGTTCAACGGCGATTAATGAGGTTGCTAAGCAGATTCACTATAGATTATCAAACCATATGCAATCTTTCTCATTATCATCCAAACCTACGCAAAAAAAAAAAAACAAATAAGAAGTAAATTTAATTTAAAAAGATTAAATCGAAATCAAGATACTTTAAAATTTATTACCTTCTTCAAACTTGTGAAGCTCCGTCACATTTTCCTCGACGGTCATTGGAGATCCATTAGCTCGCAACCAATCTTGAGTGCAAATCAACACCTGAGCCATTCTAGGAGTCAAAGAACTTCTAAAAGTATCCAAAGCTCTACCCCCCTATGCTAAAAGTTGATTATGATGCAACGGTAGAAATTAGGACAGCAAGTAGATCGCGAGCCATCTGTGAAAGTACAAGAAACCTAAACCTATTTTCTCTCTACCAAGATAAGACATCAAATCCAGGTTTAGGGGGATGAACTTGTTCATTCAAGTACGTCTGCAATTCTGTTGTAGTAATATCTACAGAACTAGCACTCATTTGTTCATATTCTTGCTCAAATCGAGATCTCAGATTTTATGTATCCAATATACCAACAAAATTATCATTAATTGATGTATGACTTCGAATATTTTCTGATGAAGCAATAGAAGCACTAGAATGAGTCATTGAGGGATCTCTGCCTCCATACAATCGAGCATTATCATTAAACATTGTCTTCATTTCAGCTTCTGTGTCATCTGCTAATTGTTGACTAGCCTCCTTACCATACATCTTCCCAAACATAAAAATCAGATAATTCTTTTTACGTCTAGGATCCATTGCAACAGACATAAAAATAATCTTGTTCATCTTGTTTATATCACCCCAATACTTGTGATATTTATCCATCATAAGAGAACCCATTGTCCTAGTATCAACATTAGAATTTGCAACCAATCGTTTAATCAAACCATCAAGTTCACCAAGATGAGAAAGAACATCACTAGAAGTAATGTACTTAGAGCCGGACACCTCTAGAGTAACATGATAAAAATATCTCAAATAGTCACAAAATCTTCGAACACATACCCAATAATTTTTTGTAGGCAGTCCTGGACCATCATTCTCGGTAAGAGCTTCAATCGTATCAAAATTTCTATCACAATAAATGTTAAACACCCTTTTATAACTCAAAGCAGTGGTAAGCATCAAATATGTGGAGTTCCACCAAATTGGAACATCCAAGACAAGCTGCTTCTTGTATTTAATATTTTCCATTGCAGCTACTTCTTCAAATATTCTCAATCTCGAGGGAGAAATTCTCACATATTTTACCGCTGCTCTTACTGAATTCAGTGACTTGTTAGAAGTTTTCAACCCATCTTGAACAATTAAGTTCATGAACCAAACATCTAACATGTGAATATTCTCCTCGTAAAATGCATTTATGCCAGTTCTGAAATTTTTTTTTTCAAATAACCCACAGCTGTGTCATTTGAACTAGCATTGTCTACTGTGTGACAGTAAATACATTATTAATACCCCAATCCAATAAACATTTAGCAATTGCTTCACCAATATCATTCCCCTTATGACTAGTAATTGGAACAAAATTTAAAATTTGCTTGTGCATTTGCCACTCTGAATCAATGAAATGTGCAGTAATAACCATATAAGATGCCCTCTGTCTAGAAGTCCAAGTATCTGTAGTCAAACAAATTCTACCACATGTATCTTTCATAAAAGACTTTAGCTTATTTTTTTCATCCTTATACAAATCATAGCAATCTCTTGTCACGGTACTTCTAGAAGGAATAGAAAAAGATGGACAACACACACTCATCAAAAACTGAAACCCCTTTCCTTCGACAAATCTAAAAGGAAGCTCATCAATGATTATCATATAACAAAGACCTTTTCTAACCAATTTTTGATCAAACTTCCATGCAACTAAATTTGCTTTTGCCTTACCAGTTGCCTCATCCAATTCCTTATTTCCAAAAGCTAACTGAGATTGGACTGATTTTAACTCCTTATTTAAGGGGTTTTCAGTACACTTACCCATATGAGTATTCATGGATGTTGTCCCATTCTTGTTCATATCAGCACAATATTCAGCACCACAATGCAAGCACCTAGCTTTTTGAATATTTAGTTCTTTATCGTGAAAAGGTTCAAAGTGTTGCCATACCACTGATGTTTTCTTACGAGAGCCTACGCCTCCTCCCTTCCTTTTGCGCTTGCATTTATCATCACCCTGCTGCATTTCTACCTCGACATCTATATCGTCTTCAATGTTTATATTCTCACCGGGGATATTTGACTCAGATTGTGCACCTTGTGTAGCATTAAGATTATGATTGTCCATCTGCATGCCTTTAAATTGAAATATTATAATTTTTTAAATCAAAACTAAAAAGAAATATAAACTATTTATATATTATCTTTAAAACATAGGCACTGGCATAAATGCATGTTGAAGGAAGTTTTCATACATATTGAAATTGACAAGGAAATGACGTTTTTTTTCCTTTTTATTTTGGCAGCTCCTTTATTTCCTTTAATTTTCCAGTCTCTTTTTTTTTTTTTGTAATTAAGTATATTAAATTAAACTAACAACTAACAAGGGAAAAAAATAATTTTGAAAACGGGTTGAAAAAAGTGTAAGACAGATCATGCCTGGCAAATTTCAAAAATGAAAAAAGTCCAAAGTTATGTGCTGTTTTTCCTAAATTGAGTAATCACGCCAACTTCTTAAATTTATACATTAATTTATTTGAATTGGCAGTGTGGTCGAACTATCCAACTATCAAACTACTGTGATCATTCAACGCAGTAGCCATTTAATACAAATTCAAATAATTAATACCAGTCAAAAACCCAAAAAACGTCAATGCAATGAAAAGTTAAATGAAGAAAGACTAAATTAAGCTTACCTGTAGAAAGTTCTACATATCTGAAGGTTAAGTGAAGAAGAACACTATTTCTAACCTTTTTCTTTAAGTATAGCAATATAAATATTTTTACTCCAGTGGCAGAAAAAGGAAAAAAAAAAAAAAAACAGCAGAAAAAGGAAAAAAATAGCAGAAAAAGGAAAGAAAAAAAAAATTGCAGTAGCAGCAAAAGAAAAGGAAAAAAAACACAGCGGCAGCAGCAAAAGAAAAGGAAAAAAAACACAGTGGCAAGTTCCAGAAAAAGATTGTTTAGTAGAGCCAAAGTGAATACTCAGAAACGAAAAAGACACACAGCAGCAGCAGCAAAAAAAAAAAAAGACAATGAAGGCTCACAGCGCCAAATTTCTGGAATTTGTAAACGAAAAAGACACACAGTGCCACCAACTATAAAAAGACACACAGCGGCAGCAGCAGAAAAAAAAAATACTCACAGCGGTAGGCTGGCAGTGTTAGCTATAAAACAACACACAATGGGGAAACAAATAATATCTCAGCAGCGTGCAGTGCAGCCAAAAAAAACAAAAAAACCAAGATCCCAGTAGAAGGATATCATACAATAGAAAAGTAGAAAAGTGAACTCACAGTGAGAACGGCTCAGCAGTTGTTGCGAACTCACGACAAGCCTCTATTTTTGCACAGCCTCTATTTTCCCACACCCCTTCTCAGAGTTTTACACAGAAGAATCAAGAATAGGTGAGGTCCGTAAGGGATCGAAGATTGAATTTGAAGGAAGACGCATCCTCGTCGTCAATTTATAGATGAGATTAGAGGTCCCCAACTCATAAGTTTCCAATTTCCAAATTCAAATTGCAGTTGCAATCAATTCATAATTTCCTATTAGTTAGGAGAGAATACAGAGAAGCTTTCCAAATTCTTACGGAACTCAAGGAATCAAGAATTCTGGATGAAATCTACTCCTTCAAAAAAAAGATCAAGCGGCACATTCCATTCCAAAATCTACTCCCTATGCTTTTCGAATTCTTGATTGAACTTTCCAAATTCTACTCCCTCTGCTATTCCCCGTATGGCAACTTTTTTTTCCATCTCATTTCACTCTCACTTTCATTTTATAATAATTTATCATCAATTTCAATACACTTTTTTACATTTCCCAAACACCTTTTTACATTTTCCAAACACCTTTTTATATTTCCAATATATTTTTAATAATTTTAAAATCTAAAACACATTTCAAAACATCTTTCAAAACGCATACCATACGGGAGACTTCTTGAGCTTCCCAAATTCTTCTTCCTCTTTTATTCGACTTTTTCTTTCCAAATTCTTCCCCCTCTAGTCTGTTGTATCAGTATCATTGATGGAAACGGCCAATGGGTAGTTACTGTATAATTGAAATTATGTCGTCGACATCGGTCTCGTGGTCTAGCCGTTTTCATCTTTCCAAATTTGCTAATAATTTTATTACCAATTCCAATTTACCATAACATAAGCTAAAGTTTATAAATTTCATTTATAAATTCCAGAAAGTGAAGACTCAAAAAGGAAAAAAAAAAAAAAAAAAAAAGAAGATCGATTTCCGGTTACAACCGGCACACTGGCCGAAACCGGTTGCAACCGGACCGGCAACACTGGTAAGCTTGCGGCCAGTCAATCGGTTGTAGCTAGAAAATGGCGAACCAGCGAAAATCGGAACCGGTAAACCGGTAGACCGTTGGTTCGGCCGGTTGAACAGCCCTAGTTGCGTGTTATTTGTAAAAGATGTTTTAGGTAGGGACACAATTCAAAGACATGCAATTTTTTCAATACATCTCAAGCATAGATTCTATAAGTTTAGATATGAAATTATTAAGTGATTTATGCCTTTTCTTTTTTAAAATTGGCTAATGACATTAATACTTTTGTATTTTCAATTGCTAGGTCCTTCAAAATGGAGATGCTGCAAATGCAACATCATCCACAGCCGAGGGAGGTGTTGCAGAAATGCCAGAAATTCTAGGCCAAAACAGGGCAGGCGCCAAAAGACCCTTTACCGCCAACCGAAATGGAAAGCAAAAGCAGAAAAAGACAAGTGTTGATACCCTTAAATCACAGCCTTCGCAGCAACAGTTGAACTCCTCACAGGTGAATTAAATATAGCTATTTGGATGTTGATGTTTATTTGGAATTTTTATTCTCAACTAGCACCTCAAACCCAACAAGCTTACTCTGTTCGGACTAGGAGTATTAGTGCACAAAGCAGCCAGGTGAATGCTGAACTAAGTGGGAGAAATTCCAAGCCATCCACTATTTCAAATGTCTGGAGAAATTAAGGGCAAGAATGATGAAACCTCAGAAATCTTTGATAGTTGGATGCATTATATGTCTCATTATTTTAGTAGGATTTTGGTTCCTTGAATTATGATTGGGATGAAAACTTGTGTTTTGTTTATTGTGTGAATCATGGTTTCAAATTATTACTCTTATTGAGTGGATTATGGGATTGTTGGGATTGCTGGTTGTAATACTTAGTGTTTGTGATATTGAATAATATACTTGGTCAGTATTTGATGTCATTTTGTTAGTTTATGTTAAGTTGAACCTATGAATGGTTAGTAGGGGTGGAGCTGCATAGTAGCTTGGTGGGACAATTAATTTTTTCAAAATACTCCAATTATTATATAAAAATTACAAAAAATAGATAAAATAATTGATTTTGTCCCACCAAAAATTAAGAAAAATAGGGGCAAACTGTAAATAAAAAATAATTTAGTATTTAATTAATTAAAAGTGTGTTTACTGTTAGAATGTATACACGTATTCTTAATGACTTTTAAGTTTGGTAAAAATAACACGAGTTTAAAAACTCACTTGACAATATTCAAATGTAGTTATTTTCACAAAAAAATATTAATGTGGTATAACATTTTTTTATTTTTGTTTTTGCCCCATCTGACATTGGGGATCTAGCTCTGCCACTGATGATCAATATATAATGTTTTTTTTTTTTTTTTGCATCTGTAATACTGAATAGATGGATGATCAAGTTTTGTGCACTTTTTTTTCTTATGGATAATTGACACTTTTGGTCCGCTTTGGATGCAATATAGTTTGTTTTGGTCAATTTTTATGCTTTTGTAGAATTGACGCTCTTACAATTTTAGAATTAAAGGAATGACCATTATGTTCCTTTTTTTTTTGGTATCTACCATTTTATGCCTTACTTCATCCACCATAATATGGATGCTAACAGCGACAATAATCCTACTCCACAAATCAGAGAATCAATCTAACTGGAATAGAGAGCCAAAATCTCAATGTAATAGAGAACAACCAGATCGTACCAATTCTTATTCCACAAGACAGAGCTACAACACATTCAACTGGCCATAAACAAATTCTACATTTCTTTACTAATAATGACCAATTATACAAACAGGAACACGTTCAAAAACAATGTGGGAAACATACATACAGATTTTCACTTAAAGAAAAGAACCATAATTGAGAAACAAGTAAGAATCATTGACGCAACCGCAACAATGGTGATTGTCTTCATTATTCCTTATATGATGCACCAATCTTCCATCTTAACTCTCTGCCAGGGTATTTCTTCATAATTTACTGGATCTTCGCTGTAATTTATTTGATAGCCGTCTAGTGGTAAATTTCTATTTTTTGACCAAGAATTGATGACTTGTGTCGCCACCGATCAGATTTCACCAAATCGAGAGAAATCACATTGCCTCTTTTCGTAAACAAAATAAAGCATGCCATTCGTTGGCTTCTTGGACTAGGTAATTTTTATGGCCGCTTTCCTATTGGAAGCACAATAACAACGTTGGTACCTCGGGCCGCAACACCCATAATTGCTACCACTGTATGAATTAGAGAACACTATTGCATATGATGGGTGAGAATGAGGCGAATAGGCTCGTTGAAGAAGAAAAAAAATTCTCCCTTTTTGCTCTTTTCTGTCAATGTAGCCGATGAGAAAAAAGAATTAGATTCAGGGCTTTTATAAGTAATTTGACTTTCTATAAGTCATTTAATAAGCTATATGGGCATTTTGGTCACATAAAACTCGATGGGGTACTTAACTTGCATGTACATCTGCATTTTTCCCATGGGCCGTTAGGTTGAATGACTTTCGTCTAATTTACAGATTTCAAAAAAGCACGAGGAGATTATTCGTAACATTTTTTTTAAAACAACCGATTAAATGGATGGGGGGTTTGGTGACCTTTTATTAAAAGAATGAATTCAGTTTTTGGCCCTCATACTTTACAAAAGTTTAACTTTTGGTCACCACACTTTAAAAATTCCATACGTAGTCACTATACTTTCATTTTGCATTTTTTTTTTAGTCACTTAGTCAAAATCCCCCATTAAGTGACTAACAGACTAATTTTTTAAGGATATTTTTGTCAAAAAAAACCCAATACTTCTTTTGGTGGCTTTTGATCAAGAATGAATATTGCTAAAATTAAATAATAGAGATATATTCCATCTTTAGTGACAATTATAACTGTCGCTAAAGAAAATCCAAAAAATCTAATATCCTCCTCCCAAATTGGGGAAACCCACATCAATCCATGTCTTCTTATCATACTGTAAATTTTATTGTTCCTTTTTTCTTTTAAAGCTATTCTTCGCAGTTTCAATAATCTAATTCTTCTAAATTTATGTAAGATACAATGAAACCATTAAAAAATTCCTAAATTTCATATTGGGCTCTTAAATCTCTTATTCAAGGCATCAATTTTTGTTGCCTCCTCCTCTGCCACCGGAACCTCCACACCGTACTCGGGCTCCTTATCCTCACTTCACTTGTCGTCGGTTATGGCCCGGGCCATAAATTCAACCTTTTATGTGAGAATTCTTGGATGAAAATTGACCTATATTGTGACACGCTCGCCCCCACGCTGCCACCCCCCCTCTCCCCCGGAGTTGAATTGGAGCTTTCTGGAGGTTTTCTGAACAAGGTTGGAGCCTATCTTGTGTCAACCCCTATTCGGCCATCCCACAAATAGACTGAATCCGATAGCAATACTCACACAAACAATGCCTATTCTATTCCTCCGTCAAACCTCCGATACAGAGAACATCCCAATCCCAACCCAGATTCTGTAAATCCAATTCCTAAAGTTCACAGAAATCTTTCAATTCCCAAGAACAAGAAAAGAAGATTCAGGAGGAGGAAGCCATTGGAGGACATCACAAATTTGTTGTACCCAGATTCTTCTGAACAACCCATTCTTCTGGGCTCCATTTCTTCTCTTGTGAGTTGTTCTTCGTTGGCCCATGATTTCATTAAGTGAATGAAGAAATTCGTGGAATGGTTTGATGGAGGTGGACAAAAGAGTTAGAATTAAAAAAGAAAAAATGGGTTTGATGGAGGTTGTTTTGTTGGATCTGGGTTTGATGGGTACAAGAAGCAAGATCTCGATTTATTTCTTCACACCCGAAAAAAAAAAAGAGAAAAAATCACTTGAAGAAGAAGACCTAAAAAAATAAGAATAAAAAGAATAATTAGGAGTATTTGTTCTAAAAATGACGTCGTTTTGAAAGTGACCAAAATAACCTCAAAAAAATGGTTCCACTAGCCACTTGACGGAGCAACTTATTAACAGAGTGACAAAAGAAATGCAAAAATAAAAGTCTGGTGACTGCGCATAGGATTTTTGAAGTATAGTGACCAAAAAATAAAGGCAAAAATGCCTGTGAAAATAAATCCAAGGGGGACATATGAGTCTTACCTAAGTAATACAAAATGCAAAAGTGCAAAAGTGCATATGCAAGATAAACATGACTGCTATTCTAAACCCAAAAAAAAAACTTGTCTATCTCCAAATATAAGGGAAAGAGAGAGCATCAAAACTCACTAGACCCCTTGCCAATGGTGGCAAAGAAGAGTGACTAAAAGTACGTGTATGATGTTGAAGACTACCATTTCTTGTCCAAAAGTTTGCTACCGCATTCTCTTCCCTTTAAACATGCACAAAACCAAAATTTCCCAAAAAAAAGGTCGTGAACCCATCGCCTTCCTGAGTACCTGCGAAGCTCTCTGGGATCAAACCCCTCGCTGAAGAGAATCCAACAAAGATCTAGAATCTGTCTCAACCTGAATAGAAGTGTATAACTAGTCCTTGCATGCCAGCAAACCAAAATACAGTGTTGCTGCCTCGGCTTGGAAACTAGTCAGCGTTCCAAAAGAGAGTGAGGCATCCATGACTACATAACCGGTGGAATCCCTCAGGACAAACCCCCCCTGCTGGACCTAGGTTGTCTCGAGAAGATCCGTCCACATTTAATTTGAAAACCCCCAACAGTGGACAGATGCCAAGCTACCATCTGGGTAACCTTCCTTTTTCTGTACACCCACCAAAGAATTATTTCGTTCTCAAGCAAGAATGTGTAAGGTGGGGTGTAGGATATAAAAACAATATATATCCAAAATAATATTAAAGAGATTAACGCACAGCGGAATAAAATTTCTTTGTAATAACGAACAATAAACAAACCTGCACGCACACAGTCTGTGCTGCGCACCAAAGCCGAAGCTTGATCGAGAAACAACCGGAAGGCTATTCAGTTTCTCTCTGTATCTATCTATCTATCTATCTCTGTAATTCTTTGTATTTATCTCTGTGATTACAATGATTACCCAATGCCTCTATTTATAGGCTAAACTATCCTTAAATCCTACCATTAATCTGATTCAGAACTATTCCTTAAAATAACTAGGTTACCCAAAACACACACTAAACCAAATAGGAAATAGACAAATAACAAATCCTACTACAATTATAATTACATAATTAATACAAGTTTAGTTTAAATAATATTTTCCAACATGGGGACCTATTCGGAGGCCATAGATCCGTTAACTCATACAAAGTGCGCCTAAACTCCTTAGTCACTGCCTTCAAGGCTAGGACCACTCCGTTATATAAAGTCAGGTTAAAAGCTTTCCAAATGACCCATACCAAAACCATAGGTACTAGGGTCCATAGGGCCTTTGGAAAGTCCATACAAGAGGTGAAAAAAGAAACCACTAACCCCCAATTCAAAGACGCCCTATTTTGAATTGCAGCAAAGCCAAACACTGAGTCCAAACTTCATAGGTCCATGGACATTGGAAAAAAAAGGTGCTCGAGGACTCCCTCATTGTCACAAAACACACACTTTAAAGCCAAATTGAACCCCAATCTTCTCAAGTGTCATAAAAAACCTACAATATGTTCCCTAGACGCCAGATAAAAACTGATAGCTTCGTGGGAATGAAATGATTCCATGAATCCGGCATAGGCTTTCCCTCTATCCTCAATCGGACCAAATCATGTGCAGATCTTACTGTAAAGAGACTTGATGGCTCAGGCTACCAAACCAAGCGATCCAACTCCCCACAAAAAGTAACTTGGAATGACTGCAGAGCCCCCCCAAACCCCGGGGGTAAAATCGAGCCTCAAACACAACCTCCCTATTCTCCACAAATTGCCTCACTTTAAGAGTTGGGTTTACAATATGAGCAAAACCCACCCTATCCGCCAAGTGACCCATCTCCATCTAGTTAGAGAACAAAAAATTATTCAGAACTTTTTAAACTGTAGGGGGTTTTAATAACTTTTGTAGATTACAGGGAATTTTTGAGAAATTTGCTTAAGTTATTATATAAATATTGAAATATCATATGGAGTAAGAAGGATTCATGAGGTGTGTCTTTTGTACAAAATTCAAGTCAGTTATAATTTTGATGGTTAAAAGAAGACATAATTTGATTTCTCTATTGAGATTTATGTAGTACTAATCAAGATTTTATAAATTAAAACTAATATTTTACTAAAATTATTACTTTTTGTCCTTGACCAATGTTTCAATGTTATCTTTGTCTTTTCATTATTATAAAAGTCATATTGTAATACATTTAATTACTTAAACTTAAATTATAATACATAAAAAAGTATTAAAATAAAGAAAAAGTATATTTACCAATATTACAATAGAAAATGGGTTGATACGTGGTTCAAATGAGTCATGAGTCGTTGATCAACACAAATGAGCTAACCTGCTCATTTGTCATCCCTAATACAAATTAAAAAAAAAAATTACTTAAAAAGATGTTTAAAATAAAAATCACATTAAATTCTTTTTTTTTTCTTTATATATAAAAGAGTATAACCTGTGAGGAAAACGGGTCAACTAACCGAGTTAAATAGGTTACAATCACTGTCCCACAAAATGATAGGCTCCCCTTTAACCACTCATTATACGAATATAAAAATATAAAAATAATAAATATAGAAAATAAATAAGATTAAAACAATAATTTTAGTCCACAAACTTTATTTATATTATAATTTTAGTCCAAGTGGACTAATGACATTAATAGTCGATTGTTAGTTTGTCACCAAAATGATTTAAATTGTTTAAAATGGACTTAATTAGCTAGTTTCAAAGAATACGAATCACATTTACTTAAGCAAAGATTCTGAATTAAAATCACACGTGTTTAAAAAATTCGAAGTAGTTGCTTCATGTTTTGAAGAATTTTAGGATATATATTTATACTTTCTCAAAGCTATTATTTATTTTTTTTTTTTTTTTCTCTTTGAGTAATTATTTGAAGAGTTAATGCATTGGGATTTGACTCGAGTTGTAAATACTAAATACAAAGCAACGCAGTTGACTAGATCCAGAAATCAGATTGGCAGAGGCGCATGTGCATGAAAATGAAACAACGACAATTCAACCAAGCAACTTCACAAAAACATCAAAAAAGGACAAATGTTTAATTTATAATTACTAACTGTTTCTAAATCCAAGCCCCAAGGCAAAAGAAAGAGCAATTAATCCACTGAGTTTCGGATCTTAGAGTAGAAAAGATGTCCAAGAATTATGGCTTTTTGAACATCAATTCTACTATACCCAATGCATTGTAATTTGTAAAATAAGTAAATACAACATGCAGTCGATTCAAATATTGATGAAATGATCGTTTAGATACTTTAGTTATGGAGTTTTTTGTATTTTACATAAATAAAAATTATATTGAAAATGTAAAAGTATTTATAAAACAAATAATGTGAAAGGAAATTGTGACCATACATATATTTATTCTATTTCTTAATCGAAGTGAATAATAACTACAGCAAAGAAAACCTTTATTTCACCACGTGAGTTTATGTTATGTCTCGTTATCATATAAGATTGAGACACATTGTTTAAATTGCATTCATATATAATATGTAGTTTGGTATCCAAGTTTTGCAATCTTTTTAACTATTCTCTCTTCTTAGTTAATATTCATTAATATCTCTCTATTTTTTTTATCGTCTATGTAAGAGTATTCACATATTAAAGTCATCTTAGACTTAAATACCGCATCTAAAAATCACCTACGTACTCACGTGTTCGAGAATCTTCGCTATTTGTTTTCTTAAGCGATTGCATGAAATAATTCTCATGTATGTTATCTTCCTAACACATGCTACATATTTTGTTTGACAATAATTCTCGTCCCATCCCGTTTCACATCTTTTATCTTAATCTTAATTCTCAATTTATATATTATTTTTAATCCACATTTTTTTTTTTAACATTCCACACAATGTCAATCACATTCACCAAAAAATTATTTTCACAAAATTGCTAATTGCTCTGGCATGGGCAAACAAGAAGGACAGTGACAAAATTATTTTCACAAAATTGCTGGTTGTTATGGTATACCTAGATGAAGGCAGGTTTCCAATTATTGTGGGGCACCGACACAAAACGGGAAGCAGAGGTTAAAAAGTACGGAGAAGTTGAAATTGAAGAGAGAATTGTGGAAATAAAAAAGTTGCCCGTAATTCATACCGCAACCAAAATGTGAGTTTGGCGTGTGAAAAGAGAATGAACATCTAATTTTAAGGATTAAAATTATTATATTTGGTACATACAGAATATAATAATTTAAAATATTATATTCTCTACTAGGCAATTTAAGATCTCCTTAACGAGAGATTCATCAATTTTCGGATATGAGATGCTCCATTCTCATTCTTATTTTTGCTCGCCAGCACATTCAATGGGAATTAAGGTTCTCCTTGGATAAGGTGATGAGTCGAACCCAAATAAGCATTGTGAATCCACTGGTACAAATCAAAATCAATGAGCGGAATATTTGAGCACAATATATGTATATAATACAAGTATTTGATTAAATAAATAAATACAAAAAATCATACCGCATTGAATGAAGAGCACATGATTTGGAAATGAAGTCAAGCATCATGTTAGAAGATTCTTAAATATTCAAGCTGGTGAATGAAAGCCTCCGCTGCCATTACAAACTCCCCCACATTGCCCACATCCCATGTGGTGGACATGTTTAATTTCATTCCCAATTTCTACTTGTTTTTTGTCTCTCATTATTTTTCCCAGATTTTTATAAAATCTATGAGATATTATATTTAGGAAAAGAAAATTCTCTTTTTTTCTTCAAAGAACCCTTTTTAATAAAAATTATGATAAATTGTTTCATGATATAACTTGAAAATTTTTAGGAATAGCATTGTAATTTCTTAGACTTATATATAAAATTAGGAAATTTGAATTAGTCTAGATGAAATTAACGATATTCTTTTTTCATTTTTTTTTTAAAATTGACGGTATAGTTGTTCTTTGTGAATGCCGTACCTCTAGTATGGTGGAATGCAACCAGACTCGGACTCATTCTCTTGGAATTTTATTTTTTGTTTTTTTGACAAGTGATGAAAACTTAGGTGTCACTTTTTATTTTTTTTCTTTTAAAATATTTTTAAGACCGGTGGATTATGATTAATTATTCATTTATCAACAAGAGAACATGAGATGTATTCACTTTTGTAGTGTAACTCAATCAAAATAAAGAAAATTGAATATGCTCCTATTTTGCAGATCCTTTTTACAAGATAGTTATAATTTTACCGTTAAAATAATAGGGATGCATACTCCACTTTACACATCTAATCTATGAAATAAATTGTGAATTGTATTCTCTCGTTAAAAGAGTACACTTTTAAAAAGTATTTTTGTCCAATTAAAAGAGTTTACTTTGAATTTGTTTACATTACATTCCTTATTAATATAAATGTGTAGTTCACAATTAACTCTTACTTATAAAGTAATGATACAAATGAAAAATATAGTATCAAATTACTCATTTTAGTTATTGTATCTTACAAATCATAATAAGTTGTATATTTCTTAAAGTGAACTATTTAAGTGGGACGGATGAAGTATTATTTTTCAAATCAATGAATGTATGAAATAAATTTCCTTACTCTTACACAAATGCAACTAAAGTTTGATTGTTGTTGTTTTCTACTCCATCCGTTCTATTAGAAGGGTCCACTTTGACCAACGTATAACTTATTATGAGTATCAAGGTACAACAGCTAAAATAACTATTTTCACACAATTTATTCCATTTATATCATTCCTTATTAAGTATGGGCTAATTGTGGATCACACATGATTATATTAGTAAGGGTATGGGAGTAAAAAATTTGAAAGTGGATTTTTCTATTAAAACAAAAAAAATTTCTTTTCAAAGTGAACTCTTCTAATGGAATGGATGTAGTAATTTTTATGCTTCATTAAAAAAGTGGGTCTATATAGTTAGGAGAATAAAATAATTTTTTCTACATTAATACCCGTACATTGAACCCTCCTAAGACCAAATCTCAATTTCCGTTTCCCGCATAAAGAATAGTTGATTTTTTAGGCAAATTGTCTCCCCTGATTTTCTTGTAATTTTGCCGCTTATTTTTAATAATAGGAAAGCCAGCCCGTTGGAAAGAAAAAAAAAAAAAAAAAAAAAGCTGATTTTTGAAGAAAATGTCCATGATAAATTATTTTATTTTCTTTCCTAGTACTAGTATCTTATCCGCATTTTGACTTTTGCAACACACAAAGATACCATTTCCTTCTTTTTTCCCTTGCTGAGGCAATGCATGAAGAAAACTTCTACAGTATATTATTTTCTCAATCACTTTCTTCGAATTTTTTTTTTTCAAAAACGGATGACTGAATAATTATATTAGTATGGGAAATATTTGTTAGTAGTATTTCTTAAGTTAATTTAGAAAGAAATATGGAATTTTATTCTTCTTTTTTATGTGTATTAATTTGTTGTCCTAAAATTAGAAAGTAAGAGATTTTACATTGATATTCAAAAAAACAATAACACGGTGAATTCATTTAATGAAATAACATATTAAATGATGAGACATAAATAAACACTAAAATTAATCTTCGTTAATTACAAATTTTAAGAATTATAATTAAATACTGAATGTCCTATTTCATTGAATATATCCTTGTTTTCTATGTTCTTGTTTTTCAAACGTACAATGTTGTTATGAATATTAAAACATAATACCTAAAGTTAGTAATTTATCGTCATTTTTTGCCCGTTACACTATCTTTTTTAGTGTAACATAATTCAGAAAGACATATAATCACATTAACAGGATTATATAAGGTTAAAAAAATATATATATAGAAACAAGACTCGTTAATTGGGAGAAAAAATATTAAAAATAGAACTTGTCCATTAAGACCAAATAAACAATATTATTGACCTGAAGTATAATATGGAGCATAATTTTTTTTTCATTATTATAAAAAGTGCTGAATTTTGTCCAACCACAAAAAAACTCATGTATAAAGGATCACAGGCGTTGAATAAATTTTCTTTCAAATTGGTTCATTTACACAGGTTCGTTCACACATAACCGTATAAACTTCTGTTTGTAATTCCAAACCAACCAAACTCTTAAAATATTTATTTATTTTCAAAAGTTTCCTTATGACCAGAATCAAATGTTTACTATTAATTAAATTTTTGAAAAGTAATAGTGATATGCATATAATCAATCATTCATTATTAATGTATATCATAGATTAAATTCGATACACCAGAAGCAAAATTTAATGAGCGATACATAAGGAAATTAAACTTGACGATACTTTAATAGCTAAACTCATAAACACAACACATCATATGTTAAATTCAATACGCAATACATCAGAGAACAAACTAAATACGCATTATTTCAGCAACTAAATTCGTAATGCGATACACTATCTCCTAAATTCGATATACCAAAGGATAAAATCAATACGCCATACATGAGAAATTAAACTCGATACACGTGTTTTTATAACGCAACTATGATGTTTAAGATACTAAACTCAATTCACATGCGAATCTGATACATGTTTGTGCGATTAATTACTACAAATTATTGAAAGGCCTTGATTGTTTGAATATGTGATTATATTGGTATTTTTAAATATAAATAGGAGTATATATATATATATATACATTTATTCATAGGAGTGTAATGCGAATTTTTTCCACTAAAAATGATTTTTTATTCTAAAATTCTAAAAATAGGAATTTTTTTTGGGAAATTCCCGATTTAGTGAAAGCGAGGCTCACTTTCTTAGGAAATTGGATTTTGTCTCAATTTGTGAAGAAAACGAATTTCGGAAATTCGTTTTCTTTACAAATCGGCTCAGCGAGTAAATTACAAAGAAAGCGAAGTTCGCAACTTCGCCTTCTTTGGAAATTGGATTTTGTCTAAATTTGTGAACGAAACGAATTTCTGAAACTCGTTTTCTTTACAAATCGGCCCAGCGAGTAAATTCCAAAGAAAGCGAAGTTCGCAACTTTGCTTTCTTTGGAAATTGGATTTTGTCTCAATTTGTGAACGAAACGAATTTCTCTGATCCTGTCGTGCTCCGAGCTTGATTCCTTGCCTCTGTGGGCACTGCCCTTTGGGTTTTACCCCAAACACCAAATGAGCGAGCCCAATGTTTTTGAGCAAAATACTTCTCATCATAATAGAGGATCGGAGAGGGATGAGAAGTGAGAGCAATCTTCTCCTGCTTCAAGATTCTAGTAATAAGATTTCCATAGGGCAAGCTTCTCCCTGAAATCCTCAGTATCATCCACAGGAAAACCTATAATCTCATTAATCAATTTGGGATCCACATTAAACTCTTTCCCATTCACTTTGGTCTTAAAATCCATTTTGTGAAGAAAACGAGTTTCAGAAATTCGTTTCATTCACAAATTGAGACAAAATCCAATTTCCAAAGAAAGTGAAGTTGCGAACTTCGCTTTCTTTGGAATTACTCGCTTGGCCGATTAGTAAAGAAAACGAGTTTCAGAAATTCGTTTCGTTCACAAATTGTGACAAAATCCAATTTCCAAAAAAAGCGAAGTTTCTTTGGAATTTACTCGCCGGGCCAATTTGTAAAGAAAATGAATTTTTGAAATTCGTTTTCAGAAACGAATTTTTGGAATTTACCCTAAACCCTAAAACGAATTTCTGAAATTCGTTTTCTTCACAAATTAGACAAAATCCAATTTCCAAAGAAAGCGAAGTTCGCAACTTCGCTTTCTTTGGAATTTAATCGGCCCAACTTCGTTTTCTTTGGAATTTACTCGCTGGGCCGATTTGTAAAGAAAACAAATTTCCGAAATTCGTTTTCTTCACAAATTGAGACAAAATCCAATTTCCTAAGAAAGCGAGCCTCGCTTTCACTAAATCGGGAATTCCCCGAAAATTTTCCCTATTTTTAGAATTTCAGAATAAAAAATCATTTTTAATGGAAAAAATTCGTGTAATGCCGGCTTTCAATATTAACAAGAAAAAAAAAGACAAAAGAAAAAAGAGTTTCAAAATAAAGAAAGAAAAATCAAATTCCAGAAATAAAAAGATTCTCTGATAAAAAACAATTTCTAAAATCGTACGAAACGGACAAATGGCACCCCACCTATTTTTCTCCTTCCTCTTTTTGTCCCCTTTTTATTCAGTCTTCGTCACTTCTTATTGGCAAAAACACTCACAACACCAGGAAACACATACTACGTTTTTTTCTCTCTCGTGGATGTGTATATATGCAAGGACTCAGAAAGGCTTCGCCAGAAACACGCACGGCACCTAAAAACACGCACTAATCATTCTCTGGATTCATTACTGCTTGGCGGCTGTAAGGTGAATTAATTACTAATCATTATTCATTTCTTGTTTTTAACTTTGTTTTTCCCATGTATTTTAATATTACTGTGCTGAATTTTGATTTCCCCCCCCCCCCCCTTTTTTATAAATAATTTGTTCTTGTTTCTAATTGTTGTTGTCAACATGAATTTGTTCTCTGTGCTGAATTTGGTGCATGAATTGTTTTCGTTACTTGAAAATTGGTGAAATATTAGTTCTTTAATTTTGAGAAATCATGGTAACTGGATGACTAATTCATTTATGTGATTGCTTTTTGCTCTAGATTGTTTGTTATGAAAATTTGGTTGAAATTCATAATTTTTCTGGAATCTTTCTAGTCTGCCTTCAACTGGAATTTGTCTTCGGAATAAATTTAGCCTTTACTTTAGAGCTTCCAGCATAATTTCATTCAAATTTGGCATTTGTATGGAAAATCATGATTTATTCTTGAGCAGAATTATGCTTTATACTGTTGTGTAAATAACTGTAAACAATTCTCCCAAATATTGTTGAATTCTTTGTTCAAGTTCATAGTAAAGTAGTATGATTTAGTCGTTTATAAGTGTTTTATTCCCTATATCTCTTTGTAATCTAGTTGCTTGACAATGCAGATTGTGATCTGCATTGTTTCTACCCATTGCCTTCAGAAGCTCCTAGTGATTTTGAGTGTTACTTCTGTCCAGAAATATGAATATGTGGTAGCCCTCAGCTAAATTATTAAGACCAGCTTGGAAACTTTCTACTGCTCTGCAGATGTAAATTGTTCAACGGGGAATATCAATTGAATGCAATTTGGAATTCTGCTCTTAATTTGCTTTTTGTTGATTTGTTTGTGGTTTTTCTAGAACCAGCTCTTTGTTGATTCCAAGACCGATATGATCTATATTTCTTAGGTTTGCCTGTGATCTGGAAATTTGTCATTTTGTCTGAAAATTTTCCACTGCTAGCAGTTAGATGCGCGTTTACTTTGAAGGCTGAGCAGCGAAGAAGGGTGACACTTTGGGATTTGTGGAGGAAAAATGTCGCCAACAAGAAAAGATGAAAATAAAGCACTCCTTGATGTTGCTGCATGGTCATTTAATATTGTCACTTCTGTCGGAATAATTATTGTGAATAAGGCTTTGATGGCATCATATGGTTTCAGTTTTGGTAAGGATTCATGTCTTCTTATTAGAGATTTTCTGTTATATTGTGTCTATGTTTGTACACCACTTTTATATGTTATATGTTTGCTCTTGGTGTGATCTAAGGCCTACCAGTTCCTCGTACAGCTTCTCCTGCTGTTGGGAGTTAAGCTTCTCCTGTGGAAAAAAAGTGTTTTTGGGCTTCACATAAACTCTTCATGTGTGAAAGAGTACATGTTGAATTTATGTGACTGTGTTAAAGACTATTGATAATAACTTCCCTTTATGTCTTCTACTTTAATCCTTGTGAAGCTCTTAAACTTCCAAATTGCATTTTTTGTGTGTATTGTATCATTTTCTTGTGCATATAAGTTATATTAGGAGAATGATTCCTCTGAATGCTGGCATTCGATAAGGGTTGATATGAATTGGCTGAAATAACCAGAATAGCTAGGCTTGTAAGACAAAATGATGCAGAACATAGTACTTTGATATCTCCTTCTGTGCTTGGCATCTTCTCGTATATCCTTCAGTGCTGGGACTTAATCCTAAGACTTGAATGAGTTGGTATACTGTTCCCAATTTTTGGGCATCAACCTTATTATTGCCTTATGTTCAATTTCTGCAGTTGCATTGGCTCTCTAAGTGCAATACAACACCCCCCCAACCCACCCCCCCACCCCCACCCCCTTCTTTCTTGAATTTCAGATATGCCTTTATGTGAACTATCTTCCCTGGCATGGAATACAATTACAGTTTGCCTTAAGTTGTATAAATTGAATTCACAAGATGGGCAAGTGAGGGACATTGAAAGTGGTTTTTCTCAAAGAAGAGAACAGGGGTCAAGATGGTTATGCATTCAGACAAGACTAAACTAATAGTTGCTCCGGCCCCATATGCATACTGGCACAAGCATCTGTTGGAAATATGATCTAAAGAATGATCAAAGTACAACAACAATTAAGCCTTTATCCCACTATGTGCTGCTGGCTATATGAATCATATCTCGCCATTGTGTTCGGTGGGACATATTGATTCGTTTATATCTAACTATGACATGTCATTTCTAAAGTTGTTTTCCAATTCTTTTTAGGCCTTCCTCTCCCCCTTTTAATATTAGTTACTCTCAAGAATGGTCAAAGTCTTACAGAAAATTTAGTTGTCTGTAGTCAGTTCTGTTTACCACTAGTCTACTAGGCAAAAGCATTTTGATTCAGTTCAGTTCCATGAAGAATTTGTTCAGTTGGCTACCATTTGGAACTGACATTATCTGAAAGAGTATCTGCAAGTTATTGCTGTTATGTCTTAATGCTTGAAGACGATTTAAAGAAAGAGAAAAATTATATTGACCTAAGTTTCTTTCTAATTTTATGCTTGACTATGCAACTTCAAGAGAGCCAAATTATTTTCCTTGGCAGAATAAACCTTGTGCATCTGAAACATGTGGCTTTGGCTACAATGCCAAACATCAAATTTTCCCTTAGATGTGACATTCCTGCAGTAAATTGGTCCCCTAACTTCTCTTTATGGCCCTTTTTGTCTGCAGCTACAACCTTAACAGGCCTACATTTTGCAGCAACCACCTTGATGACTTTAGTTCTGAAATCACTTGGTTATATCCAGGACACACACCTTCCATTACATGAGCGCATAAAATTTGTTATGTTTGCAAATTTCTCCATTGTCGGAATGAATGTGAGTTTAATGTGGAACTCAGTGGGATTTTATCAGGTATGTGTGCCCCAAAAATCCTTTTCTTTGGGCTTTCAAAAAGCGATAATTTTGCTATTCTTTCATCCATAACTTTTTCTCATCAGATTGCAAAGCTCACTATGATACCTGTGTCATGCTTATTGGAAGTTGCGTTGGACAATGTGCGATATTCAAGGGACACCAAACTAAGTATTCTGTTGGTTCTATTGGGAGTTGGGGTCTGTACTGTTACAGATGTTAGTGTGAACATGAAGGGTTTTATTGCTGCCGTTATAGCAGTATGGAGTACTTCTCTGCAGCAATATGTAAGTTTTTCTTGGCTTAAGAATATTCTTATGTAGAGAACAGCAGCGAATTTTTAGGAACTTTGTCATGGGGAATGGAGTATTTTCAGTTTCCTAATTTTGTCATGGTCCAATATCTGTATGGCTTATATTTTGCATCCAAGCATGTGCACAACTTGGATTTGTTTCTCTTACACAATACTGTTTTGTGATTTGCACTGAGTAAATTTGGATTATAGTGGTATAGTGGTAGTTTCTTAGTTGCTGCCATAGATGCTCAATGTATAATAACGTACTTCTTCATGAACCAAGTATATACCGAATTTAGGCTTCTTATAGTTTTACGAGTGTTGTTTTGATTATCTAACCACCTTTTCCACGTGCAGTATGTACATTCTCTACAGCAGAAGTATTCACTGGGATCATTCAACCTCTTGGGACACACTGCACCACTTCAATGTGCATCGCTTCTGTTGTGTGGCCCCTTCTTCGACTATTGGTTAACCAGAAACAGAGTTGATGCCTATCACTACACTTCAGCATCAGTTGTAAGCCAATAAAATTCAAACTTCATCCATGTTGGTTTTTAGTTTCAAATATACTTTAGCTTGAGCGTAATTTTAGCTACTATGATCAGCTGACATATCTGCATTATTGCTTGTCTGAAAATTGATATATTCTCATCCTTGATACAGCTCAAAGTTGGTGTTCTTTTATATTCTCCTATGCATAGCTAAAGAGGTTATGATTAACATTGTATATGTTTATAGCTTACATAAAGAGTAGTGTTTTAGGTGAAAACTTTGAATTATGGAGTTTGTGATCTCTTGAAGAATTGCTTAGAATGTGTTTGTTTGAATTTTCTTCACATTACCTCTATTACCAGAAAGGGTGTGTTTCTATTTGACATGGTATCTGATTCTGTCCATGTTTATAAATATGTAACGAACTCACATTTGATATCTGTTATTCAGGCTACACAAGTATTGAGGTAAATATGGGATAATTAGTCGAGTAAAGTGGGAAAAGACTATTCATCATTGTATTCGAATCTGGGTAAACTTAGGCCCACAGAAACTGATAGAGGTTTTGAATTCTAGAACCAAAAATTTCATGTTTCTGCAACAGAGGTAATACTGTAGAGTTGCAATTAAGACCTATTTTTGAGCCTTACGACTGTAGGCTATATTCGAACAATTAAGGACCAATAGGTATGTCCTAGTGTTTGAACATCTTCACTCCATTTTGTTTATTCTCATTTCAAAATTAGTTTAGTTTTGAAACTGAACCAAGGTTTAAATAGTTTTGGAAAGTGAACCAGCTTCTATATAAGGAATAAATCCCATTGCTAAACTTCATTTTATAGGCTATGGGCATTGGAGAGATTTGTTTCAAATTTGATCTATAAAAAACTTTAATTGCCAGATTGCTTGTCCTAAAAAAGTTTGATGTGCGTATTTCGTACTCTTTGCTATATTGTGCTATCAATCTCCAAATATTCTTATAATTCCAGTGCAAAAGAAACTTTCAGCACCGATGGCTCTTAGAGCATTGTCTCTTCTTTTTATTCTGTATGAAAAACATTGATATAGATCTGTACGCCTGGATGAGTAGCTTTGGATCTGTAGAGTAGCAGAAGACATTAGTAGCATCACATTATAAAAAATCATCAAGTTTTGTCGTTTAAGAAGTTAGTTTACAGAATTGGCAGTCCGTGCTAATATGTAGCATGTGGTCAAAACTAGCAATGCCATGATGATGCATTGATGTGTAATCTCTTGATGTTGAGGTATTGTCTAGTGAGTCTCTAAATTTAGATATCTATCAGTTCGATATTGTTTCTTTTTACATAAGAAAACTACACTAGTCTAAATAGTGGTAGATTGCTAAATACTTTTAAGTTTGAACAGTCAGTTCTTCTAGCTGGGTTCACCATTTTATCCAGAAAATAAAATCCTATAATGCTTCTGTTTTGTTTTCTGAATGCCCTATTCGGCAGTTCTCTGAAACTCAAATATTTGCAACATGTTAAAAGGTGGTGGATCTTCCATAGTTTAAGTATATAAGACAAAACGATGTTGGTTTAAAAGTCAGTATTTTAATCAGGAATATCATAAATCACATGTTCCCAATGTACTGCAATTGTCCTCCTTCCTGATGAATTGTCTTTACTAATCAGAATGTATTTCAATGTAGCTACTTCATATAAAGACAGTGAGGCAATAGGCATACAATGTCAGCGTGTTGCTCGTTTGATTAGTGTAATGAAATGAAAACAACATGAGATATCTTTCAGGATTATATTTGTTGAGAATGAAAGCAGAGCAGCGGGGAATGGGCTGAGTTTCAGAGACTCGTGATCCTGCCCTCACTGTGGACATTATTTGCATCTATTATCATGTGCAATTATTGATTTTCCATTAAGAGTGCTGATAGGGAGAGTGAAACTATGAAGTGAAAGTGTTGAGTGAATTATGTGGAACGTGTTAAAAGACAAATCAGTATCCATGTGTTGTTACTCCTTCCATCCCATTAATAGAGTCATGTTTCTAATACTATTTGTAGTATTAGAAACATGACCCTTTTATATGGGATGAAGGGAATATTATTGTATGATCATCAATGGATAATTTTGTCTTTTAACTCACACTACATCATTCACTCTACACAATTTCACTTTTTCAATCGTTTTATTAGTGGTAAATATGTCTGTCTTGCTAGTTTCCACTGAGGATTGAAGTTCTGATCTGCAGCACTGACGCATTTTCTTCTGTTTGTGTTGATACAGTTCTTTATAGTATTGTCATGTACCATAGCGATTGGGACCAATCTGAGCCAGTTCATCTGCATTGGAAGATTCACAGCAGTGTCGTTCCAGGTGCTTGGCCACATGAAGACTGTTCTTGTCCTGATCTTGGGATTCCTGTTTTTCGGGAAAGAAGGACTGAATCTGCACGTAATTTTTGGTATGATGATTGCAATAATGGGCATGATTTGGTACGGGAATGCGTCGTCTCGTCCTGGAGGTAAGGAACGTGTGCAAGCCCCCTCAAACACAGAAGAACTCAGTGCATTAGTAGAACCCACCGAAGAAAAGGTTTAAAAGGTACTGTTATGTTAACATACACAGTGGAAGACAATGTGATTTCACCTGAAGAAGTTTTTGTTTTCTTACAATAGAATCATTTTTGAAGGTATACCTTCTTTTCTTTTTCTCTTTTGACTCCTTACATATATGTATTCCTCATCAGATAATTACTTCTTATTATGTGCAAGTTAAATTTATGTAGTGATCAAATTTTGGTTTGGTATGCGTCTTTCTATGATTCTATCCCCTTGTAATGAGAAAGTATTGAGTGGCTAATAACTACCTTGGCACTAAACGACTCAAATTTTGTCATATGGCAACTTTTTAATCGGTCAGCATAACAACTTGCAGAAATAACAGTAATTTTTATTTAATTTTTTTTTTTTGTTTGTGTGTACGCAATAAGTATAGTTTGGTAATTTTGTTTGTTTTTGAACGTGACTGTGTGAAGTAATTTTTCACCTGTACTGTGAAGTAACTTTTGGGAGTGTGGTAATGGAAATTTTGCATCACACGTGAGGAAAGGCAAGCTGATAAGCCACCAAATTAGGTGCAGAGAGCATTTATGTTTGGATAATTTGGTGGCTGGAATTTTACTCCCATAGATCGACTTGTACAAATAAGTAAACACGAGAAAAGCTAATAAGAATATGGGTATATTCAAAATATGAAATGGTAAAAATTGACCTCAAGTTTCGAATAAAATTGGTGGTAATCTTTGATACGACACGAAATTTTGATACGAAATTAAAATTTATAAGTGGATTTATCAATGCAGATACAATACAAATTGTTACCTTTATGAGATAATTTTTGATAATCCTAACACAATATAAAACTTTAGTTGAACATAACCCATTGTAAGCTATTCGTCAACTCAAAACATAACTTAGTTATCAATTTTAAGAGATAAAACAACAACAACAACAACAACAACAATTAAACCTTTGTCTCATTGCGTGAGGTTGGCTACATATATATATCATATTGTCATCGTATACCGTCAAGACATAGAGAACATGGAAGAACTCGGTTAATTTTGCAGACTACATGTCCATTAACCTTTGTAATTTCCTAAACAAGATTTTTGCAAAGGTATTGTGTGCTGGATTGAAGCCATTCCTTCCGAGCATTATCTCTCCGGAGCATTCTGCGTTTTTGCCTGGCTAGGAAATTGCGGATAATGTTTTACTAGCTCAGGAGTTGGTCCATTCCCTAAATCGGAAGACTCATGGAGGAAACATTATTGTTAAACTGGATATGGTTAATGCCTTTGATAGGGTCTCGTGGGTTTTCTTAGAGTAGTTGTTGCTGAAAATGGGGTTTCCTTGCCATTTTGTACAATTGATCCTTGGGAATCTACGAACAACGTGATTTTCGGTCTTAATTAATGAGGAACCTCATGGGGTTTTTCAGGCCACGAGAGGCATCAAACAGGGTGATCCTCCGTCTCCGTTCCTTTTCATTTTGGTGGGAGGGGCATTCATACTGGGTATTAATGCTCACATAGAGAGGGGGACTTTGCAACCCTACTCCACGCCTAGAGGGACTCCACGGATTTCCCATCTGAGTTTTGCGGATGATTTGCTGATATTTTTGAATGCGAGTAATGATTTTACTAGGGAATTCATGGAATTCCTACGCATCTACGAAGGGGCTACTAGACAGAAGGTCAGTGAGCCTAAATGCTCTTTCTACTTGCCTAGGAGGATGTGGGACAATGAAGGTTTAATCCGGCTTCTAATGGGAATGAGAGCCAGAGGCTTTCCCTTTACGTACCTGGGCTGTATCACTCAGGGGCGGTGCACCATGCTCCTTTTTCAGCCTCTGGTGCACAGATACATGCTCGTTTGGCGGGGTGGCAAGGGAAGTATTTCTCGCAGGGAGGGAGGCTTTTATTGATCCGACATGTGCTGTCCACTATGCCTCCTCATTACTAGGCTGCACTCAAGCTGCCAAAGGGTGTGGTTGCGAAGATTGAAGTAATTTTTTCTTTGTTCTTTTGGGGGACTCTAGAAGGGAAGAAGAAAATGCATTGGAGATCCTAGAATCGGGTCACATTTTCGATAGAGGAGAATGGTTTAGGGGTCCAGAGTATGGCAGACGTCATTACAGCTTTTTTCATGCAAACTTTGGTGGAAATTTCATAATGCAGAGGTTTTATGGGCATCTTATATGCAAGCTTTGCCCAAATCGACTAGGACTTCTCGGGTTTGGAAGCAATTGCGGGAGGTGGAGCATAATATGACGGACCATACGAGCATTCTGGTAGGAGATGGTTCCTCTTTATTATGATTTTCAATTGGAAAGGGAGGGGTTTTCTATCGGATTTTGTTGATTCGGAAGAGATAGTGGAATCTTGTTTGACTTTAGAGTAGTACTGGAATGCACGAGACTTGTTGAGTAGTGATCTGCAGCCTTTGTTTTTAGATGAGGTATGAGACTGTATTGAGGGGATTGAACTCTAGTCGGCCTGCCGGATCGAAGGATATGGAAGCTGGAGGTCAACGACTGTTTCACGGTCAAATCAGCTTATGAGGTGGTCCGGCAGAGGGGGACAGTCGTTGTGTCTAGCTTATGGTACTGACCTTTGCCTTTGAAGCACTCGGTTTTTATGTGGCGACTCTTGAATGGGCTTTTGCCCATGGATGATGCATTGCGAATGTTGGGCTTTCATCTTGCGTCACAATGTTGTTTTTATTGCTCCGAGAGTTCACTAAAGCATGTATTGTACGAGTGCCATCTGGCTCGAGAGATTTGGGTGCATGTTGGGGCACGCCTGCATACTACTCCATTGGGCATTACGGATTTATGGGATTTATTGGATTTCTTCTTGCACATGGCGGATTTTGAAGTAGCACGCCTCCCCAGAGAGGTGACTGCGATTGTTCCTGTGGTAGTGTGTTGGGAAATATGACAGGTACACTGCAAAGTGGTTTATGAGGGGGTAACAGTGGAATCGGCTAGACTTTTACATGTGGTTTTTAACTCAATCTATGATGTATTGACTCTTAAACCACTTGTGTAGCGGAAGTCTGCGGCTTTTATAGAGGCTGATTTATTGCCGATGTGGGCATATCAGAAAAGGAAGGAGGAGCCGATAGTTTTCTAAGGGATGCCTATGCCGGGCCATTTTAAATTAAATGTGGACGGCTCTTCCCGCTGTAACCCACGCCCTTTAGGGGCAGGGGCGGTCCT
Source organism: Leptodermis oblonga (assembly GCA_016801395.1). Classification (NCBI taxonomy): domain Eukaryota; kingdom Viridiplantae; phylum Streptophyta; class Magnoliopsida; order Gentianales; family Rubiaceae; genus Leptodermis; species Leptodermis oblonga. The sequence goes on from CM028753.1 coordinate 27,566,773, forward strand.
GCGGTATTCATATGGTAAGGTGGTTCTTCTGCTCGGTCTTCATATCTGTGATCGGCTTGGACTACGTCATCTGGAAGTTGAAACATACTATATGGTGCTATTTATGGCAGTCCAGTGGGGTTCTGCTCCATGGCGTTCGGCAGCCACTTTGGGTAAGATATTGGATTAGCAGCATTGCTATAAGAACTTATCCCACATTTATCGCGAAGGGAATGCGGTGAGAGATGCACTGGCACAAAATGCGAGTTTGACCAGACTTACAGAATTTTATGTTCACTCTATGCTCCCTCAGAGGATTAAGGGTTTGGTAGTGCTAGATGCTAGAGGTCTTCTCTATTTGCGGGGCTAATCTCTCTTAGTTTTTTGTGGTCTGTACGTTTGTATAGGGTTCATGTGCATTATCTTTGTATCTCTAAGGTAAGACTCATTATGTTCCCTTTATATTTTTGCGATATTTTGTCTTTATTTTAATAAAGGGTCCCCAAATCCCCCAACCATATAATCGGATGTTAACTAGAAAATAAAAATATTTTGAAATTTTCATATGATTTTAAGGAATGGGTGAAATGCACCAAATACCACTTAGCTATCGGCTTTTGCAAAAAATACTACTTTCCTTTAAAAACTGCAATTACAAGCACTTTACTTTCAAAACGTGCGAAAAGTACCACTCTGTTAGTCAATTCCGTTAAGTGGCTAACAGTAAAAAAAAAATAGGGGCAAAATCGTCATTTCACACGTTTCGGGCACTGTTCATCGTCTTCCCCAGGAATTTTTTAAAAACGGGCACTGTTCATCGCCCGGCACTGTTCATCACCAATTTTTTTTATTTTATTCCCACAACCTCTTCTTCTTCTTCTTCTTCTTCTTCCTCCTCCCATTTCATAACCTTATCTTGCAATCTATTTAGCTGCTCCTCAACTTCACCGAGTCCTCATCATCATCATCCTCTTCCTCCTCCTCCCCTTTATTGTCACTAACTCTTGCTATACTAGATAATTGGCTACTGAGATCAGCCAATATTTTCCTGTCATCAACGGTTGAATTCTTAGTCTCTGGTGCTTTTACTATGTTCTGAGCTGCAGCGATTAGGTTTTCCTCCCCCTCCAAACTTGGAGAAGCAGAGGCAGAGGAAGCAGAAGGCTAACATTCACCCATAACTAAAACAATTCCAAGAGTAGATCAAATTACAACCACAGTTGAAGTTCTAAAAATCTAATCTTGACAGCAATCCCACATAATTAATGATGAAATGTGATTTTACAAACACCATCCCGAAGCACTCAAAAGCTAAAATCTAAACCACTTTCCCAATATAGAAAGAGAAGCAAAAGGCAAAAATAACAAAAACCCACCAAAAGAAAGCACCCAAAAAGTGAAAAAAAAAAAAGCTACGAAGATCTACAGATTCTAAAGCCAAGAGCAAAAACTATCAAGAATTTGCAAGCTTCAAAGATACCCTCTTCATTTTTTATTTTTTTTTCCAAAATCAAAAGCAAGAACCGTAGCAGGGGAGCTAAAAATATGCAGACCTTTGATTGATGACAAAAATAGCTGCCAAGTGGAACTCCAAATCAGCATCCACAGGAATAAAAAAGAAGAAGAAGAAGAAGAAGAAGAAGAAAAGGTTGCGGGAATAAATTAAATAAAAAAAATTGGCGATGAACAGTGTCGGGCTGTTAATCGGAGAAGATGAACAGTGCCCGTTTTAAAAAAATTTCTTAGGGAAGAAGGTGAATAGTACCCCGAAATGTGTGAAATGACGATTTTGCCCGTCTTTTTTTGACTGTTAGCCACTTAACGGAATTGACTAACAGAGTGGTACTGGGTGCACGTTTTGATAGTAAAGTGCTTGTAATTACAGTTTTTTAAAAAAGTGGTGTTTTTCACAAAAACCGATAATTAAATGATATTTGGTGCATTCCACCTTAAGGAATATTTTCATGTTTTTAAAACCTCAAAGATATTTTGATGCTTTACCATGATCGGATATTGACTAATTATGATATTGGAAAAATCAAAGCTATCAAATCGGTCATTCATACATATTCATTGTATTGACGCCCGATCTCTTCCTCTTCCACATGTGTAGTCGGCCACCAATCCATTGTTATTGGCTTTGAGATATTGGAGATCTTGTTCAGAAGTTTCATGCCACATGCATTTCTTACTTCACCCTTTCTTCGATTCCTTTACCTTCATGAAACCCCCAAGCAATTTCAATTGCAACTCTCTCTCTCTCTCTCTCTCTCTCTCTCTATATATATATATTATACTACTCATGATGACTACTTAAGTCGCCATTGTAGCCCAGGTTAATCAATTTTAAATTTTCGGTAATGTATACAATAAAATTTTAGAAAGAAAAATTAACATGTGAAAAAAAAAAGTCTTATGATATGAAAATGTTTTTGAAATTCAATATTTAAATATTAAAATTATATTAAAATTGAAAAGATTGTCTAAGAAATGTAAAAGTGTGCATTGAAATAACTACAAAAGCAAGTAAAAATTAATTAAAAAATAAATGAATTTAGTAATATTCAGGATAAAATGAAAGAAAAATCAAATAACAGTTGTAATTATAAAAAATTACATGACTTATGACATGTGTTGAGGATTTTTGTAGTTTATAGTATAAAATGAAGTAAAGTCTTTGGGACAAAGGCCACGCAGATTGAACAAAGGAGGAAGCTGTGGGAGACGACATGCAAGTCGCACGTCGGATCGCACAGGTGGCAGAAGCTTGCTGAGAGCAAGCTTCGGTAATTTTCAAAGGGAGCTAGACAACGTGCGAATCACATGCCATCTCGCATGACCTCTAGTGCGAGACAATGTGCGACTCACACGCCGTCTCACCTAACCTCCAGTACGTTGCTTCTCTTTGTCTGAAAACACGTTGTACTGTGTGACGCTTCGTGCGACTTGCATAGCCATCGAACGTCCTGCAGAGGAGACCAAAAATTGCAACTATTTATTTTTTTGAAAGATGCGTCTTTTGGTTGAAGTGTTGCATCCTAACAAATGAATGGATGATTGCATCCATTCATAGGCTGATTGTACCCTATGTTTGCACAACCATCAACTCTATAAATAGAGAATGATTGGCCAAAGATCTTATTAACTTATTTCCATCTTCTTTCTTATTTAAACAATCAAAGCACTGCCTACTTTATTGTTTACAAAAAATCTATTGTATCTTAAAAATGATCTCGCCAAATCCCCTGTTAGACATATAGTTGGGGCATTAAACACTTTAAGAAAAGTGATTACACGCCTTAGATTTCATTCTGTGACTTGCTACAAGTCTTTCTCCCTACTACAAGTCTTTCTAGAATCTATTTCTACTTTTATTTTCTGCAGAGATTTCCTTTCTCTCTATTATTCTTAAGTTTTGAAGATCCCCTAAAAGAGGCCAAATTTATATTATTGAACAGTGCCTTTATTTTTGTAGGAACTGCCTTGGCTTTTTACATAAAAAATTATTTTTTGAAACTATATTTTAAAAATCATGACAAAACGAACAGGGTCTAATATATATATATATATATATATATAGTATAATTGTGTTGATTTTATTGACTATCTAGAAAATTTTCTCTAGCTAATTAATAGAAAAAAAAATTGAAATTTTCTAAAAGCTCTGCGAGGTGAAAAGTTGGCCATTTTATTTAGATTGTCAAAACCAAATAACATGGCCCTAAGAGGCTAAGAAGTTATACAATGTAAATAATTTTATGTCTCATATATTGCTAGTGATAAAATTGTAATGATCTTTTGAAAGAATGTAATAAAATAGAGGGGCAAAACTTTTGTAAATTTGGATACTTATCGTCATTAGTTTTGCACAACAAATTAAATTCAAATACATCAAAGGAACTAAATAATTAATCCATGCCTTAAAGAGTTTTAAGGGAATGTTTATTTTGATAGGTTTTGAAAATATGTTTTCATAACTTAATTTTGAAAATAATTTTTAAATTTAAAAAGTGTATTAAAAAATATAATTAAAAGGTAAATGTGTATTGAAAATGATGAGAAATTATCATAATATTCAAAATTATAAAAATAGATTTTTGAAAAGATGATAAAGCACAGACAAACAAAAATCTAGAATTTTTCAAGTGGCAAACAAAAAAAAAAAAAAAAGGAAGGAAGAAGGCACACATGCGCACACAACGAAGGAGATGAAAAGACACAGCCAGGTAGCATGCATGACATAACAATTCTGTTAAGGAAATGACAAGAAAAAGTTGTTGGTGCCCTCTCAATAGCAAATACAGCTGCAATTGGATCCCACCTCTGCCCCAGCTGCCAACTACTTATTTTTGGTTGCTTCTCTTATTAAGCAGTTTTTTTCTTTCAAAATGAGGGTACAAGACAAGAACTTACGAGGAGATCGATCACACGTCCTAGTATTACTTTTGTCCAAATACATCTAATTTCGAACTTCTAGTGAGATTTAGTGTGTTAGTATTGATATGATGGTACCCTTCTCCTATGCAGTTTACAAAACTTTTCTTTTATTCCTAAGGTTAAATTTTTTTTTTTGTTTGTTATAATATTTTAAAGAGTGAACTGTCCAAAATGTTACCTTACTTTCCCTTTATGTTTGCTTTGGTAACTAAACTTTTTTATTTTTCACAAATGTCACAATACTTTTAAAAACGGGCAAAAAATGTCATATTTGGGGGTTTGACCGTTAGTCTTAACGGAACCTTAACCACATGCATATTTTGGAGGGTAATTTTGTCCTTTGCCTTGAATGCACTATTCATCTTTTTCTCCAAAAATTCATGAAGAGAACCTCACATTTTCGAAAGAAAATTCCTTTCATGTATAATAAAAGGGGCTTACTATTCGCAGTAACAATTTTATTATTTGCAGTAACATTTTTCTGTAAATTGTCTAATTTGCCCTTTAAGTATAAAAAAAAAAAAAAGAAGGGATTTCACCCTTATAAAGCTTGCAGGAGTTCTTCTCAACATTCATGCTTCTTGTTTTGTATTTACACTATTTATATTTACAGTAATTCATTTTTCACTCAAATGTGTATTCAAATATGGCCGGTAGACACGAGAACGATTCATATTACACGGTAAGTAACAATTGTATACATTTTTTTACGTGAAATTTGTTTGTTTAACAAAAAAATCTCTGTCTGCCCCTTGATTTTGCCAAATAAAACTCCCTGTGGGAGGGATTTTTAACCTGGATCTGTGATTATCCAGCAGTTTTTGGCCGGAACTGTAAAATTTTGGCCGAGGAGACGGTCTCCTCGGCTGGGATTTTAGCGAAATACCGCCGGGCATGCCGGAAATACCGCCTGGCGCAAGGCGGTATTTTCAGGCAGAACACCGCTGGCGGACGGTGGCGTTCTTGGGGACCGTCCAGGTGGTATTTTTCTCCCAAATAACGCCGGAGTCCGGCGGTATTTTCGAGAACAATACAGCCGGCGGTATTTTCAGGTTTTCGGTCAGAACACCGCTGTCTGCCCGCAGTGTTTTGCTTGAAAAACCGCCGCCCGCCTGCGGTTTTTTCCGACGGACGGAGGTAATTTTCTCAATTTCTCAGTCGAAATGGGCCAGATTTCCCCTAGGGGGCGAGATTTTTGAAATCTCCCTCCCTCTATTTATGTAGAACTTTTGTCACATTTCACCTCTTGTAGACGAGATTATTCCAAAATGTAATGGTTCCAGCTAAATTATAGGGTTTATAGTTTAGGGATTAAGTATGCTGACCTATATTTTTGTATTAACAGGATATCCGTATGGAGAGGGATGACATATTTGCTGACCACACAGATGTATTTCAGACGGACGAAGAGTTCAGAAGTAAGGAAGATTTGGTTGCATGGGATAAAGCTACAGCAGCTGAAAACAATATGACTGCAAAAATTATGTCCTATTCCAAAACGTTGGGCCTTTTCCTTACAAAAGGGAGAAAATGGCGAGTTGAGATAGGGTGCTATAGATCAGGAACAGTTAGAGATAAGCCACCCCTACCTGAAGGGAAAAGCCGACGGAACAATACAAGCAGCAAGTTGACAAAATGTCTATTTCACCTTCTGGGACAAGAAATTGCTGGGGAAAATTGGAAGTTAGAGGCCAAAAATGGTAAGCACAATGATGAACTACAAGAAGTTTGAAATTGGCATTTAGCGTACTCACGGTTAACGAAATCGGAGAAGAAGAAGATTGCAGATATGTCAAGTATTAACATCAGGCCGAAGCATATATTGGCCCAATTGCAAGCGGATGATCCGCAAAATGTCAGCCACATAAGACAGGTGTACAATGAATCAGCAAAAGGTAGAAGGGAGGCGAGGGGAGATGTGACTAACATGCAGTAATTGTTCAAACTTTTGCACGATCACGAATACTTCTATGCCCACATAGCTGGAGATGATAGTAATGCAATCGGGCACCTCTTTTTCGCACACAAGAAGGCTCCTTCTCTACTTGGTTTGTTTTCGTACATTTTGCTTATGGATACGACGTATAAGACAAACATGTATGACATGCCTCTACTGCAGATAGTGGCTCATGTACCCACATCTCAATATATTCATATTGCTTTTATTTTCATGAGGGATGGGAGACCCCGAGCTATTTATGGGCAATAACTCAATTGAGGAATTTATTCGAGGGCAACAGATAACCACATGTAGTCATCACTAATCGAGAGATTGCCTTAATGAACGTTGTGAAAATAGTATTCCCACATGCTACCCAACTACTGTGCAGGAGACACATTGAAATGGATGTAAAGAAACATGTAGTAGAGGCTGGCAACGACAAGAAGACAACGGATGTGTTTCTATATCGTTGGGGGCAAGTGGTAAAAGCCTTGACGTATGAACTGTTCACGGAAGCTGTGGATTATATTGATACTACATATGTAAGTAAATCTAAATTCAGAAATGTGATTCCATACCTGAAAAACACATGGTTGGATCCCAACAAGGACAAATTTGTGTCTTGTTGGATGAAATATATAAAGCATTACGGAGGGCGCACAACGAAAATATAAGTTAATTATAGCTTTAATTTATAGTATGTATACTGTATAATTACATGATACTTTATATAATGCTTTATGTGAAAGTTGATTTTCAATGTTAATTGGTTTTCAGGGTTGGGAGTGCACATGCACAGTTGAATAAGACAGTTGGGACGGATAAAAAGGCATTTTCAGGTATTTTTTAGGGCATTAATGTTATGATAGAGGCGCACTTTCATAAAATTCAGACTGCAATGGAATCTTTTCGGAGCAAAACATACAGGAAGAGCGACTACCTACTATATAGTAGGCTGAACGGTGGACTGTCTTTTGCTGCTATTACAATGGTAAAGGAAGAATATACAAAAAGAATTGGCCTTATCGGGGAAGATGGTGCGTTGTGTGGTTGCGAACTTTGAACTAGTTGCGGGCTGTCATATGCATGTGAGATATAACAGTTGGTGTGAGCATACCGTCCAATTGATCCTGTCAATGTGGATGTATTCTGGAAGACGCTGCATTTGGGAGATAACGATATTCCAGAAACTGCGGAGGCTAGGCAAAGCGCTGAAGGGCGATTGCATGAAATGTTTGTTGAGACAATTACGCGTCCAAGCGCTGACATATACAGGGTGATGGGTGCCGTGCATGCGACGCTTCATCTGGAAATTGTTGATCTAGTTGAGCCGATAAGTAAGCCACACAAGGAAAGGCCGAGACACAATCCGACCCAACGAGATCTATCAGGGTACGAGCATGCCGAAAGGAATGTAATACAATGAGGTACATATATTACTTTTCATGTATTACATATCGATATATTAAATTTAATATGATTTACAATTGCAGGTCGGAGATCCACAGGCGGACAGAGGAGAAAAAGGGTTCTGAGGCCCCACGGTTCTGAATGGCCTTTCGACATGCCCATATTTTGAAGCAGTTCGTGTTTGACTACATTACCGATCACGTTAATGTAGTGCCCGATGGACATTGTGGTTTTAGAGTAGTTTCTTATTTCGTACACGATGCAGATGAGGATTATTGGTACCAAGTGCGCAGAGAACTGCACCAAGAACTGCAGGATAAATCTACCTTTTGGCGCCACGTTCTTGGGCCAGCCAACTACGATTTAGTATGTAGGGTGATAGACTGTTATGTAGTTCCGACCTTAGATGAATTTTGGTTTGATTCTCATATGTTTGGATTACTTGTCAACACGAAGTATCAGAGGGTTGTTACCTTATATGCTCCGTAGAGTAATACTTTCTTTCCGGTTGAGTGGTGGGGGGCCGGCGTCTCCAATGATCCGATCAGCTTCATCAATATGGGTCTTGTAAGACAAAATCATTTCATTGCTTTGTTAACGATATGGGAGGTCATGCTACCCCCAGTCTATCCGACGTGGAGAAACATGGCCTCAGAACGAATGCAGAGTTGGAAAAATCATTTGGAACCCCGATTTGTTGCTTTGAGGAATAAATCTATTGTTGAGTGTTAGTATTAGATGTTTTTCTTATCCACTTGTTTAACGTTGAATGCAATTTACTTTTCATTTTACATTTCCAATATAAGTATCTTATATTTAAGTTTTGTATGTAATTCATTTTAACATTACTAAACACACATACAATACATATATAGCATCCCGAATGATATATTACTTTATACACTGCATCAAAAAACGAATATACTACATCACAATAATTTACAACTGGTTTTTCAGTAATTTTTCATAATATTATTCAAAAGAGTCAATAATATAGCACAGGTGACCTTGCCGCAAGTTATTCTATTGTAGCCATCAAATCCTCCAAATGTATAGCCACCTTCTCTATGGCCCTCTCCCTCACGTCACTGGGGACGGAATGCCTCATCTGGGGATGGGTTAGATACATTTTACTAGCTATATATTGCAGACGCTGCATTTGGCAAAAAACTCCAAGTTATGTAAATAAAAATTGACATAAAAAATATAACTAATGGACAGAAATACGCATAAATCACATGTACTTACCGCAATCGCTGATAGTTGTCTGGGGTCCAGTGTCTCTTCCACTTCCATGTCGTCAGGACTAACAAGAACGTGCGATCGCGTCTGGAAGTAGCCGAGCTACTCAGGGCACGACTGATCAGCCTACTGAGCCATCTGCAGCCCCTTTAACGACTTACTCTTGTACATTTGCCAAGCATATAATCCGGATCATACACGTACGAATACTTATGAATTTCAGGGCCTCTGTTACAACTCTTTGGCTCTAAAAATCTATCACGGATTAATTGCGTGTATCCAAATTGTCGCAAGAACCGATCAGACATATAGGGCTCTATGATCGCAAGGCAATAAATAATACCCCTAAACAATGTTATTGGGTGTAAGCGTGCAGGATTTGGCCCAAAAGGAAGCCAATTTACCTAGTTTATTTGTAAGAAAGTCAGTGATTAATTGACCAATTAGGATATTACACTAATAAACCTTAGAACATTTAAATGATATACAAAAATTACCTCATCAGATTTCAATCGATTTAGTGCGCGTCGATAGGACACCAAATCCCGTTTAGGCTCACGGTTCCTTCCGGTTCCGATGTGCCACTTCGTTGCAGCAGGCGAGTTGACATCTCAGGATCTCACTTTGGAGGACTAAACATGGGAAAGTACTTATATATCCAGCTCTTTGAAGAATAACAAAAAAAATTTAGGGATTTTAATGAACCAGTATGAAGTATTGAAATAATTTATAAATAATTCCGATAAACCTGCAATAATGTCAGACACTCGCCTAATTGGGCATCGTCAGCCCTAGAGGCCCTTCCAAGATTGCGATAAATATTCGCCAAGCAAGCTGCCCCCCAAGCAAGTCCGCTTACTCCATCTACATCATGGAGGAAAAGCAGAAAATGCCCAAGTATGTGGGTTTTTTTCTTATCCACGAATAGGGTGTTTCCAATTAACCACAACAAATACTCTGCGGTAGAATTGGCAGGGTTTATATGTCCACTGACACAATGGTCTCGAAGGAGGGACATTTTCACACTTGCAAAATCTCGGTCCCCTAACTGCTCTGCCTCTATCCCCAGCATTTCTAAAAGCAGTTTCTTCATTTTTGCAGGCTTAATTTTCCAATTAAGGGATATCCGACAATCAGAATTTCCAATATGTAGGCCACATCATGGAGAGTGATACTCATCTCTCCGAAAGACATGTGGAATGAATTAGTCTCCGGATGCCATCTCTCAACAAAGGCACTGAGGAGTGCGGAGTCTAACTCTGGATGCATGCACCAGACCAAATATCCTAACCCGGACCGTTCCACTATACTTTTCATTTCCCCCTTGGCTAAATCCCACCTTTGCAGCCGCTCGTGCCCATTATGGCACATCATATATCACGTTCCTAAGTAATTTAATAAATAAATTAACACTATTTAGGCACCAAGTAATTAACCATAAATCTAAACAATAAATAAAAAGTATTTCGCAATAAGTAATAAAGAATTATAAGATACCTGCCGATGCCATATGTAGTAGGCAACATGACCCTTAAAACTCCATAACAACTCTGGATCTGAAGGTCCACCGTCAATCGGACCATCCAGAGGGCGGTATGCCTTCCACCCGGCATCCCTCCAGGACCCGGACCGTGAAATTGACCTACGTGAGGAGAACATTAAGCCTTTTCCACTCCTCCTTGGTTGGTTGGGGTCATTTGCCCATTCGTTATCATCCTCCATTCGCCCCGAATTACATTCTATATGTACCCCTGCGACTGAGACATTTCTCTCTCAACTCGTTCAGCATTTTCCTTAGCTTTCTCCTCCTCCGCATCTCCAATGTATTGCGGTGCAAATTCAGTTTCACCGTAATCACTGTTACTTGCCGCCGTCGCATTTGAAAATCGAGAAGAACCTTGCTCTCTTCCTACCACCCTTTTCTAGTGCTCGGATGCAGTGGGAGGTATTCGGCCAACTATTTCCTCTGAGGCGGAGTTTGTTGCCTCATTGGGTTCATCAATTTGGAAATTGCCATCCTTTTTGCTTCTGGTTAATTTTAATTTCAATTTTTTAAAATATTTCTGCCATCTGCAATAATATAAAGACGCAATTATAAATACGAAATAATTGATAATATATAAGGAACAAGAACACAACTGAAGCTTAAAAAATTAAAAATATTGTGCACATCTCGGCCATTTCGGGTGAAAAATTAAAAAAAACTGCCATCCGGCTGAAATTAACCGCCGGAGGACGGCGGTTTTTGCCTAAAAAATACCGCCGGCGGTCGGCGGTATTCCGGCAATAAATACCACCGGCCACTGGTGGTATTTTTGGGAAAAAATACCGCAAGCGGTATTTCTCTCGAAACCGACAGTATTTCCAGGCAAAAATACCGCGCCCCATAATACCTCAGCTCTCCGGCGATTTTTTGGGACTTTTTACCGCCGGAGAACGGCGGTAATCGGCATAACAAATACCGCAGGGTGGTATTTTTCCCCCAGAATACCGCCCTGTGGTATTTCCAAACCCAAATACCGCCGTTGGCGGCGGTATTTCTGGCAGAAATACCGCCTGTCATCGGCGTGTTCGGTACTAATTGTTCAGACATCAAGAAATAATTGTTTTACTAGTATTTGCTTTTATATTTATTATTATTTTTTTTTTGGGCATTATATCATTATGGTTATTTTGATACTGGAGTAGTATGTATCTAATTTAGTGACACCGAAAAAAAATAGTACAAAAAAGTCGGTCCTTCTGATATTTGTTCTACGTTCGCTGCTGCCCGCAAGACAGGGGTTTTAGGGTGGGAAATGTAATAGGGTGGGATCTAGTGGGCTCCAAATTTCAAAAAAAAAAAAAAAAATTGGCTAAGATGTGGAAAATGTATGTGTATATATATATATATATATATATATATATTGGAACTGCTCTTACTTTTGTTTTTAGCTGAACCAACACTGAAAAGAAAAAAAAAAAAAACTGGAAGTCTTAAGTTTTTTCTCTTGATTCGTGTCTATTCTGTGAGCAGTGGTATAGCCAGGAATTATATTTTAAAATTTTTGAAAGGGTTCAAAATATCAATAAATTTTGTTTTGACAGTTAAATACATTATAAATTTTTTTTTATATAAATAAATATACACTACTAGTAAATGTGCACACTACCACAGAACTGCTCAAAGGAGGCGCCCCTTTGGAGGCGGGTTTACAAATACCCGCCTCTAAAGGGGCAAGGGAAAAGCGGATTGGTATTTTGGAGGCGGGTGCAGCCTTCACCCGCCTCCAAATATCACACTAATGGAGGTTAGCTTATTGGAGGCGGGTTTTTCCTTCACCCGCCTCCATATAGTTCTCCTAGTGGAGGTGGGTGAAGAAAAAACCCTCCTCCAATAAGTTGTTAGCTTATTGGCGGCGGGTTTTTCCTTCACCCGCCTCCAATGCTGTGGAGGCAGGTTTAGGCAAACCCCGCCTCAAATAAGGTTCCAGTCGCGGATTTCCTTAACCCCCGCCTCTAAATAGGGTGTTCCTTCTCCTATTACACATTGTATTTCACTTACCAAATACTCATTGTATTTGCATCATTGTTAAGGTAAGTCAAATCCAATTATGAATGAATTTGGATTTATCTTCTCCTATAAAAGTATGTCAGAGTTTCATTATGAATGTATCTCTATACTTAAATTTTCTGTCATCATCAGTTGTTCCTTGAAGTTTGCGGTTATCTGCCACATTTTTGCCTATCGAGTGCTTTAGGTGTTCAACACCTCATTCTTCATTGTGGACTTATAACATCCCGCAGGTTACATACTTCTTACATAATATTATTTTTCATACAATTTTATTTATCGTCCTTTCCAAACTTTTCTTCACAATGTTATTTATGTTATATATTTATTTGTATTATATTAGTCCACCGTTCCTTGACTTATTATTTTTAATAGCCTTCATAATTTTAAGAATCTCCATCATTAATGATGTACCTTCTTGAAAATGTTAAAAATGTAATTTTCTATATATATATATATATTATTATATGGAAAATTACATTTTTTACGAGGGAATAAATTTATCTGTGTATATTTCAATGGTAGTAGTCATAAATTTGGAGGTATTACATATCATAGTAGCTAGCTTTTGTCACCAAATACTCCTGTCCCCCCTGGGCAAATATTACTTACATTGTGGCATTCTATTCGTTCATTATTTTATTTCCATTACCGCATTATATATTAACCCCCCTTTTGTTTTTTTTTTTAATTTTATAGTGGCACAATAATATAATTCGGTCTGAAACTACATTTTACATATGTTGGCGTTCCTTTAGGCTTTACTATATATTAATATGTTATCAATGCAGGCTGCTCAAATTGGCTATGGATCGTAACACGATTATATCTAGTGATCGAACCGCGCCCTCCTATATTGCACTTTTTGACCAGTTTCTTGCCATCGCATATGAGAAAGAAAAGTATGGACTATGTCCGTGTAAAGACTACATAAATATGGCAAGACACAAGAACCCAGATGAAATGCAATTGCATTTACTGAAGAGGAGATTCGATCCCACGTATAAGATATGGAAGTGGAATGGTGAGACGCCAACAAATCCTGTGAATCTAAATCCCAATGACACCCATGAAGAATTGATTAATAGTCCTGATGAGTTGGAGGAAATGGTTGAAATGGTTGGTAAGTTCGCCGATGGGCCAGATGTCATTGCCTCTTTAACGGGCGACAATGAAGTGCCCCTCTATAACGGATGTACGAAGTATACACGGTTGTCAGGTGTTTTGAAACTGTTTAATTTGAAAGCCGCACACGGTTGGACCGACAGTAGTTTCACGGCATTGTTGAAGTTATTGAAGGATATGTTGCTCGAAGGTAATGAACTCCCAGGTCGTACCTACGAGGCGAAAAAGATCTTATGCCCTCTGGGTATGGAGTACAAGAAAATACACGCTTGTCCTAATGACTGCATACTATATCGTAATGAACATGAGAATGCATCTTCATGTCCCAATTGTAAGGCATCCAGATACAAAAGACAAGAGAATTGTGGTGACGTCAACATTGAAGACCAGAGGGTCGACCAGATGAAGGGGACACCAACAAAGGTCTTATGGTATCTGCCAATAATTCCGAGATTCAAACGGTTGTTCGCTAACGTAGAAGATGCTAAAAACCTAACAAGGTATGCAAATAGACCCCCTCCAACTGATAACAACATGATAAGGCATCCAGCAGATGCATCCCAGTGGCAAACCATTGATTCAACGTACCCATCTTTTGCCTGTGAGAGCAGGAATTTGAGACTTGGTTTGTGCACAGATGGAATGAACCCGTATGGGAGTCTCAATAGCCAACATAGCTCTTGGCCAGTTATGTTGGTTATTTACAATCTTCCTCCTCAATTGTGCATGAAACGCAAGTACATACTGATGTCGTTAATGATTTCAGGCCCAAAACAACCAAAAAATGACATAGATGAGTATTTGGCACCCCTTGTTGAAGACTTGAACAAACTTTGGACTGAAGGAGCAATTGTTTATGATGCACATCGTGAGGAGTCATTTAGGTTGCGTGCCATGCTCTTCTGTACCATTAATGATTTCCCTGCATATGGTAATTTGTCTGGATATACCGTTAAAGGTCCTAAAGCTTGCCCCATTTGTGAGGAGGATACGGAGAGTAGGTGGTTTATGCATGGAAGGAAAACAATATACCTTGGGCATCGAAGATTTCTTGACGCACGTCATCGTTATCGCCGCTTGAAATTGGCATTCAATGGCCACCAGGAGCATAGAACTGCCGTTACACCGTTGTCTGGAGCACAAGTGCATGCACGGGTTAAACACCTTCAAGTGCAATTTGGGAAAAAGAAGAGAAGTGACTCTGATGTGCCGAGCCAATGTTGGAAGAAACGTTCCATACTGTTTGACCTTCCATAATGGGAAACCTTAGAGGTGAGACACTGCCTCGATGTTATGCACATAGAAAAAATATTTGCGAATGTTTGGTAGGTACGCTCCTAAACATCCCTGGTAAAACAAAGGATGGTCACAACGCAAGACTTGATTTAAAACAAATGAAACTACGGCCCCATTTGACCCCCTTGGTTGAAGACGAGAGGACATATCTGCCCCCCTCTTGTTATACCTTGTTTCGAGCAGAAAAACATATATTCTGTTCAGCCCCTAAGGGAATTAAGGCCCCATCAGGATATTCTTCTAATATCAGTAGAAATGTAGAAACGGGGAAGTTGATTTGATTGTAGAAAATTTTCAGACCAACAATCCATGCAAGCATGTACTCCATTGTCCTATATGAAGTGTCATGTTTTTAAATGGTGCGCAATATTTTAAGAGTAATAAGATACCATATCTAAATTTTGTAAGTTGACATCATTTTTTCACTTGTATTCTTACTTTTTGTATATGGATTAATTGTGAACTACGCATAATCATATTAGTAAGGTACAACAAGTTAAACGATGATACTATGGTAGCTAAACTCTATATTTGTGTTTTCATCAATACGCAATACATGGGGTTAAACTCACTACGCGATACATTAGAAGCTAAACTGAATAAGCGACACATAAAAAACTAAACTCGATACGCAATATTTCAACAACTAACTCATAGTTGCGATACATATTAGCAACTAAACTCGATACGCTGTAGGCTAAACTTAATATATGATACACTATAGGCTCCAATCGGTACACTTGTTTCCATAACATTAACGTGATACATGTATGACTAAACTCAATACGCGAACCGTTACATGTGTCAGATATAAGTTTTGCATAGAACGTAAGAGTATACCAACATGACTCTTTTTTGTCTTTCTAATGCGCAAAATTTCCCATATCTTCGCATATATTTGTTTTTTCTCATAGTTTTCTTATTGGATATGTATGGTTTTTTTTTCCTAGCTCATTTGCATTCTCTATCTACGTAATATAATTCATATGTATAAATATTACGCCCCCTATTTTTTGAGATCTTAAATATTTTGAATAAAGATCACTATACTCGTCAACCGCTTAACTAAATCTTGCAAAAAAAAGAAAGACATGACTTTTCTTATTGAATTTTTCAAAATTAAAACTATTTTAGTGGGACAAATAGAATAATATATACTTCCTGTGTCCATTAAGTTTCTAAATTGATTATTGTCTCAACAAAAGAGTCTTATTTTTGTTTTTTATATCACATATCCTTACTAAAATAATAAGTAATATTTATTTTGTATATCATAATTTATCACCAATAAACGATAATTACAAATCTTAAGGAAATAATTACAGAATAAAATAACCCGACAACTAATAAATTATTCAAAATGAAAAGTGGATAAAGAGCCCTAAACACCTTCACACGGCTTCAACGGGCGAGATCCTGAATCATCAAGAATAATTCATAGTGCCAGATTAGTCATCCTAACCTTGATCAATAACTAACAGATGAATTTAGAAAGACCGTTAAGCCAGAATCATAAATCCATAAAACAATTAAGCATAATAGTTAACATAGTTTAACACTTAGTAATTTAGCCTTCCATTAGGCTAAATCTTAATAAAATAAATATGTTATAAAAACAAGATTAAAGACTTAAAAACAAAACTTACTTGTTATTTGTCTTCAAGACTTGTAAGAAATGCTTCACAATGAGAAGATAAGAAAATTTATTTCACAAGAGGGAAAAGAAGGAAGAAAGGATGCCTCATTCTTCTGAATACAAGAGTATATATAGGCGCTAATCGTTGAACTTAAAACCTATTACAAACGGATTCAAAATTATGACTTTGAAATCCGGAATAGTAACTTATCTAATATTTGAAATCCGTAATTATGACGGATATTATTGAGCTGTCTTTATTAAAACAACTATTATCTTTTCTTTATGTCTTCATCATGCGTTTTTATCTGCCCTTGAACTGATAGAATCAGCTACTGAGTTTTTAACCCTTAGAAAAATTTCTTCTAGATCCAGATCATCATCATTTGGATCTTGAGATTCTCCTGCTAAGCAATATTGGCTGTCATTTGACCTTGAAGCCATTGAAATGTCAGATCTTGCGTCTTCTAAATTATTAGCCAAGTCTTTCTTGAGCTCTTCCATATATGACTGGATTATTTCTTCTCTGGAAATGATTCCTTTCTGCATCTGCAATCTCCTGGAAATATGTTGGAACGGACTAATTTCCTCTGTTTGCTGGGATTTCTTCTGTTGTTGATATTCTTGCAATTTTGTTTGATTTGATCAATCAACTCCTGTCCATGGAGCCTTCCTGATGCTGCATCGAACTTTGTTAATTTATCCCAAAATTTAGTATAACTAATTCTTCTGAGACAAGGAATTTTATGTTGGGTATAACCCACTTCTGGACTCCATTTCCAGATCCAAGGAATAGAAAATTCAATAAAGAAATACATTGGTCCAATGTTATCGATCCATGAATGAGTTTTATCAAACTCTAATAATTTTGGTGTAATTTTTACCCATTTAGTATATAATACTTTAAATGATTCTAGTAGAACCTTTATTGACGGGCCATAATTTACCCACCAATTTGGTATGGGTTTATTATGAACATCCACAAATTTTTATAAACCATGAATGTTTTCTCTTTTGGTTTTCGTATAAGAAAACTTTTGTAAGGGAATCAATATAATCCCAATATTTAAATTTAATTGAAATTTTTTTGTTCTGGATGAAGATATTCCTTCTCCCTTAAAGTAGATAAACCCCATTCATCAACAGATATTATCTGCTTAATAATTATTTTACTGAAATTATAAATATTTGGAGTTGCTGAAGTAAATTGTGTTATTTCACAAGTTCCCAAATATTTCAGTATATTCTCATAATATGATCTTTGTTTATAAGCTGTCTCAACATATGATGCTAAATCAAGATACTTTTGCATCAACAAAAGAGTCTTATTTTTATTTTTTATATCACATATTCTTACTAAAATAATAAGTAATTAAATAAAATTTTATTAAATTAGTTATTTTGAATATCATAATTTATCACCAATAAACTATCGTAAATTTCATAGCACAGATTTTTTTAGTAGGACAAAATAAGTATACTTTTTGCCTCTTTCTAAGATTATGGCACTGTTGATGGGCTCTCTATATATATCATGAACATATGCATGTTGGTAGTAGCATTTTCTTCGCACATCAATATATTTCCTTCTCGGGTATAGTTAATCTTGTCTCAAAGACAACTCAGCAAACATAAATAACAAACTTGTTACTTTGCTTGTAGTATAACCGCTTCGTTGGTAGCACAAAAACTATACGAGGGCAGCGGCTGCTACCATGCTGTATATATTATCATTCTTTCTCACGATAAATGTCGTTTTTGACGTATGCATATTTATTAAAAAAAATATTTTTTTGAGCACATTAAAAAAATAATATTGAATTAATGTTAATTATGATCATACTCCTAATAACTACTACAAATAACTTTTTATTTTTTGTTGTTATATTATTTTTAGAGGATTAAAAGAATTGAGAATGTGGTGGAATACAAGGTAACTAATAGGTATGGAAATTAAACGCAGCGACAGTAAATTTAGAAAGAATATAATATTTGACGTAAAACAAAGTACACTTATTTTGAAAAAAGAAAAAAAAACTATATAAAACAACACTTATTGTGGCACAGATAAAGTATTTCTCTTATTTTATTTTATCTATTATGGAAGGGCCAAGAAAAATCTACTTTGTAACTAGAATTGAAGTGATTATTTGTATAGTACTTCATCCGGTACATAAAAAGAGTCTGCTTTTCAGTATAGGCAAAGTAGACTTTTATAACAAAACGGAAGAATTACTGCACAAGCAATCACTCCAAACTACTGTTTCAGCTGCAATTAAGTATATTATATTAGTGGGCTACAACTGTTGCATGCTATCTAGCTAACAACCAATTTCCCAGTGAATATAAACAATCTGTTGCAATGGGGACATTGTTTGTTGCACTTGCAGTATTTGACTAAACTTAATTAGGGCTCATTAATTCAATCAGCTGGCCATATATATTGAATCTTCTCTAACACAGTGCAATAATTTATTATTTGCATTAAATCTTCTCTAGCACAGTGTAACACTCTTTGGCATTGATTGCGTTAATTGAATCCTCCTAAACAAATTAAAGTGCAACATTCTCAGCTGTATCCAAATTTGGAATTAAATTTATAGGGTTAACGTTAATTACATTTTCTTTTCTCTTCTTTTTATCTTTGCATCCCAAAATTCGAACCAACGAATTCATGATACAAGGTTTGAATCATTAACCACCGGTTCACCACCCAACCCTCCCCACGGGGTTAATTACATTTATCTTCCTTGGGATTCAAAAAATTGTTTGTCCTTTGAGATTTATGTTCCTTTTACTCAATGACTTATTGATAATTTAATCAAATTAAGATGAGCTATTACTAAAGGAAATGTTCGTGATTAAATTAAGATGAGCTATTACTAAAGGAAATGTTCGATAAAGGAAAGGAAATGTTCGATAAAGGAAAGAGGGTTTTGGTAGTATTCAAAACTTAATTAATATTTTTTTTAAACTTCAAGGGAAACAGACATAATTAATCCAAATTTATAATGTTGCTAACGTATTATAAATATTATTGAAAAATTATTTAGTAAAACAAATATATACTCGTAAAATTAGTGCAATATAATGATGATCAAGATAAAATTATAAAACAGTACCATCTATTTTTATATGGAGTCACAAGCTAGTTAGATTTTTACCTCAATAATTGTTTTAAACTATAATGTGTTATGTGGTGCAATAACTGCCGTGTTATGTGGTGCAATAACTGCCGAAGCATCTAAGTAGCATTAGTGAAAAATGATCCTCATAATGAACAAATTAATTAACAATTCTAATAAGTTGAGTCAAAACCCTAGTTTTATACAATATATTATTTAATATTATAATATATATATATATATATATATATAATCTACTTATACTCGATTTGAATTCGAATTTGAACTCGAAGTCGAGTTTGTTATAGATTGATTTTTTGTGTGTGAAAATAGTTTTTTATTATTATTATTAATATTAATATGAACTCAAGTCGAGTATTCGAGCTCTGAGTTTTAATATCATGAGTTTGTCAAAAAGGTCGGTATAAATAAATTTTATATTTGTAAATATTTTATTTATGATCTGTTTTATTATGTTACCTGGAGCTTATTTTATTATTTTGCCAGAGGCCTCTTAACTCCGAGGACCGAGGACCGGGTTGGTTATGGTTCATATATGTTAATGTTCATACCTAATATTTTTTTAATTAATTAGTTGTACTGACCGTTTCTTACTTTTCTATCAATTGTTGTTAGATTATTTCTAACACTATTAATAATATCTTTTAATTAAAAAACAATAATAAAAACTTGACTGAAATATCGTGTGTGTGTGTGCACACATATATATATATATATATATCAGAATTGTTATTTGCAGTAACCAATTTACTATTTGCAGTAACATTTTTCTGTAAAATGTTTAAAATGCCCCTTAGGTTTTTAAAAAAATAAAAGAAATCATTTCACTCTAATTATGGCCGATAGTCACGAGGACAATCCATATTACACGGTAAGTAAACAATCTATACATTTTTTTTTAACGTAAAATTGGTTTTTTAACCAAAAAAAAATAAAAAAAATCTATACATTATTCATGTTCTTTTCTTCTCTTCTCAAATTCTAACATTTTTAACGTGGTATCAAAGACAACTTAATCCAATTACAGCTTTCGCGGATCCAACTCCGTGGTGAGTTGGCGGGGTTCGGGGCAGCGCCACGAAAATTTTTTTTAGAAGATCTGGAGATGGAATTTTTTTAGAAGAATACCGCCCGGGAGGTAATTTGGGTCAAAATACCGCCCGGGCGGTATTTTGACCTATTTTGCATCAAAATACCGCCCGGGTGGTATTTTGACCCAAAATACCTCCCACTAATACAGCCCGGGCGGTATTTTCTTCCAAAATACAGCCCAGTTGGGCGGTATTTTAACCCAAAATACCGCCCAATACCGCCCACTTTGGGCGGTATTTTCAACAATGTTACTGCAAATAGGGGGTGGAATTTTGGAAAAATCTCGTTTATTTTATAGTTTTTTGGGCAAAATTTCGGGCCAGACAGGGGTTTTTTTTTTTAACAAATAAACTTTATGTAAAAAAATGTATACATACACGTGTGAGTGAAAAACGAACGAGTGTAAATAGGTAGAGTGTAAATGGTTTTTTTTTTTTTAGCTAAAGGGCAAAATAAATTATTCACAGAAAAATGTTATTGCAAATAGTAATTTAGTTACTGCAGATAGTATGCCCCATATATATATATATATATGCATACGTTTAACATTCCTTGTGTGTTTTGAATTGATTTGGTGGATAATTGATTGATTGTGAGTGTGAGTGTGAGTGTGAGTGTGAGGACATGCATATACTATGAATGATGATAAAGAAGAGATTGAAAGTTGAAGTTGTAACCAGTTATATTATGGATTGAGTGACTTGGAAACAGCTGGGCTTTTAATTACAAGTAGAATTTAGATTGATAGAGTCTCGGCTTAGTCCCACAGGACAATATGTCTGCATTTGGAATAGGAATGGCATTATAGCAGTCATGGCCCAATCCCAAGTCCCAACTATCTTTCCTTACTCTCCTCAAACAAAACTCTCTCCCAATCTCAATTTACACACACACGTACGCACAATAAATATATATATATATAAATAAATAAATAAATTCATGTTGGGTTTAAGTTGATAAGTTCTCATATTGACATTATGTAATTCTAGTTTAATTTGTTTGATTATTCGTGTTTTTCAGTCAACTAATTAAACACTAGAATATGCTAATAATCAACCTTAGGGCATGTTCTTTTTGGCCGTTTTGAAAACGATTTTGAAAACAAGTTTTGAAAAATAGTTTTATAATGTAAAAAGTGTATTAAAAATATAAAAAGTAGATGCTGAATAGTAAAAAGTTGTATTAAAAATGATGAAATATGATTAAAATATATTAAATTTACTGTTGAAACCAAAACCGTTTTCAAAACGAAACAAAAATTAACATGTTTATATTGTATTTTTGTATTGTATTAGGAATTACTCATATATGGATTCACGGGCGCAAATTGTTTAGTTCATGCGTCAGCGTTCTGAATTTTAATCTTACTCATTTAATTATACATGTTGGTGTTGAATTACTTAACTTACGAACTTTTCAAAACTCATCGTTAACATGTAATTTATTTCGTGTCAGACTCATTATTATTTTCATATCGAGTAAAAAATTATCAACCCTAACAAAAAAATCCACTCCATCCTTTTTGCCTTTTTTGTAAAGAAAAGAAAAAGGGAAAAAATAAATAAAATTTGATTTGGAAGAAGAGAGGTGGGGGCATTCATCATCATTTGAATTCTCTCTCTGATTTGCATTCTTTTCCTCTCCTCCCGTGTGGGTGTGTGGCATTGATTTTCATGCTCATCTCCTTTTCTTTCTTTCTTTCTTGTGTAATTGTAGTTGCATCATTGTTACAAAAGAAGACCAAGAAGAAAATTTAAGCCAACATTTGGCCCACCCTTTCTCTCTCCTACCAACACAACCACTGCTTCATGATGTGGGCTTCATTAATAATTCCTTCTACAATTCATTTCATTATCACCATCATTTCTACATAATGATTTTTCCTTTTCTTTAGATTCCACAACCAAAGATATCTTGTTAATTATATTTTTCTAAGTTTATAATTAATGTATTAAAATTTGATACGACCCCAAAACAACAATCTTTTGAGCGTACACTATATTATGTAAGAAAAAGTGTAACGTAAAATAAATTAAGCTAATTATAAAGTTCAAGTTCACTTTTTCTCCCTATTATCTTTGATTACCAAATATCCTCACTTTGTCCTCCTCTAACCGTACAATTTCCCCAAATCTTGCATCTTAATTAATGTTATCTAATCCTCGAGTCAATAAATGGGGAGCCACAATTATAAAACTACGTATACATCTTTTTGCTATTTTCACTTTTAAAAGCTACTCCATCTTTCTCTCTCTCACACACACACACACACACACACTATTATTTCTCTCTCTCTAATAATGTTTTGGAGGAATTTCCAAAAAAGAAAAATGTTTTGGAGGATTGGCGCACGTGTGGTGTCTTTTAATTGCCTTTTACCTTCTTCTTTCGTAACCATGATTGCAATTAAAAGGGGCAATCAAATTCAAAACGGATGATTTCTTTTCAATATTTCTGTGGCCATCATTAGCCATTCATAGTTTGATTTGCATTCATTTCCACTCATACTGTAATATGGTTCCATAACTCCCATTAGCGCCTAGTATTGACTGCCCTTTTCTTTTTCTATTATTTTCATGTTTTATCTTTCATAGAATAAGCTTATGGGGTTGATTCTAAATTCTTCTAGCAATTAATTAATCTTTTCTTTTCAATGAATTTTTTGTTTAGGACAAATTACATTTTAGTCCTCCATATTTTGTCAAATTACATCCTATGATCCTGAAAAGTTTAACAAATTTCCAAACAATCCTTATAGAATCGAAATGTTATGTTTGGGGAATAGGAATATAGCTTTCACTACTTAGAGGGACCAAAATGTGTTGTGTTGTGTGTGTGTGTGTTTTCTTCTTCTTATTGATAATAAAACAATAAAAGTTTACAGTCAGTTTTCGCAGTGACTGATGTGACATTCACATTGCAAAACAACTATTGAATACTTAAAATTTTTATTGTCAACTATAATTATAAAGTGATAGCACATAAGTCACTGTGACTAAATATTTTAACTCTTTTAATTATTTTTCTTTTTTTTTTTTAAATTCTGTTAGCAAGTGTTTTATTTTATATTTTAAAATTAAAAGAATCCATTAACGGTGTTAGAAATCGTTTAACAATGATTGACAAAAGACCAAAAATAGTAAAAAAATTGATTACAAAAGAATTTGATATGATAATTATCATATCTAAACCACACCAGTGTACTTCATCCAAAAACTTATAAAGTATAGATCTAAACATTATAAGAGTATAAAACTCGTGATACGTACCTGATCTGTAGGACCTCTTCAAATCAGTGGACTTCTTCAACCCTTATAATTGACTATGGCTTGTGTGACTGGCCACTTAATTTCCTTCATTCATGCAAGTATGTAGTTGTTATTTGGTTAGCTAATCCCATATTATAAGGGATTCTACCATCATGCACTAGTTGTGATCCGAAGCTCTATAAATAGAGTACCCCATTGCAATAATAATCATCAAGAAATACAAACCTTCTCCCTTCTTTCCGAATTCTTCCTTTTTTCCCCCAAATTCTCTTATCATTGGTATCAGAGAACTTCGTAGTCCTGAGCCATGGACACTCAAAATAAGACTAATGTTGAGTTTTTTGATTATGCCTCGGAAGCTCTTGCCCGACATGAATCGAGCTTCAATCAGCTCCATGCTGCAATGTAGAAAGTGACAACTGAACTATAGGCCATCCGAATAAGGCGCCCTGAAACCGATGAGAATCTTTTTTCACATGAACCAGCACTCCTCTGATTACACCAAACTCCAGTTCCCGAAGTTCGCCGGCAAAGAACCCATGGGTGGCTCTATAAGGAAGAACAATATTTCAAATTTTGGAGAACTTCCCATAATAGAAATTGCCAATTGCCTCATTCCATCTCGAGGGGTTGGCTCTGCAATCCCTATAGTGGGTCGAGAAGAAGAAAGGTTTCTAGAGTTGGGACGAAATCACCGTGGGAATCCTCTCCCAGTTTGGCCCCACCGACTATGATGACCCCTCCGAAACTTTGACCCGTTTGCACAAACGTCCACCGTTGCTGAATATCAAGAGGCTTTTGAACGTCTCCCCCACCGGGTAGACTACCCCCCTGAAGATTTCCTCATTGGATATTTCATCGCCGGACTCGGGGATGACATTCGACTGGAAATACGGATCAAGAGGCCCAGATCCCTCTCAGACACCATTGGCGTTTCCTGTTTCATTGAGGAGAGAAACAATCTCAACGCCAAGATCCCAACTGTTGCAACCAGCCAAAAAATTTTCCCGACCAAAACCGCCACAACCATCGAGCTGCTGGGTCTGCCACTTGCTCCCTGGCATATCACCACTGCCCGCAGAATCCCCCTTTCTCTTAAAAGGCTCAGGACCGCCTCCTCCACTACTACAAAATAGAGATTCAACGGCGGTGCTTTAATTGCGGAATAATAGATACCGCTATTAAAAAAAAAACACGGACATTCAATGGCGGTTTCTAAAGGATCGCCATGGAAAGGTACTTTCTATGGCGGTTATATAGTAACCGCCATAGAAAGTGTGGACTTTCTATGGCAGTTGTATGGTACCCGCCATAGAAAGTCCTTTTTAAGCGGGTGTAATAAATCCGCCATAGAAAGTGCAATTTTGCTATGGCGGTTTGTACATAACCGCCATAGAAAGTACCTTTCTAAGGAGCGTTTTTCATAACCGCCATAGAAGGTCCGATTCTTAGCCCTACAACACAAACTATTCTCCAAATGCGAGCAGCTTGCACTGAGACTTCGTCTTCTCCATCCCACAAACTCCATTTTTAAACTTTTTAAACTTAGAACCGAAAATTTGGCGTTGCAAAATTCAGGCTCTCTTTTTCAGTTTCTTCTTCGACCCTACATTCTTTTCACTTCACCTTATTCCATGGCGCCTCACCGCTCTACAAACCCAACGATTTGCTGAATGAAAAAAGAGACAATTTCCAAAAAAAGAAGACAACATCGTACGTAGTTGCCTTCACACTCCCCAATCGACGAACTTGCTCCGGATCTGCAGCCATCTCAGTCGCGACTGCTATTTGCTAGCCCTTGGGTCAATGAATTTGCCCCAGATCTACCGCCATCTCAGTCGCCACTGCTTCCAGGCTCAGTCCTTCAGGTGTCGCTACTCAAATTCGATTGGTCTCACTACTTCAAAATGCAAGAAAGCCACCAAAATATACCCCAAACAGATTCATTCCAGCTCGCGAAACCTTCCACCCTCCTCTATTCAGGCACGCGACTCCGCTATCCTTCTCTATTCCGGCGTGCAATTCTGGCCCCCTTCTTCCTTCTGGCGCCTCAAGGTGAGTCTTTACTTTTCGTTTTAGTTTTTAGGTCAAGACTAATTTTGAGGCTTTAATTTTTTTACCCATTTTCCTTATTTTATGTTTCCCTCTACCGTTTCTACTGGTTTTCTCTTTCTTTTCTACTGGTTTTATCTAAGGTTGGTTGGCAGTGGTGGTGGTTATGGTGAACACTATGGTTGAAAAGTACACCCCTTACTGGAAATTTATTTTCTAAAAATCTGTAGAATTCAGTTGTTTTTAACTGCTCTGAGAACCTTATATCTTCATATACTATCCATTGCCCCTAAACTCTTTACTTGACAGGTTTATGTGAAGCCCAATGCCCTTTTTAGAGTATCAAGAATTCTTGAAGATGGATTCACGACGAAGAAGATCTTAAGAGGTGGTACTGCATTGTTATCTGTTGCATTGGAGGTATTCTATAGTTAGATGTTGGCCGGTATTGCTATTGTGGTTTTGTTAAGGAGCTTTCTATTCAATTAATTTGTATCAAAATATTTGTTCTTATGCTCCATTTTTGCCTTTTATGTACAATGTAAAGTTCACATTTATATATTTTCTTTGTGTTGGATGAATACTGCCGCAACTAGTATATTTTGAATGCAAGTGAATGTAAAATTGATAAGAAATTTTTAATTTTTAATTTTTTTAAGCCCATTTAATAAGGACCCGCCTTAAAACATTAAATATATATATATTTTTAAATAAAAATTTTACTTTTCTATGGCAGGTAAGAGAAAATCGTCATAGAAAGTGCAGGACTTACTACGGAAAGTTGTGAACTTTCTACTGCGATTAGAATCGCCATAGAAAGTCCGCGAACTTTCTATGGCTGCCAAATAGATGGCCGTTCATATAGTGGAAAAACCTTCATAGAAAGGGGAAAAAAGCAGCCATAAAATCCCCTTTTTGTAGTAGTGTTAAGGGCCTCTGCTACTATTGTCACTACAAGAAAAGACTTCTTTAGAGACGCCACCAAAATTGTCTCAAATAGTGCATTTACTGTCTTAAAATGGTTTTTGAGACAGACTTGAGACAGAAAATGCGGCGTCTCCTTTGCGGCCGTCGCAAAAGAAATTTAAGACAGTAAATCTGTCTCAAATAGTTTTTGAGACAGATTTTCATCTGTCTCAAAAGTATTTGAGACAATTATTTTTCTGTCTCAAATATTGTGTCTCAAGTTGTTAAAAATTGAGACACTTAATTAAGACAATAATATGTTGTCTCAAATAGAATTAGAGACAATAGTTTTATGTCTTTAATATTGCGTCTTGAATATTTATAGTCTCAAATAGAATTAAAGACAGTAATCATTTTGTCTCAAATATCATGTCTTATTTTGGAATGGGCTAGAGACACTAAATTAAGACGGCAATAATTCATCTCAAATAAAAAATAAATATCGTAAGTTTGCTAATTTAATAACTAATAAACACTACTATTTTATAAACAAAAATAGTCTCCAAAATATAAATAAATATTTACAACTGCACACCGTACTTAATACAATCACTATACATCTAAATTCCATGTGTATTTTATAAGCGCGAGACATTACTTTGATAAAAGCTAGAAAAGACAGTTGATTAATATGATATTTAAATAGTTTAATTGTTTCATAAAGAAAACATTGGCTGCTATCTTTGGAAAGGCTAAAAAGTGTCGAGCAATAAAATAACGTATGCAAAAGTTCCAGAGTCTAGAGCTGACTTCCATCCATCAATTCATCTTAAGAGTCCTGAGAAAAACAATAAAGAGTTTTCAATAAGATCGTCTACAAACTTCTGTTAATTATGACATTTACAAACATCTCAACATAGTTTAGATATATTGAATCCCTGAAGCATACTATAAGGAAACGCCTAACTAAGCAGTTATGAAAGAACCTATGAAGAAATAACGAAGTAATTCACCTGATAGAGCTCATATCTCCAATACGCACGGGAACACCCATTTGAATCATTGTTTGAAGCACTAACATCGGAATAACATTTCCCTTTCTAACAAAACTTGCTTATCATGTACTCATATATAAGTGAAATAGAAAGAAATGTAGCTTTGAAAGAACATAATTGACAAACAATTACCTTATCTCTGTTGTTCTCATACTCCAAAAAATGTCAGCAAACCTTCTATGATTTTTGGGCCTATAAATAATAACAGTTATGAAAGAAATTTAATTTTTTCAAAAGAAAACCAATACTGACAAACAATAAGAAATAACAATCCATAAATATACCTTCTCATCATACTACAAGCATAAGAAATCAGCCTTTCACCATTGACATCATGCACATCAATATTGTCACGATGTTGCAAGATAAACTAATATCATATTAATGCAATTCAAGCATACTCCTAGGCGAGAACATCTTATATAATATAAGAGGTTCACCTAAGCTTTAAAGCATAGATCTCATATAACATATGACAAAACACAAATTTAGGTGACCTATCCATTAACATAGCTTCCACAGAAAGTGTAGTAAGAAAGCAGTAGACGTGTTCTTAATTTAAGGTTGTGATTAAAACAGTTCTTTTTAGTCAGTGAGAATACTCACATGTATCATCAACATCCTCTAAACGTAAGTTGGATCTGCATTAAAATTTAGAACATTCATTATTAAGAATTCTATTGATGTCTCTAACAAGAAAAGTTTCTCCTTTTCAAATTTACACAACAAATGTATTTTCAGGGAGGATAAACCTCAATGCACTTTCCTAACACATTCTGAAACATTTAGGATCTTTTACAGGAAATTAAAACTTACTCAGTTACACATGTATTAGAACAATGAAACCTATTCTTTATTTATTAAACTATAATACATAATCACCTGACTCACATGTTGTAGTTACTTGTATGGATTTAAACTTACTAAACTCTTTAAAAGGGCTAAAAGCACTCATAGGAAACATGACACAGAAAAAACATGAAAAGTTTCCACAAAACTCATTTTCAAAACAAAGTACACTATCTTCTCTTTTCTTAAACTTAAATATTTAAATTTTAAGTTCAACAAGATTCCACTCTAAAGTTCAGATTTTAGAAAATTCAACACACTTTTAGAAACATTTTTAAAGTCACAAGGCTCACTTTTTAACCATGTTTTAAGTAAGCGCATGTTCCCTGTAGGTGAGAAATAATCCATTTGAGATCATATTTGGATCAAAGATGCAAAAGTAGTCCTGGAATCAAACTTTAAAATTTTAAAACTTTGTGATAGCCCAATAAAGTTAAAACATGTTCAAACCAATATTGGTTTGAACATCAATTGGACTTTAACAGGGTATCACAGTACACCAAAATGTCTACAATTATGACTTTTAAGAAATTTTAGGTATATTTAATAGGTGAAAATTTATAAATAATTTTATTCTAGACAAACTAACAGAACCCCCTATAAATAGCAAGTACAATTATTAACAAGCGCAAGAAAAACCCAAAATATAGATACTTTATCGTATTAAAATAGCAGTGGAAGAACAGCAAAATCATTCTATATATCTATAGAATGAATATGAAACTCACAATTTCTCAGCACCACTGACTCCCATAACAACAATAGCTTTTCCTATTAAGTAGCCTACACAGGAAATCGTCTGAAATTAACAACAATCAAAGGAAATTGAGCATTCAGATAATTCAGTGCACCATAAATTTCAGGGTTGTATATATATAGGAGCAGAATCACACACCACCTTCACATCTAAGAGCCATTCTGCACAAAATAGGCAGACAAAATTGGTTGATCAAATCTGAAATCATGAGGGCATTGCAAAACAATAAACATCAGAAATGCTCTATCTTGTAGAACAGAAACCCACAATAAATATAAGCAAACAAGGAAAGCTATAAAAATCCTAATTTACAAGAACTAAGCACTGATCAAGGAACAAAAGTATTGAGTCTGTGACCCTTTGATCGACCATTCAAGACTAATTTTTTGAGAACTCCATTTGCTATGAATATACCTAAAATATGAACAAAATTTTTACAACATGAAAAATATATAACGTGGGATCAACAAATGACAGCAGCCAAAAGAATAGGAGAGAGGTATAAAACACTTTCAACTATATCAAAATTGCAAATAATAAAATAATCTTGTGTTGGTGGCCCTAAATTTAATCGACCCCTCAAAAGGGGAAAATCTATTCCGCAAAGAAGCTATAATGCAACACGGTGTAAACGAATTATCGAGCTTAACAGTACATTTGGAATACAAAACCAATCGAATTAATTGAACAGAGTTACTCAATCTGAGCTCAAAAGAGGTTTATGGGAAAACAAAAATTTACAAGTCACCAAAAAAGAAATCAAATTTTAACCGTATATTTACCAATCAAGCATTTCACAATAATTAGAGACAAATCAAATCTTTAATCTAGGGTGAGGAACTACAACCTGTCACGGATTTGGAGTTGCTCAATCATGGTGGACATTCTGATCTTTTCTGCCTCCGAATACTATCGATTTCCCTTGTCATCTTCTTTTCCCTTTCGATTGATTTCCACCAGGAGGATCTTCCGTCTCTCTTTGCTCTAAAAACAGAGCAATTGTAGAATGTATTACAGACCAACCCTTAAAGATTGTCTGATGATTGCTTAAGTGATGAAAGATGGACGGCCTGAATTATTTTTAATCAGCTTAGGTGTGGGTTTCTCTTGCTGCAGTACGGTGAAAGGAGGAGAGAATAGATTGGGAGAGAACAGGTGTGGTTTTCTACAGGAAGATTCAGGGAAGGGTAAGAGGGATGTGTGCTTGTTGGGTTAAATTTTTTCCTTTGCGGGTGTGGAGTCACCGAGGATGAGAGATTGGTTATGTGAGAAAAGGAAGGGGGAAGAGAGGGACGTGGGTTTTGAGGAGGAGGAGGCAAGTGTTTTGCTTTTCTCTAATCTTTTCTATACTTGGTTTTATCAATTTTCTTCCCATTAATTTAGTTTCATATATTAATCAAATCTATTAATTTTAATAATCTTATAAATAGGTCTTCTTCTAATTTGTTTAATCTCAATTTGATCCTATAAACTTTCACTATTCTTTATAAACTTAATTAGTTTCTTTTAATTAAATAAAATAATATATTTTCTTTATAGAACAGTTTAAAGATTTAATTAAAATTTTCTAATACTTAACTAAGTTTAATTGGAAATTTTTATCCTTAGCTTAAAATTTCTAATTTATAATTTTGACATTTTTTTATTATTCTAACTTTAAATTTTGATCTTTAACTTGAGTTTAGTTATCCATATTTTTAATCTAATCGGATTATTAAATCATAAACTTCATATTCAAAAAATTAATTTTTAAATTACCTTATAAAATTTAATACTCAAAATTTAGGAGGTACTAGTCATCTAAGTCAGTTAACTCGGAAGAATTATTATTCTTATATGAGTTGACTTGCTTCGTGAAGTAGGCATGCCATATTCAGAATGTTTTGGGAGTAAAAAGGTTACCTTAGTTCGATTAACTTCTGACAAAGAAATGAATGATTTCAAATTTTTGGTGGAAAAGCATAACACTTCAATCTAAAAGAAGGAGAATGAACTTAATATTTTGACAAGAAAAAGGGGTCTTGAAGCCATTGAAGGATACAAATTTTCGATTTTGAAGTTTCCTATTGAGTTTCCCACTTTTATGGTCCTTAGTTTATTATGTGTCGAATGTTTATACTGTCTTCAATAATTATCTCAATTATTTACATTTAAGACAAATTATTTTTTCTATCTCACTTTAATTATCTTAGTTAATCAGGTTGAGACAATCTTTCTTACTGTCTTAAATAAGTGTCTCAATTAATTTCATTTGAGACAAATTATATTATCGTTTTGAATAAGTATCTCAATTAGTTTTTTATGAGACAACACTCTAACATCCGTCTCAATTATTGTGTCTCAATTTAATTATTGAGACAGTTATTATAACTGTCTCAAATTGATGGCATTTGAGACGATTTTCTTATTCTGTCTCAAAGATTCGTCTCAAATACCATGTTTTCTTGTAGTGTGTGATGACAAATATATGGGGCCACTGCTGCAGCTGTCCGCAGCTCTTGAAATTTCCCTGTTAAGGCAAGCGAGGATACCGAATCCACCTATGATAAGCCTCCTCTTGAAATTTCCCTGCAAGCCATCTCGAGAGCCTGTCACCCTCACACCTTGCGTGTCACCGGCAAGATAAAAAAACCAGTTGGTAATGGTACTAATTGATGGGGGTAGCACCCACAACTTCATCGACAAGCCACGGTCTAGAAGTTGTCCATTCTAGTCGATCACTACAAGGCGTTGCAAGTTACTATCGCCAACAGAGACCACATCACCTGCGCCAGAATTTGTCGTGCTCTCACCATCTTGGTCAAAGGCAAACCCATCACAGCGGACTACTTTGTCGTGCAAATCACCGCTTGCCAAGTGTGCTTGGAGTTCAATGGCTGCAGACTATCAGTCCTATAAGCATGTACTACGAGAACTATCGATGACTTTTGTGGTGAATAAAGAGAAGCACACTCTTACGGGGATTCAACAACAGCCCTTAGATGACAACGATTCCTATTGTTTGCATGAGACATGATTTGTTTCCTTTTAGCTGAAATAACCAACCCCCAAATAGAACCTTACTCCCCTAAAATTGCCAAACTCCTAGCCAAATTTGAGTCATTGTTCGATACACAACTACCCTTCCACCAAACCAATCCCATGACCACCACATCCCACCACTTTCTAACTCACAACCCGTCAATGTACAACCCTATAGGTACCCCCACTATAAAAAAAAGATGAAATCGAGAGACTGGTGTAGGACCTCCTCACTTCTCCTTGATCCGACCTAGTTGAAGGCTTGAAGCCCATTCTTCTCCCTAGTTCTCTTGGTGAAAAAACCCTGATGGGACATGGTAGTTTTTTGTTGATTACCGGGCCCTCAACTTGATCACAGTCAAAGATAAGTTCCCCATCCCAGTTATTGATGAGCTTCTAGATGAGTTGTTCAAGGCTTGCTTCTTCTCCAAGATTGACTTGACAACCGACCATCACCAAATCCAGGTCTCCCTCGAAGACATCCTCAAAATTGCATTCCAAATGCATGAGGGACACTATGAATTTCTCGCAATGCCAGTTGGTCTTACGAATGCCCCAACAATATTCCAAAGTCTGATGAATGAACTATTTCGGCCCCACCTCCATAAGTTTATCCTGGTTTTTTTTAATGATATTTTGATATACTTTAGAACTTGGGCTGACTATCTGGTTTATCTACGAGTGATTTTTACTATCTTATGCAACAACCAATTGTTTGTCAAGCGGAAAAAATACAGACTCAGGGTTTCAAAAATTGACTATGTGGGTCACATTATCTTGAAGAAAGGGATGGCAGTTGATCCCTCTAAGAGTCAGGCAGTGCAAGACTGGCCGACGCCAACAAAACAACGAACGGTGCAAGGGTTCTTGGGATTGGCTGGCTATTATATAAAGTTTATCAAACATTTTGATATTATTGTAGATCCTTTAAATCAGCTATTGACACATGAGGGGTTCCATTGGACGAACGCCGCCCAACAGACTTTCAACCGTTTAAAAGCAGCCCTAACAACCGCCTTGGTGTTGGCCCTTCTCTATTTCACTCACCACTTTGTCATCGAGTGTCACGCTAGCGGTACGAGGATTGGTGTGGTTTTGTCACAACGTAACTAGCCAGTAGCTTACAATAATGAGACTCTCAAAGGTTCAGCGCTCCAGCTGTAAGCCTACTAGAAAGAGAAGCTCGCAGTCATCAAAGCAGTCCGCAAGTGGCGACCATACCTTCTGGGCAAACCCTTCACGATCTACACAGACCAACAGAGCTTGCGCCACTTGCTTGAGCAACACATCTTCACACCAGCCCATGCCTGTTGATTACCCAAACTCATTGGGTACGACTATGAGATAGAGTATAAGTGGGGCCCAGACGACAAGGTGACAGACTCACCTCTAGGCGCATGGAATTTCAAATCGCCTTCATTTCAGCCCCTAGAGCTGACTGGTGGCCTCAACTTCAACAGGAAGTCCAATTGGACCCCTACTACACCGCTGCAGCAACCGAGCCGAGCACCAACTTGATCTTTCGCGATGGGGTATGGCTCAGACAGGATAAGACTTTTTGAAGCCCCTTTTTTGCCTTCATCACCACTATTCTTAGTGAGTACCACTCCCCCCCCCCCCCAGGCGGCAATTTCAGGTTTCACAAGACACGGGCCCAAATGCAATAGGGGTTCACTTGGCCGAATATGCGGAAGGTGATGAAGGAGTTCTTACGGACATGCGACACTTGCCAAAAACTCAAAATAGACACCCTACAGCCCACAGGCCCTCTGCAACCCTTGCCGATACCTAAACGAATTTGAACTGACGTGTCATGGACTTTATCAATGGGCTACCTCCACCAAAAGGGCACACGGCCATCATGGTGGTAGTTGATCGCTTCAGTAAGTTCAGCCGCTTTATTCCATTTAAACACCCTTACATCGCTTTCACTATTGAGAGGGATATCATTACGACTATTGTCCACCTTCATGGCTTCCCGACCTCCATCATTAGTGACCGGGATAAGGTGTTCCTCGGCTCTTCTTGGCAGGCCCTTTTTAATCTATAAGGAACAAAGTTACGTATGAGCTCAAGCTAACATTCGTAGTCTGACGACCAAATCAAGGTGGTTAATCAGATCCCATAGAAGTACTTGCGTTGTTTTTTGGCGGACCGCCCATGCCAATGGATTGAATGGCTACCTTGGGCAGAACCGAGCTACAACATATCCATCCACACCTTCACCAAGATAATCCAGTTCGAGGCCGTATAAGGCAACCTCCCACCACAAATATTGTCCTACGTCCCCGGCACTGCCAGTCTCACCGCTGTCAACATGGTTGTTTGGCCCAGACCGATTCGGCTGCGAACCGAAAACCTCACCGAAAAATCAAAATGTGGGTTTAACCAGTCAAAACCGTTCAAGATCAGGGGCGGGCCGAGAACCGGTGCAACTCGCCCGACCCCGGTTTTTCTTTTTTTGGTTCAAACTAGGCAACTTTTTAAAACTTTTGGCATAAGTGGGGATTGAACCCTAGTCTCCCATATAACAAATAAGAGTATTTGCCACTAGACTACATTGACTTCATTGATTATTTTAATGTAAAATAGTATTTTAACTCATTTTTAATATGAATCATGGGCTTTCTAACAATATATTAAATTGAGCATCTAAACTATGTTAATCTCATTGTAATTCCTTACTATTTATAAAATTAAGACTACTATAATATTTTTTTTTATTTGTTTTCTTTTAAATTAAAGTTTGTTTAATTTTTTCATGTATTATTCTAAAATACGTTTCATTTCTTTTACATCAAATTTTATCCATTTTTTTCTAAAAGAAATATAGTAATATAATTTTATATAGTTTTTAGAAAATAACCAATATTTTATATTCTATTTACTTATTGGGTTTTACAGTAATAATTTTAATGTTTAAGTTAGTTGTAAAATTTTAAAAAATATATATAATTGTTGGAAGAAAATATATTTTAAATGTTAAAAATGATAAAATTAAAGTATATTAATTATTAATATATTATTTATATTATATATTTATGATGTCATCTGGATTGACCCGGTCGACCTCCTAGGTCGTGCGACCCCTTAACCTCGCCGGGTCAGTGTCCGGCCCGATCCGGGCCTGACAACATTGATCATCGATGAGCACCTCCGCAATCAAGATACCATTCTTTGCGAGCTTCGGCACAACCTGGCCCTCGCCGACCAGCGCATGAAAAGTCATGCAGACCAACACTACACGGAGGTTACCTTCGACTTGAGAGATTGGATATATCTCAAGTTACAGCCATATCGGCAGACAGTCATAGCCTTCTGAGCTTCCCGGAAGCTGTTCTCACATTTCTTTGGGCCCTTCTAAATCTTAGAGCAGATTGGGCTGGTGGCATACCGGCTGGATTTACCCAGCAGCACATAAATCCACAATGTTTTCCACGTCAGTAAGCTCCGCCGTCACCCGGGCTAACTACACACTGTCATTTCGGGTCCCCTGCCGCCAATGGCCGACCCTAACGTGCTTCTGCCCCAACCAAAAGTGGTCTTGAATAGCAAGGTCTCCCAAAAAAATAAGTACCGGCCAAAAATGGAAGTGTTGATAAAGTGGGAGGGAGTTCTGGCCGCATAGGCCACCTGGGAGAACGCCAGGCGTTTTTCCAAGGTGTATCCCAAACTTCACCTTGCGGACAAGACAAAGCTTAGTGGGGATAGAATGATACACACCTGATCTGCAGAACCTCTTCAAACCAGTGGACTTCTTCAACCCTCAAAATCGGCCTTGGCTTGTGTGACTGGCCACTCAATATCCTTCATTTATGCAAGTATTGTTAGTAGTTGTTATTTGGTTAGCTAATCCCAAATTATAAGGGATCCTAGTGGCGTGCAGTAGTTGTGATTTGCAGCTTTATACATAGATCTCCTCATTGGAATAATAATCATCAAGTAATACAAGCAGTTTCCCTTCTTTCTGAATTCTTCCCTTCCTTCCCCCAAATACTCATATGAACTCACCATTGCGTTGAACAAATTTTGTATCAAAAGTCACAAATCTACCACTAATTATCAAAAAAAACCCCAAGACTGAATCTTCCACTAAGTCTTCATACACCACCATAGCCATGAATGGAATGACCATAATCTAGGAGAAAATTTTCATAGGGGTTGGCATGAGGTATGATGCACCGTTTGAAATAGTGAAGCAAGTACGTAATGTCCCATATTGACTAAGCTTGCCTACACGGTTAAAGGTACACCCTATATTCCATGTCTGTTTCCTCAAACAGTTTAAATGTGATGAACTTAATAGGGAACGAGTGAAAGCTAAGGGAGCCCCACCAATTGTTCGTAAGAAGTTAATGAAGAAGGTCAAGAAAATATTTGACCATGAAATGTTGGGGAAAAGTAAGAAAAATTGAAGGACATAGTTATTGATCCAATTGGAAAGCGAATAAGAGGTTGATGCCGAATGGATCGATTGATGTAACATTTACCAATTTGAGAAAGACGTATCCAAGTACCCGAGAATGATGGAAATGCGAAGTGTTCTTGATGTGAACCCTTGATTCCAACTTGTGAAAACAAGAACTCAATGCGAAAAATTGCCAAGGAAAGTCTGTATGCAAGACGCAGCTCTCAAAACTCTAGAATCCTTATCCTTGGGCAGACTACTAATTTAACAAGTTAAATTAAACACGCAATTCAAACCAAGTGGAGAATAATAGAGGCGAAACAAAGTATGCAATTAGATAGAGCAATTATCTAATTAGCCTATAGTTCTTGTACTTTAGCAATTAACAAAGCATGCAAATTACTTAAGCCAAAATAAAGAAGAGTGAATAATAAAGGTTAAACTTTCATTCAATTAATCACTGTAGAATTATGAAGTGCAGCACCCCTATTTATAGGTATAAGGAGCACGAAATTTACACAAGAAAATAAGGAAAGAAAACACAAAATTAGAACTTAATCAAGAGATTAAGTAACTCACAAAAATCATCAAGAAAAAGAAACTTACTTGCTGAAAAAGTAAAAGAAAAGAAGGAAGAATTTTGGCTGCTTTAAGGTAAGCAATGCACGAAATTCTCACAAGAAAAAGGAAGGAAAAATTCAGATTTTATCTTTAAAGAAAAGGGAAAACCGAAAAATAAAGGAGAAAAGAAAAAGAGGGAAACTATGAAGAGAATTAGGTAACATGCACAAAACCTTAATTCTCCTCCTAACCCTAACCCTAATTGTGAATTTGCTTCTCCTTGGGCTTGGCCGAATGTGGGTTCATGGAGTGGACTTGATGGATTCGGCCCAATTGATGTAGCATGATGATGTAGATGTAGGAAGCTTCTGGAATCTTCTGGAAGCTTCCGGAATCATTTCAGAAGCTCAAAAAACATTTCACTTCTAAAATTCTTCAAACTTTATGAAATCTCCATTTCTTCACTAGAAAGACTTGTAATTACCATTTCCACCATTTCCTTAGATGGGATGATTAGTATTCACCATTTCCACTTTGATGGCGAGTAGGGTAACTCTTGTAATCTTCATTTCCTTCTCATTAAGGTCATTGGAGCTTTCCTTTGTCTTCGTGGATTCTGACTCATAACTTGTGTTGTTTTAGCCTTGGATTTCCTCATCAGTTCTGGAGTGCATGTGTGTTGATGTGCGTGCATGCTTCTAAAGAAGCCTAGACACCAAGTGCATGTGTGATAATGTGCGAGATGTCTCTATAAATTTACTTGGATGTGGTTGTCATCAAAATGAGCCTATAAATATGGAAATGGAACACTAGTATGAGGCATCAAGAGAGCT
This sequence comes from Leptodermis oblonga, assembly GCA_016801395.1. Lineage (NCBI taxonomy): Eukaryota > Viridiplantae > Streptophyta > Magnoliopsida > Gentianales > Rubiaceae > Leptodermis > Leptodermis oblonga. Next base: position 27,605,342 of record CM028753.1, read on the forward strand.
TAACGAAGAGAGTGTTGAGAGTAATTGCTCCCATTGAAATAGTGCTATATCCTTATTGAGTTGTAATCCTTGTAAATCATTCTTCGAGAAGTGTTGGTTGTTTGGCTAAGTATCGATTGTGTGTGCCTTGTTTGTTTTGCTCAATCGGGCATTCTGGCATTGGTATCTATTGAGTGAGTGAGCCAATTATTATGAGTTAGAATTGGTATGGTTGTAGAAATTTCTTTAACCAAGGAAATTAGAGAAATATCTATAACAGTAACTGTAGTTACATAAAAAGTACATATCGTAACAACTTTATTGATAAAACATTAAAATTCAATTTCATCCCAAGTTTATTTTATTTTTGAGTGATTTCATATTTTCTGTCTAGTTAAATGAGTTTCGCACTTGGTTAATAATTTTTCTGCTAGTTTCATTTATTGGGAGAGAGGGTAAATGGGAGGTGATTGAGTTGAAAGTGTACATAAAATAAAAAGGAAAACTAACAGAAGTTTTTAAACCCTGACTAACAGTAACAATGAAAGTATACATTCATAAAAATATTATTAAGGCGTCAAACCCACAAGAATTTGGATGGTGCCAACGTTTACTATACTTATCGGGGTCATACAAAGAAGGATGAAAGTGGTTAAATTAAAACATAAACTAACAAATTAGCTAACTATCAAGAGCTATAGCTCTAGTGTATCGTGGTTAAGCTACTAGACTGCTATGCTTAGTTAAATAATTATGTGAGTTAGAAATTAGTGTAAGTGCCACAAAAATATGAACTTAAATCCAGACAAGGTATCTAAATTATTTTAATTCCCTCAATCACCTATGTCTCTAGGGTAACATTTGGGTTTTGGACCATTGAATTCAATTGAAATTAAACTTCTCAAGTCCTACTAGTATATCTCTATCCTATAGATACTAGAGTTTTATCGATGGTGGTCTAAGCTTTAGGGTGTTCAATCGATACTATTATCAAACACTTTATGTGCAGTCGAGTTCATCATTCCTAATTCTTATACAATCGATAAAAACATTAATAAAAATAAAACTTGTTAACATAATAGACAAAGTTAAGCCATAATAATAAACATAAAACAAGCTCATAGCCATAAATTAGAATTTAAGTACACATGGTAGAATCATCATTCACAAATGGAAGTTACAAGGCAAATAAATGAAACTAAGAACAAGATATGGGAGGAACTCCCTATGGGTAACTAATATCTTCAATTTTTCATGTTACTCATGCCTTTGGCCACAATTTTGATGGAGTCCTCCGTGACTAAGCTTCCTCTATGGAGTTTAAGAACATAAATAAGGCTACATTCTTTTCAAGACTAAAACTAAACTAAACTAGGACCTACTTGACATAAAATTTGATGGGAAATGGTATTATATAGTGAGAGAATATGGCGGGACTAAGTAATAAAAAGACCCTTCTTTAAGAGCTTTCTCGCAATTCATTTTCTTGCAATAACACCCAAAACTATGCAGAGTTAGTGAAAACCCCACAGACAGATTTGCAATACTAATTTTTGGCCTAACTTTGAGCCGTGAAAAATGAAAACTGGGCAAAAGTGACTTCATGAAAGTTGTAGTTCTTTTTTCAAGTTTTTCAAAAAATGTAAAATAATATATTTAGAGTTGTGTAACTCTAATTATGGTCTTCAAAATTTTGGTGCATCAGTTTTGGCCTAGGAATGTAGTGACGCCGCAAGTTAAAAGTACCTATACTGCGCTAACCCTTTTAACCATATCTTCTATTGATCAATTTTTCTGCTCTTTTTGTCTTTTTTCCTCCATCTTCTTTTTGTCTCCTCCAATTGAGTGTCCAAAATAAAACAATCACAAATTAATGCTAAATTCATCCAAAACATTTGAAAGAAACTAACAATAACAAAATTTAAGGGTATAAGTATGTGCAAAATGTTACACATTAGAGGATCTTGTAACTCTGAAATCATGATTTTGAACTTTATGAGATGTGTTGGTTGAAAAAAGGAAATTTACTTAGTAATTTGAACAAATTTTGAAGGGAGTTAATGCAATCTAACCTATTTCTGATGGTAGTTATCTAGAGACACTAACAACTAACCCTAGTTGAAATAACTTCTATCCGTTATTTTATGTATACAACAGTCACTGCCAAAATGACATCATAACTATTTAAATAGAATAATTTCATTTTAATAATTACACACAAAAATTATAAAATAATAGATAAAAATGATATTATATAAACTAATTTGTGGTACTATCCTTATATCATACAAAGGATTGACAATCATATCAAATGGTACTATCCTTAAATCTTGTTTTGTATTTTATAATAATTTTTATTGTTAGTTATACACATTTTCAATTTATTAATATTATTAAAATCAATTCGAACAAAATTTTAACCAAAACTGTAATATCATTTATGTATATATAATTCTTTTTAAAAGTCCATTTGATAAATGTATATTTTTTGCTGGATTATATAGTATAAAAAATATATAATTAGTTATTTATTACTATAATCATTCAAATACATATTTATAGTAATATTTTCAATATTGGAATAACTATTATTATTTTTGGATGAATGTAGTTTTTATTTTTATTGATTAAACTCATGACTTATTTTCAATTATAGAAGACACAAAAATATTCAAAAATTTAGTATAAGCAAAAAAAAATTTTAAAAATTTGAGACACAGAAAATCTAGTAAACTCTTTTCTTTTCCTTTTTTTTAGTTAGTTTGTTTTGTATGAAAGGATTCACCCACAATGAACATGTAAAATTATCCGGAAAAAGGATGTTTACTCTAAAATCATGGATCTTTTTTTATTTCTCATTAGAGAAAGAATAAAATAAAATAAAAGTTAATTGCATTTATCTCCTTTAGATATTTGAAAAAATTATAAACGTTACTTGAGATTTTTGAATATTATCATTACTCTCTGAACCGCTCAAATTATTAATGTCCCTTGAAATTTATGTTCATTTTTTAATCACTGACAATTATATATCGGTAATCTAATCAAATCGAGTAGAATGTATTGGTAATATTAACCAATTTAAGGGAGATGTATTAGTAATTTTAAAAAATTACAAGAAAATAAAGTCTACCAGTTTCGTTAGAATAAGCCCAATTAAAAAAATATACACTTTGAGTTGGAAGATACAATAAATTAATTAATTATATTATTGCTATTTTTTCACTAATGTCCTTACTTTCTAAATTTCGGATGCGATTTTATGTTGAATCGTACATAATTATATTAATAAGGGTGTGAGAAGTTAAAAAAAAGCAAAACTACACTGTTCTAATACACAAGAAAATTTTAATAAAAATAGACTCTTTTAATAGATCGAATTAAGAGAATAATAATTTTTCCAAGCATAAAAAATTAAAGTAATTGTACTTAACCAAAAAAAATAAATAAATAACCAAAGAAACATGAGATTATGATGAGATTATAATCATAAAACATTGTGCGTGCAACACTGCGTGTGTGGGTAAATCTAACAAGAATCTAAAGACTTACTGTTACATAAATGTGATGTTTCACTTCTTGTTACTTTACATAGCAAAGCTCCAAACAATTGTAAAAAACTGATATGCTATCACTTCTTCCTTGGGAATGACTATATGTGCCTCCACATGCTTTCAATTCTAATGTACGGGTAGTGAAACATCTTTTTTTCTTTTTTTTTTTCTTTTTGTGGTAACAGCAGATTAAAGTGGTTGGGGGGCTTGGGGACCCTTTATTAAATTGTAAAAAAAAACGAAAAGCAAAAAAACTTTCAAGGGGGCATAATGAACTTTATCTTGGAGATAAAAAAATGTAGAAATGTAAATGCAGCCTATGCATGTAAAAGACTACACAAAAAAATCCAAAAGAAAAGAAACACTAAACCATCAAATAAGGAAAACCCCTAGCATCTAGTGTGACTAGCCCCATAAGTCTCCTAGGGAAAGTATAGTGAACAAAGAAATCCGTAAGTCCAGTCAGACTTGCAGTCTAAGCCATGTTATCCGCCACTGCATTCCTTTCGCGATACAAGTGGGAGATGTTCCCATAGCAATGCCTCAATTCCGAAATTCCATCCAATGTGGCTGCTGAACGCCAAAGACCTGAACCCCTCTGTACTACCCTTAACAACACCATGGAATTCGTCTCAACATCCAAATTGTGCCCACTCCTGAGGGTCCCGGATTACCTCGGGAAGAACCATTCACGTTCAGTTTAAACCATCCAACAAGTAGCAGACTCTAATAGACGACCCGCTCTTCCTTTCGCTTCAGGAAAGCCCATGGTGGCAACACCACACCCTCTCAAAAAGCCACAGAGCGCTGGTACGCAGGGGGTCTTAACGCTAATAAATCGAATACAGACTTAGGGACCACTCTTAACAGGTGACCCAATCCAACATGTTTTTCCTCATAAACTACTTTACAGTGAGCCCTCTAGATCTCCCAGCATACTATCACCGGCACAGTAGCGGTGACCACATTGGGAAGCATAGCCATTTCCCAATCCTTCCTAAGCCAATAATAATCTAACAAGTCCCATAAGTCTGTAATAGCCCGAGGTGCCACCTGCAGGCGATCCCCAAAGTATGCCCAAATCCCACAGGCCAAAGGGCACTCATAAAACACATGCAACAGAGAACACTCTGAACAACAGAAATCACTACTACAAAAATGACTTTTAATGGCGGTTTTTTAGGGCTTTTAACGGCGGTTTTCGGCATTTTTGAACCGCCATCTATCCGGCAGCCGTAGAAAGTTTACGGACTTTCTACGACGGTTCGCTTAGGAACCGCCGTAGAAAGTTGGCTTTCTACGGCGGTTTTTAAAAAAACCGCCGTAGAATGTCCACTTTCTACGGCGGTTCCTAAGCGAGCCGCCGTAGAAAGTTAACTTTCTACGGCGGTTTTGAAGATAACCGCCGTAGAAAGTACCAAATTTGTAAAAAAAAATTTAATATTTCATTTTTTTCTCTACATTCAAAAAATATATATCAAAAACAGCAAGAACAGCCTTAAAAAAGTTTTGATATATATATATATATATTTCAACTTTATTCAAAATATATGTATCAAAAACTTCCATGCTAATAAACCGAACAACCACCAAACTTCACAAAATTTTTGCTTGCATCCATCAAATTCTAATTAATTTAATCATTAACAGCAAGAACAATACAATATTCACCGATATAACACTAATCAAACCCGAATTTAATCATTCATCATCTCACCAAACCCGAATTTAACACTAATAATAAACCTTAGGCCAATCACAATAATCAAGTAACAATAAAATTTGTAAAGCTTAAATAAAGTTGAAACTATTCTATATTACCTTTTTTTATGATTTGAAGCCCACAACAAGGACCGATTGTGGTGAAATTATGTCGGGGGTGGGTGATGGCCGATTAAGAAACCATATCCAGAGTTGGGTGACGGCGGATCTTGTTATCAACACTGCCGGAAGAACGATTTCGGGGGAAGACAAGAGAAAAAATCGATGGAGAGAGGATGGGCGTCGGCAACGAGAGAACGCTTCGGTTTGCTGGAGATGGAAACAGGGGGAAGCCGCGGCTGGCTGGAGATGGAAACAAAGGGAAACTCTTAAAATTCAAACAAAATCAAGTTTCTATAGCGGTTTTTATTAAAACCGCCGTAGAAATGGAATTTCTACGGCGGTTTTAATTAAAACCGCCATAGAAAGTAACTTTCTATGGCGGTTATGAAGAAACCGCCATAGAAAGTAACTTTCTATGGCGGTTTTAATTACAACCGCCGTAGAAAGTCCATTTCTACGGCGGTTTTAATAAATCCTCCGTAGAAAGTCCGTAATTGTGAATTCCCGCCCGTTCCTCTATTTCTATTAATTTCTAGTTTTTCTATTTTCGTAAATTAACCCCCAAATTTTTTTAAATTTAATAATAAATATGTATTTTACTATTTATCAATTTTTATAGTAAAATTCATCATATTTATTAATTATACGGCGGTTAGAAATACAACCGTCTAGAAAGGGACTTTCTACGGCGGTTAGAAATAAAACCGTCGTAGAAAGTCCCCTTTTTACGGCGGTTTTAGAAAATCGCCGTAAAAAGTAGGGAACTTTCTACGGCGGTTTTCAAAAACCGCCGTAGAAAGGGAACTTTCTACGGCGGTTAGAAATCAAACCGCCGTAGAAAGTCCCCTTTGAAAACCGCCGTAAAAAGGGGACTTTCTACGGCGGTTATCAAAAACCGCCGTAGAAAGTCCCTTTCTACGGCGGTTTATTTCTAACCGCCGTAAATAAACCTCCGTAGAAAGTCCCCTTTTTATGGCGGTTTTATATAGAACCGCCGTAGAAAGTCCGTACTTTCTTTTTAATGGCGGTTTTGGTCTTTCCGCCGTTAAAGCACTGCCGTAGAAAGTCCATTTTGTAGTAGTGAATGGCACTTTGACGCTAGGTGAAATCCTAATCGCCACAATGCATCGTCCATTGGAAGAAGACCATTCAGAAGACGCCACATAAAAACAGAGTGCTCAAGAGGCAAAGGCCGGAACCAGAGATCCAATTTCACAACAGGCCCCTTCTTTCGTGTCACTCCATAAGCTGATTGATTGAAATGACCTATTGTATCTGGCTTGCATATCATCCTGTCAGAGCGACTATCAAACTAGAGATCCGACCCCTCAATGCAATCCCACACCTCATCAGGAAGGAGATCCTACAGATAACTTCTCAACAAATCCCTAGTGCCCCAAAACTGGCACACAGTCAACAGAGGGTCCCGAATCTCCTCTGGTTTGACAAACTCTGATAGAAAACCCTTCATCATCCAATTTGTAAACTAGAAGAGAGAGGATCCGTCACCCACAGGAATACACGTGTGCTCCGCCATAATGCTCGCCACCTCCTCCATTCGGTTCCATGCCCGAGATGTCCTAGCCAATTTTGGTAAAGTCTGCATATATTATGCCCACAGAACATCTGTGTTATGAAACATTCACCAAAGCTTGCATGAAAATGCAGCAACAACATCTTCCACACCCCGGACCCCCAAACCATTCTCCTCCACTGGGAGGGTGACGCGGCTTCAAGACCTCCAATGCCATTTCTTCTTCCCTTTTCTAGTACCCCCAAAAAAAGGATAGAAAAATAGCTTCGATCTTGTCCAATATTCCTTTTGGGGGTTTGATAGTTGCCCAGTAATGGAGAGGCATAGTAGATAACACATGCCGGATCAATAATAACCGCCCTCCCTACGAGAGGAACCTCTCTTGCCACCTGGCCAAACGAGCGTGTATCTTGTCCAACATGGGTTGGAAGAGAGACATGGTGCATCTCCCCAGGTTGATAGGGTAACCTAGATATATAAAGGGAAAAACCCCTACTATCATCCCTATAAGCTGCCTTATGAGGCCTTCCCTATCCTACAATCGCTTAGGCAAATAGAAAAAGCATTTTGGTTCACTAACTTTTTGTCCAGTAGCCCTTCATAAACTCTGAGAAATGCCATAAACTCCCAGATAGAGTCCCTGCTTCCATTAAGAAATATCAACAAATCATCTGCAAAGCTCAAATGAGAAATCCTAGGGGTCCCCCTAGGTGTAGAGAATGCCTATCTCAATGTGAGATTTAAAGCCCCTAGTAAAAGCTTCTCCCACCAGAATGAGCAGAAAGGGGGATAAAGGATCCCCTTGCTTAATCCCTCGTGGCCTGGAAGAACCCATTAGGCTCACCATTAATCAAACCGAGAACCAAGCTACTTGGAGGTTTCTAAGGATCAAATGCACAAATCTGGCTAGGAATCCCATTTTTAGCAACAATCTATCCAAGAACACCCAGGACACCCTATCAAAAATCTTGTCTAGCTTAAAAAAAGATGTTCCCACCACAACATTTTCGATTCAGGGAATGCACCAGTTCTTGTGCAAGCATTATATTATCTGCAATTTCCCTCCCAAACAAGAATGCAGACTGCTCTGGAGAAATAATGTTCGGCAAGAGGGGCTTCAACCTAGCACACAAAACCTTTGTAAAAATCTTGTTGAGGTTACAAAGGCTGATGTGGCGGTAATCTGCAAAAGAGTCTGGGTTCTTCTTTTTAGGCAAAAGAGTTATGTGAGTGCTGGCAATCGCTCTGGCTATAATAATTAGGCAAACACCTCTATTTATAGAGTTTGAATGTCACTATCCGTTGGTAGAAGTTGAGAATCAGTTTGAACTATTAGACCCGGTTGGTCTTAATCCTAATTTTGATTGATGAGTTAACAAATATGGGAACTAATTTAACGGTTCTTCTAAGTGACAAAATGTAGGGAAATGTGTACGGAAGGACCAACGCAAAAAACAGCAATGAAAAATAAGGTAAAACGAAGAAGCGACAAGCAAATGAAGAAAGAAGAAAAATATGTCCCGAGGTGGGACCCACAATTTTTCCAAGTAATAAAATGTAAATAAATGTTCACTGAAAAACCAATGCAAAAAACGGCAATGAAAAATAAGCTAAAACGAAGAAACGTAAGCAAATGAAGAAAGAAGAAAAATGAGTCCCGAGCACATCCCTAGGTGGGACCCACAGTGTTTGTTAGTCAAAAAATGAAGAGAAGATTTCACGAGTGAACCAACACAAAAAACAGAGTTAAAATGAAGAAACGACAAGCAAACGAAAGAAGATGTCAAATCAAGCTGACAAGGAGCTGACAGCGCCGCCCGGGGCAGCGCCGTGCATGCAGTAGCGCACAGGGCTAGCCCTGCAACAGTCGTTGCTGTCGTGGGCTGCATCGCAGATGATTCGGGAAGCCACTTTTTTGCCCGTTTTTTGCACTCTTTCAAGGGGTCTCTCCTTCTATAAATACCCCCACTTGAAAAACATCAAAGACACTTCTTCCCATCTGATTTCCAACACTTTCAAGTGTTCAAAAAGCTCTCAAAAGATCATTCAAAGTTCTAGCAAATTATTTCAAAGTTAGGCTAGAATAGAAAAACTTCATTGTAATTGTTAGCTATTTTTCATAGCATTATTTTTCTACTTTGTAAACACATTGAGGGAAGTCCTAAACACTTGAGTAAGTGCTGTAGGCATCTTGTAAGTGGGCAGAGTCCTAAGCTCTTGATTAAGAGTTAGGCATGAAGTAAGAGGGAGCAAGAAGAGAAGGAGAAATCCTATCTCAAGAGGTTGAGGTTAGGCATTTGTAAAAGTCCTAATTGCTAAGGGGAGTTTTGAGTAAGACCTAAAATCCTTGAGGAAGGATAGGGCAAAAGATCCATTGCTAGCCTTAGGCAAGGGACTCTTAATCCAAGAGTTTGGATTAAGCAAATGGGTAAAGTCCTAAGTCTGGAACTAGATTAGGCAAGCAAAAAGTCTTAATCTCTTGAGAAAGAGTTAAGCAAGTGTAAGGAATTGAAACACTCCTTTAAGCCTTTCCTAGAAGATTAGAAATCTCAAGTTGTAGAACTTGGGGAGTGGAGTAGGATTCAAGGGGAATCCGAACCACTATAAATTTGGTGTGTCTTGCTTCTTGTTTATTTGCTTTCATGTTTTGCAAATCACTAATCACACACCTTACTTATAAATCTAGTTTTAAATTGGTTTTAAAATTTGTCTTTGAAAATTGTTTTTCAAAGCTCTTCTTTGTAGAAGAAATATTTTTATAGGGTCAAGAACCTAATTCACCCCCTCCCTCTCTTAGGTTCTTCTTAGGTTGCTAATTAAACTTGGGATTTTAATTGGTATCAGAGCTAGTGCTCAAATTTGTAGGTTTAACAACCTTGGGTTTAAGATCAATTTTTGCAACCTCTGTGATTTTTAAAGTCCTACTTGCTTGCTTGACTATTTGTGCTTTATTTTCCCAAATAAGCACAAAATGGCTAAAAGTAAGAATGCCATCAAGAAGGTGACCAAGCTAGCTAAGACTTGGGATGATTCCTCAAGTGAGGAAGAGAAGGAAACCAGACAAAGATGCTTTATTGGGAGTGAGCTTCAAGAGGTAACAAATTCTTCCCAATATTCTTCATGTGATAGTGAAATGCATGAAAGTGATAGTGATAATGATAATGCTAATAATGCTAAATATACAAGTATGTCACTTTAATGCATGAGAAATGTATGAATGCCTTGAAAAGGAATGTTGTGCATGAAAAGAAAATTAATTATTTAGAAATTCATGTTGCATCTCTAAAAGAAGAAAATTCTACTTTGAAATGTGAAAATGATGAATAAAGAAACAAAGTAGATGAAATGAGTACCTTGCTTGATAATGAAAATGCAAAGTATATTGATTTGAAAATGTATTATGAAAATGCCTTAAATGAAAATGAAAAATTGCATGAAAAGGCTAAATCATATGATTTATTGAAAAATGAGTACGAATGCATGAAAACGAAAATTGAATACTTGAGTGCAAGTCTTGAAAAATTAACTTTAGGGAAAAACACCTTAGAGAAGTTGTTAGGCAAACAAAAGATAGGAAATGATAAACGTGGCTTAGGTTATGAAAGTAACCGAAATTGTGATATGCCTTATACTTCTACTACTTTTGTTAATGCTTCAAATAGTGATGTTAATTTTTCCTATCCATATATTGAAGCTAAAAAGAAGACAAATCATGCATGGTTGTATGAAAATAAAAAGAAGTCTTCTAAATTTAAAAATGATGTGAATTTGATTGATTCCTCATTTTATATGCCTAAGAAAATGCATGTTCCCCATAGGCATAGTGAAGTTTGTTGTCATTTTCATAAGTTTGCTTTATGTGCCCCAAAGAGGAATGTTTGTAAGAAAAATGCTCATGCATCTCATTATTCTCCTATATACATGAATGTGCATAGTTCATTAAAAAATGAATCTAGGAGACATTATTATAAGAAAAATTATTCTAACTATAATGCATTATATGTTAAAAAGAATCATATTTCTCATATGCATTTGAAAATTCATAATGTAGTTGATTATAATAGAGTGCCATATGCATATAGAAGAAATGTTAGAACATTTCCTTTAATTGATGTACCTATTATGTGTGATTATTGTGGTAGACATGGCCACACTTCTTCCAAATGCTTTGACAAGAAAAATGTGAAAAAGGGAGGAAAGATATGGAAAGTAAAGGAACAAGCTAACCCCCTAGGACCCAATAAGTGTTGGGTACCAAAATGTTGTGCTTGATTTCTTTATAGGTCCTTGATGCTACTTTATGAACTGAAGCTCAATGAATAGATGCTTGAAATGTAGCAAGGATGGTTGATTGGAGCCAAATGGTGAAAAATGCAAAAATTGCAGAAATGGCTTCAAGAATGGTAATGAGCCCATGAATGCTCATTTGAGGTAACATGTATCATCTTTAACTCATGTTTATTGCTCGATAATTGATTGATGATTATATGCAATATGAGCTATTTATGATGAACATGTGTGATTTAATTTCAAAATGATGAATATAGAATGCATAATTTAATTTAAATATGCTTCTTGTGTTTAAATGATAAAGTGAACTTGTTGGTTGATTTTATATCCTTGAAATCATTTTGAATATTGAAAGCATGTTTTGATGAAAGTCTTTAGGACTTTATGAGCTTTATTGAAAAATAGCTAGAAGTTTGACTTTAGTTTGCCTTTTAGACTTTTACATGCTTTGAAGTTGAAAAGTTGGTCTAATGTGCTTAAAATGATATTTGAAATATTCTTAGACCAAATTTAAAGTAAAAAGACTCAAAAGAAGATGATTGAGGCAAAATGTAGAAAATTTGATGAAATTTTAGAACTTGCCTTTGTTAATGAGTCTTTGAGTGATATAATACTAGAATGCCATGTTTTAGAGTTAAAATGATGCATTAGGATCTATGTCATCTTTGGTATCTTGAAATTCTTGCATGTTAAAAAGGTTGAAAACTTTTAATTTGAAAATAGCAATAATTAAGCATGTTTGCATTACATGAAAATGGTTGACCAAGGGGTTGACTTTTGAAATATACATGCTGTAGCTTATTTGAGATTTTAAGCATGGATTAATTGATGATTTGAAGTTGCTTGCATGAGAAAATTGAGGTTTAATGCTAGAAAATTTCAACTTTCAAAGATTGTATGATTTGTATGCTTAAAATTGAAAAATCTTTGACCAAGTAGATGACTTTGAAAATATGCATGCTTTGGATGGTTTGAATCTTTATGCATAAAATACTTGAGTGTTTGAAGTTGCTTGGATGATAAAATACATGATAGAAACTTACAAATAGCAACTTTCAAAAATTCATAGCTTAACAGCCTTAACTTGTTTAAGCTTGAAAAGTGTTGACCGATAGGTTGACTTTGAACATATGCATGATTTGAAATGTTTGATTCATTTGATATGTTGTATATGTTGATTAAAACTTGCTCATGTGCTTAGTTGAGATTTACATGATGAAATTGACAAGTTTTAAGAAAATTGGCATTACTTTAGAAAAAGTTTGATTTTTAGTTGACTTTCAAGAATATGCATGAAAAGTGAATATTTGAATTCTTGAAATTCTTTATATGCCTAATGAAATATACTTGCATAAAAAAAATGAAGTTTTTAAACGTAAGCAAATTTCATTAAAAGTTGAAATTTTGCAAGTTTGACCAATGAGCTGACCTTGACATGATGCATCCTCTTTGATTTTAGATGCATACATATTAATCATTAGGGTCATTTGAAGTTGCTTGCATACTTTTAACTTGTTTTTAAACATGAGTTGATGCTATATTGCATAAATATTAAAAACTCATGTGTTAAGAAGAATCATTCTTTAAAAAGGATGAATTCGTTTGATTTTCATAAATTAACTTATTCTTTGATTGTATTGAATGAAGGTTGCATGCTTCTTACTTCATTGGTTAAGTTTTCTATGAAAATGTATGTGCTAGAAATTTTGGGAGAAAATTTTGTACTAGCATAGATATTAGATGTTAAAATTAAGCATTGTCATCCTATAGGCTTATGAAGTAAAATGGACTATTTAGTACATTCACTAAGGGGGAGAAAATGCTAAGAATAGTTTGATTGTCAAAAGAATGGTTTGATTTTGCTTAAAATGTCATACGCCAAACTTCCATATGTGAGAGCAAAGCTAAATGTTCAACTCATGCACAAAACATTTTTCACAAATTTTGAGTTGCTCATTTTTTACTTGTATGCATTGTTCAAAATTTCTTACTTATATGCATGCTAAGTCCTTTTTGTGATGTCAAAAAGGGGGAGAAATATAATGGAATTATAGAATTGAGGGGGAGATTATCAATTGAGGGGGAGAATTATTTAATCTTTAATTGTTGATTTATTGTCATGAATTCCATATTTGTTTTGTCATCATCAAAAAGGGGGAGATTGTTAGACCCGGTTGGTCTTAATCCTTATTTTGATTGATGAGTTAACAAATATGAGAATTAATTTAACGGTTCTTCCAAATGAGAAAATGTAGGGAAATGTTTACGGAAGAACCGACTCAGAAAACGACAATGAAAAATGAGCTAAAACGAAGAAACGACAAGCAAATGAAGAAATAAGAAAAATACGTCCCGAGGTGGGACCCACAGTTTTCCAAATAATAAAATGTAAATAAATGTTCAGGGAAAAACCGACGCAAAAAAGGGCAATGAAAAATAAGCTAAAACGAAGAAAAGACAAGCAAATGAAGAACGAAGAAAAATGAGTCCCGAGCATGTCCCTAGGTGGGACCCACGGTGTTTCTTAGTCAAAAAATGAAGAGAAGAGTTCACGAGTGAACCAACGCAAAAAACGGAGAAGAAAACAGAGTTAAAAAGAAGAAACGGCAAGCAAACGAAAGAAGATGTCAAATCAAGCCGACAAGGGGCTGACAGCGCCGCCCGGGGCAGCACCGCGCACAGAAGCTGCGCGCGCAGGCCTTGTGCAGCACGCAGCACACGCTGCGTGCCGCACGTGCAGTAGTGCAAAGGGCTAGCCCTGCAACAGTCGCGGCTGTCGCGGGCTGCGTCGCAGGTGCTTCGGAAGCCACTTTTTTGCTCGTTTTTTGCACTCTTTCAAGGGGTCTCTCCTCCTATAAATACCCCCACTTGAAAAACATCAAAGACACCTCTTCCCATCTGATTTCCAACATTTTCAATTGTTCAAAAAGCTCTCAAAATATCATTCAAAGTTCTAGCAAATTATTTCAAAGTTAGGCTAGAATAGAAAAACTTCATTGTAATTGTTAGCTATTTTTCATAGCATTATTTTCCTACTTTGTAAACACATTGAGGGAAGTCCTAAACACTTGACTAAGTGTTGTAGGCATCTTGTAAGTGAGGAAAAGTCCTAAGGTCTTGATTAAGAGTTAGGCATGAAGTAAAGAGGAGCAAGAAGAGAAGGAGAAGTCCTATCTCAAGAGATTGAGGTTCGGCATTTGTAAAAGTCCTAATTGCTAAGTAAGGAGAGTCTTGAGCAAGACCTAAAATCCTTGAGGAAGGATAGGACAAAAGATCCATTGCTAGCCTTAGGCAAAGGAGTCTTGATCCAAGAGTTTGGATTAAGCAAAGGGATAAAGTCCTAAGTCTAGAGCTAGATTAGGCAAGGAAAAAGTCTTAATCTCTTGAGCAAGAGTTAAGCAAGTGTAAGGGATTGAAACACTCCTTTAAGTGCTTCCTAGAGGATTAGGAATCTCAAGTTGTAGAACTTGGGGAGTGGAGTAGGATTCAAGGGGAATCCAAACCACTATAAATTTGGTGTGTCTTGCTTCTTGTTTATTTGCTTTCATGTTTTGCAAATCACTAATCACACACCTCACTTAGAAATCTAGTTTTAAATTGGTTTTAAAACTTGTCTTTGAAATTTGTTTTCAAAATTCTTCTTTGTAGAAGAAATATTTTTAAAGGGTCAAGAACCTAATTCACCCCCTCCCCATCTTAGGTTCTTCTTAGGTTGCTAATTAAACTTGGGATTTCATGAACAAAGCCATTTGTGAAGAGTCACAACTCTTCGTTCAAACTTAAAACTGAAAAACAGTTTCAGAAATCGGTTCTCAAACTACCAACGTTTTGTGCAGTGTTCAGCATCGAACACACTTTACTTCAGTAAAAAAAAAAAACTATATTCAACATAACTTTCTTGAATTACAACTAATAGACTATCTGGTCGAGGGTGGCAAAAGTTTTAGCTCTTGATAAATTGCAATTACACAGGACCAAAGAGGTAACCTAATGGCGTCATTGATAGTAGATTCAACAACTGAGATATTAGATCCGATCTTTCATAATTTCTCCAATAGGAATACCATCTCATGACACCTCGAAAGTTTTATCCCCGCATACTTACATTTAAAACACCACATGCAAGCATGCGAGAATTCAATTCATACAGGAAAGCGTGTAAGAAAACTCTCTTTAATAATCTTCTTTTCCAAATCAGGCATCACACAAGTTTCAGATACTTCATGATTTGCACAAAACACTCATGCAAATTACATTTCATAATCAAGCATAAAGTAATTATCATAATATTTACAAAGTTGGCATGACATCTTTAAAGCATTCTTTTACGGAAGTTGGAATAGGTGTGGGCACCCTAACAATTTAAGTCACATATATGTATAAATAAAGGAGATAGCACTAGTTACTATATATAGTTCAATTGAACATTTAGAAAAATAGTGAGTAATCCCTCACTTAATCAAACGAGGTTAAGTTTAAGCATTGGTCCAAGCAAATCAAACACGAGTCAAGGGTCTAATACTTAGTGCAAGTCTCGACTAATGCATATGCATGCATGGATGCAGTTGATTTTTTAAAGGAAAAAAAAAATTCAAGTTTGGGGTTCTAGACATTGCTGACAACGGTTGCAGTTCACAGTGCAAGTCTTAAGAATTTCAGCGAAAAAGAAGGTTTTCTGCCTATTTTGGGAATTTGCAATGCGGGTTGGGATTCGCAGAAGGCTTCGCTACTTGCCTAGAAATATGGGAAACTAACGTGGCAACTCGCAACTTTTGTAGTTTCAGTCGTGGTCGAGATGGCTACTTTAGCTCCAATTATAGTTATGTATACATGTGTTTTGTGTCCTACCAAAGGTATTAAACATATTTAACAAGCAGTTTGTTAGACCTATGGTCTCAATTCCTTTATGGTTTGAGGATTTAAATGACAAACAAATAATTGAACTAATGAAAAAGAAGGTTCACAAAAGCCTACTGGCAGATGTCCGAGAGTCGCACAGAAACTCGAACAAGCAAGAACAAGCCCAAAAAATGAAGACAATATTCAAAGCCCAAGAACAGGGTATCCGATCAGACACCGGAGTCGGATGGAAAATCACACAAGAACAGTGTATCCGATCAGCCACCCGAGTCGAACACAAACTCGCACAGCCCTCGGTCAACACATTAAATGCAAGTCAGAAAAGAGCTATGTATGACATTTGACCGTTGAAGAGATTTCAAGTCAAAAGAAGAAGTGTCATGTATGATTTACCATCTGAGTCGGATAGGTACTCGCACAGACTACAGACAAACCAACGTTAAAGAAGTTAGCAAAGTCAGTAGCCGTTGGAAAAGTAAGATTTGAATTAATGAGTCACGTCCGAGAACATGTCCGAGTCGGACACCTAATCGGACAGCCTCCAGAAAGCTGAAAATTAAAAGAGCCGGTGGAAGAAAGTTTTGGCTCTTCTATAAATACTTCAAGCCTATCATTTGAAAATTAAGAATGCCAAATTGAGTTCAGCTATCATCTACAACATTCCAATCCATTTCAAGAGAAAAATCATGGCTTTGCATTCTTCAAAAAGAGACTTATCATAGTCCAATTGTACTTTCATTTTTCATCTTTTAGCACTCTTTTATTTAGATCAAAAACTCTTCTACAACTTGAAAAAGTCCTAACCTATTGAGGGGTTAAGGCAATTTGTAAAAGTGCTAATCTCTTGTTGATGAGATAGGCAAGGTGAAAGAGGGAGATTGAAAAAAGGGGGAGTCTTGAGTAAGTCCTACATCCTTGTGAAGGATAAGGCAAAGATTCATATCTAAGATAGGTGGAGTCTTGAGTAAGACCTAAAGATCCTTGAGGAAGGATAGGGGCAAAATATCCATTTCTAGTCTTAGAGATTTAGGAAACTTTTCTAGCTTAGAGCTAAGTTAGGAAATCTTTATAAAAAGTCTTAAGACTAAGTGGATTAGTCTTGAGCAAGTGTAGTGGTTTGAAACACACCTTTAAGTGTTTCATCTAGTGGATTAGGAACTCTCAATTAGAAGTACTTGAGGAGTGGAGTAGAATTCAAGGGGAACCTGAACCACTATAATTCCTTGTGTTTTGTCTTCCTTTAAATGCTTTCTTAATTGCTTAGACAAATCACTTTATCACACACTACACTTGATTTGAAATGGTCATTTGAAGAACAAGTTTTCAAATATTTCAAAAGAATTTTTAATTTACCAACAACCTAATTCACCCCCTCCCTCTCTTAGGTTGCTAATCGGGATTTCAATTGGTATCAGAGCCTAGGCTCTAATTTGTTAAGATCTTTTAGCAATTTTGATTTATTGTTTATATTTTGCATATCTTGCATTTGTCACATTTCATTTTCTATCTCACCAAAATGGCAAAAGGTAAGATTGCCAAGGGAGTTGCAAGGAAGGATGAAACATGGGAGAACTCTCCAAGCAATGAAGAAGTCATTGCTTTGACAAGATGCATGCTAGGAAAAGAAGACAATGAGTTAAATGCTCTTTCCCCTTCTCACTCTTGTTGTAGTGATAGTGATTATGAAAATGAACCTAGTGAAAATAAAATGGATGAAAATGAATTTCTTGAAACTATGCAAGCTAGTGTATTTCATGTCATGAAAATGAATTTGAAATTAGAAAAGAAAGTCAATTCTTTCAAATTAGAAGTTGAATCCTTGAAAGAAGAAAATTCCATCATAAATTGTGAAAATGATGAGCTTAGGAGTGAAATCAAGGAATTGACCTATTTAGTTGAAGAAAAAGACCTTGAGATAAAAGAATTTAAAAATGACTAATTTGGAGATTGTAAATGAGAAAATCAAATTGCATGAAAAACTTCATTCTTCTGAATTAATGCAAAATGAGTACAATGAAATGAAAAAGAAAATTAATGACTTGAGCATTGATTTGGAAAAGCTTACTTTGGGTAAAAATAACTTGGAAAAGTTGTTAGGTAAACAAAAGGTAGGAAATGACAAACATGGTTTAGATTTGATTATGCAAGTGTGAATGATAAACCATTCTCATCTTCCTCTACATTTGTTGATATGCATAAGAAAGAAAAGAAATTTGTCAATCATGCTTGGAACTATGACACATTTAAAAGAACAAATGAGTTTGGAAAAGAAAATCGTTTTTCTAAGAATGAAAGCTTTGATGAAGATTTCAATAGACCAAAGAAAATAGCAAATGTGTTTAAAAGAGATGATTTTGGAAATCATAGGGATAATCAATTTGTTTTTCCTCACGTTGGTTGATTTGATGAAAATATGAATTATCCTTATTTTGAAAAGAAGAGGTACTCTAATGTACCATTTTCATATGGCAAATGAAAGAGAAAAAATGAGTTTGTATTTCCCCCTAGATGCCATTATTGTGGTGTGTATGGCCACAAGTCTTCTAAATGTTATGCCAAAGATGAAGTTGAATTAGGATATAAAATGTGGAGAGTTAAGATTTCAACTAGCTTTCAAGGACCCAAGAAAAATTGGGTACCAAAGCCTTTGTTTGAATTTTGTAGGGTGATTGATACTTTGAAGAAATGTGAAAACTTCAAAACATGAAGAGTAAAGGGTACAAGCAAAAACACTACAAGATACTTAAAAAGGCCTCAAGAAGGGTAAAAGAATGAAATTGCTCATTTGAGGTAACATGTATCTCTCCTAACTTGTTGTGTGAGATTATGTGAATTTGTGAAAATCAATGTGCTTGAGTGACAATTTGATAGCTTTGTTTTGATTTCCTGAAATGCTGTGTTTAGATTCATGGCTTGTATAATTGAATGGCTATGGAATTAATAAGCCATACCTAGGATAGAAATAGGAAAATCAAGGCAATGGTTGACTTGGTGTGTTGACTTTTTGAGTTAGTCAAATTTTCAAAAATCTGAAAAACTCAAAATATGCTAAATGGTACTACAAAAGTTTGTAATTCAACACTTTCACTAAAAAGCACTCTAATTATGACTTTTAAAAGCTTTTAGCTTACAGAACCTCGTACGAGTTATTGTACGAGTTGGATAGTTAATCGGACAAGGGTTTCTGAGCGAAAATTTTAAATTTCGCTACTGGAGGTCATCCGACTATCCGTTCGAGGGGCATACGACTCAGAAAGACGTCGTGCTATATAAGCAAACTTAGAAATTTTTAGAAATTTTCTAAGTCCCTTTCAAAAGCTCATACGCAAGCTCTCTCCCCCACTTCGAACACACCCAAAATCAATCAAATTCCTTCCATAGGATCTCTCTTCACCCTCTAAAGCCTCTTTTCATCAGATTAATTTCATCCTAACCCTCAAAAATCCGTCGAATCCAACCTAGGGTTCCATCCTCAAATTTCTGAAAAAATTCAGTATAGGTCACAAGGTAGCTGCCAACAAGAAGAGGAAACTGAATCGGTTTAGTCAAGAGGTGAGATTCCTTGGCACGGCACAAGAGAAGTTGTATCGTGCCCTACTGAAGAACAAAAAATGACCATTAGTATGTAAGTACTTCAGAGATGATTTTCATATTTCAGAACTTTACTTAGATTGCCTTAAGGACTACATTCACTTTCATGGGTT
Source organism: Leptodermis oblonga (assembly GCA_016801395.1). Taxonomy (NCBI): domain Eukaryota; kingdom Viridiplantae; phylum Streptophyta; class Magnoliopsida; order Gentianales; family Rubiaceae; genus Leptodermis; species Leptodermis oblonga. The sequence goes on from CM028753.1 coordinate 27,625,087, forward strand.
AAATACTTTCATGACTCTTAAGGAAGATTCGTATGAGAATGAGATGTGACAGTTTTATGCAAATCTTTCTGAAGTAAAGAATAGGGTTGGAATTATGTTTAAAACCTTGGTTAATAGAGTGGAGTTTGATATTGGTGGGAATGACATAAATGATGCGCTAGATGTACCTTCACCTAGAGGCCATGAAATCTATCCCGCTGAGAATGTTCCAAGTGTGAGTTCTACTGAAATTGATGTTATGAAAGTATCAAGACAACACTTCAAATATACTCATAAAGTATGGGTAGCTAAGGAGCATAAAACTAGCAAGATAGAGCCTATAGTTAAGTTAGTGTATAAGGTTATTGCAACCAAGTTGCTTCCCAGAGGAAAGCCTAGTGAACCAAGTGTACCAAAGATTGCCATATTCCTCCTATTGATTGAGAAGAAAAAAATTCAGCCCTGGATTGGCTATCTTGAAGAACATGGCAACTGTAAAATCAAGCTCTAGAATTGTGTCGTATGGTGATATCATCACTCTTATGTGCAAGCGCTTCAAGGTTCCTTTCAAGGATGATCCTTTTAGGCCAAAGGCATTCAACATTGCCGATATCAAGAGCTTCAAGGGAATCCAACTCAACCCGCAACTGAGAATTTGGGAGAGAAAGGTGGAAAAGTGAAAAAGGGATGGAAGTGATGCTAGCCTTGAGGAAAATGATTCCCAAGGGAGCCATAGAGAGTGGAGAAACTAGAAAATCCAAAGGATAAGGATTGAAGCGACAAATCAAGAAGATACTTTCAGTTCTTGGATGTTTCATGGAGGAGAATAAGGAATTAAAGAAGAAGGTTATTGAGATGGAGGAAAGATCAACACTCATCATGGTGTGGTAGGTTTGTGCTTAGATGAAATTCTTGCAGAAAAAGGATTACCTACCAATAGTGCTGATGTGAACGCCCCCAGCTCATCAACAAATCCAGCTCAAGGAGATCCAAAAGATGGTGCAGAGAGTGTAGCTGAGGTTCGAGTGCCGCATCGAGGCCCGCCAATGCTCCACGATCCAAATCCATTTCAGAGAGATCCGTTCGTAGATATAGTTGGGCTAATAACTCGAAAGATGACTGCAAAGCTCAAAGCAGACCTTGCAAACTTTGTTCAAAGGTATGCTACAGAAGCCCAGCTCATATCCAGCTCCAATGAACTCAATAAGAAAGAAAGATAGCTTACAAGAGTTACCCTACTCTCTAGCAAGGTGGAATTGGTAACTACAAGTCTTTCCAGTGAAGAAATGGAGTTTTCATAAAGTTTGAAAAATTTTAGAAATGAAATGTTTTTGAGCTTCTGAAATGATTCTGGAAACTTCCTACATCTACATCATCATGCTACATCAATTGGACCGAATTCCTTAAGTCCATCTACTTCAAATTCGGTCAAGCCCAACAAGCTCACAAGGAAGCCCATATGAGAATTAGGGTTTTACTTAAGTGTTCTAGGGTTTAAGAGAAATTAAGGTATTGTGCATATTACCTAATTCTCTTCCTAATTTCCTTCTTTTTAGTTCTCCTTTAATTTTTGGATTTTCCTTTTCTTTTTCAAAAGTGAATTCCAAATTCCCTTTCCTTTTCTCCTTTTTCTTTTTTTTTTTTTTTTTGGTTTTTCCTTTTCCTTTTTAAGGAGAAATTCGAATTCTTCCTTTTCTTTTCTTCCTTGAATTTTCGGAAATTCCAAATCCTTTTGGCTGCCAAACTTTCTTTCTAATTTTTTTTAAGAAACCACTTTTTGGTTTCCAAATCCTTTAGGTAATTTTCGTTTCCACTTTTTAGGTAATTTTCCTTGTATTTTTGCACACCCTCTACCTATATATTGGGGTGCTGCACTTCATTATTCTTTAGTGATTAATTGAATGAAAGTTTATACTTTATTATTCACTCTTCTTTATTTTGGCTTAAGTAATTTGCATGCTTGTTAATTGCTAAAGTACATGAACTATAGGCTAATTAGATAATTGCTCTATCTAATTGCATGCTTTGTTTCGCCTCTAGAATTCATCACTTGGTTCGAATTGCGTGTTTAATTTAACTGGTTAAATTAGTAGTCTGTTGAATCTAAGGGTAAGGATTCTTGAGTTTTAAGAGCTGCGTCTTGCAATCAGACTTTCCTTGGCAATTTTCCGCATTGAGTTCTTGTTTTCACAAGTTAGAATCAAGGGTTCACATCAAGTGCTCATGAGGAGGCTTGGAATCTTAGGCAAAAACAGAACAACGATCATGAAGCAAGAACTAGTGGCACCAAGGAAAATGAGAGAGAAGAAGAAGAAGAGGCCGGGACAGTGAAACGGAAACTGAAACGGATACGGCTAAATCCAATAATGAGATGGAAGAAAATGAAGAAGGTGGAAACACTGATGAAGTTGCAACTGCAGAAGATTGATCTCTTAAGTTTCTTGGGAGTTCAAATTTTGTTTAGTTAATTTTGAACCTGCATGGCCATGACTATTTTTATCAACTTTTAGACTAACTGTGTTCATTTTGAATTGTGTGTTGCTTGCTGAGATAGATTGCAATTTCAATATGATATGTTTATGTTTAACTAATTAATTGTTAGCTTTGAGTGTTTGGAATATTTTGATGTTAATTGGCTACTTTACTTGATTGGAATGTACATTGAATTTTAGTTTTGAACATGATTTTTATCACTTTGGATGAAATCCTAAGTGCTGGACTTATTATGCTTTTCAAAACTTGTTTTAATGACTTTAAAGGTTCATCTAAAGTGCTGGACTTTTTATGATTTTCTTAAAGATTGGAACCTGCTATGATTAGGCTATTTGTTGCTGTTTTCAAGCCAAAATGATGGCTGAATATGTTAGTTGGTTGTTTGAATGATGGCGGAAATGTTTAATGCCCTATGATGAGCTGTGTTTGTGCTAAATAGCTAAGAACCTTTGAGTGGTTTCATGCAAAAACAAAAGAAACTCTGTCCAAATTTTTGCAAATCTAAGTTTTAAAACCTTCTGTTTGTTGATGAAAAAAAATGGGGAGAAAAAAAGTTGGCATTTTCTGAACATTTTCTGAATTTCTGAAGCTGCATTTCATACTTTAAGCATTTTCTGATTTTCTAAAATTCTAGAAGTACAATGTTAATTGTAATATGTGTTTTGAGTTATTTGTTTTGTCATCATCAAAAAGGGTTAGACCTATGGTCTCAATTCCTTTATGTTTTGATGATTTAAATAACAAACAAATAATTGAACTAATGAAAAAGAAGGTTCAGAAAAGCTTACTGGCAGATGTCCGACCAAACATACGAGTCGCACAGAAACTCAGACAAGCAAGAACAAGCCCAGAAATGAAGACAATCTTCAAAGCCCAAGAACAGGGTATCTAATCAGACACCCGAGTCGGACGAAAAATCGCACAAGAACAGTGTATCCGATCAGCCACCCAAGTCGGACACAAACTCGCACAGCTCTCGGTCAGCACATTAAATGCAAGTCAGAAAAGAGCTATGTATGACAGTTGACCGTTGAAGAGATTTGAAGTCAAAAGAAAAAGTGTCATGTACGATTTACCATCCGAGTCAGATAGGTACTCGCACAGACTACAGACAAACCAACGTTAAAGAAGCCAGCAAAGTCAGTAGCCATTGGAAAAGCAAGATTTGAATTAATGAGTCATGTCCGAGAACATGTCCGAGTCAGACACCTAATCGGACAGCCTCCAGAAAGCTGAAAATTAAAAGAGCCGTTGGAGGAAGCTTTGGCTCTTCAATAAATACTTCAAGCCTTTCATTTGAAGATTAAGAATGCCAAATTGAGTTTAGCTATCATTTACAACATTCCAATCCATTTCAAGAGAAAATTCATAGCTTTGAATTCTTTAGAAAGAGACTTATCATAGTCCAATTGTACTTTCATTTTTCATCTTTTTTTTTAGAGCAAAAACTCTTGTACAACTTTGAAAAGTCCTAAACTATTGAGGGGTTGAGGCAATTTGTAAAAGTCATAATCTCTTGTTGATGAAATAGGCAAGGTGAAAGGGGGAGTCTTGAGTAAGTCCTACATCCTTGTGAAGGATAAGACAAAAGTTCATCTCTAAGATAGGTGGAGTCTTGAGTAAGACCTAAAGATCTTTGAGGAAGGATAAGGGCAAAAGATCCATTTCTGTCTTAGAGATTTATGGAACTTTTCTAGCTTAGAGCTAAGTTAAGAAATCTTTGTAAAAAGTCTTAAGACTAAGTGGATTAGTCTTGAGCAAGTGTAGTGGTTTGGAACACACATTTAAGTGTTTATCTAGTGGATTAGGAACTCTCAATTAGAAGTACTTGAGGAGTGGAGTAGGATTCAAGGGGAATCCGAACCACTATAATTCCTTGTGTTTTGTCTTCCTTTAAATGCTTTCTTAATTGCTTAGACAAATCACTTCATCACACACTACACTTGATTTGAAATGGTCATTTGAAGAACAAGTTTTCAAATATTTCAAAAGAATTTTTAATTTACCAACAACCTAATTCACCTCCCCCACCCCCCCTCTTAGGTTGCTAATTGAGATTTCACATTTATACATATTAAAATAAAATCATAGCATGAGTTCCCAGCATTACGGAAAAATGTTTATGTATTTGCAAAGTATGAATCTTCAACCGATATAACCAAAAAACTACTTTCTTAACATACAAACAATGTTTCTAAAACTTTTAGAACATACAATGCATACGCATTCATAACTCAAACTACAGGTTCATGCAACGTATAGAATTGTTGGTTTCAAGAAAATGAAATCATGGATGCATGGATGGTTCAAGCTTAATATTTTAAAAAAAGAACTAATCCTAACATCAGATAACAAGAACAAGTCACTGGACTCACGAACTAGATCTCATTTTCCCCCACTACTTTCAGTCGAAAGTTTTGTCTACAAAACCTGAATATGGCTAAAATTTTCCAAAGGTTTAACTTATATATTTATAAGGCTATGGTAGGTTAAACTTTGTGGCTTATAGTTTAGGTAAGTGAATAATAAAAGGGGCATGTTAATTGTAGGTACCATTCTACTAAACGCAGGACACTTTTTAAAATTTTAACTGATGAAAAGACATTTATGCCCTTGATTTTAACTTAAAATTAAAAAAATTTACCCACATTTTTTACCCTAATTTACCCTCTTCATCCATATGAACAACACAAAGCACCTCCTTCATCCATACTCCCTCCCATTTCCTCTCAATCTTCTCCTTAAACACTACATACACTACATTCATTCTATTAAAATACTTGCATTTTTCTTACGTGCCATGGACGAAAACGCAAATGAAGATCCATATTACACGGTACGTATCACATTACGATGTTTATGGACAAAAGGTAGCAGCTTTTTGATTATTTTCGTTCACTGGATAAGAATCGCCCATGGGGGGCGATTTTATCTGATAAAATTGCCCCCCGTGGGCGATTTTCCTTAATTTAATTGCCCCTCGTGGGCGATTATATTCCTTAGAATCGCCCACGATGGGTGATTCTACCGCTACTCTTTTCTCGCAATTTTTAATGTCATATTTGTTTTCTTGACAGGCTCTGCATGTTTCGGATGATCGAATCTTCCCAGATTACGCAGATGTATTTCAGACTGAGGAAGAGTTCATGACTAGAGCTGATTTGATTGGTTGGGTTGAAACCAGAGCGGCGGAGCATCATTTTATACTAAAATAACTTCTTCTAAAAAGTGGAAAGGGCCTCTAAAAAGGAGGAGGGAGAGTTGCCATATGTTGTGATAGATCGGGGGAAGTTAGAAGCAAAGCACCCTTAGGAGAAGGGAAAATATCCTGGAACAACACTAGCAGCAAGCTGACTGGTTGTCCCTTTCAGTTATTAGGGAAAGAAATTAGTGGGGGTAACTGGAAGCTGAGTGTCATTAAAGGTAAGCACAATCATGAATTACCCCTTGTTAGAAACTGGCAACAAAAGACCTCCAAGTTGAATGACGAGGAGAAGGAGAAAATTTTAGAAATTATGAAGATAAATTTGGCTTCAAAGCAGATATTGGCAAAACTGCGATATGACAATGCGACTAATGTTACACGCATCAGGCAGGTGTACAACGAAACGACGAAGGTTAGAAGAGACGAGAGGGGAGATTTAAGTCCAATACAATACTTCTTGAAACTGATGCAGGATTACAAGTACCACTATTGGTACACAGCGGAAGATGAGCGTAATGCTCTTGAAAACGTGTTCTTCGCCCATGCGGATGTTCCTAGTCTGCTTCGTACGTTTCCTTACGTATTGTATATGGATACGACATACAAGACCAACCGGTATGACATGCCTCTGCTTCAGATAGTCACTCATGTTCCGACGAATCAATACATCCATGTTGTTTTTGCTTTCTTGAGGAATGAGACATATGCAACTTATGTCTAGGCTATGGCTAGGTTGAGGCAACTTTTTGATCCATTGACATATCCACATGTTGTTATGACGGACAGAGAGTCAGCTCTACTGAAAGCTGTGCACCATGTTTTCCCTGATTCTAAACAACTATTGTGCAGAAGGCATATTGCCATGGATGTAAAGAAGAAAGCACTAACTGTGTGTACTGACAAAGAGATATTAGATGAGTTTGAAGGTCGGTGGAGAAAGTGATGAGTGCTCTAATGTATGAAAAGTTCACGAAATCTGTGGAAATCATTGAGACTAAATATAGAGGCCAGTGGATTTCTGTGGTTAATTACATGCACCATACATGGTTGGATCCCCACAAGACCAAGTTTGTCTCATTCTGGACTAAGGAGATAAAACATTATGGCGGGCGCATGAACAACATGTGAGACTCTATTAACTTTCGTCGCATATAGTTATAGATATGACTCCATTATATATTACTCTCTAATTTAAGGCATTAATTTTGTCCCTTTTTTTATCTCTGCAGGGCTGAGAGTGCGCACTCAATGTTGAAGCGTGCCATTAAAATTGACAGAGGATCATTTCCTACAATTTTTCTGGGCATAAATGAGATGATAAAGTTACATTTGGGTGAGATCCGTAGTAAAATGAAGGCATCTCGGAGCAAAACATTGCGTGAAGCCAATTACCTGTTGTATAGTAGGATCAATGACAGAGTCTCGCAAGATGTCATACTGTTGTTGGTAAATGAATACAAGAAGAGAGGTTCAGTCTATGGGGTAAATAGTGAGTTATGTGGTTGTGAACTGCGAACCAGCTATGGCTTGTCATGTGCGCATCAGATGGTTGAAATGGTCAGGAATTATAGACCTATTGATCCTTTGGATGTGGACCTCTTCTGGAGGACCCTATATTTGGATGAGGGAAACATGCCTAGCGATGAGGAACGGCAAACAGCACAAGGGCGATTGCATGAGATGTATGTTGAGGCCTTGCAGTGTCCGACTGCGGACATTTATAGAGTTGCGGGTGTCATGCATAGCACTTTGCATACAGAGATTGTTGACCTCGATGATCCGATACAAAGGCCACATAGGGGAAAGCCGAGGAACAACTCTACGCAGCGAGATCTATCGGGTTACGAGCATGCCAAGAGGGAAGCCGACATTGGCAGAGGCAGATCCAGAGGCAGAGGTACATGTATTTGCCATATCCATTGATCCTTTGGGTTTTTTTTTTGGTAAAGTCTCTTCTTTATTATGATAAAATTATTGTTTCATGCATACGAATAACATATGCAGGTCGCAGCAGGTCAAGTGGGTCATCAACCAGGAGGAATCGACTGACTTCTAACAATCTCGCTTAGATAATTATCAAAGGCTGTACGTCGATAGCATAGGTAATGTAGACACTGAACCCACGATTGTTATCGATTAGGGTTTAGGGATTTCATGATTTCAAATGTTTAGGGTGTAGGTTTGGTTTGTATTGAAATTTAGATTTACAGTAGGATTATACTAAATTTGTTTACTTTTTCAGCAAATTTAAAGTGTATTAATGTATTCTAGTGTTGCTTATTATTTCAAAAGTTTTGGAGTGTGGTTATGTTTGTATTGCTATTTAGATGTTGGGGGATTAGACTCAAGTTATTTACTTATTCAGCAATTTTGAAGTGTATTAGTGTATTAGGGATTCTAAGGGTTTCAAAAGTTTTGGAGTGTGGGTTGGTTTAGGGTTGAAAATTAAATGTACAGTTGGATGGTACTAAAGTTTGTTACTTTTTCAACAAATTTGAAGTGTATTAGTGTATTCTATTGTGTTTAGTCTCGCAAAATTTGGGCAGAGTCTCCTCTGTACGTGAGCATCTGAATACCTGTTCAGACCACAAAGTGAATCACTAAATTATCATTTCTAAATCATTCACCAGCACAACAAAGCTAAGGCACTAATTCAACAGCCAACCAAATTGTATAGGGACATTAAAAAAACAAACCTAAACCAACATTACATTTAATTCACTGAATACATAATCCAAACATAAGGTAGACAATGCACTACGGCTAAAAAGGAGGTCGTATCGCAAGCTCTTCTAGTCCCGGCATCAGGGCCTCCAAATGATAAGCAACTTCTGCAATAGCCTGCCTACGTGTCCCAGGGTTGACGGCGTGTTCAACCCTTGGATGGAAAAAGACTGCCCGAAATGCTAAATACTGAAGTCGCTGCAACAAAGTAAAATGATAATCCCAAATCAGCAACTAGTAACACAGATATAGGTAAAAAGAAAATCTAAAATCATCCTAAACTCACTGCATTGAGGGACAATTGACTAGGGTCAGGAGTGTATTCCTCGACCAGACCCCTACTGACACGGACGTGCGAACGCGACTGGAAGTACTCAAGGTAACCCTCGCATGCTTCGTCAATATACTCGGCCTCTTAATATCCCGCAGAAGCCTTGTATGAGATATTTTCCAACCACTGATGTCAGCAACGTACTTGCAGACATACTTTTTTGTCTCTGGGCCTTTGTATCACTCCTTCGGTTTGAAGACTTGAAAGGGAATTTGTTGGGCATACCCGAACTGTCTTAACACCCGATCCGGCATGTAGGGCTCCTCAACGTTAATGCAATATATAAGGCCCCTATATAAGGAAATCTTATGGACCAATGCCGGATTGGGCTCAAATGGTATCCAATTAACATGTCCGATAATAAAACAAACACCTAAGATAGCACAGAAATAGAATATACCTGTTTACAAACATACAGAACGGACATCTTACCTCGTTCGGCTGCAATGCATCTAACGCCCTCCTGTAAGCCTCCAAATCATATTTTGCAACACGCTTCTTCCCTGGTACCATCTTGCCATTTCATTGCCGCAGACCATCCAGTATTCCACGACCTCTTCTTTGGTGGGCTGAATGTGGGAAAGTATTCATTTATCCAGATCTAATAAGAATGAAAAGAAGAATAATTAAAACAGATGTTCGACCAAAATATAGAACTGCCTAATAAGGAAAGCAACAAGTACAATGACAAATCTGCAGTAAAGTCAAACAAGCAGAAAATTGAGCACTTTGTGCCCTAGGTGCCTTCCCAAGTTGGCGATATAAGTACGCCAAGCAAGCTGCGCCCCATGAGTACTCACTTACTGTCTCAATATCGCGAAGGAAAGTTAAATACTGCACAGAGACGTGGGTTTTCGACTTGTCCACGAACAAGCACAGCCCTAAAACCCACAATAAATAACCCGAGGCGGCATTCACCTGATCAAATCTACCGGCACAATTTGCCTCAATGGTTGTCAACTTCACAAAGCCAGGCTTATCTAGTTTCACTGCATCTTTTCCCAATACAGCTGCAACATCCGTCGCTATTTGTGCAGTCTTTGTTTTTCCATAAATGGGCTTACCACCAAGTGGAATGCGCAGTATGTAGGCAACATCATGAAGTGTGATTGTCATCTCCCTGAATGGTAAGTGGAATGAGTTGGTCTCCGGATGCCACCTCTGCACAAAGGCACAGAGTAGAGCGGCGTCTAACTCATCATGTATGCACTGTACTAAATGGGCCAAACCGGACCCCTCTACCAGCTTTTTCATGTCATCATTGCCGGGCCAATTTTTCAAGCGATCGGCCCCATTATGACATTTCAATATCCTCCGTTCCTACCAAATTTAAAGAATGTAATTACAACAGAGGGATACAATTCCTAAATCATTTCTTTTGTAAATAAAATGTAAACAATGCGAACATACTTTATTATTCCACTTTGGATCACAAGTAATGAAGCATATATAATTAGGAAAAAATTAATTGCTCGAATACATAACAAATACAAGTGCGTAATTTAATAGAATTACCTCTCCATGCCAAACGTGGTAGGCAGTGTGGCCTTTGAAACTCAATAGCAATTCAGGGTTTACAGGACCACCTTCGAGCGGATGGTCTAGCTCCCTGTAATCCTTCCACCCTGCAATCGCTGCCCTAACCTCACTGCCCATTAGTCATTTCCCTGCTCTCCTAGTTGTCTCGATGCTTGTATTCGCCCCTTCAGCATCACTTCTTCCACAAGCCCCCTCGTCGTCACCATCGTCACGGGACATTTCAACATCTGAAAATGGCGGTGCGAAAGGTTGTTCGGTAAAGGACGCACCGATGTACTCATTTCCCGAGACAGAAGGTTGAACTGAGTGTTCCGTAACGGGAGCAGTGACATTCCCTTTCGCAGAAGATGCTCGCGATCGTGCCACGACCTTCCTCGAACGCTCAGACGCCGTTGGAGGAACACGAAGGGCATTTTCTGCAACTGGAATAATAGGAGCCCCGGATTTATCCGGAATAACACTCTCCCGGGATGTTTCCGGATTACTACTCTCTCCGAATTTGGATCTTTTGCCTGTCCGACGGAATATATTACCTTTAAATCTATCCCCCATCTGTAATTAAAAAGTTGCACAGGAATTACCATGTAAAAAAAATCAGAACCAAACGCCATATTAAAGGGAAAAAATTAAAAAGCAAGACAGAATAGACAAAAGCGCCTGTTTCAGGCGATTTTCTTAGAGAAAAACGCCTGGAACAGGCGCTTTTTCCTTAAAAAATGGCCTGATACAGGCAATTTTTTGAGGAAAAATCGCCTCATACAGGCTTTTTTCTCTAAGAAAATCGCCTGAAACAGGCGGTTTTCTTAGAGAAATCCGCCTTCGTTAGGCCTTTTTTCAAAAAAAAATCGCCGGAAAGAGGCGATTTTCCTATAGAAATTCGCCTCTTTCAAGAGTTTTTTTTTCCGGAAAATCGCTTCGGGTTTGTTCGTCGGCAAACCGTTTTTCCGACAAACAACGACAGAATTTACCCTAAAATGTTAACTCCACAGCCACAAACGCAACATAAGCACTAAAACATTACTACACAACCAATACAATGCAATCTTTCAAGATACAACACAAAATTTCCATTCAAAAACGCCCCGAAATACCGACAACATACATGCATGGAAATTGCACATTAATTATGCACGAAACAGCCGGAAAACGCAACAAACATGCATTCATAAACTTGCCCATAAACCTCACAACAACCTACTCAATGCAATTTGAACAATTAGAAAAAATTCTAAAAAACAGAAAAAAAAAAAAAAAAAAACAACAACACCAACCGAATACAAGAAGCGGCGGCGGGAGAGAGGGAAGGAGCGCCGGCAGAGAGGGATGGAGCGGCGCCGGCGGAAATGGAGATGGAGAGCGGCGCCGGGAGTTGCTTACCACGGACGACGGAAATGGAGAAGGAGGAATGGGGAAGAAGCCGACTGGAGAAGAAGAAATGGGCCAGTAAAAAAAAAAAATTTACTTTATAAGAGGGAAGGGCATTTCGGTACTTTCATAGGCTAATAAAAAAGGAGGAAGGGTTTAGTGGAAAATTAATTTTAAAATATTAAGGGATTGGAATTTTTCATAATTAAGTTTGAACTTACTGGTAGCTTGCGACTGCACCTGCAATTCGCTACTAGTTCTCAGGTTGCGATTCGACACTCCTGTCGCAGTTTGGTGTTGTTCCTAAAAGAACGTGTTCCTTGGGTGATCTTTCAAAAAATCACACGTCTATTTACTTGTCTTTTACGCTTAAGTCGTAGGCAATCATTCTAACGCATTCAATCCAAGAACAACACAATAATATCATACAATTCACAGGAACATGTATGGCAGCAATTAATTCAAGTCAAGCACATTTCAAACATCAGGTTAAGGCTCAAAACTTTAAATTCACCCTTTAAAGTATAGGCAATGATTCATTCAAAATTTTGAGGTCTCACATTATCTCTCCCACCTCTCTCTTCTCATTTTTTTTTTTTTTTTCCCTTTCTCTCATTTCACTTTTTCTCTCCTCCCTTCTTTCTATTTTCCCTTCTCTCTCGTCCCATTTAATCTTTCTAATTCTTTTAACTGTTTAAAATAATATGGCATATAGTTACGGTATGGGTGAAATAGGAAATTTGAGTTCATTCCAATAGAAAATATAGTACTAACCAATCATTCTGATTCTCAACACTGATACTCATCCTCATTCCATACTATTATTATACCCATTCTTAAAGGTGAACCAAGCAAGTAAAGGTTTTTCTTTGTAAGAAATTCTATTGGCTTTCTTGACTTGAAAGCTTTTTCTACTCATTGAAAAATCATTTATTTTGTATGTTAACTTATTTTAAAATACATTTCTAAGACATGTTTGTAGGAAAAAATTGTAAAAGATATATTGAAAATGAAAAACAAATGTATAGTTAAAATGTAAAAAAAAATATTTAAAATATAAGAAAATATAAAATATACTGTAAAAAATAAATTAAAAAACCAAATGGAATGGAAATATGGAATAAGTGTTCATCTTAGATTCTTATACGAAGCATTTTACATTTTATCTTGTATCATAGTGGATAGGAATAAAATGTGATAGTAAACACAATTCCTTTTCTAACCCTAGCTAATTGTTGCTTTACAGTACCAGTTTTGGGGAAGGGTTAGAGTGATGATAAATACTAGAAGGGCCTTGTAATTTTTCTTGCGTCTAAACCTTGTGGGTCATAAAGATATATAAAAAGTATATATAAAAAAAAAAGCAATACTAGTTTAAACCTAATTTATTGGAAAATTACACTTTTGGTCCATATTTTATATCTTCGATACACTCTTGGTCCATCTTCTATGTCTCATTGCACTTGTGGTCTCTATTTTTTCATTTGTTGGCACTTTTAGTCCCTATGACTAACTATGACTAGCAGTAATCGGTTTTGTAGGTCATTTTTAGAGTGATTGTGTTAATTTTAAAAATTATATTTTGACCAAAAATGACCTACAAAATCGGCTACTTCTAGTCAGAGGGAGTAAAAGTGCTAACACATAAAAGAATATGGATCACAAGTGCAACGAAATATAAAAGATGGACCAAAAGTGTAACAAGAGTATAAAATATAGTTTAAAAGAGCAATTTTCACCTAATTCATTGATAAAACGACATAAGCCTTACTACTCACTAAACTACTTATGTCCTAAAGAACAAAAAAGAAAAAGACCATTGTTTTTTAAGAATACCCTTTATTACAATTTTAAGAGTATAAATAAATAAAATAAAATTTTTTTAATTATTTTTCTAATGACGAACCACATGGCTAAAATATGAGACTCGCTTTCGAGGATGAAAAAATTTTAAAATTATTTAAGAAAGAAATAATACTTCCTCTGTCCCGTTTCAAAAAAAACTATCACCATAGTTAACTTTTGCCCACTCGTTTATTTTTTTGTGTCATTTCACCCACTTAACTTTTTAAATTGAAGATTTCTGCTCATTCTGTTAATTTTTAGTGTTAAATCCAACGGAATTAAAGCCACGGTACAACAGCAGGCCGCAACCATCATCTAAGTTCTTCGCCACAACTGACCATGGTAAAATCTTTTAAATCACCTTAAAATCAATTCCAAAATTTTCCATTCTCATCCAACTACAAACGCCGACCAACGGTAAGATTTAAAATCTCATAAGTAGTTCCTTCCGGTTGGAAATGCTAAACATAATGAAAACAACCCCACCACAACCCTTCAATCATCGGATACAGAACGCATCAAAGAATAGCCATGCCACACACAACAAAGATCAGAAATTGAGCAGGATAAGAATGTCAGAAATAGCAAGGTGATAGAGTTTTCAAGTATGCAAATTCCTTGTTCTACAACTAAGATAAGATGCAAATAATCCAAAAATTGATACACAAAAATTTATCACTAATCTTTAACTTGGTCAATCAAATTCAATACCGCACCAACAACTATTTTTCCATTCTTAATCCATCTGATAAGATACTATCATTAAGTGGTGCTCAACCGAATCTATCCCAACCATACAGGCTACAAGGCACTGATGAAACGAAACCCACCGAAGTAGAGAGCCAAGTTACCGTTTCAAGCCTCGATGGCACATCAGAAATTTGTTTTATGCGATACTTGGTCTTCCAATAATGGTGGTTCTCAGCTTGGTGTCTATTTTTTCAGATCGGCAGATACCCACCTCTGACATCCCATTTATTCCAATTGGATGCTTCAAACCATTCCACATACCACAATCCCAAACAAATGAATCCCTAATCCTAATAAGTAATAATTAGCCTTGTCTCACCACGTAGAGAAAATGGATTCCTCAGTTGGTACCTCTTTTTTTAGTCGAAAACACCGTCTGTAGTAGTGGAGATGGTGACTGCGGTGGTAATGTGAATTTGGTTCGGAAGATAGGTGAAAAAACAAATAAAAATATAAATTTTTGCCCTTTAGAAAACCATGTGAAAGGTATATGGGCTCATCCGTTTGGTTTAACACCAAAACTTATCAGAGTGGGCAAAAAAATTGACTTTCAGAAGTTGAGCGGGTGAAATGAATCAAAAAAAAAAGATGGGTGGGTAAAAGTTAACTATAGTGATAGTTGGATGGCCATTAATGTCATTTGTCCTTAATATAAGCATTGGTCAAAGTGGATCGTTCTAATATAACGTAATGAGTAATATATAATAATTTAGTTAACATTTAAATTTCAAGAAATCTTATTCAATAATTTGGAAGCCAAATGAAAGTGCTTGTTTTGTTTATTTGTTGGGTGGATTTTTTTTTTAGGGGGAAAGATAAAGAAGAATTTAATAAAATAGAGTAATAAAAATGGTTTATGTAATTATGCGATGAATAGAACAAAAAGGAGTCGTCAAGTTTCACGATAGCAACCATTCATCAACTGTTCACACGTGCGACTTGTATCTCTCTCTCGTATTCGTAACCACAAAAGACAAAACCGTACTTTTCACGGACGAAAATACCCTCCCTTTTATTCCAAATCTTTCTCAGCCTAAATGAACCCCGTTATTGTAAGTCCGGTTTATTGAGGGTGTCGTTTTAGTGCTTAGTGCTTACCCGTAGTCAAAACGACCCCAGACCCCGACCACCACCACCCCCAACCCCTCTCTCCCCCAGCACACTAATTTCTCTGTTAATTGACGATTAAGTCCTGAAAAATATATATACTTATTCTGTCCATTCAAAAAATTCACTTTTATTATTAAAAATAATAATACGAAATTTATTATTTAAATGAGACGATAAAATATATCTTTCGATGAAAATAAAAAGTTTATATTTTGATTTTTTTTTTTTGTTTTGCACCATATCTTTATATTTTATACATTTCAAATGAGACAGAAGGAATAGTATTTTTGAGTTATTCATATATTTTTTTATAATTTAACAATGTTTTTATATTTTGAATAAATTATTTACATTAGTTTTTTTATATATAAAAACATGTTTTGAAAAATATACTTCTCAAAAAAAAATTCAATTTTTAGCTCCATTTTTGTCTTCTTGATTTTTAATTTTTTCACACAATTAAGAAAGGGGATGAAATTACAAATATAACATTGTATTTGTGTTAACTAAATAATAAATATGTAGGGTTTCAAAATATCATAATTACAAGTAATATCGATAGTTACAATCAAAATATATTAAAAAAATAATATGAAAAAGAATAAATAAGGGTAACATTGGAGTAATATGCACAAATTCTTCGTGCAATTTTTAAAACAACACTTTCTTTGGACAAAATTTGGAAGTTAAATTATACTTATTTTGCGACACATGTAGCAAAAAAATAATTTATCCGTTTGACAACATAAATCATTATAATTTTTTAACTTTCTTTCGAAATATTAGTCATTCTAATTATTTTTGGCATAAAAAATTTTCCAAATTTGCAATTACCAATAAAGTATTTAATTGCTTACATTAGTTATTGGTATGTCTCACATAATGCACTATTAATAAAAAACTTATTTATTTTAAAATATTTCTTAATATATATGTAAAAAGTTAAAATGACTTATATTGTAAAACGAAAGAAAAAAAAAATAGTAAAAACGATATTTTGTTGAGAAGGGAGTTAGTAAAATTTGGAATGAACTGCCATCACGAAATTGCACGATCAGAGGTGAGTCACGTAGGAATATTTTATTTATTTTTCATCTGGAGAGAGGATTAATTACATCATGTGCCTTCGTGGTAGTGACGGTAAATTTCGCTAGATTCACTGCTAGATATCACATTCATTCGTGGCTCATCTGGTACAGCCATTATTTAATCTTGCCCGTCAAACCTAAGCAACGGTAAGGATTGACCATATGTCGGGTCCACCAGCTCTGTATAATGCTGTATCAGGAAGTACCATATAATTGGTGAGAGGATATTCTAATCAAAGAAACACATATAGCGCGTGACGCCCACGTTTTGCTTATTTCTTCAGGCCAGCGGATCGGGGTGGCACCACGCGATTTCAAAGAGGGTGAAGTTATCTGTCATCGAAGCTAAAGGGATTTAAATGAGAGTACATTTTTATTAGATTTTTTAGCAGCTTTCTTATTATTTTCATTTAATAAAAAATATATTTTAGATAATAAAAAAATAGAAATATTATCAGTTCCAGTTCACCACAATTGTACTTTTATTTAGTCAAATTTCCATAATGGGAATCTTATAATCTTTATTACCCCTATTATTACCTCTCTTTTTCCCTATTTTTTTTTTGGCTGTTGGGATTAACAGATCGATTTTATTTTCTTGTTATATTTATACTGCCATTCCTTTATGATCTTTAATGCAACACCATTATTTATCTAAAGAAGAAAAAAAATGCAACACCATTATTAAAATATAAAAACACACACTGTAAAGTATGATGCATACTAAGATAAACTACTGAAACTCTCGTTAATCTCTATTTTAAATAATCAAATGAATCTCGTGACTTTTGTTCTTTTTTATTGTTTTGAAACGGTTTTGAAAACATGTTTTTGAAAAATAGTTTTGTAATATAAAAAGCGTATTGAAAATGGAAAAATATATATTTGAATAGTAAAAAATTGTATTAAAATAATTATAATATATTAAATTTACTATTAAAACCAAAACCAAAACTAAAAGAACATGCATAAAATTATCAAATTAACGGTTGACCAATTTGTTTGTCCTTCGACCAACTAAGAAAAAGTATACTAATAAAAAAAACTATCGTAATTATGACAAAAAGATGACCAAAATCCATATTAGTCTAAGAGCATGTTCGTTACTAGGTTTTGAAAACATGTTTTTGAAAAAAAACACGTAAACGAATAAGAGTTGAAAATTAGTTTTAAAAAATGATAAGAGTCTTATTCTTATCAAGTTTGCGGAAAAAAGCAAGAAGAGCTTTTTTATCTCACATCTGAGCAGCAAGCAAGGAGATCTTTTCTTTTCGTCTCAAGTTTGTATGTTTCCAAGGTCAAGTGTGAAAATTCTGTTTTGAAAACTCGGTTTTAGAAAACAAATTTTAGATTGATGCCAGACAATGTTTGAATTTTGGAATGATTTTTAAAACTCAAAACCAGCCTGTAAAACCTAGTAACGAATTACTTAAATGAACTTCGTGGTTGGATGAATTAATTAGTTAACTAATGATTCAATTAGTTAATCACTGATTTAATAATTTTATTGAAACACGCTATTTGTTTAATAATTTAAATGACCTCTAATAGTTTAAATAATTTACCCAAAAAATTTAATAAGAAAACAAATCCATTAAAATACACCCAATAAACTTACTCAAAGTCTCTAACTAGTAATTAATCGATCCTTCAGTTCTGTAAAAAGTAAATATTTCTCTCTTTCTCTCCTCCACCTCCACAGCCCCCTCCCATCACATTTTCAAATGCTAAAAACAATTTCTCTATATTTTCTAAAAATCATCATACCCCATGATTTAGTTATTATTATTATTATTAATGCTCATGTGAACTGAGTCGTAAAAATGAACACAAATTTTAAGAGATTTTTATACGAGGTTAGCCAATTAAGGGGCATCGATAATTTGTTAAATTTCAGGAGTATTTATATATTTTTCAAATCTCAATAAAGTTAATTTGCCTTTTATTAATTAATGGTTCCTTAGTCTTTTCTTGTAGATAGTTGGGCTAAGTTACTTTTCTTTTTCTTTTTTTTTTAATTTAAAAGTGGGATTGGTTACCCGTCTTATTTAACAGAAATAAGATAAAATAGAATGCAAGAAAATAAAAGAAAAGTAAATAAAACCGGCTGTTACGCCTCACAATTTGTGCCCGTGTCTATTGAATCTGCGGTAGTGTATTTTGGGCTTGTCTCGCAGCTTCCGATGTTCGTACTCAACGAAAGATTCTGGCATTCGACCTCTTCGCGGTTGTGTTACTTGTTCATCTTCATTCTTGGTATCGGTTTCCCAGTGGCCATAGACCTCATCACTTTCGAAACTACAATCACTATGCAGCTCGTGTGGATAGTAAGGATTGATAGGTAATGGGGCACGCGGTTCAGTAGGCATGCGGTGATGTGAACCCCTGATTCCAACTTGTGAAAACAAGAACTCAATGCGGAAAATTGCCAAGGAAAGTCTGATTGCAAGACGCAGCTCTTAAAACTCAAGAATCCTTACCCTTAGATTCGGCAGACTACTAATTTAACAAGTTAAATTAAACACGCAATGCGAACCAAGTGATGAATTCTAGAGGCGAAACAAAGCATGCAATTAGATAGAGCAATTATCTAATTAGCCTATAGTTCCTGTACTTTAGCAATTAACAAGCATGCAAATTACTTAAGCCAAAATAAAGAAGAGTGAATAATAAAATATAGACTTTCATTCAATTAATCACTGTAAAATAATAAAGTGCAGCACCCCTATATATAGGTAGAGGATGCATGAAAATACAAGAGAAAATAAGGAAAGAAAACAAGAAAGGAATTTCGGCAGCACAAAGAAGGAATTGCCGAAATTGCAAGGAAGAAAAGAAGAAGGAAATTTCGGATCCCTTAAAAAGAAGAAGGAAAACCGAAAAGAAAAATGAGAAAAAAAAGAGAAGGGGAAATTCAAATATCACCTTTAAAAGAAAAAGGTAAAAACCGAAAAGAAAAGGAGAAAGAAAAAGAGGAAACTATGAAGAGAATTAGGTAACATGCACAAAACCTTAATTCTCCTCCTAACCCTAACCCTAATTGTGAATTGCCTCTCCTTGGGCTTGGGTTTGGGCGAATGTGGGTTCATGGAGTGGATTTGATGGATTCGGCCCAATTGATGTAGCATGATGATGTAGATGTAGGAAGTTTATGGAATCTTCTGGAAGCTTCTGGAATCATTTCAGAAGCTCAAAAAAAATTTCACTTCTAAAAATTCTTCAAACTTCATGAAATCTCCATTTCTTTACTGGAAAGACTTGTAGTTACCATTTTCACCATTTCCTTAGCTCGTAAATACCATTTCCACCATTTGCACAGCTTGGAAATACCATTTCCACCATTTCCTTAATTGAAAGGACTAGTATTCACCATTTCCACCTTGATAGAGAGTAGGGTAACTCTTGTAAGCTTTCTTTATTTCTCATTGAGTTCATTGGAGCTGGATATGAGCTGGGCTTCTATAGCACACCTTTGAACAAAGTTTGCAAGTCTGCTTTGAGCTTTGAAGTCCTCTTGCGAGTCATTGGCCCAACTATATCAATGAACGGATCTCTCTGATATGGACTTGGATCGTGGAGCATTGGCGGGCCTCGATGAAGCACTCAAACTTCAGCTGCACTCTCTACACCATCTTCTGGATCCACTTGAGTTGGACTTGTCGATGAGCTAGGGGCATTCACATCATGTGGGCAATGAGTTCACAATCTGTCGGAACTCTACCCGGTTGATTTGGGCTGAGCATTCTCTTGATCGGCTTGACTTTAGGGAGGAGCTGGAAAGATTTGCGAGATTGTTCTAAATTTTGGGTGGTGGATCGTGGCTGTTCGCGGATAATTGAGCTTAGGATGGGGGCTGAATGAGCTGGTGAGTGGTCTTCCACAGAGTCACATTGTCTAGAAAGAAGTGAGCATGGTGTATTGGCAGCCTGCTGCACACTTGTTGCTAGGACAATGCTGGACCATAATGGCGTGGCGAGAACTTCTGGAGTCGATCCTAGAGTAGCAGCATCTGTGAGCTCCGAGGTGGGAGCTCGGGGCATTGGGTTTGCAGCTTGCTGTGCAGTGGGAGGCTTAGCGAGGTGGGAGGCTCCTAGGTGGGAGCTCGGCTGCTCAGCAAGGTGGAAGGCTCTGATGTTGGAGCTCAGCTGCTCAGCGAGGTGGGAGGCTCCGATGTTGGAGCTCGGCTGCTCAGCGAGGTGGGAGGCTCCGATGTGAGAGCTCGGCACAAATTCCATGTGCAAGGGTGTGCTAGCATTGGCTGTGACCTCTAGCGCTTGTTGTGTTGTTGCTACTGAACTGTGTTGGGCCTGAGCGCAGCCTACTTGGCTTGCACCTGCTGCATCTGCGGGTGTGTCAATATGTCGAGCACCTTGCAAGCTTGGCTCTATATGCGCTAGGGGCTGCGCACAGCTTGTTGCAGGGGACGTGGCATGTTGCATAGCTGTGGCTGGGGGATCAGCAACTGTAGTTGGTTCTGCCTCTGCAAAGACAAGCTCTATGTCACTCTCCATAGATTCCGAGGGTATCAACTCAGGCATGACTTGTGGTGTGTTTCTTGCTGCAGGGGATCCTTCAGCCAGATGAATGAAGGTCGTTTCCAGGGCAAGGACTGGGTTATCTTGACCATGGAGCTTGGTCTTCCCCTTGTCTTCTGGTGGTGGCGGTGGAGGATTCGGCTTACGCTTCCGCTGTGGATTTGGTGGACGTGGTGGTGGGTTTTCTCCTTTGCGACATTCTGATGCTTGATGTCCCACTTTGAAGCATCGAACACAGTACTGGGGTCTCTTGTCATATTCCAAAACTTGAAGAAACCCGCGTCTACGAGTCTCCAGGTAAACGTCCTCCGGTAAGGGTCAGAGGAGATCTATCTCCGCGCACACCCTTGCAACTGACGGACGAGATAAATTAGCCGAAGAAAAATCTACTTTCAGGGTCCTCCCAACCATATTCCCTATCGACATCAATGACCACTCATCATATTATTGGAATGGCAATTAGGGGAGATTGATTCAAACCGGAACGATGGAGGATTCTGCTTTTGGGTCAAAATCCGGAGTCCATTTTGTGATGCGCACAGCATAAGAACCAAAGTTCCAAACACCCTTTAAAAAACACCTATTGTAATCCTCATCTTGTTTAAACCGAATCAGAACTTTTCGTGGGTCAATTAATCCGATATGGAAGCCTCCAGCAAAACCAGCCGTCAAGAAATCTGTGCGCATCACATCAGTATTCGGTTTGCCTCTAGAAAGATTGCCGATCAATGCTCGTTTTAGAGGGTCCTCTAGCAGGTCTCTTTCCTCGTCGGAGAAGACCAACGCTAACTTCCCTCGGCGTTCCGTTGCTTTCTTGAGCAGACGATCAATCGGCTTTGGGAGAGGGGGAAGATGTTTAGACAAGACTGCTGCATAATTTAGGGAGGTTTGAGGCGCCGTGTGGATTAAGAGTCGTAGTGGATTTGGAGATTGATCTGAAATTAGTTATACCTATAGTTACGCTAAGTTACTTTTCTTTGTTAATAAAATAAGTTTAGGATAAATATGGTGAGACTTTAAAAAAAAAATGGAAAAAAGGAACCCTTCCCCTCTCCAAACCTTCCCAAGTACTACTAAATGAGTAGAAAATAAAAAGGGAGAAAAAACTATTATGACAAAAATTGTCTTAATCGCATCACAAGGAGAATTAGTAGTAGTTTAATCGGAGGGATCATGAATAATAAAGACAAATTTAATTAATTAATTAGTTAAAGGGAAATGGTATCTCCCACTAAGATTAATATATAAACAGCGACAAATCCATCCATAGTCACACGTATGTGGAAACCTTCAGAGAGAGAAAGAGAAAGAGACATAAACACAATTAATTAACATTTGATTATTGTATTAATTGTTTGGCAGTGTGATGTGATCCAGCCCGGGGATGGACTAAAACACAATAAAGACGACCGTTCTAAGGGTTGCTCCGTTGGTTGGTGAAACCTCGACCCGCCAACAAATGGACAAAACGGAACCTCGGTATAGAAACCTCGACCCACGAGTGTGCAATGTTGAGAACCTCGGTATAGAAAACGCCACGAACAACTCACCAAGATTGTTCGATAAGTTTTTGAACGCCACAAGACGAAGTCTTGATAAGTTCAGAAAGTTCTAAAAGAACTTAGAGTTAACAAACTCTCAAATTACATTATCCAAGTTGTTTTTCAAATGTTTACAAAGGTAGCCTTTTATAGGCAATGAAAGACTATTCTAGAATATAAATGAAAGCCTTAAATTGAATCAGATTTTCCCCATTTAATGGTGTAGCCGAATAGTCCATAGGACTTCTTGAATTGTGATCTAAATTCAGCAAAAACTCTTGGAAGCTCCATGTATTTGCTGAACAGAATTAATTCCACCTCTTGGTTTTCATTTCTGCGTGATTCCATTCATTAATTCAGCTGCAAATTTTTAATTGCTGAACCTTTCCAAATGCCCCTCTCTTTTTATGGTTCCATGCAGCCATTAAAATGGTAAGTTGAAGAGCTTGCTTGATGGCTGCTAATTGACCTTCTCAATCCTTCCAAATTCAGCATTGATTCCTTGCATGCATTTGAATGAAGTGAGTCACCTCTTGGACTTTGGCCGAAACTCCCATGCAAGTGAAGAGACTCCTTGAGCCTTTAATGTTGACCGAAAGTCCAAGCTGAATTGGTGGAAAAGAATCTGATTTTAATAGCCTTTAATTAGCATGAATGGATATCCATATCGCACAAATTAATCATCCGAAATGCCTTCCAGCATGGCTAATTTATGCACTGACTGAATTCTAGAACACAATTCTACGATTTGTCCGTCTTCTCATGCACACAATTCTTGAACAAAATCTTGCACTTTGTTGCGCTAAGTCGGATCGCATCATTCCCCTCCTCTTAAAAGAAGATTTGTCCTCAAATCTTGTATCTGCATTAACAACAAAGGACAAACATAAGAATGATTTGAAATCACTAAAGCACTTTCACTTACCAAGTGTGGTGAGCCTTTAGTTTTCTCCAAAACTTGAATTGCAAGCAACATCCTCCGAATACAACATTAAGAACATGGACGTTGTCATTCCTCAAATGTAACCAAATCCAAATTCCAAACTTGCACATGTGCTCAAAGATGAGCCTTTGACGCCTCTCTTTGAATTGGTTCACAATGGCACATTTCCTTGGCTCAATGATGGGGCTTGCCTCCTTATGCTTTGATTTGTCAAACTTCTTCCTTTGTGATCTCTCCAAATTCACAAACACACTTAAGAGCAAATAAGTTAACCCCAAAAGATTCAATGAAGCAAACTCACATAGCAAAAACTTAGAGAGATGAGAACACAAATCAATGCTTTGTTTGGCCATTCCAAAAATCTTGGAAATTTCCTTGAAACATATCTTAAAAATTTTGTTGGCCAAGAAACCATACAACTTTACACCACAATATGCATTTCTAAACATCAAATAATGTAAACACTTAGAAACGAATAATGTCACATTCTCCAACTTATCAAACCCAAAAATCACAACAAGATTATCAACAAACATAAACTTGGGTTGAATATTAGCAACTTTCTCACAAATGACAAAACTCTCACAAGTGTTTTCAAAAATATCTTTTACATGTGCACTTCCCATAATTCCAAAATCAAGAAACAATTTGTGCACAACAATGTCACACTCAAAACAACTTAACTTGAATCTCTCAAACAAGAATCCTTTAAACTTGACAAATTTTTGTAAAGTACTTTGAGAAAACTTAGAACTCTCAAAAGAACAAAAGTACTTGCAAAATCCAGAAAATTTAGGCTTTGAAATCCTTTCAAACATAAAGCCTCTATACTTGCAAAACATTCCCAAAACTTTCTTTCCACAACCAAGAAAATTTTCAAAGGAAGACTCTCGATTGAAAAATTCTTCAAAAGAATGAACACTCAATACATATGCCTTAATCACAAGTTCATCACTCTTGACAAATTTTCCAAAAGAAACTTCATCTCTTTCATGAAAATCTTCACATGAATTAGCAAAATCATGCTTCAACAAATTCCCAAAAGAATTCATATCACAAGAAATCAATTCATCACAGAATTCAAAATTAGAAACTTCTTCACAAGATTTGAAATCAAGATGAGGGAAAAAGTTCCCAAAAGATTGGGTAAAAAATCCATCACACAAGGTAAAACCAAGACGATAGAAACATATACCCAACGCTTTCCATTTACATACAAAAGACTTATTATCAAAACAAGAATCAAGATAGCACAAATCTTTATCATGCTCAAAAGTAAAAGATGAGTTCAAAGCATACCTCTTTGAAGATGAATCAAAAGAATTCAAAGTATACCCTTCACTCCTTGTTCTTTTGTCTGTGAATGCCTCACGTTCCATTCCAAACTCTTGGAACCACAAACGATATTGCCATATGTCTTACACTTGAACCAAAAAGAGTTCACCTCCCTGCAAAGCAATTAAGGCAACTTTGCTCGGTACGCAACCGGCTAGAGATTTAGAGGGTATAAAATTCTTTTCATTCAAGAAAAGTATGAGTGAATTTAAGAAATTTTCTTTTTCTTTCAAAACAGAAATTTCCCACTCATTTTCTTTCAACTCTTTTTCAATCTCATTTTCTCTCAACTTTTTTTCACTTTCTTTTGAGCTCTCAATTTCTTTTCTTTCAAAACTCAATTGCTTTCCACAAACTTGCACCGGTGGCATGAGTAAAACAATTTCAAAACTTCTGTTGAGTATAAAAGTATACTCAACACGCTTATCAAATACCCAAGCACGTCCCAACATCAAATGAGTTACAAACTTTGGAACAACAACATAGAAAATTCCATTGATGTACCTTTTAACGGGAAAAGGCACTTGGACATGCTCTTGCCAAGGACTCCATGTAGAAAAGTGTTTCTCAAAATTTGCACTTTTGACTCCAAACAAGTCATCTTGAACGATAATGTCTTCTTTTACAACATAAAAATGTTGTTCCACCAAAGCCATTGATAGAACTTCTTCACTTTGATTCGTGGTGGAATCTTTTTCATTGAGTTGCATAGGATGACTAGGAAGAATAGGAAGAACATCATCACTTTTGAACCCCTCCTCTTGGGTTTCCACTTCTTTCTCTTCAAGGACAACATCTTTTTCAACAACTTCAACATCATCATGCATAGTACCATCATTGCCAAGACTAGAAAATTTAGATTTAAGGGATAAATCTTGACTAGGAACTTTAACCTTAGGAATTGATGTAGAGGTTGGAGTTGTTGCACATAATGCATTCCATGCCCTCTCAAGATCACTCCATGGATTGGTCTTAGCCCTCGTGGTCATAGTTGGTGGATGTTCTCTTATGTAGGAACTTGACCTCCGTGACCGTGAACTAGAATTAGCCCTTTTGAAATCGGACTTATAACATCTCTTGTGACAATCCAACTCGTCACGAATCACTTCCTTTGCGACCTTCTGAAATTCTTTCATGAAAGCTTGAACACAAGGAGTTTGAAGAAATTTTTGTTGAGCCTTCTTGGTGCTGTACCTTTGACTACGAGACATTTTGTTGAAAACCTGCAAGAAAAGTTAGCAAACACTCTTCCTCACGTGTTTACACTCGTGTATCACACAAAATGGCTTTTTTTTTTTTTCACTCTAATAGTCTCACCACACTGCCTTTTACCACTCTTGTTTTTTTTTTAAAACTTCAAAGTTCTAATCGAACTAAAAGATCAATTAACAAGACTAGCTTGTGGCCTTGAGGAATTCAAAGACTTAAACAACAATCTTCCAGTGTTTTACAAGAGTTCAAAATATTCAAAGAAATAAATTGAAACTCAAGTAAAAAGGAACTCAACACCTTTCGTCTTCTAAGAGACACCTCTTATTCCACGATGACTTTCCGTAATCCAAGTGACCTTCTTTTCTTTCTTCCTTTTTTTTTTTTTTTTTTTTTTTTGAAACGTCCAAATCTTGGACACTTTTTCTTTTCTCTTTTTTTATTTTTTATTTTTTTATAATAAACGTTCTAAAATTACAAGATATACTCCACACGGAGTTAAAATAAAAGAAAAAGATTGAATTCCGCTAACCCGAGAAACTCAGTGATAAGAACCTTGCCAACTTGTGACAAGACCCGCTACCGAACCGTGAGCCTCCGAACCGTTGGAAATCGACTAGATGAGAAGAGACCGTAGCAACCGTTAGAGATGGCTCTGATACCATTTGATGTGATCCAGCCCGGGGATGGACTAAAACACAATAAAGACGACCGTTCTAAGGGTTGCTCCGTTGGTTGGTGAAACCTCGACCCGCCAACAAATGGACAAAACGGAACCTCGGTATAGAAACCTCGACCCACGAGTGTGCAATGTTGAGAACCTCGGTATAGAAAACGCCACGAACAACTCACCAAGATTGTTCGATAAGTTTTTGAACGCCACAAGACGAAGTCTTGATAAGTTCAGAAAGTTCTAAAAGAACTTAGAGTTAACAAACTCTCAAATTACATTATCCAAGTTGTTTTTCAAATGTTTACAAAGGTAGCCTTTTATAGGCAATGAAAGACTATTCTAGAATATAAATGAAAGCCTTAAATTGAATCAGATTTTCCCCATTTAATGGTGTAGCCGAATAGTCCATAGGACTTCTTGAATTGTGATCTAAATTCAGCAAAAACTCTTGGAAGCTCCATGTATTTGCTGAACAGAATTAATTCCACCTCTTGGTTTTCATTTCTGCGTGATTCCATTCATTAATTCAGCTGCAAATTTTTAATTGCTGAACCTTTCCAAATGCCCCTCTCTTTTTATGGTTCCATGCAGCCATTAAAATGGTAAGTTGAAGAGCTTGCTTGATGGCTGCTAATTGACCTTCTCAATCCTTCCAAATTCAGCATTGATTCCTTGCATGCATTTGAATGAAGTGAGTCACCTCTTGGACTTTGGCCGAAACTCCCATGCAAGTGAAGAGACTCCTTGAGCCTTTAATGTTGACCGAAAGTCCAAGCTGAATTGGTGGCAAAGAATCTGATTTTAATAGCCTTTAATTAGCATGAATGGATATCCATATCGCACAAATTAATCATCCGAAATGCCTTCCAGCATGGCTAATTTATGCACTGACTGAATTCTAGAACACAATTCTACGATTTGTCCGTCTTCTCATGCACACAATTCTTGAACAAAATCTTGCACTTTGTTGCGCTAAGTCGGATCGCATCACAGTGAGTGAATAAATTCTAAGCAAAGACCTCAACAGATTTAGAGAGAGAGAGAGAGAGAGAGAGAGAGAGAGAGAGAAAGAGAGAGAGAAAACAAATGCCCTCATCACCTTTGCTAACCTCATCCGTCCCAATTTGTATGATATTTTAGTGTATTGCATACGTATTAAGAAATCTGGTAAAATTATATTGTTAACTTTATTCAATCTATGTGATTATTAATTCTAAAATGTTGTGGATCGTGTGATTTTTTCAACCTTATTATTGATGAATCTAACATATTACTCCATATATCCTAAATATTAAGTCTTGTAATCTTATTTAGTGATAAAGCTAACCTACTATAAAAAAATTTAAGTAAGTGGTAGTTTCAGCGAGTTTAAATGTCTTGAAAATTTACAATAAATATGAATGACAAAATTAATAAATAAGGACAAATATGAAACAAAATGCATTGGTATGTCAAAAAATGAGTAAGCCATTAAGCTTGACCCAATAATAAAGAAAGATCCATTAAATGAGAATGAAGGTTTACCGGGTTCCATAGGCAGTAACAAAATGGTTCGTAGGGATATTCGAGAAAGTTATAGGATACACATTATAGAAGTAAATGAATAGCAAGTTTTGTGGAATAATATATAAATGAAATAATGTAGAGACCATTAGTTTTTTAGAGTTAATGAAAGAGGAAAATCAATAGGAGTTAAGCTAGAATCATGGAACCCATATAAAAGCATTAAAAGGGGGTTTAAATGAATATAGCCGGTAAACATGAAAAGGGATTGGTATTTTTGCTACCTTTATAAAGTTGGCAGGTATCGCATTAATCATTAATGATGAGAGCCGGACATAATGGTCCTTAGACAGTATCAGCAAGGTTACTGGGATTAGTCGTCATTAGTTGGTGCTCACATGACCTAGGAGTCATAATAATTTACTCAACGTGCGGAGTTAATAAGGTCTTAATTACCAAGTCTGGGTCATATGGTCAAAAGGAGATATAAATGGTATTAAATCCTGATAGCCATTACACTCGATTTAAGCCAATGGCGGTTACAAAGCAATTAAACATTCGTTAGCAGTTACAAAGACAATCCAACGAACGAATCTCAAAGCAAATCTATATAAAGTTGTTAGTCATTTCTTATCAGGGTATGCTATTTCTTACTAACTTATGCACTTGTGAATTATACTTCATACTTATTATCTTACTGACTTGGGCCTCTGAGTGGTACAAGGGGGACAACCCCACATCTTCAGGGTCATTATCGGATCCAGTGAAGCATTTTTCGGGATTGGGAGATTCAATGTTCCTAAGGGCAAATCGTGTTTCTTCATGCATTATTTATTCTTGAATTTCTAAATCATCACACAAATTGGAACAAATTTTATAGACTAAAATATTATACAAATTGTGACAAATGGATGATAAATATATGTGCGTATGTATTAAAGAATGAGCTAGTGCCTCAACAGTTGAGATGTATAGAGGGATACTAGAAATTAGGATTCGATTCTTACATTAATTTGTCAATTTCTATCAATTTAGATTGTAAACAAGCAAGATCTTGTAGAAGGCTCTCCAAATCTTTCTTCCTCTCTCCCATTTACCATGTCTTTCGTTAATAGATAGGATATTGTAATAGTGCTAATTTTAATACATATATATTGTAATAGTGCTAAGATTTTCCAACTATTAGCCAATAGGGCACAATTCTTCCAACTAGTATATGATATTTTTAGACACCTAAGGGCATCTCCAACTCTCCATTTATTTTGATGGGCACTATTCCACTATTTAGTGTAGCTATAGTAATTTCACTCCAACACTCTCTCTATTTTTCACACTAAAAAAGAATATCCCATTTAGATTCCTTTTCATCTTTTCATTTTATATTCATTCTTATTACTTGTATATAATTATATTTTATTACAAAACAAACCCCAAAGTTTCTATAATGTTACGTATTTACTTTAAAAAGAAAAACTCGATAGAGAGAGAGAGAGAGAGAGAGAGAGGGTGGGTAAGACGAGTATACAAAGTTTGTCTTCTTAAAAAGCACATTTTTTTTAATTGCAAATTTTAAATTATTTTCTAATAATAACTTGGGCAAATTCTTTAAAACCCCCTCTGTGGCTTACGAAAGTTTTTAAGAACCCCATGTCGTTCAAAAAGCTCGAATACCCCCCCCCCCTCCCCGGGTGGTAAAATCTAACGGTTACGGAAGTTCTTAAGAACTCCCATGGGGTTCAAAAAGCTCGAATAACACCCCCCCCGGGCAGTTTTCTGATATCCGTAACCGTTAGATTTTTGGTTAACTTTAACGGTCAACCTAAGAAGTCAACCATTTTTAAAAGGGATAAGATTATGAAAATGCCCCTATCACCGTTAAAGTTAACCAAAAACCTAACGGTTACGGATATCGAAAAACCACAAGGGAGTTATTCGAGCTTTTTAAACCACATGGGGGTTCTTAATAACTTTCGTAAACCACAAGGGGTTTATAAGGAATTTGCCCTAATAACTTTTACTTCTATTTATGAAGTGTTAAGTGAGATTGAGAAATTATGGGTTCATATTTGATACTATGATTATATATAAATACAACTCACATTAGAAATGACAAGGGATAGATGAAAATTAATTATATATCAATTTTACACTCACATTAATCTCATTCTTAAATATTTATACTAACATATGTCGGGAGAACAATTTTGAATATCAATTCTAAATTTATCTCTCACGTTTCCATATATTTTGAAAGTCGTTCTGAATTTAGAATCCATCGTACGTGTCATCATCCTCAATTTGATCTCAGCATCACCACATCCGACATCATCAATTTGGATATTCATTCTATTTAATGTTTATTTATTGATAAAATTTCAATTTCTACCCATTTTGTACATTTATGTAAAATAAAATCAAAATGACAACACTAAGAAAAATTTTGCTCTTACAATCTCTTACATACCTTACAAATAAGGACTATAGCAGAGCACAAGAAGTCTCTCCTAGCAAAGTTATCTCTCTCTCTAGAGACTCGTCGTAATAGAAAAGTTTAATTCATCAAAAGAATAGTATTCTGTCCTATTAGAATAGCTTATTTTTAAAAATATTTTTTGTTTTAATAGAAGAGTAAACTTTAAAACTTTTCTTCCTAAACTTACTAATGGTTTAAAATTAATACATACTTAGAAAGTAAGAACATGAATAAAATAAAAGCTTATTCACTATTTACCCCCCCCCCCCCCCCCCGGTGTTATTCCCTTTTCACTACTTACCCTCATATTTTTCAAACTAACTCTTTACCCCCCCTCCCCCCCCCCCCCCCCTTTGACCTCATTAAATGATTACCTCGCCGCCACGCCATGATTTCTTTCCCTCCTGGCCAAGTCACCTACCTCTCTCCGCCACGTCATCGCAACCACCTTCAAATTAAGGGCAAAAATTTTCCTACTAGCTGAAGATTGAACACGCAACCTTCAACTCCCATACGTGTGGACTAACCACTAGGCTAATGATGTTTTTTATACTAATTATAATTCTCATTAGCTTTATCCTTTACTCTCTCTCTCTCTCTCTCTCTCTCTCTCTCTCTCTCTGCTCAACTGTCTAAATAAAAGAGCATAAGACTCTGTTCTTTTTTATTCATTTCTACAAGAATCAATGCTTTTTTCTTCCAAAACTTTACATAAAAAAAACTTACTTTTCTACTCAATTCAAAATTTTGAATTTTAAAATTTGAATTTTGAATTAAACTTTTGAATTTTAAATTTTGATTTTAAATTTTAAAATTTGAATTTAACTTTTGAATTTTAAATTTTAAATTTTGAATTTTAAATTGAGTAGAAAATTAAGTTACTTTTTTTTATGTAAAGTTTTGAAAAAAAAAGAAGTAATGATTCTTGTAGAAAGGAATAAAAAATAACAGTCTTATACTCTTTTATTTGGACAATTGAGAGAGAGTAAAAGATAAAGCTAGTGAGTATTATAATTGGTATAAAAAGCATCACTAGCCTAGTGGTTAGTCTACACGCATTGGAGTTGAAGGTTGTGTGTTCAATTCTCTACTAAAAGCAAAATTTTTGCCCTTTATTTGAAGGTGGTTGCTATGACGTGGAAGAGAGAGAAGGTAAGTAGTGAAAAGGGAATAACACAGGGGTGGGGTAAATAGTGATTAAGCCTAAAATAAATTGTGTAAAAGTAGTTATTTTAAGTATCGTACATTGACATCCGTACAAAATTATACATTTTATGAAACTAGACTTTTCTAGTGGAACGAAACATAAACATTTCACTTATATGTAACTATTTAAGTACAAATTAATACAAACTGCACAGGTTATTCTATACAATTAAACTACTCCCTATAATAAAGTGGACTCTTCTAATAGAACAGAGAGAGTATTGTTTTTACAAAAAGGTAAGTGGAAAATACTATTGATCTTAAAAGAAAAAAACCCTAACCAAACGTAAATCGAGAACGATTATTGATGCATTATTTTTTAATTTTAAAACAAATAAATAATAAAAAAAAATTCTTGTAATATACTCACATTAACTTAGGCATAAAATTTAAGAGGAGAAAATGTAAAACCATTGGAGTATTTTCTAACCATCTATTGTCCTTAACATAAAGCAAGGTTCTTTTCATCAATTGCTAAATATAGCGCAAGTTACTAATAATAGTGGTGACCACTAGGCATTTAGTTTTTTGTTTATTTATTTATTTATTTGGATGGGCATTTAGTTAAGTTGTCATCGAATGTCACAATCTAGCAATGTTGTCTGGGCCGGTCGGACCGGTCCGGCCGCAAATCGGCACCCTTGCCGGTTCAAAACATGAGAAAAACCGGATCCTTAAAAAATCGGTCAAAATCGAGGGCGGGCCGGAAAGCGGGCCGAACCGGGTTTTTTAATTTTTTTTCAAAATTTTGCCATTAGTAGGAGTTGAACCTTGGTCACTCACATAAAAACATAAGTACTTACCACAATACCATTGTTCACTTTTGTTTAATTTATAGTTTTAGCTCATTTTTATATGAATCATGAACTTTCTAACAATCTATTAATTTGACCATTCAAACTAATGTTAATTTTATTATAATTCCTTACTATTCATAAAATTAATAATATCATAACTTTTATTAGTTGTTTTCAGTTCAATTAAAATTTGTTTAATTTATTGAAAAATTGCAAAAGTGGTCCACAATCTTTACCCATGTTTCAAATGTAGTCCACAATGTATCCGTTTTGTTTCAATTTTAGTCCAAAAGACGAAAATTGGACCAAATTAACCGTCAATGCATTTGACCGTTAGTCAAAGGCAGTTTTGACCTCCTGAAACCACCCTCAAAGATTGTGGACTACATTTGAAACATGGGTAAAGATTGTGGACTACTATTGATTTTTTTTTCAAATTATTTAAGAATAACACATTTATCTTACTTTTGAAGATATTGACAATTTTGATTCTTTTTACTTATTATATGAGGTTCCCAAGTTACAAAAAATTATGTTAAAATTGTATTATATTTATCTCAAATTTACATTTTAAAAATTAATTACTCCATCTGTTCCATCAGAAGAATCCATTTTGAAAATTTTTTTTTTTCAATACAATTGTCAACTTTTAAATTTTTTACTCTTCATACCCTTACTAATATTATAATAATGTGTGGTCCACAATTATTTCATACTTAATAAGTATATATGTAGAATAAATAGTGTCAAATTAGTTATTTTAATTGTTGTACCCTAACATTCATAATAAGTATATCAGAATATTTTAAAATATTTTACGAACATTTAATAAACTTATAAGAATAAAAAGAATTTTAGTTGAGAAATATTTTCTTTATAAAATTTTATAAAATCATAAAATTATTTTATTTTAAAAGTCCCTGAATCGGGTAAAATCGATTGTACTGCTGTGAATAGAAAAAATATAAGTTCTAAAGAATATTGTAGGGTTGTGTAAGTTTTAAATTTTATATATATTATAGGGCTGTGTAAGTTTTAAATTTTATATATTAATAAAGAATATAAATTTTTATAATAAGCATGTTCTGAGTTCTGGTGCGAACCAGGTAAACATCCGGTGAAGCTACCCTTTGTATGCGGGATAGTGAATATGGGTTGTAACAAAAATTAAGGTGAAAGAATATTTAAGAAAAACAGAAAATAAGAGTTGGGTAGAAAAATAAAGAAATAAATGAAAGTAGAGAGAGAAAAAAAAAAAGAATGACAAAGTTAAAAAAGAAAAAAAAAAGGGTACAAATTACAAGGATGAATAGAGAAAAACTTAACAAAAAAGGTAGAAAAATAAAATAATGTCATAAGTTTGAAAATGAAAAATTATCGAAAACAAGAAACTATTTAATTTCAATAATTTCTCATTTCCTAAATTCTCATTCTCATAATTCTAAAAATTTCCCACCAACAATTTGGAAAAAAAAAAAAAAAAAGATCAATAGTAGTCCACAATCTTTACCCATGTTTCAAATTTAGTCCACAATCTTTGGGGGTGGTTTTAGGAGGTCAAAACCGCCTTTGACTGACGGTCAAATGCGTTGACCGTTAATTTGGTCAAATTTTCGTCTTTTGGACTGAAATTGAAACAAAACAGATACATTGTGGACTACATTTGATACTTACTAAAGATTGTGGACTACATTTGAAACAGGGGGAAAGATTGTGAACTACTTTTGCAATTTTTCCTTAATTTATTCATGTATTAACTTAAAATACGTTTAATTTTTTTACATCAAATTTTATCCTTTTTTTTGTCTAATAAAAATGTACTAATATAATTTTATATATTTTTTAATAGAAAATAAGAAAAATTTTATAGTTGATTTACTTATTGGGTTTTATAATAATGAATTTTAATGTTTAACTTAGTTGTAAAATTCGCAAAATATATAATTGTTGTAAAAAAAAATATTTTAAATGTTACAAATAATAAAATTAAAACATGTTAATCATTAATATTATATATATATATATATATATATATATATATATACCCCTGGCTCGAACCGGTCGAACCCCCGGTTCGAGGGAACCCTTGGCCTCACCGGCTCAATATCCGGTCCGGCCCAAACAACCTTGCAATCTAGTTATATAAAGGATCAAATTCCACATTTTATATATTTATTAACTTTTTTATATTTGTATCTTTTCTGTCCTCTAATATCAAAATAGATGAAATGAGATAATCTATCAAAATTATTCTATTTTACTCTATCTAGTTATTAAAACGAACCAATTCTACTTAAATGTTTTTAATAAAAAGAGATAATTTTAAATAAAATTATGCCATTTCAATAATTTAAACAGAAAATTTCATCTCTATAATAGATACAATTTATAATATTATAGTTTGAGAATCACACCTTATTTTGTGAGGCAAAAATATTTGAAATACTACTCTCCGTTTCCAATTAAGTTTCATTTATCATTTTACACATAAATTAAGAAACTAGTAAAATAACACTACAATCTTGTGTTGATTTGACTAAATATAGTAAATAATTAAAGTTTCAAGATATCATAAATACAAATTATGATAGTAGTTGAATTAAAAATATGAAATTACATATTATTTGAAAGAGAATAACCAGGGTAATTTTCAAAGAATAAGAACAAGTTTTTTTTTAAGATAAAAGAAAAGGTAATTCTTGAATGTTAAAACATCATTTATTTTGCGACAAAATTATGAAGTTAAAATGATGTCAAATGTCACTATATCACAAAAAGAATAATGATACACAATTCAACCAATCTCCACAACTTTCTCATAACAAGTGAGGTGTTATGTATTTATCGGTCAATAATATAGTATTAATAATTATTTTATAAAAGTATTGTCAATGTATGCATGACGTATCACTTTAGCCAATGGATGCTTCACGTTAGGCAAAAAATACCCAAATTTCACTCGCACATCACACCTCAATGCATTGAAAATGATAAGTTCGTTTTGAGAAACTTGTAGTTTGAACCGTCAACACACAATAAAAATAAACGAAAACACCATTGTAATCCAAAATTCAATTTTCATTAATTGAAAGCAAATTATAAGAAATAGCCAAAGAGAGACCTAACATAAGTAGTATAATAAATAGAACTAAAAAAAAAAGGGGAAAAAAACCAATAATAGTGGTAGTAGAGTTATTTATTAATATTTCTTGAAAACATAATTTAATTTATTTGAGTTTGGGGGGAGGTTTGACAGTATAATGTAAGATGTAAGGTGAAGTTAATGTACTACTATATACCTATAAATATATGTGGGTGTGTGTCTGCATACATGGGTCACAAAATCACATGGCATGTGAGCAACAGCTGTGTCCACTCCTCTAATCTATCCTTCCCTAACAACCCAAAGCCAAAGGCCTCCACTCCCATCCCAATTCCCCAGGCCGCCTCCTCCATTATTTTCCTATCCTATATATTCTCTTCTTACCTTCCTTACTCCAATCTTTTGACTCTCTTCACTGTCTTTTTTTCCATAGTTTTTCTCTCTTTCTTCTCTCTCTCTTTCTCCAGCCTCCCTCCCTCTCTTTCACTCTCTCTCTCTCAATCAAATGGAAGCAAAAGAGCTGAAACCTTAGCAAAAAACACCAATAACAGAAAAAATGAAGATGAGAGCTGATTGTAGTAATCTTTTCAATCAAACCCCTTTGAACCCTTTTAGCTCACCAAAGCTTTTCTTCTTCTGTCAAACTCACCATTATCTTCATGTTTTCTTCTTCACCCTTTTCTTCTTGTGTTCCCAAGCTTCTGCAGCTCCTGTTAATGGCGTCCTGTGGGACTCGCAGCTACTTATTTCCTTCAAGGCTTCGCTTCCCAATCCCACTCTGCTTCAGGACTGGCTGCCCACCAACAGTCCCTGTAATTTCACTGGCGTTTCATGCAAGAACAACAGAGTTTCCTCCATAGATCTCAGCAACATCCCTCTCGGCGTGGACTTCAGCTTAATCTCGTCTTCCTTGGTATCCCTTCGGAGTTTGGAGCTTTTAGTCCTCAAGAGAACGAACCTTAGCGGTGCACTGTCTTCTCTGTCGAGATCTCAGTGTGGTGCATTGCTGGGCTCTGTAGATCTTGCCGGAAACAGCATTTCAGGCCCTGTTACTGATATTCTGAGCTTTGGAGTTTGCTCGAGCATTTTGTCCCTTAATCTCTCCGAGAATTCCATTGACCCGCCTGTTAAGGGAGTTAGCAGTAAAGTTTCAAGCTTTCCGCTCCAAGTTCTTGATCTTTCTTACAATAATCTCTCCGGTCAATATGGGACTCCGTTTCTGCTATCCAATCAATTTTCCGAGCTTCAACAGCTGTTTTTGAAGGGTAATAAGTTAGCCGGAGATATTCCTGTTTTGGACTTTGCAAACTTGTCTTATTTGGATCTTTCCTTGAACAATTTCTCCACCGGAATCCCTTCGTTCAAAGACTGCTCCAATTTGCAGCACTTGGATTTGTCCTCGAATAAGTTTTACGGTGATGTGGGAGGCTCTCTTTCTTCGTGTGAAAAGCTCATTTTTCTTAATCTCACCAATAATAAGTTTGCGGGCTCAGTTCCAAAGCTGCCCGGTGGGATGCATTTTTTGTACTTGCAGGGGAATGACTTTCAAGGGGTTATCCCAACTTCTCTCTCTGATTTGTGCTCCAGCTTGGTGGAGTTGGATTTGTCATTCAATAATTTGTCAGGTAATATCCCAAAGAGCTTCAGTTCATGCTCTGTTTTGGAACTTCTTGATCTCTCAAACAATACTTTTTCTGGTGAGTTACCCGTTGATACACTTTTGAGCATGAGTAGCTTGAAGTATTTGTACTTTTCGTTCAATAATTTTTCTGGTTCTTTGCCTGAATCGCTGTCCAATTTGGTGAATTTGGAGACTTTAGATGTGAGTTCCAATAGTCTTTCTGGAATGATTCCTTCTGGGATTTGTCAAAACCCAAGGAACAGCTTCAAAGTGTTGTACCTTCAGAATAATTTGCTCACGGGTCCAATCCCTGAGGGCCTGCGTAACTGTTCCAATTTGGTTTCCCTTGATCTCAGTTTCAATTACTTGACTGGGGTAATCCCTGCTGGTTTGGGATCATTATCTCAACTTAGGGATTTGATTGCTTGGTTGAATCAACTCCATGGCGAAATCCCACAAGAGCTGATGCACTTACAGAATCTGGAGAATTTGATTCTTGACTTCAATGATTTGAATGGATCAATCCCTGCTAGTCTCAGCAATTGCACAAACTTGAACTGGATTTCATTGTCAAACAATCAGTTGACTGGTGAAATTCCGGCTTCATTTGGTCAGCTGCGAAATCTGGCAATTCTGAAGCTTGGGAACAACTCATTATCCGGGAACATCCCAGCGGAGTTAGGGGACTGTCGCAGCTTACTTTGGTTGGATCTCAACTCCAATTTCTTGAATGGCACCATCCCTCCTGCCATTTCCAAACAAGCTGGCACCATCGCCGCTGCGCTACTCACCAGGAAGCAGTACGGGTACATCAAGAATGATGGAACGAAGCAGTGCCATGGAGCAGGGAATTTGCTTGAGTTTGGAGGGATCAGATCAGAGCAATTGGACAGAATGTCCACCAGGTATCCCTGCAATCCCTCAAGAGTTTACAGAGGAATCACCGAACGGACTTTCAATCACAATGGCTCCATGATATTTCTCGACATTTCCCACAATAAATTAGAGGGCATTATTCCCAAAGAGCTCGGGTCTTTGTATTACCTCCAAATAATGAATTTGGGGTATAATGATCTATCAGGGCCTATTCCCCCAGAGCTTGCAGGGTTGAAGAACTTAGCCATTCTTGACCTGTCATATAATAAGCTTAGTGGGTCAATTCCTTCCATACTTACTAGCCTTACATTTCTAGGGGAGATGGATGTGTCCAATAATAACCTTTCTGGGAGCATTCCAGAGTCAGCTCCATTTGATACCTTTCCTGAGAGCATGTTTGCCAATAACACTGGCCTCTGTGGATATCCTCTCCCCAAGTGTGGAATCGGTTCGGGTGCCGGCGCGAATCAACATCAGAAGTCTCACCGGAGACAAGCGTCGCTCGCTGGGAGTGTGGCAATGGGGTTGTTGTTCTCTCTATTCTGCATTTTTGGATTGATTCTTGTTTCCATAGAAATGAGGAAGAGGAGAAAGAAGAAGGAGGCAGCTCTTGAAGCTTATATGGACGGGCATTCTAATTCAGCTACCGCTGCGAATAGCAACTGGAGGGTAAGTGCTCGTGATGCGTTGAGCATCAACCTTGCTGCTTTTGAGAAGCCTCTTAGGAAGCTCACATTTGCAGATCTTCTTGAAGCAACCAATGGTTTCCACGACGATAGCCTCATTGGCTCGGGCGGGTTTGGTGATGTCTATAAAGCTCAGTTGAAGGATGGAATTGTTGTGGCCATCAAGAAACTGATACACGTTAGCGGGCAGGGCGACAGAGAATTCACTGCTGAAATGGAAACCATTGGGAAGATTAAGCATCGGAATCTCGTGCCTCTCTTAGGCTATTGCAAGGTAGGCGAAGAGCGGTTGTTGGTTTATGAGTACATGAAATATGGCAGTCTAGAAGATGTTCTCCATGATAGAAAGAAGATCG
The DNA here is from genome assembly GCA_016801395.1 of Leptodermis oblonga. NCBI lineage: Eukaryota > Viridiplantae > Streptophyta > Magnoliopsida > Gentianales > Rubiaceae > Leptodermis > Leptodermis oblonga. The sequence continues at coordinate 27,664,373 of CM028753.1, forward strand.
GAATCAAGCTCAACTGGGCTGCGAGGAGGAAGATCGCAATCGGAGCAGCCAGGGGACTGGCCTTCCTTCACCATAATTGTAGCCCCCACATTATCCACAGGGATATGAAATCTAGCAATGTGTTGCTTGATGAGAACTTGGAAGCCCGAGTTTCCGATTTCGGGATGGCTAGGTTTATGAGTGCAATGGAAACTCATCTCAGTGTAAGCACTCTAGCAGGTACCCCAGGATATGTACCTCCTGAGTACTACCAGAGCTTTAGATGCTCAACAAAAGGCGATGTTTACAGCTATGGCGTAGTCTTGCTGGAGCTTCTAACGGGGAGGCAGCCGACAGATTCAGCCGATTTCGGTGACAATAACCTTGTGGGATGGGTAAAGCAGCATGCCAGGATGAGAGTGAGCGATGTGTTTGATCCAGAGTTGATGAAAGAAGATCCAAGCTTGGAGATTGAACTTTTGGAACACTTGAAGGTAGCTTGCGCCTGCTTAGACGATCGGCATTGGAAACGTCCCACCATGATTCAAGTTATGACGATGTTCAAAGAGATTCAAGCAGGGTCCGGAATGGATTCAGCTTCCACCATTGCTGCTGAGGATGGGAATTTCAACTCAGTTGAAGGAGGGGTAGAGATGAGCATAAAAGAAGGCAATGAATTAAACCACCATTAAAATTTAGTGGAAGTTCTGAGAATTTTTTGGCCAAGAAAACAGGAGGAGCGAGCTCGATCTGCCTGTGTATCTTTTTTTTTTTTTCTTCTTGTTTCACCAATTATTGTATGTACCTCTTAGTCCAGCGAAAAATCTTCTTCTATCATACGTAAAAAGTTGTTTAACTTGTAACACTGTTGTACATATATAGTTTGAACCCTTCTTTTCTTCTTCCTTCTTTGTGTTCTTTTCATCAGCATGCTTAGACAACTGTTTTAGACTGATCAGAATTATCCTTTTGAAGAACTGTTAAATATGTGTCTCATTGATGGTGACTTAGTACTTCTTCTGTGTGTTTTTGTCAAACATTTTCCAATTTTCAAGCTATAAATCTAAGGTAATTTGATAATACCATTATCAAATGACTGAATGGTTCTGGTAAGATTATTATTTGAATAATTATAGTACGATTATAATTTCATTACGAATTTAATGCCATTATCAAATGACCGAATGATTCAGTATCAAGATTGAAGTCCTTTTCTCATTTGACTTACTGGGATAGTGTATGGGGAAAATATATGTTGTGAGGAGTTTGAGTTCATTATGTGTGTTCATCTACAAGCATGCAAGTCACACATCAAATCTTTGATTAAGAACCATGCAATTGCATGTCTACTAGTAGGCCCTTTCAAAGTTCAAACTCATGCTTGCCAGCTTTCATAGCCTTGCCACACACTAGCATTTCCTTTTCTTCTCCTTTCAATTGGTAGGACATCTCACATCTTCATCTATAAATGATATATGACTTATTTGCATGGTTGTTTGGACCGGACCGAATGTTGAACCAGTGAGGCCAATAGTTTGCTCAAACTGGGGGTTCGACCGGTTCGAGCCGGAGGTCAAACTGGATGACATCATATATATATATATATGTATAAATAATATATTAATGATTAACATGTTTTAATTTTATTATTTGTAACATTTAAAATATATTCTTTTCACAACAATTATATATTTTTGCAAATTTTACAACTAAGTTAAACATTAAAATTCATTATTATAAAACCTAATAAGTAAATCAACTATAAAATATTTCTTATTTTTTATTAATATATATATATATATAATTATATTACTACATTTTTATTAGACAAAAAAAAATAAAATTTGATGTAAAAAAAATTAAACGTATTTTAAGTTAATAGAATAAATTAAACAAATTTTAATTGAACAGAAAACAACTAATAAAAATTATGATAGTATTAATTTTAAGGAATGATAATAAAATTAACGTTAGTTTGGATGGGTCAATTAATAGATTGTTAGAAAGTCCATGATTCATATAAAAATGAGTTAAAACAATAATCTATACAAAAGTGAACAATGGTATAGTGATAAGTACTCATGTCTTTTATGTGAGTGACTAATGTTCAACTCCCATTAACAGTTTGTAAAAGTTCTCAAATTTAAAAACCGGGTTTGGTAAGGTTGGCCCAGTTCGACCTGCCCCCGATTTTTAAAAGGTCTGGTTTTTTTGCATTTTTGAACCGGTTCGCGGCCGGACTTGAACTGGTTCGCGTCCGGACTTGTTAGGCCCAGACAATGTTGCTTATTTGTCGTCCTGAAAATTCCACCACAATACCTTCTTCGCATATTTATCAATCTCTTATTGGCCGAAGAAATGATCATATGCTCAAATCAAATTGTTTTTAACAATTTAAACGGAATACGATAGAATAACTTGCACATATAGAGGCAATTTATAAGATTACTACATAGCTCAGGCAAATTTGAGAGATTATGGAAATATGTTGTCATTGTATCAGGCACATTTTTCGAGAGACTAATTCAGTAGTGGATGATTTAGCACGACAAGTCAGTTCTCACCGCTTAAATCAGAGGCTGACTGGTTCACAAATTGATGAGACTTTTCGTGCCCTTATCCGTTTGGATAGGGAGTGGATAGGGAGGCGGTGCCCAATATTAGAATAGACACAATTACTTAGGAAATAGTATTCATGTATAGTTTGGTTAAGGTCCTTTATTTTTCCTATTCGCTTGATGCTTTTGTAAGACTGAGGTATGGTTATTAAGCCCCACTTGGTACATGATTTTTCACCTAAACTATAAAGGATCACAATACTCCCGCAACTTTAAAAAGAAAAAGGAAAAGGAAAAGAAAAAGAAGGTAATTTATAAGAGATGATCTATGTACCGAATAATACAATGTACTAAGTCTCATTCATACAGAAAAATTACATTTTTATCCCTCGTGAATGTAAGAGGGTACATTGTAACCTCGGTACATAAGATTTTAGCTGAGTTTATGAGACAAAGACTAAAAAGAAAATGATTGCTACATTTTACTGCAAATGAGATTCGAACCTTGGGCCTGTTCTTTTGGATTGGTTTGAAAACAATTTTGAAAACATATTTTAAAATACTTTTATAATGTAAAAAGTATATTGAAAATGTAAAAAGTATATGCTGAATAGTAAAAAATTATATTGAAAATGATAAAAAATAATTAAAATATATTAAATTTACTGTTGAAACTAAAATCGTTTTCAAAACAAAAACCAAAAGAACAGGCCCTTTGACTTTTACAATGAGCTTATAAGGCAAAACCGTTACGCCGAAACTTGTTGAGAGGGAAGATTTGAGTGTAGATAGCTAGTACTATTCTTTTTTCCCTTGGAAAAACAAAGCATTATGCAGCCCAAGAAAATAAGGTTGCGTTTCAGTTTTGTATTGCCTAAGGACAAGAAAGCTTACTAACTTTGACTAAAAAAAAAAAAAATCAAGAACAAAGTCTACAAATTGGTACGTAATTAAACCACAAATATATAATTGAATTGAGAATCTTGAAAAACGATTGCTTGCGTGATCGATGTAATGTGGACACATTTGATGATAATAAAGATATTGTTTCGATTTGTCGTTGCCTGAAAAAAACAATTGCTTGCATTTCCAACGAGTTGCTTATATATAAAGTAAAAGCCTTTTTAGTGTTCCAATTCTCTTCTATGTGACCATTACTTCTTCTTAGCATAATATGAGCTCAATGTCCCATTTGCACAAGCGAACCATATCCTCAATTTTCTTTTGAGTTGAATGACGGTTAATCTTCTTGGTTTACCATAATTCATAACTGTTTACGTGTTTTAAAAACTACCATATTACACCTTTGATATTACAAACATGTTCGATAACATATATAGTTTGATATTACATACATGTTCGATCTCTTCACAAACATGAAAACCCCTTTGAATGTGTACGATTTCATGTTCGTAGTGATACCATCAGTGATTTTAAAATATAAGAATGACTTACTATATAAATATTTTGAAGTTAATTAAAAGTGCATTTTAAAGAAAATTTGGCTCCTTTTATACATTAATCCAAAAACACTACAAGATAACACTCATTTTGTCCAATTAAAAGAGCATAATAATATAATTATTTATAATAATTTAAAACAAAACTCTTTATAGAGAATATAAAGAGTATATTTTGAAAATACATAAATAACTATCAATTATGAGAAACTATAAGGGATCAAAGGCTGTCGTTTGTTAACTTTTTAACAAAAAAATGGCCCTCAAAAGAAAAGAAAAAAAGAAAGAAAGAAAGAATGCAAAAGTATTACCTTGAAGTGCAAATTGCCACATTTATGTATCCAAAATTTAGACTTTTAATAAGAGTGTGGTAGTACTATATATGTGGTCCTATAATTTCATTCGTTTTTATGTTTGTGCATGCGCATGTAGAGAGATGTGCACGTGTAGTCTTGCTTGGAGACTGCCAATTGCCCACAAAGCAAGGTTTTGGTCTTGAAGACTTGAACCAAAGTGGGCACTTCCCTAAAAGTGCTACAATTAAAATAGAGAGAGGTCCAGGGCCAAGCCAAAACTTTTTATAGTTCCAGTATTAGCATTTAAAATTAAACTTGGACCCCAGTCTTTTATTCACTTCGTTGCATTCAAAGAGTTCAATTCAAAATTTACTTTTGTTTTAATAGAATAGTTTAATTTTAAATTTTTTACTATACCTGTTTTTACTAATGTGTGATTCATAATAACTCATACTTAAAAAATAAAAATATTAGTGAAATAAATAAGGCAAAATTAGTTATTTTAGAGGTATACATTTTTAAAATCGCACCTTCTAATGGAATAGAGAGTAAGGAATACTACTTTACTTCCAAATGTCAATTAGGGCATGCTTGGTTGATGGTTTTGGAGGTTTGGGAATGGGAATGGAATGAAAGTTGTTGTTTGGTTAGGTTGGGGTATGGGTTTGATTCCGTCCTTTGAGTCAATCCTCCATATCCTAGCATATTGGGGGATATGGGTTTGATTCCCTTCTTTTGTGTGTATTTTTTATTTTTAAAAAATTTTAAGTGCTAAAATTCATCATTATAATATATTTTAACACAAATAGTTTATAATATATCAAAATTTAAATATAAAAAAAATTAAAATAAATTTTAATCCTAAAAGGTTATATGTGAACCAAACAACATCTATCATTCCCAATACTATCATTCCCTCTACTATTATTCCCCACTATTATCATTTCCATTCCCATTCCCCTCTACGAACCAAGCGGCCCCTTAGTTTTTTTTGTGAATCCGCTTAAAATAAGGTACTCTTGCAGGGAGGGATCCATGAATTCCGAGGCACCCCAAAACTAGGCGCCAGTTATAACTTCAATGCCTGCACACACACATCATTTATACAAAAGAAAGAAAATTTGGTTGTTTATGAATGTCAGGACACTTTGATTAGATTCATGAAATGTGTGTGTATGTGTATTTTTTTAAATTTTATTTTTGATGAGTGAGACTTGAAAGAGAGATAAATTTTTTTCAAAGTATTTTGTCTTCTTTCTCATGACCACCAACTTTCTTCATCATCACTATCCATGGTTTTATAGAGGTATATATTTTTAACTTCGGTTTCACTAAAAGATGTGGATTTGAAAATATACTCCTCCCGTTTAACTTATTATTTGTTATGGATGATAAGATAAAATCTTTAAAATAAATAATTTAGAAAATATATTTTTTATTTATATTCTTATTTTTTAGATAAATATTAATTATAGGCATACATTATTATATTAATAATAATATACTATGGAAGAATTTTTTATTTTTTTAATTTTTTAGAAACTGAACTCTTTAGGTAGAATTAAGAGAATATTATTGGCATAGTATTGTTTCCACCACGTCTAGACAGGGGAGGGAAGAAAAAGGTAATAAGAATGATGATAGGCATGTTTAAACTCATGATTTTTAACTCATTTTAATTTTTTGATATTTTACAGTAATTTTTAATATTTTTAATTTTAATTTTAAAACCTATTTTCAAAATACATTCTTAAAACGTGATACCAAATATTAGTGAAGGTTTTGTACCATATCAAAGTTTATAAAAACACAGATTGATCAAAATGCCAAGAATGTTTGCAACCATTTTTAGTTAATGTAATTTACATATATGTTGGAGTTGGACTATGTAGTTTAGGGTAAATTTGAGCATATTCATTTAAATTTGGAAAAATATCAAAACACCTCTCGAAATTTTAAAAATATTAAAATATATCATGAACTTATATAAATATGAAAATACTCTTATTTCAGAGGGTTTTTATTCTTGTTCAAAACTTGATAACAGTTTTATCATTTCATACAAATTAAATTTATGAGCCATTTTAATCTACCTTATATAATAGAAAGTAACATATCTATTATATGAGGGTGCCACGTCGCTGCCACATCTAGCCTATATTTAATAATTTTAAAGCTGACATGGCTGCCACATTGACAAATAATTTAATAAATATTTTTGCTTTTTTATGTCTATATTAGATAATTTAACCATTCATATGAATACCACATAAGATTAATATTTAAATTTATTGAATGCATAAATTTTATTTTCTCTTTTTTAATTAAATAATATTTTTCTTTGTCTTTACTAACTTCTTAATTTATTTTTTTAATTTCTATATTAGATTAACTTTATATTATATAAGGATCATGTATATGTATAAATAATCATGTTCGTCAAAAAAATAATAATAATCGTAAATATATATATGTATATATCTTTTCTATTAATATGTATATAACTTAATATAAATTTTGGGTTAGAAATGTATGTAAAATATAGAACGTCTATATTGATACATAGTTTATTTTATTACTAATAAATACATTATTATAAATAAATAACTTTTTATGTGATGCATGTTTCTAAATATGTAAGGGTGAGTAATATAATATTAGTTCATTTAAATTCAATTTTATTTTCTGTACTCTTTATTATTGTTATCCACTAATCTCTTTTTAATTTTGTGACTTTTCATATATGATAAGTTTCAAAAAGACTCTTGATTATATTATTTACTTTGTTCACATCAACTTCCTTTATTTAATTTATAATTAGTAAATGATTAATTATTTGAAGACTTTTGGTAATCCACACAAGTGAATGAATAGACACTTTACAATCTATATATATATCTTCAATCCATTAAGATAAAAAATAACTTTCTTCTTGTTTAGAAACCTTATGTGCATGTCCAAGTCACGTTAACTAGGCAACTTTTCGTAATATATGTACATCCATTTAGAATATATTTTTCTCAATCTCTTTTTCGAATTTGCAAGTTTGTGCATGTTCTACTTCAATGAAAAACAATATTTCCCTATCCAAATCTACGAAATATGTCTCCAAATTTACATCATCTAGCAACAGAGCTTCTCATGCCGTTGGTGCCTACTTATAATGCATATTAAAATTATTCAATAGCTTTATTAATTTTCATAACAAGAAGAAGAAGTTGACAAGAGGTGAGAAAAAAGGAAGCAAATAGAGTAGGTATGCCAATTCTATATATTTGAGAGAAGATTTCAAGATTTGTATTATATTTGACATATATTTCTTCTTTTTAACTTTGTATTTATAATCAAAAATTGATTACTATTATAATTATAGTTTTTTTATAATAAATTTTATGCTTTTATGCTGTGACATAATAATATTATTGGGCATTCACCGTGCAATCGCACGGTGTTCCCATCTAGTATTTTTTATAATCGCAAGTGATATTTGAAATTATTCTTTAGTTTATGTTGAGACTTTATTTAATGTGACTATTCTTTTCTAAATTCTGTGGAACTTGATGAAGTAGTATAGAAGGTTTTTTACAATCAATTTTAATTCGCTTTACAAAATTTAAATTCAAATAGACCTGTATATTCATTTCGTTTCAACTGAAACAAATTAATGACCCAATTGGAGCCAAAGTTTCATATAAAGTACTTCCTCCATTTCAATTAGAAGAGTTCGATTTTTAAAATGTAAATTTTTTCATTGATTCCAAGATTTATACAATATCTAAAATAGTTAATTTATTACTATTTATTCTAGTAATATTCTTATTTTTTCAGTATACATTTATTATGGACCACATATTATATATTAATAAATATAAACAAAAGAAATAAAATTTTCTACTGAAACAAAAATTAATTTTGAAAGTGGACTTTTTCTATGAAATGAAAGAAATATACAATTTGTTTCAACACCCTAACGTATCAAATTATATACTCATTCCATTCCATTAACTATTTCTTAGGGACGTTTGGTTAATCGCTGGTAATGAGAATGACAATGGATTTGATTTTAGATGAAATGAGTTTGGGAATGGGAATGAAACCCACCAGGGGGTGGGTTTCACTCAAGTCTAATTATTTGGGTATGATTCCCAAAAACTCATTCCCAAATCCACCAACCAAATAACCAGATTTTCTATGATTCCATTATTTCATTGCCAAACCCACAAACCAAACGCCCCCTTAGAGTATCTTCAATTATTTGCATTTTTCAATGCAATGCTGGAAAAAGATTTTTTTGAAAAATGGCGTTGGGTTCTTCAACTTAATTCCCCATTTGGAAGGTAATTAATTTTGTTCGCCATTTTTTAAGGGGCGTGTTATTTGCAAGGACCGTTTTACTATTCATATATACTTTTTAAAATTTTTAGTATTGAGAAGACAAAAATACCCTATACACACTTTTCACTCATTTACTCCAATCACAAAAATACCCTCACTCATTTACACTTTACCACTCCACTCATTTACACTTTCTCTCATTTTCACTCCACTCACTCACTTTACCACAAGTGTATCAAAATTTTTGACTACGTATTATGGACGATAGCCATGAAAACGATCCATATTTCATCGTAAGTAGACAATTTATACAATTTTTTGCTTAAAGTTAGGATTTTTTTATCAAAAATTACTGCTTGAGACAAATACCGCCCGGCGTGGGCGAGATTTTCCATAAAATCTCGCCCAAACGGGGCGGGATTTTCAATAAAATCTCGCCTACCCTAGGCGGTATTTCCAGAAAATCTTTCCGCCCTGTGGCGATGTTTTAGAAAAAACCCGCAACTGGACGCCAAGATTTTATGAAAATCTCGCCGACCTAGGCGACATTTTGCAAAAATGCCGCCAGCTTCAAGCGACATTTTTCAAAAATGCTGCCAAGCCCCGGCTGCATTTTTACAAAATGTTGCTTGATGCTTGCGGCATTATGCAAAAAATGTCGCCAGCTTTTGATGAAATGCTACCTAGCCTTGCCAGCATTTTTGCGAAAATGCCGGCTGAAGTTGGCAACATTTCACAAAAATACTGCCCACGCTGGGCGGCATTTCTGCAAAATGTCGCCAGCTTCAGGTGACATTTTCGTAAAATTCCATGTTTGACCTGAAAAATTTGTTTAAGTGCTCACAATCTTTTTGCATTGACAGGATGTACGTGTTGAGCAAGATGAAATATTTGCTGACCACACTCATATATTTTGAACGGACGAAGAGTTCACCACTAGGGAAGAATTGCTTGTTTGGGTGAGAACTAGAGCCGCCGAGAACAATATGACTACAAAAATTGCTTCATCTGCAAAATAGAAAGGACTTCTTCTTACAAAAGGGAGAAAATGGCGAGTGGATATCGGTTGCGAGAGATCGGGAGAAGTTAGAGATAAGCCATAGCTGAAGGGAAAATTAGGCGGAATAATACCAGCAGCAAGCTGACAAGTTGTCCATTTAAACTTGTAGGAAGATAAATTATTGGGGGGAATTGGAAGTTAGAGGCCATAAACTGTCAGCACAATCATGAATTACACAAAGTTAGGAATTGACATTCAGTGAGCTCACGATTAACCGAACCGGACAAGAAGAAGATTGCAGAAGTGACAAATATTAACATGAGGCCGAAGCATATGTTGTCTGTCACAACTGCGAGCTGATGATCCGGAAAATGTCAGCCATATTAGACAGGTGTACAATGAAAAATCAAAGGTTAGAAGGGAGGCGAGGGGAGATTTGAGTTCGATTCAGTATTTCTTCAAATTTATACATGATCACGAATATCACGAAGAGCAGCGTAATGCAATTGGGAATGTGTTCTTTGCCCACAAGAAAGTGGCTCGTCTACTTCGTTTGTTTCCGTACGTATTATTTATGGATACGACATATAAGATAAACATGTATGACATCCCTCTATTGCAGATAGTGGCTCATGTCCCCACATCTCAATGTATTCATGTTGCTGTTGTTTTCATGAGGGTTAAGACTTACCCGAGTTATTTCTGGGGCCATGGCTCAGTTGAGATAGTTATTTGATGACGAAAATACCCACACGTTGTAATGACTGATAGAGAGTTCCGCCTTGCTGAAAGCTGTGCATAATGTCTTCCCATGAGCTAGACAACTACTGTGCAAGAGACATATTGAAATGGATGTAAAGAAAAATGTACTAGATGCTAGCAATGACAAAAAACAACATATGTGTTTCTATATCGGTGGGGGCAAGTGGGGAAAGCCTTGACCTGTGAATCGTTCACGAAAGCTGTGAAATTTATTAATACGACCTATGGAAGGCAATTAAATTCAGATTATTGGTTCCATACTTGCATAATACACGGTGTATCCCACAAGAGCAAGTTTGTATCTTATTCAACTAAAGATATAAAGCATTATGGAGGGCGCACCATGAACATGTAAGTTCCATATAGCTTTCATTCTTTTTTTTTTTAACTTAATAATTACATGATAATAGTGTTCCAATTTCAATGCTTACTTTTTAATGTTAATTGGCTTTCAGGGTTGAGAGTGCACATGCAATATTGAAGAAAGCAATTGGTACTGATAGAGAGGGCATTTCCAACTATTTTTCAGGGAATTAATAGGATGATAGAGGAGCATTTTGATAAAATCCGGATTCAAATGGAGTATTCTCAGAGCAAAACATTCTGGAAGAGCAACTGCTTATTGTATAGTAGGTTGAATGGTATAATGTCGCACGAAGGTATTGCAATGTTAGAAGATGAATATACAAAAAGAGTTGGCAGTATCGGGGTAGATGGTGAGCTGTATGATTGCGAACTAGTTACAGGCTGCCTTGTGCACATGAGATGTTACAGCTGGTGCGAAGCTACCGTCCAATTGATCCTCTTGATGTGGACGACTTCTGGAAGACGCTGCATTTGGGAGATAAGAATATTCCCACCAATGAGGAGGAGAGGCAAATGCAGAAGGGTGACTGCATGAAATGTTTGTTGATGTCTTAACACGTTCATTAGATGAGATATACAGGGTGATGGGCGTCGTGCATGCGAGGCTTTATCCGACATGGAGAAATAATCATTCAGAGGCGATGAAAATGTAGAGTTCTCATTTAAAACCCTAACTTGATAAGTATGAGGAGAAATGTATTGAGCGTTAGTCTTAGATGTTTTGTAATGACAAACTGTTTTCACGTTGAATGAAATTTGTCGACAATCTATGTTATTACGTTGACAACCAAAGTTGTTATTTCTTTTTGTTATTATGTTGACAATCAAAGTTTCTTATTTTAGTTTCATATGTAATTATTTTTGAAATTTTTTTGACAAAGTCTCCCCTATAAAAAGGCTAAACAATCCCTCTGAAAAAAAAAAAAAATCAAATTCATACAAACGAAATCAGCATTACTCAGCACATCGACGATACATAGATAGCATTACGAATGTAAGTTTAATTCATCAACTACCTCAAATAGCGAATATAATAAATCTCAATAATCCAGAAAATATAAGTAAAGAAATGTTCTTAATGTTATTGAAAATAACATTCAATAATCTTCAACAGGTGGTTTTGCCGTAAGTTCTTCTAGTCTCGGCATCCAATCCTCCATATGGAGAGTCATCTCTCATCCATGGCCCTCTGATGCACCTCACTGGGTATGGTATGCCTTGTCCTTGGATGAATTAAAACCAGCCAAGATGTTAAAAATTGCATACGCTGCAACGTAAATAAAAGATCAAATAAAGTAAATAAACCCGTGCAGCAAAAATAGAAATAATAACCAAAACTAAACCAAAAGCTTCAGTACTTACTGCAGCCAAGGATTACTGTTTGGGCGCAGGTGGCTCATCTTCTTCCACCTCATCGACACTTATGCGAATGTGAGATCGCGACTGGAAGTACTCGAGGTACTCATGGCACGCCTCATCTACAGACTCTGCCCTCTTCATCCCTTGTAATACCCTTAACGTATAGAGTTGCCATCCTATGAAATCAGGATCGTAGTGGCACTTATATCTCAGAATTTCAGGGCCTCTATAACAGCTCTTGGGAACATAAACTTGATAAGGAATCATCTGCGTATACCCAATCTGTCTTAAGAACCAATCCGAAATATAGGGCTCTACAATACTGCAGCAATAGATAAGGCCCCTATACCCAGTGCATGATTTGGCTCAAAAGGAAGCTAATTTACCTGGTTCATATTAAAAAGAGTCAGTTGTTAATCAACCAAGTCAAATATTACCCTAAAAAACTAACGTATATTTAAATGATATAAAAATATTACCTCATCTGCCCTCAATGCATCTAGTGCGCGCCTGTATGAAAGCAAGTCACTACCTGAAACACGCTTCTTGCCGGCGCTGATGTGCCACTTGAGTGTGACAGGCATATTGTTAGTCCAGGATCTTATCTTTGGAGGACTGAATGTGAAAAAGTATTCATATATCTAGCTCTATTAAGACGAAAACAAAAGAAAACAAAAAACAGAGTGAAATTAATGGACCATTAGGGATTTAATTATTGAACTAATTTATAAATGATTCATACAAACCTGTAGTAATGTCAAACACCTTCCAAGCTGAGCACAGTCCCCCCTAGATGCCCTCCCAAGATTGCAATACAAGTTCGTCAAGCAAGCTGCACCCTAAGCATGTCCGTTTACGCCCTTTATATTACGGGGGAAAGGCAGAAAATACCCAGAAACATGGGTTTTTGTCTTATCCACGAAGAGGGTGTTTTCTAACAACCACAATAAATACCCCGCAGCAGCATTCATAAGTTCCCTCGGTCTATTGGCATAATAAGCTTGAAGTACAGACATCTTCACACTTCCAAAATCTTTCCCCAACTCAGCTGGCTCTATCCCCAGCATACCTGTAAGCTCCGCCTGTAATTGTGCTGGCTTAATTTTCCCACAAATGGGATATTCGACAATCAGAATTTCCAATATATAGGCCACATCATGAAGAGTTATGCTCATCTCTCAGAATGACAGGTGGAATGAATTGGTTACCGGATGCCATCTCTCTACAAAGGCACAGAGCAGTGCATAGTCTAACTCAGGATGCAACATCCCAAATGTGACAAACCGGACTGCCTCACTAGGCATTTTATTTGCCCTCATCTAAAACTCACTTTATCTGACGAACGTTCACATTATGACACTTCAACATATCACGTTCCTACGTAGTGTAATAAATATATCAACACATTTTAGGATACAAGTTATAAAGCATATTTTGAAACAAGTAATAAAGCATAATACGATAACTGTCCATGCCATATGTAGTAGGCAATATAACCCTTAAAACTCTGCAACAACTCCGAATTTGACCGTTAATCGGATGATCTAGAATCTTGTATGTCTTCCACCCATCATCCATCCTTGACATTGACCTAGCCTCGGAGCCCATTAATGCTTTACCTTTTCCAATCTCCCTTGGTTGGTTGCTTGAATTTGGCCATTTGGTTTCATCGTCCACTTGTCTCATTGACCGATCTGAATTTGATTCTATGTCCCCCTGGCCAATTCCCTCTCAACCCGTTCAGCATTTTCTCTTTCTGCATCCTCAACTGCATTTCCAATGTAGGGCGGTGCAAATTCATTTTGAATGTCATCATCGTTACTTGCCCCCTCCACATTGACAGTCTTGGAAGAAGCACGCGATCTTCCTACCACCCTTCTCTGATGGACGGATGCCGTGGGAGGGATACATCCATCTATTTCCTTAGTGGCTTGTATTTCCTCGGTGGCTCTTATTTCCTCATTGGCTTGTAGTTCCTTAGTGGCTCTTATTTCCTCAGTGGCTTGTTTTTTTCTTCTGCCAAATTTCAACTTCAAACTTTTCAATCTATCTCCCATCTGAAATAATAACAAGACGCAATGAGAACAAAGATTATAACAAACACTAAATAATAGGTCAAAACAATTCAGAAAAATACTTTTAAAAAAAAGTCTGAAAATCCCGCCTCGAACACTCGGGATTTTATGAAAATCCCGTCGCGGACAGGCGGGATTTTTAGAAAATACCGCCGCAAACAAGCGGGATTTTCATAAAATCTAGCCTATCGCGGCGGGATTTACTAGAAAATCCCGCCTGAGCACGTTGGAATTTTTCTGTAAATCCCGCCGCGGAGGAACGGGATTTTCAGAAAAACCCGCCTGAGAGCGGCGAATTTTCTGAAAATCCCGCTCTGCCTGAGCGGGATTTCAAAAAAACGGCAACTTCAGCATTTTCCCCTAACACGACCGCAATCCAACCCAAAAAAAATCCTAATTCCGGCCAAATCCAACCAAACAACCACCGTCCACATTAAACCCATTATAATTCTCGCCAAATTCACAAAGAAATCCAACAAAACATCAACCAATTTTTGAATTTCTAAAATTTAAAATACTAATCCGAATTCGAACCGAATTAATTGGAAAAATTACTAACTTTCCTTTCCTTGTTCTATGGGAATTGATTTGCTGCCTTTGTTTTAGTTCCTCCTGCTTTGGGCGTTCGCTCGTTCTCACTTTGCCGCAGGTCGCTCTCCTTCGCCGTTCGTTCAGTTCGGCCGTTCCTTCAAAGAGGAGATAAACCTTCCCTTCAAAGAAGATAGAGAGGAAGAAGGAAAGGAAAAAGAAATAAAAAAATTAGTGAAGGGCATTAAAGTAATTTCAGAGGAAAATGTTGCTATGAATAGTAAAATTGTTGCTATAACATTTTCCTTTTTTAATTGTTATTTTTCCATTTTCTTGTTCACTTTTTCATTATTTCATATTTTTCTTTTTTCCAGATTTGATTCAACATTTCTTTTTTCCAATTAAATTGCTCCTAATTATGTTCTTTCATAATTGTAAATCAGTGATGCTAAATGCAGAACACAAAAAATGCTAAAGGCAGGGTATAAAAATACTATTTTGCATTTCTTTTCAAAATTACCCTCATATAAATTATGTTACCCCCATTTCACACCTTGGCTGTTCTTTTTGATTGTTTTGAAAATAGTTATGAAAACATATTTTTGGAAAATAGTTTTATAATAGAAAAAAGTGTACTAAAAATGTAAAAAGGTATAGCTAAATAGTAAAAAGTTGTATTGGAAATGATAAAAAATGATTATAATATATAAATTTATCATTAAAACCAAAACAAAAGAACAAACCCTTAATCTCTTACAAACCCCCAACCCACCACCGGATTGATGTAAATCATTTTTTTTTTTTTTTTTGTTTTCGTTGAAAAAAGCTTAATGCTGGCCAAGACTGAGTGGCGACCCCTTCCCGCCACCCAAATCCTACCAGATTAGGATTGGATCTGGCAACAATTTTCTTTGTAGCGGCTAGCTACCAGAAAAAAGGGATTAGGCAATCCTGTTTTTTCGGCAGCTTACCCTTATATCAGAACGGGGGCCTAGTCGCCTAACCCCATGTTTCGGAAGCTTGCCGCTCCCCGCCCCCCCCCCCCCCCCCCCCCCCCCAATTGGTCTTCCCGGCAGTAGGCGCCTAGCGCAGAAACAAGGGGTTAGCCCCCTCATTTAATGAGACAAAGTTTTCCAACTAGAACTTTCCTATCTATTGAGATCACGAAGGGCATATAAAAAACAATTCCATGCACGTTCCACTGCCTCGTGTTGCAAGAAGAATATGTATGCCTTATGGATATGAAGACTGACGAACTGAATTAAACTGCACACATTAATTTAATCTCAATGACCGTAATCAATTGTTTTTTTTTTTTTTTTTCTCAAAAGGTTTTCGTACAGTTACAGTTAACACTTGTGTTTTTTATATAAAAAAATGGAGTAAACCCTTAAGTCCGGGTAGAGTTGTGATGAATCGAACCATTGACTTCAAAAACTTTGCAGCAAGTATGTTACCACTTTAGTTAAGGATGATTCATGTAATCTGTTTTTAACTACTCAATCCGTTCCATTTGAAGAATCCATTGTTGTACTAAAACAGTACAATAAAGTGGACTCGTCTAATGGAACATAGAGAGTATTAATTAATTAATTAATAGTGTTATGCAACTTGCTTCGTTCATTTCCTTATTAATTACTGTATCAATTAATTAAGACAGTTAATTAATATATTGTTATATATGTTGCCAACGAATCATAAAGCCTCCATATGCTTGTCCTCCCTTGCGCTACGTACTGCCAGTGAGGTCTTTGACTCTTGACCAAGATTCCAACCCAACCATTAATTGTAATTACGTAAGGGCAAATTACATCTAACTACCTCAAGGTTTGGAAAAATTACCATGAGCGTCTTGATGTTATGAGAAACTACAATTACCCCTAGATGTTCAAAATTTTTCCAAATAACAAAAAATACCCTTGAGGTTTGAATTTATTTATTTTGACTGACTGGGATGACGATAATTTGACCAAATCAGAAAAGGTTATAAATTGTTATGTTAACACAAATTCCAAGAAAATAATAGTAATTTTCTAAAATTTTAGGGTGTTACAAGTAATTTTACCGGACCATGAGGAGGTAAATGTAATTTGACCATTAATTAAAGGGTTTAATAACCCTAAACTCTCCTTACACTATTAGCAAAATATTACAGATAGTGCTTTAATTTTGATTGGCAGTCAAAAGAGAACTTTTTTTTTGGTTTTTGTTTTTATAAACCAAATTATTCCTATAATTTGATGATATCATATTAGTCTTGTATGGTTGAATTAAGACTATAATAAAGCAATTAGTAAAAATTATAGCTATCATGGTCTCTTAACACATTTTCTCATTTTTGACCATTTCACACTAAAAAATGGATTATGTGTCTATTTTGTAAAATACAAGATATTAAAATGTAAAAGACCTAAAATACAGAGTTTTAAAGTTATTAAGCCTTAATTAAACTAATCAAGTGATCACTTATTAAAAATTAATTATATACAATGTCATTATTAATTTCTTATTATTCTTAGTATGACATCATATATATATATATATATATATTATTGAAACAATAGGAATTTTTTTTTAACAAAAAGTGTAAAATGGTGGACTGTTTATGCCTGTTTTAGGCACACTGATTTACTTGTAAATCTGTAATCTATATGGCGTTTGAAGATTTGACGATATAGGGTGTACATAAGCTGATAGAACGTGCGTACGTAGTACTGAGAATCGAATCTTCACGAATTAATTACTTGCAAAAAAAATACTTTTGGTCATCTTCATTTTCATCGTTATTATTAGTGTTTTGGTGATATTTTTAGTTTTTATAATAAATTTAATAAATTATAATATTTTTTTATTATTTGTAATATAAACTTTTACTATTTTATTTCATATTTTTAATTATTTTTTACACTAATTTTTTTTTTCTTTATAAAAGTATGTTTTCAAAACCAACATGCTTAATCACTTACCATTGTGCAAACCCAAGTCTCCTCCAAGTATGGATGAGTTGCCAAAATGGTAGGGTGTTTTTAAAGATTAAGTGCATGTTCTTTATGTTTTGGTTTGAATTTTGGTTTTGATTTCAACAGTAAATTTAATATAGTATAATTAGCTTTAATCATTTTCAGTATAATTTTTTACTATTCAGCTATTTTTTTTACATTTTCAATACACTTTTTACATTATAAAATATTTTTCAAAAATCAAAACTCAAACCTTCAGTTAAACATGCCTTAAAGTAGTTGGGTCTTTTTGACATGTTTTATTGAGAAGTTTACGGGATTGGAAAATTGCACGTTTGCCCTCTACGTTTTCACTTCGTTTGGAAAGGTTATTCTGTACAACAACTGACTTTAGACAATTGTTGGAGATAAAATTGTAATTAACTTGTGAGTATATTAAAAAAAAAGGTAAATGACAACTACCTCCCTTTATAATGATCCTAGTGACAGTTACCTCTTATATATAAAAACAAACAGTTATCTCTCTATATTTATTGACTAACGTTTCATTTTTATAAAAAAGACTAGAAATAGAGATATTTATTCTTAAATTGTATAGAATGTCAAAATTAACCGCAATGCGTGCCATAATTAATTTTTGAGTAATGATATACTCAACAACAAATCATAGTAACTTTTTAATAGCAACTCATGTAGCATGCATTCATTGGCCAATTATTTGATATTAATAAAAATGTAACCAATGAATGCATGTCATATGAGTTGCTGTCAAAAAGTTGGTATGATTTGTTGCGAAGACTATCATTACTCTTAATTTTTAATATTATTAGGGTATGAAAATACCAAATTAGTTCTAACATGTGACATTATATATATTTTTTCCTCCTCAAAATAATATCTTAAATAACATAAAAAAATGGTTATCGTTGTATATTAGGGTTAATTTTGGTATTATATACATTAATAACATGAAAAATAAATTAGTGATGTCACACTTTAAGTAATTCTTGTTTTTTAGAAAGTAACGATCTCAAACTACAAAGTAACGATCTCAAACTACAAAAGTACTATGGTCAAACTTGAAGAGTAG
Source organism: Leptodermis oblonga (assembly GCA_016801395.1). NCBI lineage: Eukaryota > Viridiplantae > Streptophyta > Magnoliopsida > Gentianales > Rubiaceae > Leptodermis > Leptodermis oblonga. The sequence goes on from CM028753.1 coordinate 27,683,141, forward strand.
CAAGCAGTAAATAAAAATTAATAAGAAAAAACTTTTAAAAAGTAAAACTTTTTGTCTTTTTGTTTTTTTTTTTTAAGGGAAAAACAAAAAAAAAACAGCCACTGCTTGACGCTCGTCCCAGCCAGGTAGGACCAAATAGTACTAGGGGTGTTTATTCGGGTGAATTTCGGGTTAGTCGGGTTTTTAGATTGTTTTATGGTCAACTGAACACCGAATCGTTTTAATTAAAAGTCAATCTGAGCCACCCAATTTAAGTTCGGATTATTTGGATTGGTTTTCATTCAATTTAATTTTCTTAAAAAAGTTCAGAAACATTGATAGACACCACAGTTTAAGCCTTCAGCATTTACAGCGAAAAAAAAAAAAAAAAAGGTTCAACAACAAAGAGCAAAGCTCTAGCCAGCCTTTACATCTACTCCAAAATCTGAATTATACAACATGATCACAATCAGTACACATCAACACAAATTACACAATCCACACTTCAAGAAATTTCAGAAATTAAATAGACAAATATTAACTCTTCGAGTTATTCTTGTTTAGTATCAAATCAAATTCCAAATTATAAAATCAATTAACAATTCAAGTGGAGCCACTAACCGTTCCGAAATCTATTTACTCACACTCGTTCACTCAAATAAATTTAAGATTAAGCGGGTTAATAGTTCCTCCCAAATAGAGAACACCCCTAATCCCAATATACGTGATCTCTTATGTGCACCAGATCTAATTTATATATGAACTTGGTGCATACAAGTCCTTACATTTAAACAAACTTTAAGAGAGTCTAAATAATTTTTACCCTATTAGATAAATATAGTGGAAGAAAGTTAGCCATAAATCTCAATGTTGAATAATGACATTTGTGTGTGTGTGAGCTAATACTACAAAATTGAAGCCGTGCATCATATATATATAATATGTCATTATCATTGAGCTGCTAGGCTCCATCTACTTGGTAACTAACAACAGAAGAAATAGAAATGATGAAAAATATGGGTAGCAGGCCAGCAGACATTATGTAGCCTTCCATGCAACAATAATAAACAGCTTTCCTTTTTAAAGATATTATAGCTACTTCACAAGTCTATAGCATCACATCCTTTAATATTAAGCCAATTAATTCCCAAAATATCTGAAATCCCAAATCTTCATCAGATGATCCCATCCAAAATGAAGACGACAACAATGATAGAAAGCAGCTTCCACCAATTATACATTGGCAAATTAATTGTGTTGGATATATAACGTTTCCACGTATGGGTGTCTCTATATATATACACGTACATATATGTATTGGCGCGAATAGTAGCGTAATTAACCAGAAAGAAAAAGCGGTCTAGGTACAAATTTTTTTTTTTTAGTATTGGAGAATAGTATAAAATATTAAAATTATATATATATATATACATATATATATATGTATATATATATATGTATTTGTGGTCAAGAGAGGGTTGGAGGGGCCTTCAAACCCCTTCGGACCTCCAACTACTCCAATATCGTTTCCGATATATGGTAGAGTTTTGTTTAAAAACTGTACAATTTTATGTATTTGAAGTTACAATATATGAAATAACTAATTTGCCACAATTTGTTTAATTATTGTCTTTACTTTTTAAGTACAGATTAGTTATGCACCACTGCACATAATTATATTAATAAGGTTATGGAAAGAAAAAGAAAAAAAAAAACCACAACATGACTTTTTCCTTGAGAGAAATATTTTCTGAAATAGGGCAGTTCTATTGAGATGGAGGGGATCACTCTGTTCAATTAGAAGAGTTCACTTTCAAAATTATACAATTTTTTATGATTTTCAAGATACAATTAATTTAACACAATTTGTTCCACATATGTCTTTACTATGCAAATGTGAGTTTATTATGGGCTACACATATATAATTAATTTAGTAAGGGTATCAGAAATTAAAAAAAATAAAAATTCTTCTATTAAAATTTTTTTATAATTGAACTCTTGTAATGAAATAGAGAGTATTATATATATTTTTCCTCCCATTAAAAAAGTACAGTTTAAAATAAATGGAAAAAGTATAATTTCTAAAATAGTAAAATATATGTTTTCCTTTTAGAAAAAATAATAATTTTGGGACAATATTAAAGAATAATATTTTATCACTAGATTTTCATTTATATATTTTCTAAATGTAAATTAATTACAAATAATACGGCTCCGTTTGGACAAGTACTTCAAAAACATTTTTACAAAACTGTTTTTCAAAAACATTTTATAAAATATGTTTTGAAGTTTTTTTTAATGATTATTTCTGTGCTTGGACAAGTATTTTATAAAAACGTTTTTTGAGTTAAAAATAGTTTAAAAGATGTTTGGACAAGTATTAGAAAAAAATATTTTTAAATTATGTTTGATGCGGAAAATTATATAAAAACTATGTTTACTGTATATAAACCATTCTTTTTTTTTTTTTTTGGGTGGGCAGGGACCGGGGTCAGGATTAGGCTTGGGGCTGGGCCAGGGTTGGGGTCGGGTCGGGTCCAGGTCAGGGTCCGGGTCCGGGTCCGGGGTCGGGGTCAGGGTAGGGTTGGGGTCCGGGTCCAAGGTCGGGGTCGGGGTAAGGTCTGAGTCCGAGGTAGGGGTCAGGTCAGAGGGCGGGTTCGGAGTCGGGGTTAAGGTCGGGGACGGGGTGAGGTTAGGGTGGGTCTGAGGTCGAGGTTTGGGTGGGGCCAAGGTCTGATCGGGGGCGAGGTCGAGGTTGAGGTTGGAATGGGGGTGGGGCCGAGGTCGAGGCCTGGTCATGGTGGGGCCGATGTCGGGTCGGGGACGGAGCCGAGGTCGAGGTCGAAACAGGGGCGGGGTTAGGGTCGGGGTGGAGGCGAGGTCAGACAGGGAGGATCGGGGGCAAGACAGGCCAACCCGCGAGTTTAACTAAAAATGATTCTAAACTTTTTAAAGTATTTTATTAGACAAGTTCAAAGTGTACTTCAAAAAGTGTACTTTGAATACATTTTACTTAAAATTATTTTTAAAAACATTTTGCAATTTCTTGTCCAAACACTATTTTAAAGTTTTTTATACTCTTAAAACACTAAAAACATTTTTGAAGTACTTGTTCAAACAGAGCCTACATAACCATTTCAAGACGATGCTCGCCATAATGCAAGGTTCACTTGGGGGGGGGGGGGGATGACACTTTGGCACATTAATTATGTTGGGTAATGTTTGCACTCACTTTATTCATATACTCATATCTACGACTACGAGGAAAATGTTGAGATGTGGTATTGTAAAATTTGTTTTATGTATATGCGTTATAAATTGAGATTATGTAGCCTATATAAATTGAGTGGCAAAAATGTAAATTTTTTGCTTAAATGACAATAAAATAAATGGCCATGTTTACATTTTTTTTTTTGGTAGAACAACCAGCGCTCGCGACCGTAGCATTTTCCTTTAATTCGAAAAAAGAAGAGCTACAAATAGGGGTCATGCAACCTGACTCTACCTCAAAGAGTGTCTAAACTTGAATATATGGAAAACTCCTAGCATCTAGAAGCACCAACCCTTTCAATTGTCGGAGCAAGCTCCCCAATAGATAAAGGGTTATCGATACTCTAGCACTTGACCCTGTGGCCAATGCATCTGCAACTGCGTTGTGTCGCAGTGAATAGTTCCCAATGAGCTCCCTTATTCGAAACAAAATACTTGCCGATTGCCATGGACCCTTTCCTGTCTTTATCGCATGTTTCAGCACTTGCGAGTCGGTTTCTATCTCCATAGCCGAAATGCCCAGCTACTGACAAGTCATGAGACTGTACAGTAGAGCTAACGCCTCCGCCTAGAAAGCCCTGATAAGACCTAAGAATACACTAGCCGCAAAGACAACTTCCCCTATAGTACTGCGTAGAACGGCTCCTGCACCTGCAGGTCCTTGGTTTTTCATGGATGATCAATCTATGTTCAACTTATACTGTGTGTACTAAGAGATACACCAGGGAGACTGTGGAGCTCACATTGGGGCTCAGAATTTAGCAAAGAAAGTAATCGGGGATGCCCACCTATTTCATGAAGCGGCGGAGTATGTTCAGTACTGTTCCAGTTTCAGCATCATGCACCATTCTTGGGCTGCCGGCATCTAGCTTTATGGGGATATTAGTACCTTGGCCTTTTGCAAAATGGGGAATAGATCTTATGGGTCCTTTTCCTAAGGTCGGCTCTTGCCAGTATTTGGTTGTAGCCATCGATTATTTTACTAAGTGGGTAGAGGCTGATGCACTAACAAACGTTACAGGACGCATCGTAGCTCGGTTCTTGTGGAGACAGGTTATTTGTCGATTTAGTATACCTAACTCTGTTATTTCAGATCATGGGACTCAATTCGAATCCAAGGAGTTTATGGTGTTGTGTACCAATTAGGAATTACCCAACGTTTCGCATTTGTGGCTCATTCTCCAGCAAACGAGCAAGTGAAACTCACTAATTGGACCTTATTGCATGGACTCAAAACCAGGTTAAAAGATAAAGGCAAGAGTTGGGTGGAGCAGTTACCTCACATATTATGGTGTCACCGAACCACACTTAAATCCATCACTGGCAAGCCTGCTTTTGAGTTAGCATTTGGGGTTAAAGCAGTTATACCTCCAAAAGTACAGAATAGTGTACCCCGGGTCATGACTTTGAGAGAAATTAGAATCAAGAAAATTTAGAGCTTGGCTTGGATTTGTTGGAAGAAGTTTGGGATACAGCCTATGTATATCAAATAAACTACAAAAATTTGGTTCGACAACACTTTGATGGGCTAGTAAGACATCAAGATTTTGTACCAGGGGATTTAGTTTTGCAAAACCGAGCTATTAGTAAATCACAGGATCAAGGAAAGTTAGTGTCTAATTGGGAAGGACCATATCGAGTAGTGGAAGCTCGGGCCACGAGGAGGTACGTGTTAGAAGATTTACAAGGGTAGCTAGTCCCCCAGGCTTGGAATGCTATACACTTAAGAAAATATTATGTATGAACAGAAGATCAGCAGACAACATAGTGGAAAAACTAAGTTAAAGCATTTATAGCAGTTAATAGTTATGCTAGAAAACCCATTCGCTGGACCAACAAAAAACAGTTAAAAAATATCCAGAAGGTAGGAAAAGATTGTTTGATAATTAGATTCAAGAAAAATCAAGTTGGAGGAGTTTGGGAGGTGGCTTCTTGATCATCAGGCATGTTTTGGTCAGTTACCTCTTCTTTCTCGGCTTCTTCGGGAAAGGGTATGCCCAAGTCTTGGCATTCTTGCTTGACCTCTTCAACTAGATCGTAAGGATCACGACCTGGAGCCAGCAAGGACTTGTGGACAGGGGACTCTTCTGGCAAACCATCCATCGACCTGGGAACTCTTGCCTCATCCCAGTACAAGGTATTGTCGCACTTGATCAGCTCCATGAAGCGACGGTTCATCGGCTCCCATAAGGGTCCCTCCCGTAAGGGCCCCTCCTCCATCTCCGGTGGACCCAGTAGCCCCGCTGACCTTTCCTTCTCCTCCGACAAAGCCTTTTCCAGATCGCCGACCTTTTCCTTCAGGCTCCCGACCTCCACCTGTAGCCCTTTATTCTTGGTTTCCAAATGCCTGACCTTAGTACCAAGCCTTTGATTATCCTGATAGAGCTTAGTATTCTTTGATTGGAGTTCGGTGACTATGCTGGACTCCATGCCGAGCTTCATCTTGAGGTCATCTATCTCCTTAGTCGTCCTTTTCATCCTTTCTTGCTTGTTGCTCTGCGAAAGGATGTCCAGAACTATGGTTCTCTTTGCTGTAGCCCCATAGTTCCTTCCCACCCAAAGGCAAGTAAGTACACTAAGTATCAAGTTATTATTTCAAAAGCAAGTAAAACTAAACAGTACAGGTCAGAGATCAGAAGTTTACCTGTTTCATGTGGGTGGCAATCATGAACTCCTACTGGCTACCCTCCCGAGCTAGGTCGTGAAATTTCTCCACGGTTGTCTTCATTCGCTGGCCGCCTCCATGATCTCCCTGAAGGAGTTGTGAGAATCCTCAACGATCTCGATATATGGAATGGGGTCCCCAAACTTGGGCTCAGATAGGTGGGGTTGGTAGATTGGCCGAGCTAAGGAGGCTAGTCTCTCTTTCACATCCTTCAAGATGATCATTCTTTCTTTTGTCTCGGAGTCCAGCGGCCCTAACAGATCGTCCGGGCTTGGGACTTCGGCCCCCTGGGTCGGGTTTATTAGCCGAGGCACATTTTGGCTAGTCTGGGGGGCTTTGGCCTTCTTTGCAGCCTGGATCTCTACGGGGGTCGGTTGAGTTCTTCTGGAAGCCTGGAGCACCAAGGAATCAGCAAGCTTTGGATCCTCTAGGTCAGCATCTTCTCTTTCCTCAGTCAAGTCGATCTCTGGGTTAGGATTTTGAACTGGGCAGGAGAAGGTGGGAGTTTTCCGGCTTGATTTTCTTTTCCTTCTTCCGAACCCACAAAAGCCACATGTGAGGTAAAAACACAAAGATACGTAAATATGCCGAGCTAAGTACGGAACCAGCCTAGCTAAAAATAAGAAATAGATTATTACTTTAACTCTTGACATTTGGGGCTTGGCTTAGCTTAGCCCAAACCAGGAAAGCCCCAGAGGGAAAAGTAGTTGCATATTTCTCAGTATAGGATTCTGAACTTTGCTTTTTGGCCGGACCAAATTCTTCCATCGGCATGGAAGATAAGCTTATTCGGCCTTTACTATTTGAAACGAGATTTCCAGTTCTTGACAGAATCAGGGAGGTCGGTTACAAGGGATGGGCCATTTCTTCTTTTTTGGAAGGTTATCCAGCCCGGTCCTAGGGGATATGGCCTAATGGTGTAGTATTGAAACAAAAGATCTAAGGTCGGCTCTACCTGAGCTCCAAAGCAGACATATAGAAAGCCTAAGATGAACCTAAAAGCATTGGGGACCAGCTTGGTCAGCCCGACATCAAAATGGTCACACAGCTTGGTAAAGAAAGCTGGGGCTGGGAGTCATAGCCTGGATTTCAGGTGTTGTTCAGAAATTGCAATCCAACCCTCAGAAACATGGTTTACCCTTTCCTCGGCGGTGGGTAAACGGGTCGGCACACTCGGGTCAAAATAATAGGTGGCCTTTAGGGTTTCAAACTCTTCCTGAATCAACTCATTGACAAAATCTTCAGGGTTAAATCGGAGAGAATCTTCTATGTCTTCTACAGGGGCTTTAGGTGCGGTAGTTTCCGGCACCACTTTCGGGAGTCGAGGCTTCTGTTCTTCCTAGAACTTTCCGGTGCCAAGTTTTTACCGGCTAAATTAGTCATGGTTGAGGGAACGGTTAGCAAATCTTCAAAAATTACATCGGCTAGGGAGGACGGGGTTTCGGTGACTGGTTGAAATGGAATAGTAGTCTAAACTAGCCTCTTCAGAGATTTAGCCCTAATCAGTGATTGGCACACAGTACATTCTGTACTTAAATTACGAGAAGGAAAGGGAAGGATAGACTGACCTGCAGGTGGGTTCAAAGGGGGGAGGCTTGTAGCAGAGCTTCTCTCGTCAGCCATGGAAATCATTTGATAGACGGCGGAGATACGACGGATTTAGTTGCAGAAAGGAAGATGAGAACACGAGAAATGATGAGAGCAAAGGGAAAACTTTTTTAGCTGAAAAATTTTCAAGAAGGCGTAAATGCAAGAATAGGTTTTTTTTCAAGGTTTTAAAGTATTTAGGCACGACAGTTGGAAAACAGGGAAAGTGGAACCGAAAAAGAAGGGACAAATTTAATAAAGAGAAGTCGAAGCGAAAATTAAGGCGTTGCATGGGAAGTTGAACCGCAAACATCAAATATCGTGTTACTATCATTACATCTACCAATTCACGTACCTGTCCTTTCATATCCCGTCAGCATTTAGCTCAGTCCGAGTTTCGTTAGGTCGGCCAACAAAGGTATGCACTTGGTCAGATATTCGTCTTTTTTTTTTTGGTCAAGTTATCAATAGTGTAGCATAACGCTTTATTTAGGTCTGTTACAGTTGTTAGTAGGTCGGTCAACTCATGTTAGGTCGTAGCTGCAGTCAGAGTTTGGCATCCAAGTTCGGTTGGGGCGGCCAACTCAGGGGTGGTTAGGTATACCTCGAATATATAATGTAAGACCTTATTTATTCTCTTGGGGGCATGAAGTGCTATATATATATATATTAAAAAAAAAAGAGTCTCTAGCTGGGATCAGTAAATATTTGGCCAGGGTCAGTAACTATCATGTTTTAGCTAGGTCTGAGGAAAACACAATACTGGGGGGGCTTGTTGGTGTGCATAAAAGTAGCTAAAAGCCATTTGGCCAGTCCCAATAAAGATAAAAGGAACTTAAGCATAAAAAGCCCAAACTCAGGCTTAGGTCGGCCAGTAGCTTAGTCAAGACGGGCTAGAGAACTAGTTTAGGTCTGTGAGTAATTAAGATAGCCGAGCTCGGGAAGAGCTTAGGTCGGAACAACGGTAACAGTGATAGGATAGCTAAGAGACATTAAGGGGCTAGAATCCAGGGCTGATTTTATGCAAGAGTTACTCATGACAATAATTACAAAGGAGCAATAAAGGTAAATGAGCCTTATCCGAGCCATAAATAGCTAAGGCGTTACCAAGGCAATAAAGGCGGAGCTAATCAAGGCTGGAGGCAATTAAGGTGAGCAATAATTGCTACAGCTCAGAATGACCCAGAAGGCAAGGCATGGTGAGCTATATATACTCAGGCATCAGACTAAATCAGGTGCGCATTTTCTTAAGAGCTTAAGCCCTTGGTCAATTCAATTTATTCTTATGCTCTACTAACTTGAGCGTCGGAGTGGAATAGGGGGGATAGCCCCTCTTGTTTCTTGCTTTCATTCACAGATCTGAGCTACACCTTCAAGATCTTCATCAGCCACCCAAAGCATTCAGATCTGGGCATTTTTACATCACATTAACTTCGTGGAGCTCGAACAACCTCTTCATCTGAATTCCCCAGTCCAAGTATTCGTTTGGGTCTAAGCTACCTGTAAATTTGGGCACTTTAGACTTGAAATTGCTTAGACTGTCCGTGGTCTGTGGGTTGGCCGTAGCATTAGGTCGAGCAAGTGGTACACGACATTTGGCTTGGTTCTCCAAAACTTTGACCTTTCCTCCCAAAAGATCAAATTGGGCAAGAGCCACGATGGCTTAAGTGATCGGGTCGGAGGAGCCTGCTCTTGATTTCTCCTTGTCGGCCATGTTGGTCTGAGAATTACCTGCAGTAGACAAGTTTTCTATAGGTGATAATAACGTCACCCCTTGTCCCTCAAGTGTTTCAACTAAACCTACGTACTTCCCAGTGTTGGCTTTTTCAAGACTTGTTACAAGTCACTCTGCCTTTTACCTCTCACTCCTTTACAATGGTCTTATTTGAATTTTGAGCAAGGATGTAAATAAGCAGATTCACTCAAACCAGCAACAAACTTAGGCAAAAATGTAAAGTAATTCTTGAAATAGGGGCTGAACCTATTTCGGTTTTGAAGTGTAGAAAAAGATATTTTGTAATTGATTTAGACAAGAAGTGCATAAGGAGGAGATTCGGGGAGAAGCCCTCAATATCAAGAATTAATGTAATGCACATGATGACAAAATCTGAAATAGTTTAAGATCTAATGTCTAGGTCGCGTGAAAAGAATTCAGGCTAGGTAATTTGCAAGGCAACTCAGAATGAGTAGAAGCTAAGAACATATAGCAGAGTTGAAACAAATCAGGAAAACTACCCGAGATGTAATCACATTTCCAATAGGTAATCAAAGAAACCAATCCCTACTATATGAAATTAACCTCCCAAATTAAGCACAAGACTTGGAGTTGAGTCTCAACCGAAATAATCAGTGCCAACTTAAACCCTGAAATCGCAATTCTGCCCCTGAGGGTAAAATCTAATTTACATTTAGGGTGTCGGGATCTGATTAAAATTGAAACTCTTGCAGCCAGGAGAATCCAAATTCCTTGTGGGAAATAAGGAGACTCCCAATTTAGGATCGTTTACTTAGGGTTCAGAAATTGTTTATACTGTGGGCGGTAGGGGTTCGAAAAGGATCATAGCCCTACCGACGTTGCAAAGCCGATTTAAAATTCCAATGGACGTTCGAACCTTAAAAAGGTTACTGCAATTAAACCAAGGGTATCCAAAAAGAGAACTAGGCCCCTAACGACACAAGGAGAGTCGCAAGAACCTAGGGTTTCCGAAAAGCCCTAGAACTGAAAAGAGATCAACCTTTGGCGATACAAATTTTTTAAATCACTTTTAAGACACAAAGGCGGAATCTTTCAGAACTATTCAACCAACAAATTATTCTAACAAGTTGTAACACAACAGGAGTGTTACTATCACACTGAAGCACAAAAATTGCAAAAAGAGAGGAAGAAGAAGACCCGGAGAGAAAAATTGCAAACCACAAACTTTGACGCTTTTTGATTTTTCACTTTTGTTTTCTTTATCTTTTTTTGATTTCTTCTTTTCTTTTAACCAAACTCATTTTTTTAAAACTTTCCCACCAAGAAAATTATATCTAGGATTTAGCTTAAGATAAAATTGATTAAACGCCATGCTTCCCTTTTTTTAAATTGATCTTCAAAAAAAATTTCCGCATGCAAGATGTCGTTTTTATTCTCAATTAATTTTTTGAGGAACCATGTAAGATACCAATTTTGATATGCAAACAATTTTCATGCAAGAAAAATTATATAGAGAGAGAAAACACCTTATGAGTTCAACGGATTTATTCCGGTATTCCTCCTACCAAATAAGCTCTCCTTGGCTCTCATACCAAATTTGATGTGAGTTGTTATGAAACGCCCCATGTTGTGGAAGTCAACTGCCAAGGAAGGATCGAACTTGAAAGGTCACGAACTTACTCTCTTAGAGACTCAAAATTCCATACTTAGCCTAGGTGAGATTAGCTCTTTTATTCCTAACTAGATAGAAGAATTAAGAGGTGAACCAATAGAAATCTAGGTGAAGTAACCTAGAAACCCTAAGTTCAGGAACTTGCAGAGTTATCAATACATAATAAACACACAAGCTCAAAACAATAAAGTGGAGAACCCAAAGCAAAGAATAAACCTCACAATTATGAATTCTGAGTCTTGGTGTTTTTGGCTGCCTCCTATTTATAGGGATAGGAGTAGTAAAAAATTACAAGGAAAAGGAAAAAAAATCAAAAGTGGAAACCAACGAGAGTTGGAATCGGATTACAAACCAAATTCGAAAAGAACTCGAATAAGGTAGGTACGAAATTCAGTTGTCTCCTTTAATGAGGAAACCCAAAAATTCACAAGAAATAAAATAGGAAAAGGAAAGCTTGAATTTGGTATCTTGAAGAGAAAATCCAAATTCAAGTGGGAAAGAAAATCTACTTTGAAAAGGAAACTAATAATGAAGTCGAGTTGTAACCAATTAAGGTAACTTAACTTAATTATAATTACTATTGAAAAAGGAAAAGGAAAACATGCACTTTCCAAATCCCTCTCGGATTCTAGAAGCAAGCAGCTTGTGAAAATTCGCAAGAAGCTTGAAGGCTCTGCCCGCGCGGATCCGTGAGGAGGCGGGCTGCGATGGGCCGCGGCGTGGGCTTGCGATTTGCAGGCCTGCGCTGTAGGCTTTTTCGCAGTCTGCTTCTGATGTCTACTGAGCCAATTTGAGAATCTTGGATGCTGTATGGATTGACCCAAAGTAAGATGGAGCATGAGTTCTGGATAAGAGGTTTCACAGAGTCAACAGACTCTACGAAATAGGCCGCCATTGAGCTAGGCTCAGCTCCGCCTGATCTCCTTAAAGTTCTGTGATCACAGCTGAACTGGGCCACGGACTTTGAAATCTGCGCTAGTTAGGTTCTTGATGTGGGTCCGTCATCTTGGTTAAGGGAGCTTATGATGACCTCATCAGAAGTGGCGAAGAAGAAAGAAAACTTCTTCCCTTTTTTTTTCTTCGTCTTATTTTTGTTATTCATCTAAGAAAGAAAGAAGTATTTCTTTAGGATTGATCGATTTTGTCCCCACTTCAAATCGTCCATTAGGGAGTTAATGGTTGTCTTTCACAAAATTATCTTTTTTTTTTTTTGCATATTTTTAAAAGTTGTGTGCTTAATAATCGACTTTTGAAAGTTTTGTGATGATTTTTACACTTTTCGCAAAGTTACGTTATGAGTTATGCACTTCACTCAATAAATAATCACAAAATTTTAAGTTTAAATTCAAAAAATTCGAGCCATTAAACACACATACACACACATAGTTACAAGATTTTAACAAAATGGAAATTAAAATGCACTATATGAGAAAATTACTATTAAGTCAAGTGAAGACTTTACAATTAGTAAGTAAGCTGTACTATTTACATAACTTTTTGTTAGACCTTTGTTCTCAATTCCTAAGTTTTGAGTGATGATCAAATAAATATGAGAAAGGAATTTAATAGTTTGCTTGAGTTAAAAGTGCAGGAAATGAAGGTTTCGAAACCGAGTTCAACAGGCCCTCAAAGTCGACACTAAATCAAGAACGTCTCGAGATCAAGTAGTCGACAAGTGTACGAACTCGAACTAAAACCCAAAAACTGTCGAGTCCTAGTATCGACAAGTCCTCGAACTCGAAGGTTGCCCAGAAAGGTTTGACATCGAGCTAGTCGACAGGCAGCCGACTGCAGTTAAGCTATCGGGTTGGAAATCCCGAAATAAAATTGAAGTCTCGAGCTCGAACCTTGACAGGTTCTCGACGTCGAAGATAGTGGAAATGGAGAATGCGCCAAATGCATTAATCACAAGTCGCGCCAAATGAAGTAGCCGTTGAAGCCAAGAATTCAAATATTGTGAAGGTTCGAAGTCGAAGCTTTGAGCTCGAACCGGATCTCAAACCTAAAAAGCTGAAACAGAGAAAATGACGGGTTTGTCACTTTCTCAACGGGAAAACAGAGCCTCTTTCAAAAGATCGACTCTCCTCTATAAATAGAAAAGTGATCAACTCTCCTCTATCAATCTCTCTAAGTGTCAAAGCAAAAGTGAACTCTTACTTTCAAGTCATCTTTTCAAGTTTGTAATAGTTAGCTAGTTTCCAACATTATTTTCTTGCTGAATTGTCGGGGTCAAGTCTTGAACTCTTTCAAGGTGATTGAAAGAGTTCTAGCATTGGGGAACTATCACAAAGATCAACCTTAGTTTGAGTAAGCTAGTGGGAGATCTTTTGGGATAATTTTGTAAGGTTTGGGATTCACCTTTAAGGATCTCAAGAGTTAGTGGAAACCAAGTTGTTGCTTGGGAAGGTGGATGTAGGCTTTCCTTTAGAAAGGAAAGTTGAACCACATTAAAGTCTTGTTCTTTCCTTTTAATTTTCAAACCTTCACATTTCACATATTTCACCAAAATTGTTTTACTTGTTTGAAAGAAAGTTTTTATTACCAACCCAATTCACCCCTCCCCTCTTTGGTTGGTTAGTTTAGTTGCAATTTCACTTTTAATAAGGTCAGTAAAATGTATTTTCATGGACATTAATACCCTTACACTATATTTATTTTTTGAAGATGAGGATCTTGGAAAATAGAACATACATAAAATAAAAAACCAACAAATTTAAAAACATACGCATAGTAATAATTGGTACAACTGCTAGTAAATATTGTTTTCACTTTAAAACTACCTAATCGCCAATATGCTGAGAGTCATCTTCAGGGCCTTCAAAAGCTTTTATATCAATATAAAAATGCCACTGCTGAAATCATCTTGCACTATATCATCGCAAGATATCTCCACATCCACATCCATATTAATCAACCTGTTTGCTTCTACCTAAAGCATTGATGTCCCAATAAGTTAAACCAATGTACCCCTCTCCAATCTTTGCATTCTCTCTACATACGTGCCAAGCCATCTATATTTCTTGTCATATATTATCGGCATTCTATATGTAATTAATTTATTCAGTCTCAAAGGGAAAGGGGAAATAAGTCAGCTAGCTATTCTTTTCAATGTTGAATGAACACCAATCAATTAAGTACTTGATCCTTTCTTGTAAGGCCCCGTAGATGCATCAATAACTCACGGAGATCACATAAGTGAGGTACAAAATCACTCACTAGCAATATCCAAACACAAATCAACTTATTTTGCACTAGATGCAGTCTTTTTTTTCTTTGCATAGAAATGCACTAGATGCAGTCTAAGATATAATTAGTTCCCCATATGCATTCATTACATAAGTGTTGTACTTCCACATGCGCGGTGAAAGGATATCATCAAAAAGAGATCGATGATGAACAATTTATCACACAATCACCCTCTAGAGCATAAATATGGCATTCCTTACTTGATAGACCAACTGCGGGTCCATAAACTCAACCTCATCCAAATCTCCTACTAATTCTCGTCTCATCTTTATCTCATCGTAACAGAAAACTTCTTTGCATACTCACAAAAATTATGGACAGTTAACTCCAATAGGAGGATGACGGTGGTGCCTCCGTTGGCAGGATTGGTTTCTTTTCCTTAAATTTTATTAAGGCAAAGAAAACATATAGTTTTCACATAACCACTTCTTATTCAAATAGATTTTTTTTAACTGACTAAAAATTGAACAGAAGTTTTGAATGACCAAACAACTATAGAAATATATTTAATTGAGTATGAATGATGGCATGCCTTTCCATTGAGTATAATCTCCTATTTATAGCTAACTATTACACATATGATATGAACAAATTAATTACAGGAATAATTCTAAGGATATAACATTAATACAAGAAGGATTGTATGAAGAGATAATGGGATAAGAGTTTGACTGATAAGGCTAACTTCAGGGGACGACCTGGGGGGCTGACCTTGGCTTCACTGACTCTTACCTCTAATAACAACATATAGGCCTGACAAGCCTTTGCCGGGAATGGAGAATAGTGTATCCCTAGGGGTAATTTACCAAATAACTGTCAATGCTAATGAGTTATCACAAAAGGTACAAAGGATAACCAATACATGGCTTAAGAATAATATGCAGAAGGACAAGCGGACCAATATAGTCATTTAGGAGATATCATAAAAGAACCAACACTATCGCACAATTTGCAACTAGGAATGAGGAGGAAAACTCTCGAAAAAAAGGGAACAAATGCACACATCAAAATTCAGGTTGAAGTATTATTTCTATTATCCTTCTACGAAGTTTTAAGGCCGGGGAACAAGACAACCTACTTTATCAAGGAAGCTTCCAAAGGAAAATGGTTGATCACGAGGGGAATAAGTATTCCTGATTTTCCATACACTAGCAGCAACAACAATAACCGCAATTGCAACTGCGTCCAGACATTGTTTAGAGGCTTAAACCCAAATAATGCAATGCTACAAAAAACCTCAAACGGCGAATCCAAAGCATTCATAATGGATTTGTGACCCCACACACACTCGCTTTCAGAGGTAGTTTTGAGGGGTATTACAGTATATACAAATAAATATTTTTTATAATTTTTTATTAATAATCTACTATCCTTATTAATAATTATATAAAAATTATATCCTACTTCATAATTTTAAAACATCCACAGTTCTTTATAAAATTTTTTCCCCACATATATATATATATTTATGTTTCATAACTTTAATATGGTACCAAAATTTATACTTTCCTTTTATATTCTTTCCTGACTCATTTATCTTTAAATATATTTTTACACATTTGCTGTAACTATTTTCATATCTTAATTTGTAATCTATGGTACATATGCTTATAATGTGTTGCTCTTATCTGTTTATAGAAACTTTTTCTAAATAATTTTGTTATTCAAAGACAAACACACTCATATGTATACATACATGCACGCATCATGTATGAAACTTGAGCAATTATATTAATATAATTGAGAATTTGGAAGAGTTTATGCCTAAACGTACAACTAGAGTTTTCAAAATCTTCTAAAAACCATGCAGAAAATAACAAATTATTTATGTATTTTTTTGAGGGAATAAACTAATTAGTAAAGGCAAACATGAAGTAGGAGAATTAGATAAGATTGGGAAACGAATTAGTTTTCAATATAATAATTTTACAGAATTATTCCAAAAAATGGCAAAGTATGTGATCATGATAAAAATATTAGCCATAAAAAATGAAGATATAGCACATTAAATCTCCGTATCTGTAAAGACAACAATATAAAATACACCTCTAGATAACCTTATTGAGGTAAAAAAAAAAAAAAAAACTTTCAACAAGCGGGAAATAACAAAAAAACCCACGAACGAGATTGATGTAGCCTGATTCATGATGATTCTAGACAAAGGTATACAAAGTCTTATTTCTGTCCAAAAACTTTCTGTACTGAAGCGTGTTAGCATATGGAAACTCATAGTTAGAGTGGATGCAAGAATAATGCGGCCATTGGACAACCTCGAGTGATTACAATAAGTGATTATTCTATTTAGTCTTAATCGTGAACTTCACACTCAAATAGTTCCTTGGAAACCAAAGCAAATGATAAAGAAATTTAGAAACGTGTGAAAAATATATGTTTGTTTCTCTAGCGAAAGCCTCACCATCCTAATGGGGTATGACAAGAAAGAGGAGAAAATTGTCAAAAATCTTACTTCTTGTGTTCCTAGGCCCAATATTTACATGCATATGAAAGCTAATGATCTCATGTTGTTATCCTCAAGAAAAATACAAGGGAATCTATGTCTTAAGAAAAGAAATCTAGAACCTCCATCGCCTTTTAAAGAAATGCAGAATCAGCGCCATGCATAAAATTGTAAGATGGAACCGACCTATATATGTTGTGGATGAAGTTAAGGTGGTTGAGATTCCATAAAAGATTTTCTCTTCTGATCGCAATGAACTTTCTCCACCTGAGGTGACTTTATTAAGGGGTGGGAAATGAGACAACCTTCTTTATTATAGAAGCTTACAAACGAAAATGGCCTATAGCAAGGGGAAGAAGTATTGTGGCTTCTTAGTACACTAGCGGCGACAATAATGACGAAAACTCATGTCTAGACAATGCTTAGAGGTCAAAACCCACATAGGAAAATCTCAAGCGGTGAATCCAAAAAATTCATTGTCTATTTGGATGAATACGACCGCTCTCTCTCTCTCTCTCTCTCAGAGATAGTTTTGAGGGGTATTACTGTATATACTAATAATTACTTTTTTAATAGTTATACTAATCTTATTAATAGTATATAAAAATTAAACTTTACTTAACAATTTTAAACATTCACTTCCCTTTATAAAAATTTTCCCAATATATATTCTGTTTCATAACTTTAATGGCTAATGTTATTGCCAGAACTCTTTTTAGCATCCAGAGAAAAATATTAATCTTATTCCTAAAGTACCCTCATTTATTATTGAGTCTTTCTCTCCCTCTGTTTTTTTTTTCGTTCTTCTCTCTCAATTTCTTCCCTATTAGCTGTAAAAGATAACTACTAATTCATTTCCGTCACCAAATCCATGGATCATAATCAATATCAAATTCGCAGAAGAACTCCAAATTAAATCACACACACTGATCAAGCAAAGATATATATATATATATATATATGATGTGGACCAAGGTACACATGCAGATGAATTGCCAAGGAAAGTCTGATTAAATGGCATAGCTCGTATAAACTCTTAAATTACCCAAAAATCTAGTTAACAAAAATAAACCAACCTAAGCTAATTTACTCAAGGGATTCGAACCAAGTAAGAAAAGAGGTGAAACATGCGAATTTTAATTAGGCAGAGCAAATAACCTAATTAAGCTAAGTTTCATGCAATATATAAATCACAAGCATGCAAAATACATAAAGCAATAAAGGGAGAGTATTCAAACTAATAGTTTTAAGATCTGAATACTTGTCATTAATTATGCTGTTCGGATGCCCTATTTATAGAGTAGGGCAGCCGAAAAAAAGAAGTAGGAAAGAATTGGAATTGGAAATCAATCAAGAGATTGATTTCCTTTACAATACCAAAACCTGAAAGAAGTGGGTAATGGTAAAAGAAAAGGAAATTCGGTCACCTTAAGTTAAGGGCAGCCGAATTTATAAGTAAAAACAAGAAAGAAAAGGAATTGGAAATCCTACTCCAAAAAGGAGATCAAGCAGGGATCCTTTTTGGAAACTAACAAACTAAGGGCAAAATAGGGAACATGCACAAACCCTTATTTTCCCCCAAACCCTAAACCTTTATGCGAAATCTTGGATGAAGTTTCGGTTGGGCTTCTTTGATGGGCTTGGCCGAACTTGGTGATGTGGAATGGGCTCCATGGTGGTTCGGCCCACTTGTTAATGGCGCATTGTGGAATGGTGTAGGGAGCTTCCGGAATCTTTTGGAATCTCCCGGAATCATTTCGGAATCAAGATTTTCAAGAATTTCAAGATTCTTCAAGATTCTGCAAAATATGAAATTCAAGATTTTCAAGAAAATCAAGAATCTCAAGAAATGTCTCTTTAAAGTCCAAGAATCTTCCGGCGTCTTCAAGAACTTCAAGAAACAGCCTTCTCTTCATTGTGGAATGGGGAATTGCGCCTCTTCTTCAAGAATTGTAAGGAGAGTTGCAATTTGAACCTTTCCGGCTTTGTTCTCCAAGGCGTTGGCTTCTACTATCAATTGAGCATCCTGTCGGCAAGCTTGTACAAGGTTGTTGAGAGTCTCTTGAACCTTCTTTGCTCTGCTTCTTGTCATTGGCCCAATGATATCTACAAGTGGATCCCTTTGATATGGACTTGGATCCTGAAGCATTGTTGGGCGTCGGTGTAGAACCCGAACCTCCTCAGCTTCTCTGGACTCACTTGTCTGTGGACTTGTCGATGGACTTGGGATGCCCTCATCATCCCCTCCCGGTTGAAAAGGATTTGACCTCAAATCTTCATCATGTTCATAAGTAAACAGAGACAAGTCAGCAACATTAAATGAAGTACTAACACTATACTCACCTGGCAAATCAAGCTTGTAAGCATTAGGCCCCATCTTGGAAACGATTTGAAAAGGCCCATCGCCCCGGGGATGGAGTTTTGTCCTTCTCGCAGCAGGGAATCGTTCCTTCCTCATGTGAACCCAAACCCAGTCTCCGGGTTCAAAGTTCACAGCCTTGCGCCGTTGGTTTGCATGGGCGGCGGCTCTGGCGTAGGTTTTCTCAAGGTTTGACAGAACCTTGGCATGCAGGCTTTTGACGGTGTCAGCCTTCTGGGCGCCGTCTAGATTAACCTGTTCCTTTAGCGGCAAAGGGATGGGATCCATAACCGTCAAAGGAGTGAAGCCGTAGGCAACTTCGAATGGACAGAACCCTGTTGAGGAGTGCTTGGTGCGGTTGTAGGCAAACTCTGCAACCGGTTAGATTTCTTCCCAACGTTTGAGATTCTTCTGGATTCACTACAAGAAAAGTGACCTATTGCGACATTTTTTGATGCGACATTACACTAAGGGTCATAAATATACCACACTTATGCATTTGTGACGTTTATTTGTGACACTATTGCATCATTTAATTACTGCGTCATGATTTTGTGACATAGATGTGACACTGAATTTGGTGCCTCAAAATTGCTAAAGTTTTTTTGCGACACTTCAATAAAATGCCAAAATTATACGACACAATTATAATTTTGTTGAAAAATTGCGGCACAATTACGTCATATTGTTAGCATGCCACAAATTGGTGGCATAATTGCGCCATTTTAATTAAATGAATTAAATTTGCTACAAAAAATTTGTGACAGTTTGATATAGTATTCTAAATTAGCGGCACAGTTGCGTCATATTGTTACCATGTCATAATTTCGTGGCATAATTATGTCATTTTAATTTAATGATTTAAATTTGCGACAAAAAATTTGTGACACTTTGATATAGTGATCCAAATTAGCGGTACAATTGCGTCATATTGTTAGCATGTCACAAATTGGTGGCATAATTGCGTCATTTAATTTAATGACTTAAATTGGTGACAAAAAATTTGTGACACTTTGATAGAGTGATCTAAATTAGCTACTCAAATTCATTTATGACGCAAAATTGTGTTTTAATTGCAGCACACTACAAGTGTATATATTGCAATTTCATGTAAAATTCGCATTAACTATTTATTAAGAAAACAAGCATCCCTCTTATTTATTAAATTCACTAACTTTCAAACTCAAAGAAATGGTGAAATCAATGCACGTAGATTTGGGGTCCTTTTCGTACTCCGAATTCAAAGACTGTGTAGTTGTATGAATTTTCAAGATTTAAAGGCTGGTGGAGCCTTAAATTTATTTACTACTACGTATTATATATATTAAATACATACAACTAGGATTAAAGCAACCTTTTTTAATTCAGGATAAAAACAAAACATGACCCAATATGAAGGAACATCAATTAGTTACACTTATTTTGAAAATTATTCCAAGCACTTGTGGATCCTTTTTTTTTTTTTTTTTTCAACACTTCAATGATATGCATTAAATTAATACTTCAATGATATTCAACACTTCAATGATATGCATTAAATTAATAGTAGATGCATTATTTGAATTTGTTCCCACATATTTGTGACTTTCTTGTGCGACATTGCAAGTATATGTCGTAGGGAGAGTAATACATTTAGAGCAACTCTTTACCACTATCTGGCAATCCTCATTAATGTAAACTTTTAAAAATCCTTTGGTCAATAAAACATCCATAGTTTCAAGAATAACCCTTGCTTCAGCTTATAATGTGAGAATACAATGATACAGTCATTTTAATAATATTACATAGGTTTGCTATTTTAGTAGAGTTCAAATTAAAAAAAACTATAATTTTTTATTTTTATTCATAAACCCATTGGACTAAGTCTGAGCACAACAAAAGCTAAAGTTAGTAACTGCACAAGCCTAGAATTTTCTACATCTTTCATTAGAGCAAATACTCTTAAATGGGAACCTAGATTGACTTAGCACTAAAACTTTTGCAGAAAGAGTGGGAACTGGAACACGCTAGGATTCCCAAAGCAAATCCATATCCTTACACCACAGATTATCCTGTGGTCCCACCAAAACCAGAGCCAAAGCCCTGCACAAAACCAACACCATTTGAATTGGAGAGTCTTGTAAGGCATGAAGAGGAAGTAAGGAGGGAAATGGAAGAAAGGCGGCAGAAGGAGTTGGAAGAAGCCCAGCTGAGAATTTTCAAGGCTCGGCCTATACTGAAAGAGGATCCAATTCCACTTCCTGAGAAACCATGCATTCCACTTACAGAGGTTCAGGAATTCAATCTACAAGTACCACACCGAGTTGTCGATAGAGCTGAATTCGATAAAAAGTGTGAGGAAGAAAGAAATGATGTACAAGAGATACAGAGAGGAAGCTGAATCAGAAAAGCTGATGGAGGAGGAGAAGGCTCTGAAACAATTGAGAAGGACATCAGCCACCCTTTCTTGCCTCAAAAGTTTTCCAAGCAAGTCACAAAACCAAGGTCTCCAAGATTGAATGTGTTGAAAATTAAAGAAAAGAGAAGGATGATGGGCTGACCTTTTGCAACTACTTCCAGATCTGCTTCTCAGATGAGATGATATCCAAATTCTCATTGTTAGTGGTTACAGAAGATAGATGCAGTGGGGGCAGCTTCCCCCACCCCCAGCCCCGCCCCCCCTGCTAACCCCCAATTGACCATAGAATATTTCACTAGCAGAATTGAATGTAAATTTTTGGATTCAAAGAACATCATAATATTATTCAACTTCTTTATGTGAGGAGGTTGGAATCAAATAACCAGTTTGGTGTACATTAGGATCCAAACCACCACAGTGCTGCCCAGTACGAGGCTCTTCGAGATTCCTTCTGCTGCCACCCTTTCTTGTTATGCAAACTTTGCAACTCAAAAGTACAGAGAGCATTTTGCAGACAAGCAAATGAGGGAAACCAAGTTCAGGTTTACTAATAAAAACTCTAACAGACAGAAAAGCAAACCAATTCGCAACATTCAACCCAAATCTAGTATGCAACAAATTAAAAAAACCCAACCTAAAAGAGCTACATTTGTGCTACAGGAATCCAAAAGAAATACCTGCCCAGTCACCAAATATAGGTCCAGCAACAGCACCAGCACCAGCAAGGTAGCAACACGAGCTTTTCCACCATAATAAGTAAATCCATAAGATGTAGTGGAAAGAAAGAAAACAATCAGACAGAAGGGAAGAAACTCATTCAGATTACGAAGTTCTTAAGAAACAAAATCCAAAACAGATACCTACCAGTCACGCACCAACACGTGTCCCGCACCAGCAGCAAGAGCTTCTCTTGCAGTAAATCTAACAGATATGACATAAAGTAAGAAAACCAAATCAGAAAAGACAGGGATAAAAACAAATTTTAGAGTAGGATCTTTATGATCTTAAAAAAAAAAAAAACTTTTTAAAACCAATTCTTCAATTGATGTCCTCCCCTTCATTCTCCGAAATTTTTCATTCTTCAATAGTCAGAAAGGATAAAATCTGAAAGCAAAAGCTCTAAAAAAGAGCCCACTGGAACCTTTCCTTTTGGGGTTCATTTCGAAGAACATAATCAAATTACCAAAAAAAAAAAAAAAAGGAAAAAATTCTATCTTTAATTGAGCTGCTCCATACAAGAAGAAAAATGAGACATCAAGATATGATGTTTCTTTCTTCAAATATCACAGTAACATGAATTATTGTTAGACAGAGCAATAGCCATTTGAAGAGCAAATAACCCTCATAACACAGAAAAGAAAGCTAAAAAAACTGGCGACAGCACACTTAGAGTACAAAGAGATAGATCCATGCTTCTTCTTCACAAGTTTAAAAACTTCACTTATGTGCGCAGAAGCATCATATGTTAGGAGCCTGGATGCAAGTGTCAACAGCACACTCACAGTACAAAGACAAAGCACCCAATGCTTCAAAAGTCTGAGAAAGAACCAACAGAGTCTGCAATCAAAAGAAGAAGATTTCACCAGAAATAATGTTAATCAATCTGCCTATTAGTATTTTTTTTTAAAACCAATTGCTTCCTTATTTTTGAGAACCATATAAAGAGAAGTAGCAAACAAATAGTGTCCACACATGAATAAAAGACATTTATCTCAACTAAGCTAAATTCTCCTATATTACACAAGCAACTTTACACTTCAAAGTCAAAGCAAGTTTTTTTATTAAAAAAAAAATTGATTGAATGAACTAAACGGAAAAAGGGAGTCAGTTAACATACTGGGAATGAACTCTAAAAGAAGAAATTTAAAAAGTTAAGATCCCTTAGTATAACATTGACTGAAAATGATAATCAATATATGAAACATGCAAATTTGAAACGATCCAGCGGATAGAAAAAGTTGTTTAGGATACAAGAATGAAGATCAATACCCACATACTTGTCCGGTCAAGTGAGAAAGAAACCTTTTGTGGTTTGAAGCACTTTTAATCAATAGTGCAGTTTCACCATACTTTGAATCTGAAAGAGACCACCCTACATTATATATACTGAATGGTGGATTTGAAAGAGCACGCATCATAACCTATAAAAATGCAAGTAAAAGGATAGCTCAAACCACTCTTAAGATTTCCTTAGTTGCCAATCAAAAGAGTTCAGAAATCCTCAAAAATGGAAATCTTCATAAACAGTCTAGACTTCAGAAATATCCTAAGAAACCAGAAACTGATTACCTCAAGCCGTGATGATAAACGGTCCAGAAAATGCATAAAAATTCATATGTATTCAAAAGGCATACAAAAGCAGTCTCATCTATATGAATGAGACATGAGAACTATTTCTGATGTATAAACATCTCTATGAATGGGAACCATCTTAATTAGAAGCATCACAATTGTCTCTCACAATCCATGAGAAAAAAATAAACCAACAAGATGAAGTCCAGAGTAATAGCAGAATCCCTAACATATGATATCAGCACAAATATAAGAGAACAATAATAGGTTTATAACCAGATTTCTTACCCTCCCTGCTCAACCTTCAAGCACTAGCACAAGCTAGTGTTTCACCTACAGCAGCAAAAGATAAAATTTCTGAGCATAACGGAAAGGGAGAGACAATAAGAAATGTCAATTAATCTCCAAACATATCAAATAAAATAGACATAGTACATTTATCTCAAATATATCGAGAGAAACCTCAACATTTTAGGATTTTAGGTAGAAGCAAACACTAACCAGGCCCATGTTCAATTGCCCTAGTGATATCATAAATGGTGTGTTGAACCATCTCTAAAGTTAGCTCTAATATTTCCAATTGTTGAGTGGATCCCCAAGCAACAACAATAGATATACTGTGATTCAACCATTTCACGTCCATTCAACAGGTTTTCATACAAATCAACCTAAGACATTTAAAAGCATTGCAGAGAATATGAAGGTTTATAACATATGTGGTTATTCATTTGATGATGCCTATGACATTTGATAAGAGAGGCAGGCATGTGAGGTTGTAAAAAGTTACTATCTCACTGCTATCCATCACACAAGCTTCAGACATTATGACAGACTGGCTTGACTGCAGCAAGTTTCCTAAGTTCTCAGAGCTCTCCTGAACAAAAATTGAAAATTAGCACAAATGTGCTTCATTAATAGCATAGAGAATAATAGAGCAAAGGTTTTGATCTCCAGCTACGGAGTCAATTCAGATAAGGAAACTGCACTTCTTTTTCAAGAATTATATAGGCATGTTAATTAGTAAGTAACATCTATTTTTCTTCACCAATTAAAGCTATGCTAAAAACAACTCAAAGAACGAACCTAATGTGAGTCACATTGAAAGTTTTCACATCTATTGAATTCAATAGTTCAGAGTAGACAATAAAGATCTCAACAATATGCAAAATTCACTTTCAAGAAACAAGGATCATTTTAAAGAAGACAAATTTCCCGTTCTCTCCTAATTGAAAAGAGCATAATGACAAGTGGAGTGAATTTATATCAACAAGCCTGACTGAATTCGCAAAGTAAGCATGCAATGCACAAAACAATAATGCCTGCTGAACACAGATGTGCAAACAATGTTGTTTTGTAAACCTTTGGATTAAGATTCGTTGGCACAGTAAAGATTTGATGAACTAGTAATTTCCCAAGAAGTTTTCCAATAAGACATGACCCCAGTAGCCAAATTATGTTTCCCACATTAATATATCTGCTTATAACAAAAAAGGAAAAAGGAAGAAACAGTCACATAAATGTTTAGACAACTAAGCTTTACACAATAACAGCATGGACATAGGTACAACATGTCAAATAGCTCATAAAACTAACTTCCAACCTTATTGTTGTTGCCACTTCAAAGCCTAATCAACTAGAAGGTTTCAATTGTGAAGGCGAAACAACTGAAACTTTGACAGCAAAAGTTGAAACCCCCAAGAGAAAACTTTGAGAAAGTTGTTGAACAAAAATGATTAACTGAGCACAAGGTGATCTTCTCCTAGAATCTACTGCATATTTAGAGAGTAAATCAATGTAATAGCTAGCATTTATATTCAGAGTTATCATCTTCCCTCGTGCTATCGTTAAAATACAGTGGTTGTGTTCTGAATTTCCTGAAACATTGCGGCTACCAAATATAGAAAGAAACCATGTAAAAGAATTCCCAAAATCATGTAAGATTACCTGAAGTCAATTTCGAAACACCCAAGCGGACAAACTTGAAAATTTCTAACAAACCAAGTGAATCAGGCTTGTAAATCTTAACCGCAAGGTCGCCAACAACAATTTTGCTAATGAGAATCACGGAGCAGCATTTCAAGAAGAATCACGAAGACAAAGAATCAACAACCATGAAGAAGGTAGAGGAGTTTTTTTGGGTACAGAAGGGTTCACCTTCATCGGAGATTGGGAGAGGAGAATATGGTTCTCAAGCATTGAATCAAAGCTTCGGTGTTTTTCGATTAGCAGTTAAGCGGCAAGGTAAATTGGCGTACATTTTCGGGACAGAGAAAGACAGGGTGAATTGCCCCTTTTATTTCAAGTTCGGAGCTTGTCGTCACGGTGACAGCCGTTCTTGTCTCCACACCAAACCATGCATCAGCCCCACCTTGCTGCTCTCGAATATGTATTAGAGGCCTGACATGATTACTCCCGGTGTTAAAACTTAAAAGTCATTCCCTATACTTATAGCCATTTTATTTTCAATTTATTTTAAGTTTTAGCGCGTCTAATTTCCTCAGTTCCCTCCCATATTTCAAAAGAAATTATATTCCCGCTCTTCTCTCAATTGTACACCATCATGGTTTATTAATTTTTATCTTTCCTGACTCATAATTTATTCATTTTAATATTGTCTATTTAATAAATTTATCCTTCTCATAAATAGTTACATTTAAAGTATAATAAGTTAAAATTTCAAATATTATATTGAAAAGAATATTAGGACTCAATAAATTAAAATATAAAGTGCAATTAATAATATTTACCAAAAAATTTAGAAAATATTGAACAAATTTGAGGCTATCAAAATTAGTAGAAATGCATAGAAAAAAAAAATCAGTGAGGGAATATAGATTCAATATAAATATGATTTTGGTATTTTAGAAGTAGTGAGTAAAGAAAATATAATGGACTAAATTAATGTTTATAAAATCAAAAGAAATTTAGTAACCAAAAATGTAAAAATTCTGACATGAAGATTTAAAGAATAAGGCCCCGTTTGGTAACCAAACTCAAAACCATGTTTTAAGACTCATTTTGATTTTATAATACTTTTTTGTCATTCCCAATAAGAATTTTTACATTTCTAATAAATCTTTTTACATTTTCAACACACTTTTTTACATTACCAATGTAATTTTAATAGTATAAAATCAAAATGAAACTCAAAATCATATTTTGAAACCTCTTCCACACGGGGCCTAAATGACTCATTTTTTTAAACATAAAAAATGTATAAAATTATATATTCCTTTTGTCTTTAATGTATGTGAATGTCAAATTTTTCCGGCGACAAAATGTATTAATCCTCAGATTTTGCAACTAGGCCGATATGAGTGTTGAAACTATGAAGATTTTGCAATTGTAATTTCCTCTTCTTTTTCATTATAGTATTGGTATTTCTTTATCTTGTGACCTTGTTATAATTAGGGGTGTCAAACGGGTTGGGCGGGTATTAAATGGGTGTTAAGTTAATGGGTAATGGGTACCCATTACCCATTCAATTAATGGTTTTAACTCAAATGGGTAATGGGTAGTTATGGGTACCCATAATACCCATTATACAAAAATGTAAGGCTTATTTAATAATTTATTAATAAATTTTTTAAAATTTTTTTAATTTCATTTTAATTTTTTTTAACGCGAATTTTAATTTTTTGAATCTATTCTAAAATTTGAAATATTAAATTTTGTATACTTTTATATTTAATCATATGTAAATTTTTTTTCCAAACACAATTTTTAATTTTTTTATATTTATATAAACCCGTGCATGCTCCGATCCAAGGCCCGAAATTGGGCCCGGGCCTAAACAGGACCCGAGGCCTGAAATTGGGACCGGGCCAAAAATGGGCCCGCCTCGAAACTGGACCCGAGGCCTGAAACTGGGCCCGGGCCGAAACTGGGCCCGCCCAGAAATCGGTCCAGAACTAGGCCAGAACTGAACCGGCCTAGCTCAAACCCAGCCCTAAACCCGAGCCTAAGCCCGAACGAATTTTGAATTAGTATTGGGTAATTTAAAAATATTATAAAAGAATAAATGAGAGAAAAAAACGTAAAGTAATTATAGGACACGAAAAATAAATAAGAAAAAAAAAGTTTGAAGAAAAAAATAAAATGGACCCACTAAAATAAGTGAGTTGTTGGGTTTTTGTTTATACTTTTAAGGGTATTTTTGGTACCCATGATGGGCGGGTTTTAGGGTACCCAATGAGCTACCCTAAACCCGCCCATTACATATTTAGCCCAAGCCCACCCAACCCATTATTATTTTAAGTGGGTTTTATTTAGTTAATACCCAATGAATTTGGACAGTTTTTGGGTTAGTGGATTTTTTTGCCACCCCTAGTTATAATACCATTTATCTTCATTAGATAACGCAGTTTTAAATGGTGATTTAATGTCTTAAAATAAGTACGTATTATTTATTTTCTTTAAATAATTTAATTCCTTTTTCCTGTACAAATAAAATTAGGTGTTGATTACATTAAACCCTTATATTATAAATCATTTATTTTTGGTTCATTTTAATCTTTAATTTAAAACTTTACCTAGTTACAACCATTGGTATCATACATAATGTTGATGTGTTCATTGATTTTTTAGAATGATAAACCCTTTTAAACACAAGTAAAAAAGGAATGATAATACTAAAAATTTATAAAAAGAAAAAAAATAAAGTGACCATTATCTTTCTCATATAGAAATATAGATTCAAAACTCTTGACTTCATTTTTATTGTTCGCGCATGAGAGATGAATGGTGAAGGAAGTTAATTTTTGTTGGGTTTATAAATAAACCCATCTTAATTTTTAGTAATATTGTTCGTGCATGAGAGATGATTAATGGTGAAGGAGGGTAATTTTGTGCGTTAAATAAAAAGTAATTGTAATTTATGTCTTTTAGTTTTTTTTTCTTTGACCAATAATACACATAGGTAAAATGTTTATTTTAATATTACAGGCAAAAAAAGTGATGACTTATAACAAATGAAGATTCGGTGTAATCAAGTATAAAATTAATCTATGCCATTATTGACTTGAATTTATATTAGAAAATTATTTCCTAAGAATGTTTATTTAGAGTAATTATACTATTAATATATTTCTAAAAACATCACAATATTTCTTAAATTTTCGTTAAACTTTCAAAATACTCCTTTTCTAGTCAGAAAATTTGAGGATAATTTTGCTATTTCATACAAATTCATAGGAATATTTTGAGGTTTCCAAAACCTTGGAGTAATTTGGTTTATTTTAAAATTTACCCGAACAGGTATTAATCCTTTTTTAAAGGTAAAATAGGTAAAATCTTTAGATACTCCCGTAGCCCCGCTAAAAGC
Source organism: Leptodermis oblonga (assembly GCA_016801395.1). Lineage (NCBI taxonomy): Eukaryota > Viridiplantae > Streptophyta > Magnoliopsida > Gentianales > Rubiaceae > Leptodermis > Leptodermis oblonga. The sequence continues at coordinate 27,712,087 of CM028753.1, forward strand.
TTTGTACAAATTTCTTCCCACACTTCCCCCTCTTTTTTTTTTCCCCAATTTCAATTGCGATTTCTATACGATTCTTTGCTATTTTTCCTAGGTTTCCCTTTGGTCTCTGCGGTGACTCCCATTTCATCTTTATCCCATTCTCAGATATATATCACAGTCGCAGATCTCTACCTCTTCCTCCGCGTGTGATGCTCTGATTCGAAAAGATTATACTTTTATTGCTATTCACTCAACTGTTGCAAACCGCCTCATCCTCTTCTTGTCGACACCCCCATCTCCCTTTGTCCTCCATGGCGGTGCAACCAACCACCACTATCGCTTGAGCCACAGCTGCCACCAGTTGAATAAATCTCCACCATTTGGCTTTGTCCTTAAGTTTTTGGTCTGTAATTTTATTTAAATTTTTTGCTTCCAGGTTTCGGTTTTCAATTATTCTTCAGCTCTTGGTTTATATTTTATTAGTCTCTGATGAATTGCAGGAATCTGATGTGCCCTCCACCTTGCCGATTCTGATTTCAGTATCTCAATTCCGTCGGAGAGAGTTCCTGTCCCCAACTCTCGACATCCGCCTCTACATTCCTGTCTTCATTGGGTAACCTCTTTCTAGATTTTGAATGATTTGGTTCTTATAGATGGAGTAATTGGGATTGTTTAAACATGTCCATTCATTGTTGGTAATTATGGTTCCAATCGATGTGCTCTGTATTCTTCAGGGACATAAATGCTATCTTGTTTTTAACTGCAATCTGATTCCTATTTGGATGTCTAGGCCAGATGTCTGCATGCTCCATGTTAATGAGATTTTGAATTTTCAGGCTAATCTGTCATTACAAGATATTACTTTAGGCATGACACGCTTGGCTTTTTTTAGCTTTGTTGCATTGTGGCAATTACTGAGCACTCAGAAGGAAAAAAATAGATGGCCTACTTTGTGTCAATGTCATGCACTATATTCTGAATCTCCCATTACATGAAGCACTTTCTTATTGTTGCACTAGATTGTACAAATATATGTCGGTGTTTGATTGTGATTCTGGTTCTACAAAGTAGAAATTTTGGTCTACTTGGCTAAAGTGGCTATGTCAAATTTCTTCTACTTTTGACCTAATTTTTTTGGCTGAGGAGGTGTCAAATTTACTGCAATATCTGCACCTCAAGCTGAGTTCTAGGCATGTTTAGGTGCATTGAAAGGTTGTGTCACTGCAGGGTATCATAGTATAGTACTTTTGACAGATAGTTAATGCTTAGTCAAGCCTTTAGGAACTGAGTTTGCAGTAGGTTTGAAGTTCAAAAAATACTTTTGATATTAGAAGGTATGTAGCAGTATTGCAATTGTGTTTTCCTTTCAAAGTCCATAGGGATGTAGCAGACGCACATGACATGGCTAGAGCTCTCTTAGAGTTGTAAACTTTACTTAATATGCAATATAATTTATTTTATACATAAAAAAAAAAAACTATGTTTGTGGCTGCTTATTTCTATAAATTGCTGAGGTCATGATATCTTTAACTTCAATTATGGCCTACTAAGATTTCTAAATTCTAGTTTCATGGTATATAGGTTGAAGTTAAATTCTTGTTGGATACTTGTTGACCAAGACTTCGACTTATGGGCTGAATTGATCAGGACGAGCTTGAAGAGTTCTCTTTTACTTTATGAGTTTATGGTTTCATTTTTTTTTAATTAGGCCTTTGTTGTGATGAAGTTTCTCTCACTCAAAAGCATTATTATTTTCAGGATTTATTTTCAATTTGGGCTCATTAGTCTTTAATTTTAATTGAGATACATTGTTTATTGTGTAATGATGGTTCTTAACCTAGGGACTCCTTGCTTATTGCATTTGAACTGTTGAATTTACTCTATTTTGTTTATTGTTTCGGTACTATAATGAAAAACAGATAAAATGGGGCAATGTCATGGCCTGAAACATTTTAAGACATGACCCTGTAGAAAAAACTCTGAAACTCCGTTTGCTTCGGAACAAACTCTGAAGCTAAATTCTTTTGTTTTGTTTTATTTGGTTTGAATCTGGATGATCAGATATTGCGCTTTCTTCTGTTTCAAAAGTTTAGATGCTTAAAAGTTTCTGTTCTGTTAGGATATTATGTCAGATTTGTTCGGGCAATTCAAACCCACAATTGATTCTCTCTTCTAATTTCTGAATTCTATAGGCTATTTGAGTTTTATTGGGGGGTCTTTTTTTTTGCTATTTCTTTTTATCCTTGGGCTCACAGGTCAATATATGGTTTTTTCCCTTTCTTTTAAGCATTGGTGGCTAAAGTATTTATCATTCTCTTGAAGCTTTTGGTTCTGAAGTTAATATTGTGTTTAAATATATCTAGAGTTAACACCTTTGATTATTGATTTGCAGCTTAGTATGGCACCACTTGGGAAGAAATATCGATATGCTATTGGATCTATGCAAGATGCCATAGCTCAAAATACTCAGATTCAAAATGACAACCATGATAATTCTGATGACTCATTTTCAGATACCAATTCGGACAACTCATCAGATGACAGAGCTCATGACCAGATAGAAAATAGCGGTGATGATGATACCAAAGAACAAGGTGCATATTCATAACTTAAAAACTAATAATCTTTTTACGTCTATGTAATCATGTGTAAATAATATTTTTTCTTTCTAATTACATTCCTAAATAAATAATGATTCGTAGAAACAATTAGAAGGGGACCTGCAAAATTGGGATTCCAGTGAGGTACAGGAAAAGTCATGATGTTGGATCTAGATGCTGATAATCAAGTAGTTGGGAACAATGCTGTTCATTTATCATCTCAATTGGGAATCCTGGCAAAAGATGGAAACAAATTACCCATTTCATATACAGATTGGAGGGCAGTGCCTCAAATGCAAAAGGACAGGGTTTGGGATGACGTCAAGGTATATCTTTACTTGTAATTTTGTTTCATTTTTGATAATTCGTGTCCTAAATTTTCATTGTCTCCCTATCAAATGAGAATGAAAAGACCTATAGATGTTTGCGTACTATTATTTGTTTTTACGCATTATTCATCAATGGAGTTTTCACATTTGCTGTGACCTCCAACTTCATTTCTAATGTTTTGTGAGCTTAGTCATCCAGCAGCCTATTTTTAAGTCGTAGTGAGCTGATTTTTACATGCATGTCTATTTTTTGTTCGTAGGAGAATACAAACTTTCCTGACAGTTACAAAAAAAGATGCCTCCAAAGACTTGGGAAACTTTGGAAGGATTGGAAAAGTAGATTGAAAGCAAAACATTATACCCCACATAGGCATAACCAAACTTACATACTATCCAAATGTCCACTAAGGGTGGAAACTGATCAATGGCCTGTGCTGGTGAACTATTAGAGCACTGAGAAAGCAAAGGTTAGTAAACATGTTTAACATTATGTGTGTGTGTGTGTGTGTGTGTGTGTGTGTATATGTATATATTACACGCTCTTTAAAAATGTAACTTTTGGCATTTTGTTGAAGTACAGAAAGTTAGTAAGAACAACAAAACTAGTCGAAAGAATGTCAAATTGCCGTCTAGACTGGGAAGAAAGGATACGAACAGTGCTAAACATGAGGTATTATATATATATATATATATATAAAATACTTTCCACAAATTGTCATTTATTTCAAATGTGTTGTATTATGTTGTTATAACTTGTTTCTCTGTTCCTCTGTTTGAAGTACCGACAGCAATATGGTCAAGAACCATCCAAGCCAAATTTGTTTATCGCTACAAGAGTGGGGAAGAGTGGAAAACCACTTGATAAGTTTACTTCAGAAAAAATAGTAAGTACTCTTACAATTAATAATAACTACCTACTATTGAAATACTAAATTGGAGTAGTGTTTTCACTTTTTCAACTAAGTTTTTCTTCATTTTATGTTTTGTAATTAGGCTATTTTAAAGGAGAAGATGCAAAAGTTGCCAGAAGGTTTGCGCGATGATATTCAGGCTAATGATGAGATTTATGAAGAAGTTATTGGAAAAGAAGCACCGGGATGTTTGCGCAGTAATGGTCTTATTTCAAAGAGTAAGAAATTGATTTTCATATCCCGAGAAGAATTCGATCAAGCTGTGAAAGACAAAGCTAATGACCAAGTGGCAAGTATTCAGAAGGGTTTTGAAGAGCAATTATCAAAATTTAAAGATGACATGTGTTCAAGAATGGAGATGGTCCAGGCTCGATTTCTCCCATTTGAGGATCAAACTACACATGTAAGTCAACACTTTGTTCATTAATTACATACACACACACACACACACATATATATACTCATATTATTAAATTATAATCTACAAGGTACCGGGGTCTTCAAATTCTAAACGCGTACAGGCTTCAAATAATGGGTCATCATTGCAATGATTTATGAATTTAGAGAACTCTAATGAAACTCTTGAGGTAAATAATCAAATTTTCATTTATTTCCTTTTATGTTTTATTTTAGTGCATTAATATTCTTTTTTGTTATCAATTGTTGTAGATGAGAAAAGAAATAGATAACACAGATACGAACAACACAAACATCCATTCAAATGGTACTTCATCAAAGGTAATATAAACAATTATACTTTTCTATTAATTTCTCAACTATATTTGTTAAATATAATTTATTTTTGTTAAAATTGTTAGGAACAAGGAAAAAGTCCTAGGAGGAGCAAGAGGAAGGCAAAATAATCTTCTTCAAAATGTGATAATTTGACTTATGGAATTTGCATTCTACCCTTGGAAGATAAATTTAGACATTTGTAATTTTTATTTATATATTTTGAGTGATGAATTTAAATTATAATATTCCCACTTTGACATTTAGCAGCTATCTAATTTTATATTTTGAATAATATTCTAGTTATCTTATAAATACAAATAGTGAATTATTTACTCTATTAATGCTTTTGTGTTGACAAAGTTTATGCAACAGAAAAAATTAATGACGTAAATTGTGTTGTCAATTATTATGTGACATAAATTTTACAGATAAGATATTATGTCACAAAATAACAATATGACATTTCAAATAATGATGGCACGTGTAGCAAATAAATGTGACATTAACCGTAATGACACAAATTAATATTAATAACGCGTCAGTGCAACTAATGACATGTAATGGGTCGCAAGATTTATGCGACAGTAATTAAGTGAAGCAAAAATGTCATATCTTTTGTGGCACAACTAGTGAAAAAAAATGCCAGAAAAAGGCTATGACACGATTAAGTTTGTTGCAAAATTGTGTCTCTAATTTGTGTATGCAACACAAATTACATGTCGCAAATACCCTTTGACGTTTCAAATGTGACGCCACATTTGTAGCAAATAATCTTGCAACAGTCATTTTAATGACACAAATCAGTGTCGAAAATTAGGGTGCGTCACTAACACAAATGAATCATAATGTGTCGCAAATTTTAACCGACAATTAATTTAGTGATGCAAAAGTGCCATACATTTGCAGCACAAGTGAAAAAATGCTACAGATTTGCTACACCACCTTTTGCGACTCAATAACTAGAGACGCATAATGTGTAGCGAATTAGTATTTGCTACACAAAATTGACTTTTAGCGACACAATTTGCATGTCGCGAATACCCTTTGGCGTTTTAAATGTGACGCCACATTTGTCGCAAATAATCTTGCGACACTCATTTTAATGACCCAAATAAAGGTCGTAAATTAGTGTGCGTCACTAGGACAATTGACGCATAATTTGTCGTGACTTTTAAGCGACAATTAATTTAGTGATGCAAAAAGTGCGATACATTTGCGGCACAAGTGAAAAAAAAGCGCTACAAATTTCCTACACCACCTTTTGCGACTCAATAACAAGAGACGCATAATGTGTCGTAAATTAGTATTCGCGACACTAAATAGACTTTTAGCGACACATTTTCTATGTCGCAATAGGTCACTTTTCTTGTAGTGATTAAAGCCCGAAGTAGATTGCCAACGGTGCGGTTGGTGACTTCCGTCTGACCATCCGTCTGTGGATGACTTGTAGTCGAAAATAGTAGTTTTGTGCCGAGGCGTGACCACAAAGTCTTCCAAAAGTAACTCAAAAATTTGACGTCGCAATCAGAAACAATAGTGCGTGGAATACCATGAAGACGAACTATCCCCTGAAAGAACAAGTTCGCAACATGTTTGGCATCATCTGATTTCCTGCAAGGAATAAAGTGAGCCATTTTAGAAAAACGATCGACTACGACAAATAAGGAGTCATTACCTCTTTGCGTCCTTGGAAGACCTAGAATAAAATCCATTGAAATGTCAGTCCAAGGTAAAGAAGGTATAGGTAAAGGCGTGTAAAGTCCATGAGGCTTAGATGTAGATTTAGCTTTTAAACAATTAATGCAACGAGTGCAAACATGCTGTACATTTAGTAAGAAAAGGGCAATTTAGTAACAAAGCAAATATTTTGCTCTGGATACTAAAAATAACTCTGTCAATACCGCTAGCCAACTTTAATATGCTACCAAAACATATACTTTCTTTGTATATTTTTTTACTGACTAATTTGTTTTTAAACATATTTTGACACATTTGACATAAATACTTTCATATCTTAATTTGTACTCTGATACATGCATATAATGTTATGCTCTTATTGGTTTATAGAAAATTTAGCTAAATAATTTTTTTTAAACCAAACACAAACACATTGACATGTACATATACATGCACACAAGACGCACAAAACTGAACAAAAATATTAATATACATGATAATTTGAAAGATTTTATGCCTAACACTAACATACATCTAGTTTTAAATACCATCTAAAAGCATGCATAAAATAACTAATTATTTATTTATTTTTCTAAGGGAATAAACTAAGTACTAAAGGAAAGTAATAAGCTGCAGAATTAGATAAGATTGAAAAAGTAATTATTTTTTAGGGCGAAATATAAAATCAACCCTCAAGTTTGAAGTAAGAACAAAAACAACCCCATGGTATCAAAAAATACAAAACAAACCTTGATGTTAAAAAATCAAACCCCTCTAATGGAGGAACATGGTGAAATTACTAATAAGTCTTCAGTTAGATCTAATAAAACCAAAAATTTAGTAAATTTTGGGTGGGGGTAAAAAACAAAAGATTAACGGATGTAAAAAGAGAAAGAAAGGAAAAAGAAATTGTTGTCTTCTCTCCTCTTCTCTTCCTCCCCGAGAAAGGCCCAAAAAACCATGAAACCCAATTAATATCACTTGTAGCCATTGACGTCGCCACCGCCTCCTTTTGGACTGCAATTGGCCTCTGTTCTACTACCCTCATCGTCTGCATCACTTGCAGTCCAACCCTGATTCAATTTCTAAAATCAACAAGGGTTCCGCCGCCACCGTGTGGTAGTCATCGATGAGGACGACGAAGCGACATAGCCTTCAGAACTGCAGTACTGCCTTTATTCATCATTATATTCGAAACCATGGTATCTTTGTTCAGCATTGTATCCCCGCTTTGTTCAGTAATCAAATGCACTTAATTTAATGCCTGGAAGATTTGTAGCACTCAGAACTACTACAGATGCTTCTCATTTTAATGAAGACTCTGGAACGCAATCAGCAAAGCTAAGGAAGACTCTTGAAAGCAATCAACAAAGCTCATGGAGGGGAAGTGATCTTTTGCTTAATTTTAACTAATTGTTATATTTATAGTTAGGGAGGTGGTTAGAGGATGGCAGCGGCAATCCGGTGACCCGACGGCGGCGACAGCCCGATGATCTGACTGGCGGTGATAGTGATGAACAAACTATATCTCAAAATGATATTAATATATTAAAAGGATTATTTGGTTATTAATGTAAAATATAATTAGAATTTATAAAAGTTATTCAAAGGGTATTTTGGGATTATTATAAAAATTAATCATGATTTAGTTGGTTGACCATTAATTGATTAATGATAGGGTTAATTTTGTTCTTATACCCCTAACTTCAGGGTTTGTTTTGTATTTTTTGAAACCACGGGGTTGTTTTTGTTCGTACTTCAAACCTGAGGGTTGATTTTATATTTCTAATATTAATATTTCTAAAGTATTACTCTTCAAAATGGCAAAGTGTGTGACTAAGATTAAACTATTAGCTAAGAAATATGAAGATATAGCACATAATAATATCGACACAACAAAGACTGCAATAGAAAATTTACCTCTAGACAAGCTTATGGAAGTCATAGAAAAGTACATTCAACAAACACAAAACAACAGAAAAAGCCGGCAAAGGAAATTGATGTAGTTCGAATTTGTGATGATTCAAGGCCAAGGTATACCAAGAGATATTTCTGTTAAAATTTTTTTTTACTGAAAAGTGTTAGCATATTGAACTCACAGCTGACGTGGTTGTAAGAATAATGTTGACATTGTGCAACCTCCAGTGATGACAATAAATGATTCTTTTGAGTACTCTTCATTTTGTACTTCAAAATTAAATATTTCCCTCGAAGCTGAAGTATATGTTGAGGAAAATCTAGAAATTGGTGAAAAATACGTCTTTATCAATCTAGCTAAAGCCTTGCCATCCTATTGGGTATGACGAAAAGGAGGGGAAAAAAGGTCAAGAATCTTACTTCTTGTGTTTCCATGCCCAATATTGATATGCATTTAGAAGCTGATGATCTCATGCTATTATCCCTAAGAAATATGCAAAGAATCTTTGTCTTAAAAAGAGAAATGTAAAACCTTCATTGTCTCTTAAACGAAAGCGGAATCAGTGCTATGCACAAAGTATTAAGATAAAAATGACACGTGTTGTCGATGAAGTTGAGGTGGTTGAGGTTTCAAAAAAAGATTTTCTTTTTTGACAAGAATGAACTTTCTCTACCAGACAATCTGCTTTAGGGTGGGGAACGAAACAAGTTACTATATTAAGGAAGTTTCCAAAAGAAAATAGTCGCTTATATGGGGAAGAAGTATTCTTGGTGCTCCATACACTAGCGGCAACAATAATAGCGACAACTCACGTCCATACATTGTTTAGAGGCCGAGCACAAGTAATGAATTGGTAGAAAAACCTCAAAAGGCGAATCCAAAGTATTCATTGTGGATTTAGATGAATACGATTAATGTAACTTTAATGTAACTTGAATCATCAGGAATTCGGATTACATCAATTCATAATCTACTACTCTTATTAGTAATAATGTAATAATTAAACCCTACTTAACAATTTTAACTATCCACTTTCCTGTATATAAATTTTCTCTATGTAAATTTATGTTTCATAACTTTAATAGTGTACCAAAATTAATAATCTCATTTTGTATTGTTTAGTAGCTCATTTGGCCTTATAAATAGCTAACTATTTTCATATATCTTAATTTGTACTCTCTGGTACATATGCATGTGATACGTTGCTCTTATTGGTTTACAAAAACTTTTGCTAAATAATTTTATAAACCAAACACCAACACACTTATACTTACACAGACATGCACGCACAATGCACAAAACTTGAACAACAATATTAATATCATAAGAATTTGAAAGAGTTTAAGCCTAACACTATTACACAACTAGAGTTTTAAATATCTTTAAAAGAATGCAGAAAATAGCGAATTATTTATGTATTGTTCTAAGCGAATGAACTAATTAGTAAAGGAAAACAATAAGCCGAAGATCTAGATAAGATTGAAAAACTAATTAGTTTTCAATATTAATATGGGAAAATTTCTAGTAAAGGCGCTCGAAAAAATAAAATTATTAAAAGGGGCATAACTTTTGTATATTTATTATTAGAGGCATTGAAATAATTTTATTAATTTTATAATTATCAAATGACCGCTCTATCCTTCTCATTAAGATTTCAGATTCTGAAGCCTTCTCTAGTTATTTCGATTTTTTCCTGCTGCTAATTTTCTTAGGTTTTAGATCAACCTTTGAAATTGCGATTATTGTTGTCGATCCCGCCAGGAGCGGCGGAGACGCAATGGAAGTTGGTGGTAGCACTGGTTTGGGTGGCTTCCAACCCAAAATGAGTTTCAACTAAATCCAATCACCTAAATTATACTACATAGGGCAGTGAGCAAACAAAGCCCACAAAGGTAAGGAATGGGGAGTTTCTCCCTCCCCAGAGCTTTGACTCTATATATGTGCATATCGTTTCCTTTTGTTACAAAGCCTCGTTAATTTTCCACCTAGAAGAATGAGATAGTAGTGATATGGAATTTTTGGAATGCTGGCTGCCCCTCTCTGTTTTAGCCTTTCTTTTTGATTAAAATCGCAACAGCCCTTAAAATCGAGTTTTTTCGGAGTTAATTACATTTATTCACTAACTTTGTTGAAATTATTAAACTAACTTTGACTGTGTTTACTGAACCAAGAAACCCCTTTTGAATGTGAGCTATCTCTTCTTCCTCTGATAAGGTTGTGATGATTATTTGAATTCTGAACAAGCAGGTCAGCCATATGAGGCAATTTGATCCATATCTTTGTGTGGCAACCCAGGATGGCATATAAGAAGGGAAAGGGGAGAAAAAACCCATCTAGCTTTTTTCCCTCTAGCTTTGTTTCTAACAAGCAATCCATATTGCAGCCATGGTGGCATCACCATTCTCTGGTCTGACCTAATCAACATATTTTAGTGTTACCCTTTCTCTCTCCTTTGAAGCGATAGTATTTTTGATGATCAAATTTAGGCTAATCTATTTATCACTGGATCTTAAAAGGAGTAAAAATCTAACTCTATACTTGTCCAAAAACGCCTGGGGCAATTGTGCATGAGATGATGGTTTTAACTGAATTGAATTGGATTTTCACTGAATCAAATGATATGGATTCGACTGTCGAACTTTGATGGAAGCTGTTAATGATTTGAAGCAATAAGAGATTGTTAACAGTATGTTACTTGTGTGCAAGAAAAGGCTTCGTAAAGAAATTTAGCGATAGAATTAATCGAAGCCAAGAAGTCTTGAGTCTTTAATGATTTGGTGAAAAGGATTAAATAGTAATTTGATAATTGCTAAACTATTGAAAATATTTCAATGCCCCTAAGAATAAATATTAAAAAGTTATACCCCTATTAATAATTTAATTTTTTCCTACGCCCTTAATAGAAATTTTCCCTATTAATATTTCTAAGCATTATTCCACAAAATAGAAAGTATGCGATTAAGATGAAACTATTAGTTGAGAAACATGAAGATATTGCACATAATAATCTCCACATATGTAAAGACTGCAATAGAAAGTATACCTCTGGACAAGCTTATAGAGGTAACATAAAAGTACATTCAACAAACATGAAACAACATAAAAAGCCTGCAAAGGAGATCGATGTAGTCCAAATTTGTGATGATTCAAGGCCAAGGTATACTAAGTGGTATTTCTGTTCAAAAGCTTTCCCTACTATGATTGTTAGCATATGGAAACTCATAGTTGTCATGCGTGCAAGAATAAAGTCTACATTATGCAACCTCTAGTAATTTCAATTAATGATTCTTCTAAATACTCTTCATCATTTACTTGACAGTCAAGCATTTCCCTTTAAAGTCAAAGAAAATGATGAAGAAAATTCATAAATTGGTGAAGAATATATTTTTATCGGTCTAGCAAAAGCCTTGCCATTCTACTGAGGTATGATAAGGAAAAGGGGGGAAAATGTGAAAAAATTTACTTCTTGTGTTCCTAGGCCCAATATTGACATGCTATGGGAACTAATGATCTCATGTCGTTATCCTAGAGAAATATACAAGCAAAATTGTCTTAATAAGAGAAATCTAGAACCTCCTTTGTCTCTTAAATAAATGCAGAATCAGTGTTATGCAGTCCAAAATGATTTTCTCATTTGATGGCATTGAACTTTCTCCACCTCAGACAACTTGATCTAGGGGTGGGAACGATATGACCAGTTTTATCAAGGAAGCTTCCAATGGAAAATGGTCCACCGTGCGAGAAAAAAATATTCCTGACTCTCCATACACTAGTGGCAACAATAATAATGGTAACTCATATCTAGACCATGTTCAGGGGTTGAAGCCCAAGTTAAGTAACGCTAGGAAAACCTTAAGCGGTGAACACAAAACATTCATTAATTGTAGAGTTTGATGAATACGATCACTCTTTCTCTCTCAGAGGTAGTTTTTGAGGGCTATTACTAATATACAAATAATCTATTTTACATATAATTTCCAATTTATAATCTACTAGTGACGTAGCGAAAACTATCGATGAGAAAGATTTCACACAAACTAGAAATCCTTCTGAAAGACTATTGAATTGATGCATAATTGCCTGTCAATCAAACATCCAAATTTGTTGAATCCACACAAGAATTGCCGAAAATTAGGTAAAATATAAAACTATCTAACAATGAAGCAAACTACCCTATAAATAGGACTATAGGGCAGTCGAGATTAGAACTTAAAAATGGAAAACAAAATTGACTCCTAAATCTGAAATGATTACATAGATCCGGCGTTAGCTAATTGCCAAAAATAAAACTCCTAACTTGACTATGATTTTCGAGAATAAACCCGAAATTGAATCAACTTATTAATCACGTGAATAACTTGCCTAACTTAAATTACTCCCAAGTTGTCATACAGTAACTAATTGTGATCCACCCAATCAATTGCCAATTTAGATCTCATTTGATTACATTTAATAATGTGTACCAATCCAATATATTTGATCCCTCGAAATACCATAATTCATTATATCTCGGTCATCCTTTTGAACTGGACCATGATTAATTTGATTAACTTCATTATGCCTCGCATCATTCTCCTCAGGTTGGACATAATTTGTCCTCGAATTTCTGTCATTCGTATGTAATAATCATAAACAACAATGCATGACCAATAGACAAATGTCGGCTATCTTTGAAAAGATATACCAATTTGCTTTAACTCCCTTGTGATAACATCAACTTCATGAAGAAGAATGCGATATCCAACATAAAGTCGTGATTTGTACTCTTTTTTGGTACATTTTTTTTTTTTCAACCAAAGCACCTTGAACAACAAGGCATTCAGTTTCAACATTTTCATATGACTCTTGTAAAGGAACATCATTCATCGCAATTTCTTCAATGTTAGGACAAGTAATAATAAGATCATGATCATGAGAATGCTCAATACCATAAGGAACACATGCACAATCATGATCTTTATACACCACAAGATCACTACTCTTCTTTTCCTTATTACACTCAACTCTTAATTTTTCATCAACTTTAATTTGCTCAGAAGGCTTATCTTCAAATAGTTCATAAAGTTGAATTCTTACATTTGGACTTATAACTCGTTGTTGACGAATCTGGGGAATTTGAGGAATCTCGTCATCATACTCTTCACTGAATTCCTTTTGTTTGTTATAATTTTGATGCGGCGTTGAAGCTCTCAACTCGTGATGTTCGAGAAAGGTAGCCATCTATGCTGATAAACATCTGATCTTCTCTCTCACATCGATGAATTTTTCATCGAAATCATGAACCACACGGTGGTCTATTTGCATCAAATCCTCACATTCAACCATGATTAATTTGATTAACTCCATTATGCTTCTTATCATCTACCCTTATTAATAATTATATACTACTTAACAATTTAAAAAAATCCACTTCCTTTTATAAAAACATTCCCTATATTATTTTGACACAAAACATATAAATATATTTTTAATATGATACCAAAATATATAATTTCTTATTTTATTTTTTAGTGACTCATTTGTCTTTAAATATATTTTGACACAATTGATATAACTATTTAATATCTTAATTTATACTTTATGGTACATGTGCATATAATATGCTTCTCTTATTGATTTATAGAAACATGAAACAATGGAAGAAACCCGAAAAGGAGATTGATGTAATCCGAATTCCTGATGATTCAAGGCCAAAGTATACCAAGTGTATTTATATTGAAAAACTTTTCGTACTGAAAAGTTAGCACATGGAAACTTACAGTTGGCGTGGATGCAAGAATAATGCTGACATTGTTCAACCTCTAGTCACTAAAACAAATTATTTTTCTAAGTACTCTTCATCATGTACTTCACAATCAAATACTCCCTTGAAATACAAGCAAATGATGAAGAAAATTTAGAAATTGGTGAAAAATATATGTTTATCGATCTAGAGAAAGCTTTGCCATCCTAATGGGGTATAACAAGAAATATAGAGAAAATTATCAAAGATCTTACTTCTTGTGTACCTAGGCCCAATATTTACAGGCATATGAAAGCTAATATTCTCATACTGATATTGATGTGGACCGGAGTTCACAATGCGGAATACTTTCCAAGGAAAGTCTGAAAATTACAAGATGCAACTCTTAACCTCTAGAATCCCAACCTCGGATTCGGCAGTCTACTAAAATTAACCTAAGCTAATTTTAAACACGCAAATCGAACCAAGTTTAAGAACAAAAGAGTCAAAAGAAAAACATGCAATTTAGGCAGAGCAATTAGCTAAAAAGCTATAGTTTCTAAACCTATAGTAATTCACAAATCATGCAAACTACGAAAGTTCAATAAAGGAGAGTGATATAAGAGTATAAAATAATACTTTCTTCAACTTAAATCAATTGTCAAATAATGGAGAATTGAACCCCTATTTATAGTTATAGGAGGTTCGAATTTTTAGTACAAAAGAAGTAGAAAACAATCAAAATTGGAATTCAATCAAGAGATTGATTCCTTACAAACTGAAACCTAAAAGAACTAGGTTTAGTGTGAATAATGAATTCGGCTATCTCAAGAATGAACATAGCCGAAATCTAGCCTAGAATTAGAAATCAATCAAGAGATTGATAAAAGAAACAAACCTAAAGGAACTAGGAATGTTTAAGAGATAGAATTTTGGCTGCTAGGAGATTAAATTCAGCCGAAATTAATCACAAATAAGAAGTATAATTAAACTACAACAAGAGTTCAAGAAGGAACTCTCATTGAAAACTACTACTAGAATTAATTAGAGTTGTAAACTCAAACTAACTCTTTAAATAAAAACCCTAACTGAATTTTGGATTTGGGCTTCTTCATGGGGGCTCCAATTTCTGAAATCCTCCTCCTCCTTTTGGTCTGGGCTGGCCGAATTTATGAAGATGGGCTGCAAGGGAATTCGGCCCAAAACTCAATGGGGTGTCGGTGGAAAGTGTAGGAATCTTCTGGAATCATTTCTAAAACTCCAAATTTAAGAATTCTTCATTTCTTCATGATTCTGTGATTCAAATCCTTTTTCGGAGACGTTGGGTAAAATAACGAATTTACCCTTCTGACTCTTCTAAGCATTATCTTCAAGGGCGTTGCTTTCTGTTGTTAGTTGGGCTTTCCTGGCACAAGTTTGGATTAGGTTGGCTAGATTTGCTCATAGCTTCTTGGTCCTTCTTTGAGTCATAGCCCTCACTATATCAACCAGTGGATCCTTTTGGTAAGAATTCGGATCATGAACAGGTTCTGCCTCAGTCCTCGAGTTCTCTCAGATATTCTCTGGATCCTCTGTGCACGGACTTGTCTATAGGTTAGGGATGACCTCATCATTCCCTCTCGGTTGGAAAGGATTCGGCCTCTAATCAAGATCCTGGTCAAAATTAAACTGAGACAAGTCAGCAACATTAAAAGATCTACTAATACCAAACTCACCTGGTAAATCAAGCTTGTCAGAAATCCAAGCACCCAATTTTCATAATCAGCCAAAAAAATTCACTAACCTTAATCGCACCAAAAGGGTAAAAAAAAAATCTCCCTAATTTGCGATTTGAGTTCTTACTTCTTTTCGGGTTTCCCCTTCTTCTTTTTACACAAATTTTGATTTTAATTGTTTAAAAAAATAGTAGATATGTATCAAAATTTAATTCACTTGAAAAAAAAATTTTTCCAAGAAGGAGTGTTCTAATTCTGAGAATTTCAAGACAAAGCAAGACTAACAAGGATTAGAAAACACCTGATGATTTGGCCAAGTTACTTCATCCACCTCTTGTCACGCAACCAGCCTTGGCTCTGATACTAATTGATGTGAACCCCTGATCCAATGATGAGGTCATCCCCAACCTATAGACAAGTCCGCACACAGAGGATCCAGAGAATGTGTGAAAGAACTCGAGGACTAAGGCAGAACCTGTTTTGGATTACAAGATGTACTAATACCCATTTACTTGTTCTTAGCAGGAAATTTTTTGTTACTCTGAGAATCAGGCAACCTTGAGCAAATTGACCCCACTAGGGAGATTTGGTGCTTTGGTTGCACGTGATTCTTTATTAGGGTTCCGTTTTACGAGACCCCTACATAGCATTATAAGGCTACAACTTTGTGCAAATTGACCCCTATAAGGAGATTTGGTGCCATTGTTGTTTCTTCTTATTTGGCTTGGGAATCGAGGTAAGTCACAGTATAAGGTATATTTAGAATATGCTTTACAAAGGTACGCTTTTACTTTTACATTGATTCTCCTGCTATTGGTTATCATCATGTTAGGGATTTTACAACATCTTGAGTATTGTGAATCTTAAACTTGTGCATAGCCTCATGGGATACATCTTTTGGTTCAAAGACTGCATGCTTTTGCAGTTCACTATTTTCCTAAGATGTCTTTCTCAGAAATTATCTCTGTAATTATTAATAGGTAGTCACATCAGTTATACATGCAATTTTTGCTGGTTACAATAATTATGCAATTGTGATAGTTCTATAGCTCACGTGCATAATTCTTTTAAACTAAGTGTTGAGTATATAGTTTGGTTGATCTAACTATATCTGCCTACAACTAATATTTGAGATTTCTTATTGATATGTAATTATTCTTGAGGATTAAGGATAAGTTCATGAGATTTTAGATGCTTCCCGATAGTTTCTTGCAAGCGTCTAAAAAGTTCTTGGAGAATAAGAATGATTCTCACTGTCCTTGAAATCGATTCCAAAAGTGCAGGGGGATATGAATTCCCCACATCAACACTCATAGTGGTTGTGCAACTGAGGGGCATAGCATACACACCTATTTGCCTGGTAAGTATGATCTACGTCCTGTGTTAATATTACTGACTTGTTCTGTTTGTGTTTACAGCAAATTGAATTCAAGGACGAATCCTTTCTAACCGAAAGGGAATGATGAGGATATCTAAAGTTAAAACAACACAAGAAATAAGTCAGAATTCACAAAGCCCACCAGAAGGCAAAGCTCTTGAGAAGAATGCCAGGAGAAGTAGAAGAGTTATGCTATTCAAAGATACTTGAAGGAAAGGCATCTCCAAACTCTCCACAATGAAGAAAGGGTTATTTCTTGAAGTTCTTGAAGAAATCGAAAGGTTCTTGGACTTTAAAGAAACAAATCTTGAAGTTCTTGATTTTCTTGAAAATCTTGAAATTCATAAAATGTCGAATCTTGAAGAACTTGAAAATCTTAAAGATCTTGATTGTTGACATTCTGAAATAATTTCGGGAGTTTCCAGAGGATTCCAGAAGCTCCCTACACTATCACCACCATGCGCCATCAATTTGGGCCGAACCACCATTGAAGTTCATTCACCGTCAAGGCCAACCCAAGCCCATAAGGAAATTTCCATGCACCTAGGGTTAAGGTTTGAGTAAGGGATAAGGATTTGTGCATGTTTCCTTTTCTTACTCTTAGTTTGTTATAAGTTGGTTAGGTTATTACAAGTTTATTATTACTAGATTAAATTGGTAGTTTCCAAAAAGTGATCCCTTCTTGATCTCTCTTTTTGGATAGGATTTATATTTATTTCTTAATGTAATTTATTGTGAATTTCATTCATAGGCCAATCCAAATGGTAGACAAATTTAGCAACTACCAAAACCTAGTTCCTTTAGTTGTTTTCCTAGTATAATTAGGTTAGAATTTCATTCTCCCCCTTCCATAAAGGAGACTTGATTCATCCACAATTGTCCTTGTTCATTTAGGACTTGTGGTAGGACTTGTCGTGGGTCTACCAAATACAGTAAAAGTACTGTTTAAAACCTGCAATTAAGATGCTAAGAAAATATAGCACAGTAGTAGACAGAGTCGATCCACCGAGACGGCAATTTAATCCAATTTCCAAATAATATGCCAATAAAACCAAACTATGACTAGTAGTCACCTTTGTGTCTCTTAAGAGACCTTAGAGTTGTCACTTAAATATAGCAAAATAATAATTAAACTAATAATTCAGTAAAAGACTTAAACATATATCAATTAATGAGAGAAAATTCCGGTATTATGTAAATCCACCTTAATCTAATTACTTATGCCGTTTCAGTTATAGTATTACCGTGAGTCCCCGCAAATAATCCCAATTCTCCCATAGATTCTCGATAATCCCCCGCGAGTCCCCGCAAAGGAATTATTCTCTAACTACGTTAACTAACAGACCGCGAGTCCCCGCAAACCTTATTAATTAACAAATAGAAGCATTAAGAACTAGAAGAACCCGAAACTAATAATTTCTACTGACGATGTATTATAAATTATTACCCAATTAATCCTGTACTACTCGGCCGGTAGTTGTGCCGCTCACTGACTCTACTAGATTAAACTAAGTTGATCAGGCTTAATAGAATCTTAGTAATTAGACATATAAACACAGGCAATTTAGAAACATAATTCATTAGACCTTAGATTAATTCTTGGGTTTCATACATGCATGGATTATGGCTTTTTACATAATACCAGAACTAAGAAATTAGCTACTCATAATAAAATACGAAAAACACAGAAATATAAAAGAAGACATTAAAAGAGAAAAGATAATATTGTACTGGAATTTAAGAATTCGTAATCTGACACCCGGCGGTTTGGCCAAACGGTAGACTGTCCGTCTGGAAAAATCCAAGTCACGATTGAAATAGAGCAAAACAGAACAGAATAGAGAAAAACAGAGGAAAACTAAACTAAAATGAAACTGTATATTACGTGGAGAATAAAATTAACTAAGAAAACTACTCTCTGGAAAACTTCTTTCTAGAAAACTTCTATCTAAAAACTTGTGTATAAAAACTTGTCTAGAAAACTTATATCTAAAAACTTGTATCTAGAAAACTTATATATCTAAAAACTTGTGTCTAAAAGTGCAAGAATAATCCTATATATATATAGGGATATAAATCAGCAATTAACCAATCTCCTAATGGAATAAGGAAACCTTCTTCTACTTGGAAAGAGAATTAATTAAGCACATGGAGTTTCTTCAAATTTGTAACTCCCAACTTCTCTCTTTAATTCCTTCTTGGATTGGTAATTGCCCAAAACTTCTTTGCTTCTCCTTTAAGCTCGCCGCAGATTCCATCTTGCCTGCGCATGGCTGCTCATGGTTTTAATTCAATTGCAATCCAATTGGATTAATTGGAATCCAATTGGATTCGGCCCACTTGGATTAATTCTAATTGCATATTTGATGACAGCCCACTTGGACTCCAATTGGAACCCAATTGGATTGGATTTTTTTAATTCCAATTGGACTTAATTTTCCACACATCCACTTCCTTCTCTTCTTTTGGATTGCTTTTGCTTCTTCTTCAAATCGTGCGCAGCTTCTTTGCGGGTTTCCTCCTCTTTTAGCCCACAGATAGTGGGGGCTTTTCAGGCTTGACTCGTCCACTCCAACTTTTTCACTTTTTGCACATTCTTTTCTTCTTAGGCCCGATCTCTAAAACTACAAATAAACATTAAAACCTTGGGCAAAAGCCCGTGAGAACTGCCATAACAAGTGCTAAAATAATACACCTAAAAGGTGCAGATCAACTTGGTTTGTAAGGAAAATCCAATTCTGATTGGTTTTCACTTTTGCTGCTTTTAGTAATTCTTTTCCTATTGTAATTTGGACACCCCCATACCTATAAATAGGGGTGCCAACTACGAAATTATTAGTTGATTAAATGGATAAGAGTTAGTTATATACTTATTTAATCACTCATCTTTATTTTAGGCTTAAGTAATTTGAATGTTTGTTAATTACTCAAAGTAGAGGAACTATAGGCTATTAGATAATTGCTCTGTCTAATGCTAAGCTTTGTTTTGATTCTAATTTTCTTCACTTGGTTTGAATTGCGGGCTTAATTTACTTGTTAAATTAGTAGTCTGCGAAATCCAAGGGTAAGGATTCTTGGAGTTAAGAGTTGCGTCTTGCAATAAGACTTTCCTTAGCAAGTTTTCACATCGAGTTCTTGGTTTCCATGGCGTTGGGGATCAAGGGTTCACACCAATTGGTATCAGAGTCAAGGCTGGTTGCATAACAAGATGCGGCTGAAGTAACTCAGCCAAATCATAAGGTGTTTTCTAATCCTTGTTAGTATTGCTTTGTCATGAAATTCTAGAAATTAGAATGCTCCTTCTTGGAATTTGTTTTTTCAAGTGAATTAAATTTTGATACGTATCTACTATTTTTTTTAACAATTAAAATTGAAATTTGTGTGAAAAGAAGAAAGGGAAACCCGAAAAGAATTAAGAACTCAAATCGCAAATTAGGGAGATTTTTTTTATCCTTTTGGTGCTATTAAGGTTTGTGAATTTTTTTTGGCTGATTGCGAAAAGTGGGTGCTTGGATTTCGATGTGTTTTTCCGAGACAAGTTTGAGATCTATTTGTTGATTTCGGAAATTTGATCGATTAATTTTTAGATTTGGCAAGTTTTGCAAGATGACAAATTGATTTTGATCATTGGACATGTGCATGTGTCAGCTTGCCAACCAAATTATTGTAATTAAGTGCAGGTGTGAGGGTTTCAAAAAAAAAAAAAAAAAAAAAACAAACATGTGTGCAAAATTGTTGGTTTGGCACTAATAAGGTGAAATCGGATTTTCTTTTCAAATTCATCATCATGTGTGCATGCTTATTAGACTTTGCAGAAGTACTGAATTTGATCTATTAAAGTATAGTGGTGATTGATATTGGATATGAAAACCAAAACTGACTTCGGGTATTGGAAGTTGCAATCGAAATTACGTTGTTAAGCCGATTTTGGAAATTAAAATTATTGTGGGAATTGGTTTCTTGATTATCCATTGGGAGGTTGATAACAACTTGGGTAGTTTCTTAATTTGTTTCAAACCTGCTATATTATTCTTTGTTTCCATTCAATTCTAAATTGCCCTGCTAAATTGCCTAAAATTATTCTATCTTTTCGTGCTACCTTGAATATATACTCTAAAATATAGCTTGAATTTTGTCAACGTGCTCATTACATTAATTTCTTGAACTTTGAGGGCTTATCCCCGAAAGTTCCTTTGTGTGCACATCTTATTCAAGTTATACTACAAAAAATTTTTTCGAAAGGTTTTACAAAACAAAACAGAACCAAGTTCTGTTTTCAAAAATTTCTTTTGCTACATTTCTATATAGTTTCGTGTTTGTGTGATTTACTTATTGCTTATTACCTTTGCTTAATATCTGAGAACTTTGAGTAGTATACAAGATTGAGATAAAAGGCTGAGTGATACAGCATATAAGGGCCGCTAACCCTACGAGTGAAACACTGGTTTGTGTGTAGCTTGTTAGGAGGGCATTACCTGGGGGACAAGGGAGTAAGGTTACTCTACTCACTGTTACTTGTTCTTAGCAGGTAATTTTCTGTTACTTCAGTAGTCACTATTGGAAACTCAACTTTGTGCAAATTGACCCTAAACGGAGATATGGTGCCATGGTTGAACATGATTCTTGTGGTGACTTACTAGGGTTTTGTTCTACTGAAACCCTTGAACGACAATATAAGGATATCACAGTGTGCAAATTGACCTCACCAGGGAGATTTGGTGCTGTTGTTGTTTATTCTTACTTGGTCTCGAGATTCCAAATGAAGAAGTTCTTAGAACTCCATGAGATTCCCGCTCAATTAAAGGAAGTCATGCCCACTCACATCGGAAGGCATGATCCTTTTACCATCCAGGTTCCACAGCAGTTTCTTTGCTTATTCAAGGGACGTGAATGGAGGTTTGATATACGTGTGAAGTATTCTTTTATACTTGGTACGACTTGCTGAAAATTTGGCTATAAATTTTCTGCTCACTAATCCATTGGCCGAGATACCTCCGAGCAATACTTTTTTGATTGTTTTGTAGGAATTCCACAATTGGGGATTGGTGCTTCAACAATGCACGGTTGTCAGGTAAGTTTGGTCTACGTCCTATGTTAAAATTATTGACTTGTCCCTATTTGTTTTAATAGCAACTTGGATTTGAGGACGAATCCTTTCCAAAGTGAAGGGAATGATGAGGAGATCCAAGGCTAGGACAACAAAATTTACAATCTACGAAGCCAACCTGAAGGCCAGAGAAGAATTCTAGGAAGAGTGAAAAATTCACTCAATGCAAAGAACCTGCAGAAGACAAACGCACGTAACGCCATCAAAGGCGTACGGCCATGAGCTTTGAACCCGACGACTGGGCTTGGGTTCACCTGAGAAAGGAAATGTTTCCACTTGCCCGGAGGACGAAGTACATTCCCGAGGCGATGGGGCCCTTTCAAGTTGTTACTAAGATGGGGGATAATGGCGACAAGCTTGATTTACCAGGTGAGTATGGTATTAGTACATCTTTTAATGTTGCTGACTTGTCTCAGTTTAATTTTGACCAGGATCTTGATTCGAGGTCGAATCCTTTCCAACCGGGAGGGAATGATAGGTCATCCCCAACCTATAGACAAGTCTGCACGAAGAGGATCTAGAGAATGTATAGGAGAACTCGAGGACTGAGGTAGAACCTGTTCATGATCCGGGTTCTTACCAAAAGGATCCACTGGTTGATATAGTTAGGCTTACGACTCAAAGAAGGACAAAGAAGCTACGAGCAGATATCGCAGACCTATTCCAAACTTGTGCCAGGAAAGCCCAACTAACAACAGAAAGCAATGGCCTTGAAGATAATGGTCAGAAGTGTTAGAAGGGTAATTCGTCATTTTACCCGATCACAGAATCATGAAGTAATGAAGAATTCTTAAATTTGAAGTTTTAGAAATGCTTCTGGAATCTTCCAGAAGATTCCTACACTTTCCACCGACACGCCATTGAGTTTTGGGCCGAATTCCCTTGCAGCTCATCTTCATAAATTCGACCAGCCCAAACCAAAAGGAGGAGGAGGATTTCAGAAATTGGAGGCCCAATGAAGAAGCCCAAATCCAAAATTCAGTTAGGGTTTTTATTTAAAGAGTTAGTTTGAGTTTACAACTCTAATTAATTCTAGTAATAGTTTTCAATGAGAGTTCCTTCTTGAAATCTTGTTGTAGTTTAATTATACTTCTTATTTGTGATTAATTTTGGCTGAATTTAATCTCCTAGCAGCCGAAATTCTATCTCTTAAACATTCCTAATTCCTTTAGGTTTGTTTCTTTTCAAAAGATCAATCTCTTGATTGATTCCTAATTCTAGGCTAGATTTCGGCTAGGTTCATTCTTGAGATAGCCGAATTCATTATTCACACTAAACCTAGTTCTTTTATGTTTCAGTTTATAAGGAATCAATCTTTTGATTGAATTCCAATTTTAATTGTTTTCTACTTCTTTTGTACTAGAAACTTGAACCTCCTATAACTAGAAATAGGGGTTCAATTCTCCATTATTCGACAGTTAATTTAAGTTGAAGAAAGTATTAGTTTATACTCTTAAATCACTCTTCTTTATTGAGCTTTCGTAGTTTGCATGATTTGTGAATTACTATAGGTTTAGAAACTACAGCTTTTTAAAAAATTGCTCTGCCTAGATTGCATGTTTTTGTTTCAAATCTTTTGTTCTTAAACTTGGTTCGGTTTGTGTGTTTAAAATTAGCTTAGGTTAATTTTAGTAGACTGCCGAATCCGAGGTAGGGATTCTAGAGGTTAAGAGCTGTGTCTCTCAATTTTCAGACTTTCCTTGGCAAGTATTCCGCATCGTGAACTCCGATCCACATCAGATATCCTCAAGAAAAATACAAGGAAATCTTCGTCTTAAGAAAAGAAATCTAGAACCTCCATATGATGTCTTCTATAGAAATGCAGTGCAGAATCAGCTTGCAGATAATAGTAAGATTGAAAGGACACGTGTTGTAGATGAAGTTAAGGTGGTTGAAATTCCATGAAAGATTTTCTCCTTTGATCGCAATGAATTTTCTCCATCCCAGGTGACTTTCTTTAGGGGTGGGGAACGTGATGATGTACTTTATTAAGGAAGCTTTTAAGGAAAATGATCAATTGCAAGGGGAACAAATATTCCTAATAATCCATACATTAGCTGCAACATAATAAGGGCAACTCACATCTAGACATTGTTCAGATGCCGAAACCCGAGTAATGCAAACCTAAGAGAACCTCAAGCCGCGAATCCCAAGCATTCATTGTGATTTTGGATGAATACGACTGATCTCTCTCAAATGTACTTTTGTGGGGGCAATAGTGTATAAACAAATAATTTCTTTTTTTAAAAAAATATTTTTTATTAATTATCCACTATCCTTATAATAATTATATAAAAATTACACTTTACTTGAAGTTTTTAAAATATGTACTTCCCTTTATAAAACTTTTCCCTATATATATATATAATGTTTCATAACTTTAATATGATTCCAAAACGTATACTTTCTTTTTATGTTTTTTTACTTACTTATTTGTTTTTAAATATATTTTGACACATTTAATGTAACTAATTTCATACATTAATTTGTACTCTACAGTACATATGTATATAATGTGCTACTATTATTAGTTTAGAGAAAATGTAGATAAATAATTTTGTAAATCAAACACAAACACACTCACATGTACACATACATGCACGCGTAATGCACAAAACAAGAACAAAAATATTAATATACTTGATAATTTGAAAGAGTTTATGCCAAACACTAACGTACATTTAGAGTTTTCAATATATTCTAAAATCATGCAGAAAACAACTAATTATTTATATATGGTTCGAAGGGAATAAACAAATTAGTAAGGGAAAACATTAAGCTGGAGAATTAGACAAGATTGGAAAAAAATTAATTTTTCAATATTAATAATTCTAAAGTATTATATCACAAAATGGTAAAGTATGTGATCAAGATGAAACTATTAGTCAAGAACCATCAAGATATAACACATAATAATTTTCTCATATGTAAAGACTGCAATAGAAAATTAAGCTATGGACAACCTTTGGGAGATCAAAAAAAGTACATTCAACAAACAGGAAACAACAGAAAAACACCCGCCAAGCAATCGATGTAGTCCGAATTTGTAATGATTAAAGTCCCAGGTATACCAAATGTTATTTCTATTCATAAACTTTCCGTATTGAAGAGTGTTAACATATGGAAATTCACAACTAGCATGGATGTAAGAATAATGCGATCTTATGCTGTTATCCAAAAGAAAAATACAAAGGAATCTTTGTCTTAAGAAAATAAATCTAGAACCTCCACTGCCTCCTAAAGAAATGTAGAATCAATGCTATGCAGAAAATATTAAGATGGAAATGACCTGTGTTATGGATGAAGTTAAGGTGGTTGAGATTCTAACTAGAGCTTTCAATATTAATAATTCTAACGCCTTATTTCACTAAATGGCAAAGTATGTCATCAAGAAGAAACTATTAGTCGAGTAACATGAAGATATATCACATAATAATCTCCACGTATGTAAAGATTGGAACAGAAAATTCACCTCTAAACAAGCTTAAGGAAGTCACAAAAGAGTGCATTGAACAAACATGAAATAACAGAAGAGGCTCGCAAAGGAGATCGATGTAGTCCAAATTTGTGATTATTCAAGGCCAAGATATACTTACCAAGTGTTATTTTTGTTGAAAAGTTTCTGTATTGAAGAGTTTTAGCATATGAAAACTCACAACTGGAGTAGATGCATGCATAAATGCTGACACTGAATAATCTCCAGTGATTACAAAGTACTATTCATCATGTGTTTTGGACTCAAATATTTCCCTTGAAGCCGAAGCAAATGATGAAGAAAATTCAGAAATTGGTGAAAAATATATCTTTATTGATCTAGCAAAAGTTTTTCCATCCTACTGGGGTATAACAAGAAAGAGGGGGAAAATGTCAAAGATCTTACTTCTTGTGTTCATAGGCCCAATATTGACATGCATATGGAAGCTGATGATATTATGTTTTTATCTTCAAGAAAAATACAAGGAAATCTTTGTCTTAAGAAGAGAAAACTAGAACCTTTATTTCCTCCTAAAGAAATGCACAATAAGTGCTATGCAAAAAATAGTAAAATGTAAATAACCCGTGTTGTGGATGAAGTTAAGGTGGTTGAGATTTCAAAAATGATTTTCTCTTTTGATCGTAATATACTTTCTCCACCCAAAAGTCCAATAAGGATATTTTCTTTTGATCTCAAAGAACTTTCTCCAATTGTAAATCTAAAATGGATATTTTCTTTTGATCTCAATGAACTTCTTCCACATGAAAGTTAAAATTGACTACATGACATTGTAATAGCTAGATATATAGGAGATAATAAGTTATTTCCATCTTGCTTCCTAATGCTAATAGTGGAAAAGAGAAAGTAATAATAATAAACAAAAGTAATTTAGTGATTAAGTATTAGACTAAAATGTAAAAATAATCTCTTATATTTGACTATACCTCTAATCACTTTTATCCTTTTGGACTTTTCTTTTAACCTTTATATTTTATGCGATGAACTTTCTAGTACATTTTCGTGTTATTAGACATTCTCTAGTATTTAATCTTTAATTGTGAATAATGGCAGAACTAGGGGGTGTGGGCCAATGCAGTGGGCCCCTTTTCTCCTATAGGTGAGGGTAACCCTGTTCTAGTTTCCTCCCCTCCCCACCCCTAATATAAGAGCATCATTTTTACCTTTCATTTTTTACCTCGTATTCACTTTATAAAGTGAAAAGATAGGGGTGAAAGATATGACATGTGTTAAAAAACAAAAATATCCTTTAATAGTCCAACACTAATAATATGATGTAAACAATTGCTTATAATACAAACTTTAGAAGAAAAAAATCAATGAAATAAGTATGTGCACTAAATGTTAAAAACAAAAAATATGAAATATTCATCCATGATTTTTTTTTTCCTTATGAAAAAAAGGAGACGTGTACTTTTTGAATTGAAAACAAATTTGTATGTACTAATCAGATAAATAATACTTCGCAACAATTTTACATAAGAAAGTGAATATTTAGAATTTTATCCCTATTAAGACTTTCCACGGTTTTTTTTTCCCAGTCATAAAAAGTTTCTATAATGGAAATGGGTTCAAACATAATTTTCTATCCAGATCTATAGAAAGTTCATAGCATATAAACAATCTTTTCAATAGCCCTATATTTAGTATGTCTGTCCATGTCTTTTTTTGACAATTTTTTAATATAAAATGGAAAATTTTAGGAAGGAATTATAATTAATTGTGTAAAAAAGACATTGAAAAGTGTGTTTTTAATACTATGAATAAAAATTTGGATAAGTTTAAACTTTAAAATTTAAATTTTATAAAAAAATATAAGTGTTTGAATGTGATATTTTTTAAGGAAAAAACTAATCTTTTATTAAGAAAAATATAATAAAAACAATTAGAGCCCAGGGAGCAACAAATTTCCACCAGATAGCAATGTTTCAAAGAAAGATTCTGTCAAATATTAGTTCATTTTAAACTCAGTTAGTGAATTTTAAGCAGTTAAAAGTCCTTTGAAAAGATAAGAATAAACAATTTAATATCTAACGCACAAAGAGAAATTGAGATTTCCTATGGTTTACCTTATTGTTTGGCTCTGTGTTGATCATTAAAAGGAAAGTTTTGAGGAGGGTTAGAGAAGTGATAAAAAAAAAGATGAGTTTGTAATTTTGAATTCATGAGTTCCAACCTTAAAAGTTATAATGTGAAAAAAAACCATTATGAGTAAAGGGTTCAAATAGTTGTTGATGAAAGGATAAGTAAATTATAAATGGGCAAATTCCTAAAAAATCCCTTGTGGTTTACGAAAGCTATTAAGAACCCCCATGTGGTTTAAAAAGCTCGAATAACCTCCCTGTGGTTTTTCGATATCTGTAACCGTTAGGTTTTCGGTTAACTTTAACGGTGATAGGGATATTTTCGTAATTTTATCCCTTTTAAAAATGGTTGACTTCTTAGGTTGACCATTAAAGTTAACAAAAAACCTAACAGTTACGGATTTTGAAAAATCACAGGGGGGTTTTAAGGAATTTCCCCATTATAAATTTAGAAAAAAAGAACGATACAAATAGATATTCATGGAATTGTGTTGAATATACAAATATTACAACTCAAACACAATTAAGGTTCCATTCTTTTTTATGGTAAAAATATGCACTTCATTTTAATGGCGTAGTAAATCGTCCAACAATAAATGAGATACAAAAGGCGGGACAGTGTCCCACAGACTCCCAACACTAGGGCATTGGCCCATATTGTCCCAACAAGTGGGCCACAACATTTCTACCTCTTTTCACCCAAAATATTCCTTGATGCATGTGATTTCTTATACCCTTCAAAACTTCTTCCACAAGGCATTGCACTCCCACATGGAGGTGAGCATCACCTCAAACCGCTTCGACCACCTGAGCTGCCCCCCCATTGAAAGAGCACTGTCCCCAATTCCTGCTTGTGGCCAGGCAAAACGTATGGTGAGCTGGTGTCGCCAATGCCTCCTACGTTGACTCCACATCAAAAAGCCTGCGGGAGAAATCCATAAAGCCAGGCACCGTTGTCACTGTATCAAAAAATCCCAATAGCTGCCTGCCGAGTAGATTTGTGATACGCATCATCAAAGAAAATCAAGACACTCCGGGGGTGCCTACTGCATCAGAATTCCATAAGAAAGGATAGATTGTCCCTCTCCAGCGATTGGTTAGCCAACCTAAAATTCCGCAGAGCGACCGCGGTGACTTGCACAACCATGAATGGACCATAGTTTGCTTCCTATGCAAGCGTTTGTTATGCTCAAACCAGATAAGATAGAGCGTCACCGCCATAAACTTGATGAACCCCAATGGACAGTGCACCAAGATATCTTGTAGCCAAAGGTGGCCAGGAGGTGCCGGCGGCCAGTAATGCTCACCTGAAAATCTGAAAGAGACTAGACCTCCTTAGCAAACGAGCATTCAAAAAAGCAGTGCTGGAGAGAATCGACGGAGGCATAGAAGAGGTGGCATAGTGCCTACTCGGTCAACACGTGGCGAGCCCGGAGGGTTTTGGGCTTTAGGAAGGTGGTTGTACAACAACTCCAGAGAAAGTGTTGTACACAAGCCAGAATGAATAAGGACAAAATCTACTGCCATATCAGATCCGGGGGAACATGTTGTCCCGATACTACATCTGACCAAAAGCATGCGGTAACATCACCATGGCCTGATGGTAGGCATTGCAAACAGAGTGGCGACCCTTCCAGTCCGGCTGCC
This sequence comes from Leptodermis oblonga, assembly GCA_016801395.1. NCBI lineage: Eukaryota > Viridiplantae > Streptophyta > Magnoliopsida > Gentianales > Rubiaceae > Leptodermis > Leptodermis oblonga. The sequence continues at coordinate 27,741,382 of CM028753.1, forward strand.
AAATCCCCAATTATCACTGTGAGTATTAATTTGCACTGGGATTTGACATATCAAGAATGGACCGTAACAAGAGTACATTCTAGCCCCGAGTCCTTTGAAGCATTAACTCCAATAATAGCTGGGGTGGTGTGAAACCCAAGGGGAATGTTGTTGGGTGATCGTGGCTAAGCCCTGAGATCCACAAATCTCTCTAGTGTCTGTTACTCTGCCTGGCCCAATCAACCAAGGAACTCCAACTCGGAGCACATCTCTCCCCTCAAGAATAATGCGGCAAGTTAGTGATGGCCACGAACCCAGGGTGGCATGTAGCAGTGTCGTGTCCGGATAATACTTAACCCTGAAGTGAGGAACCACCAAGCTTGTTTACTAAGCATTGCCGAATTGAATGCCTTTATTTGCTGGAAGCCCAGACCTCCTTCCTTTTTGCACTGGGCGAGATGATCCTAGAGCACCCAACACAGACCTGTTGCAGACCCCGAGTGATGAAACACGATTTGCCCAAGGAAAGCTATCCCAGCGCGATGAGAATGTACTTGAAATTATGACCTGGATGGAGCTTACTTGACCCGGCAACCCTTACGTAGGTAACCTGGAACCAGAAACAAGAATAAATTGGGGCTATCTGCACTGTTCCACTCCGACACTCAAGTCAGTAAACAATAAGTGAGAAATATAATAGACAAAGAGCTAAGCGTTTCAGAAAATTGCGTACCTCAATTTGATGTGATTAGTGAGTTTATATAGAGTTGCTTCAAGATTTGTCTGTTGGGTTGCCTCATTATGACCGGTTATTGTCATTAAGGGACCCCAAGATTCTCCATATTATTGTTTTGAATCCTCCTTATGACAGCACAACATTGAAGACCACTTATGTCTCATTCTGATCATGTGACCGACTCGGCAATGATTCGGGTCATCCGCTGAGACTCGTTTAATGACGGATTATGGTCTCTCGCTGGGACCCGGCTAAGGATTGATTCGGATCACCATTATTAATGCTTAGCGGATACCTGTAAACTTCATAACAGTAGCAAGAGACTTGCCCTTTTTCATTTGTTACTGGCTCAAGACATTTAAATCCTTATTAATGCTCTCTTTCATTAACTCTGATACACTGATGTTCTCAACATTATTTTATTTATTTATTATCCCCCAAATCTCGTTGTTCATTTACTTCTAACTTAACTCCTTAACTTTCCAGATACCCTGTAAGCCATTTTTGCTATTGTCTATGGAACCCGGCGAAATACTGGGACCCTGTATTCCTTTTTTTATTATCACTTAATCGTCCTTTCTTTACTATTGGGACAAGCCCAGTGACTTACTCAGTTTTGGACACACCAACAAGCCCCCTAAGTATAGTATTTTTTAACGTTAATAAAACATAATACTTTTACTTTTTTTCAATTGCTGTGTTATCTGTCTCCCACTTTTATGTCCAAAAATGTCAAAAACTTTTGAGTAAAACTGAATAAATTTTGTGAATTTCTGACCCCACTAGAATCTGACTTTGACTTACAACTCATGTTACAATAAAATATGAGATATGTACCTCGGTGAAGTCCAACTTTGACTTGAAACTCATGTTACAACAAAATATGAGATATGTCCCTACTTAGCCCCCTAAGAATAAATCAACACATGAAGCCTATTTATCTATTCTAATTCATATTACTATTAACCCGACAGTCATAATTTATATGCCGGATAACTCAGTTAATGGAAATAAAGACATGAAACCAACAGTCAACAAAAAAAGAACTGAAAAATGTGTGTAAAAGAAATGTCATACCTCGATCCTGGTAAATTACTTAACACTGATATGCGTGAGAAAGAACTGTGAGCTAAAGTCCAGAATCATTATGCTGTAAAGATGTCTCTTGTGTATGAATGAGCCTCGTTGATCGTATAACTTTTCTCGTTTACCACAAAATCTCGTATTGATTCTTGTTCTACAAGGATGTCTCAGTGCCCAGTCCTTTTCTAGGACACAGGGTCGTCATGAATGTTATTCCTATTTTAAATCATAATGCAAACAAGCAATACCGTCCACAATAGAAAAAACAATAACCATATAAATAATTGAAACAACATCCTTGGAAGTGGCTTAAACCGGCCTTCCATAATAAACATTGTCCAGTGACAGTTCATGATTGACGCAATATCTTGGAAGCAGTTCAAAATCCGGCCTTCCATAATCATCTTTGTTCAATGGCAGTTCATGATTGACAAACAACCTGGAAGTGGCTCCAAACCGGGCCTTCCATAATGTATATTAGATAGTGGCAACAGTAGTTAAAGTGGGATAGTTTATCCCCTTATAAATCGTACCTGATGGTTTCCAAAACTGACCAACGGTGTTCATACCGGCTTCATGACTGTACCACTAGAAAGACCATGGCTTTTCTAGGTTCTTTTGGAATTCAGTTTGTTACCATTTACCTTGTAACATATGCTAGCCCATTAATGCCAGTACTTTAATGTTTGTAACAAGCACTAACACATTAATATCAATAACTACTCCTTATATCTTGCCCAGTAAATTAACGCCTTTAACCATCTTTTGCTTCAGTAACTGATGTCCTAAAGTAAAACCCGGTTGATCCCTCCTTGACCCGTTAGCTATCATAATGTCTTCCCGGTTTATCGTTCCTTCAGTTCTCGACATCCATGCACAACAAACAACAAGAAATGTAGCAAAAGTTAAAGTATACAGAATCAAATTTGTTTAACAACATAATTTTCTTCTTTTTCAATGAACTTTTTTTTTTTTGTTTCGATAGCTGCTTCCGAAGTATTCTGTAGATGGTTGAATCAGCAATTTGGAAGAGGTTTTATACTGGGCCTTCCTAGATACACGTTATATGGTGACGACTCATTGATGCCAACAAAGTTTAATGTTTCTCTACGTTGTGATTACCAAAATTAAATTAACAGGGATAATCAATCGTTCCAAAAACAGTACCTGACGGAGAATAATTTCAAAGTGCAAACCGCTTCATTTTTCAACAAATTTCTTTGATTGCAAAGACAATTTGATAAACAGATAATCAAATTGTCCCCACAAACGACGTCAGTTGATAAAACACGATTTGCCCAAGAAAAGTTATCCCAACACGGTGAGAGTGTACTTGAAATCTATGACCCGGATGGAGCTTAATTGGCCTGGCAACCCTTACATAGATAACCTGGAACAACCCTTACATAGGTAACCTAGAACTAGAAACAAGAATAAAGTGGGCTATCCCCCCCTATTCTACTCTGACGCTCAAGTTAGTAAACAATAAGTGAAAAATATAATAGACAAAGAGCTAAGCATGTTAGAAAATTGCATACCTCAGTTGGATGTGATTGGTGAGTTTTTATAGACTTGCTTCAAGAATTGTCCGTTGGGTTACCTCATTATGACTAGTTATTGTCATTAAGAGACCCATGATTCCAGCTCATTATTATTGTTTTAACTCCTCCTTTGACCATCACAACATTTAAGACCATTTATATCCCATTTTGATCATGTGACCGAAATCGGTAATGATTCAAGTCATCCGCTGAGACCCAGTTAGTGACTGATTATGGTCTCTCGCTGGGCCCCGACTAATAACTGATTTGGATCACCATTATTAATGCTTAGCGGATACCTGTAAACTTTATAACAGTAGCAAGAGACCCGCCCCTTTTCATTTATTACCGGTTCAGGACATTTAAACCCTTATTAATGCTCTCTCCCTTTATCCGTGTTTCATGATTCTAGCTTAACTCCTGCTAATTTCCCTCTTTCATTAACTCTAATACACTAATTCTCTCAACATTATTTCATTAATTTATTGATATGTGTCCTTTAGCTGCTGAATTTTAGAGTCTATTTGTGGCAAATTTCACGGGTATGTGCTAGTTTTTGTGAGATAAATGCAGGTTTTGGAAAGATAACAAATAGAGAAGAGAGAGTGCAAAAAGGATGAAAATAAAGAGCCATTTGGCCGCGGAGGCAATGAAGAGGCAGAATGGTGAAAAGAAGGCTTGAACGGGTTTCATGCATGCAAATTGTGTAATTGGGCGAGGGATTAGATTATTTATGCTGGTGGACAATCCAACCCAAGGACAACAAGCCCATCATTGAAGAGAAGCCCAATGAAGAAAATAGGCAATTGCCTAATTAATTGATCACCCGTAGAAAGCAATTGGAATGGAATTTGGATTCTTTAATTGCCAACATGTGTGGTGCGCTGGAAGAAGGAGTTGTTTCCTGATACATTAATCCTTCTTTGTTTTGGAGATTGTTTTTAGTAGTTTCCTACATGGAAAATAGTTTTAGTAATTTCCTATTTTGAATTAGTTTCTACTCTCCATTCCACACCTATTTATAGGGATGGAAGGGAGAGGAGAAAGATACGCTTTTTCAGTAGAATTTTATCTTATATTTTCGTAGCTAGTTCAGAGCAAGTAGCAATAGTTTTCTATTTCTGGGATTTGAGGGTTTCTGTCCAGGAGAGGTTCCGTTAGCCCTAACGGGCGGTAGCTTACTCAGGGGATTATTTTCAGATCATAATTCAAGTATTTATTCCTTATTTATTTTATTATTTTCGATTATTTTCAGTATGAATCGTAAAATAATTATGTGCGTGATGAGTTTAAATATGAGTAGCTAAATTATATATTCCAGCATAATGTAATAGCAATTAATCTTGGCATGTTATGAAACCGAATTGCTCTTAACTTAAATTGCATGTGTTCTTTCTTATTCTCTGCTCATAACTTTGATTACTGATATTTAATTGAGATTGATCACCTTAGTTAAAATAGGTAGAGCCAATTAATTCCCAGTTAAATAACATAATATTTATTGGGCAAGATTAATTAGTGGTAAAGTTACCTTCAGGTAATAGAAAATAAGGGGTTAGTAATTCTTAGATGTTAATTCAATAAGAATAACTAAAATTGGGTTTCCCTAAATCTTAAGGCTGTTAACTTGGTTAATAGGTGTCGATGCCTTACGGCCTGTTCCTTGTTAATTAGAGTAGCAATTATGTCTATGCGGATTCACGGTAATTGTCAATAAAGAAAAGGGAGATTGGGTTATGCGGATTCACGGTAATCTATAACTGGTTGATAACATGCTATTTAATATATTATTGAGCTGACGATTAACATGCACGTGATTATTGTGATTTACATATTGCTGGAATACTTGATTACATTGATTAAACTCTCTTTCTTGATTTAAGTTTGTTATTTAGTTTTCACTAATCTTTTACAAAATCTCTCTGAGCAACAAAGGTGGTTGCAAACCAAAATTGTTTGGGATTTAATAGGTTTTGTGATTTTAAGCATTTCGTTCCCTGTGGGATCGACCCTGTTATCATTGTGCTACTTATAGCTATTTGTTGCAGGGTCGATCCCACTGGGAACGGAATAGTATAAACCTGTCAGGACAAATGGGAATGCCACGAGTCGGAGCTGCTCCACAGTGGCTCCTGCTGGTAACTTGCCCACCTTGCACCCCTTGACGTACTCACGCAAAAAGCTATGGGGATCCTCTCCTGGCCTACCACGGTACCTTGGTAGCATACTCAACCAACCAGATTTGAGTTGGAAGTGGCCCTTGACATCAGGCATTACAATAGCTGAAGGCTCATCCTCAGTGTCATGGTTGCTTAGTTCCTTCAGAGTTGGTTCAGCAGCAGGAGCTTCCTCTTGTCGCTCGTCTCTTCTTTCTTCCTGTCTGTCTCCCATCTCAGAATCAGGCTTGGGGACAGATTTATGTTCAGACTCTGTTTCTGTTCTACCTTCCGTTAGGGTTAACAGAACCTTGTCAGAATCTGAAACAGTAGCTTCTCGCCTTTGAGGAGCTTCTTTTGCGAGTCTTCTTGTAGTTTTTTCAATCTCTGGATCGTACAGCAATTCAGGTTGCGACGATCTGCTCATAAAACACACAAAAGCACAAATTAATAGGAAAATGTGATATAAAACGGAAAACCATTCCCCGACAACAGCGCCAATTTGACAGAACCGTCGTTAGCCCTATCAAATACAGTAAAAGTACTGTATAAACCTGCAACAAATAGCTATAAGTAGCACAATGATAACAGGGTCGATCCCACAGGGAACGGAATGCTTAAAATCACAAAACCTAGTAAATCCCAAACAGTTTTGGTTTGCAACCACCTTTGTTGCTCAGAGAGACTTTGTAAAAAATTAGTGAAAACTAAATAACAAACTTAAATCAAGAAAGAGAGTTTAATCAATGTAATCAAGTATTCCAGCAATATGTAAATCACAATAATCACGTGCATGTTAATCATCAACTCAATAATATATTAAATAGCATGTCATCAACCAGTTATAGATTACCGTGAATCCGCGCAGACATAACCCAATCTCCCTTTTCGTTATCGACAATTACCGTAAATCCGCACAGACATAATTGCTACTCTAATTAACAAGGAACAGACCGTAAGGCATCGACACCTATTAACCAAGTTAACAGCCTTAAGATTTAGGGAAACCCGATTTTAGTTATTCTTATTGAATTAACATTTAAGAATTACTAACCCCTTATTCTCTATTACCTGAAGGTAACTTTACCACTAATTAATCTTGCTCAATAAATATTATGTTATTTAACTGGGAATTAATTGGCTCTACCTATTTTAACTAAGGTGATCAATCTTAATTAAATATCAATAATCAAAGTTATGAGGAGAGAATAAGAAGGAACACGTGCAATTTAATTTAAGAGCAATTCGGTTTCAGAACATGCCCTGATTAATTGCTATTACGTTATGCTGGAATATATAATTTAGCTACTCATATTTAAACTAACTACGCACATAATTATTTTACGATTCATACTGAAAATAATCGAAAAGAATAAAATAAATAAGGAATAAATACTTGAATTACGATCTGAAAATAATCCCCTGAGTAAGCTACCGCCCGTTAGGGCTAACGGAACCTCTCCTGGACAGAAATCCTTAAATCGCAGAAATAGAAAACTACTGCTACTTGCTCTGAACTAGCTACGAAAATATAAGATAAAATTCTACTGAAAAAGCGTATATTTCTCCTCTCCCTTCCATCCCTATAAATAGGTGTAGAATGGAGAGTAGAAACTAATCCAAAATAGGAAATTACTAAAACTATTTTCCATGTAGGAAACTACTAAAAACAATCTCCGAAACAAAGAAGGATTAATGTATCAGGAAACAACTCCTTCTTCCAGCGCACCACACATGTTGGCAATTAAAGAATCCAAATTAGGCAATTGCCTATTTTCTTCATTGGGCTTCTCTTCAATGATGGGCTAGTTGTCCTTGGGCTGGATTGTTCACCAGCATAGATAATCTAATCCCTCGCCCTATTACACAATTTGCATGCATGAAACCCGTTCAAGCCTTCTTTTCACCATTCTGCCTCCTTCATTGCCTCTGCGGCCAAATGGCTCTTTATTTTCATCCTTTTTGCACTCTCTCTTCTCTATTTGTTATCTTTCCAAAACCTGCATTTATCTCACAAAAACTAGCACATACCCGTGAAATTTGCCACAAATAGACTCTAAAATTCAGCAGCTAAAGGACACATATCATTTATTATCGCCAAAATCTCGCTATTCATTTACTTCTAACTTAACTCCTCAACTTCCCGGATACCCCGTAAGCCATCTTTGCTATTGTCTATGGAACCCAGTGAAATACTGGGACCCAGTATTTCTTATTTTATTATCACTTAATCGGCCTTTATTTAATATTGTGCTAAGCCCAGTGACTTACTCAGTTTTGGACACACCACCAAGTTACCTCACCAGAATCCAGCTGGTAAAGAGTGTATGTCATTGAGAATCCCATCTAAGATATGAAAGAAAGACATGGCATAGGTGGCAATAACTTGCACCACCAATTTTCTGAGGACCTCCCTCCCTATCTGGCTTAGAGAGTTGGCTTTCCACCTCTCTAACCTCTTTGCCACTCGGTTCCATATAGTTTGGAAGACATTCAATTTTTTCCGCCCCACCACACAAGGAAGACCCGAGTGCTTATAATGCTTCTTCACCTCGCGCAACCCCATCGCTGCACATATTTTTGCTCTCAGGGGGACATAATTCCCTCTGCTAAAATAGACTATTGACTCATAAAAGTTGATGCACTGGTCTGATACCTTGGCATAATCCTCTATTGTTGTCCTAATGTACAATGCATCCTAGGATGTTGCTTCTCCAAAAAAGGAGAGTGGAATCTACAAAGATAACATGTGAAATCTGAGGCGCTGAATAGGCAATAGCACTACGGCTGAGTTTCCCGCTGCACTGGAGATCATGAAGCGATAAGGAGAACACTTCAGAATAGATGATGAAAGGTGCAGAGACAATGGATCCCCCTAGCGAGTACCACACTCAGGCTACAACTTCCCGAAACTCTTACCATTCAATAAGATAGCGAAGCACACTGAGGTAAGGCACTGCCTAATCAGCTACACAAGGGGCTCTGGAAACTCAAGAGTAGTTAGAAGGGGGCAAAAAAAATTTCATTCTACCCTATCGAATGCTTTACTCTATCCAGCTTTAAAGACATCGGCTATTGGCCCTGACAACCCTAGACTTTCATGTAGTGGTGTGTCTCATAAGCTAGCAGAATGTTATCCATGATATGCCAACATGCCAAACAAGTTGACTGGGTTTTACTAATGACCCTTGGCAAAATTTCTTTGAACCTGCCGGCTACCACCTTCGAGGCCATGCGTCACCACATTGCATAAGTTGATCTGCTAAAACGCTATAACTCGCTTGGGAGAAGTCACTTCTAGTGTGAGGACAATATGAGTAATGTTGACCGCATCTGGAAGTGTCACTACCACACCAGTTTTTGGACCCTTTAACATCGAGTATTCGCGCATTCTATTGCTGTTTGAATGATATGTGGCGACAATATTCTCAGCTCATTAACATTGGTTATTTTGAAATCCGTGTTAAAGGTCACGGATCTTCAACACCGGTTATGATGAGGGCATCCCTAGCCCTACGACAAGTCAGGTCACAGAGGATCACAGTTCGAGTAATGAAGACTCGGGAAGTACAGCAGAGGTTCGTGTGCTCCATAGAGGCTCGCCAATGCTCCAGGACCCAAGTTCATATCAAAGAGATCCGTTCGTTGACATAGTTGCACCTATGACCCGAAGGAGGACCAAGGAAGCTCAGAGAAAATCTTGAAAACCTTGTCCGAACGTGTACTTTAGAAGCCCAGCTCGTTACAGACACCAACGCCCTCGAAGAAAATAGAAGAAAGGTTAAAAGCATCACTTTACACTTCACTACAGAGGAAATGACGCCTACTAATCAATCCAACTAAAGGAGAGGGCATTTCTTGAAGTTCTTGATTTTCTTGAAAATCTTGAATTTCGCGATTTACTGAATCTTGAAGAATCTTGAAATTCTGGATTTTTGATGTTCCGAAATGATTCCGGGAGATTCCAGAATCTCCCTACATCGTCACTACAATGCGCCACCTCAAATGGGCCGAACTTACCCTTGGAGTCCATTCCACAATTTAGCCAGGCCCAACCCAAAGTAAGCACCCACACACCACCTAGGGTAGGGTTTGAGTAAGGGATAAGGATTTGTGCATGTTTCCTATTCCTACTCCAAGTTTGTTACATGTTGGTTAAGGTTGTTACAAGTTTGTTACAACTTGGATTGACTTGTTAGTAGTTTCCAAAAAGGGTTCTTTTCTTGAACTCCTTTTTGTAGTAGAATTTGGTAATTTCCTTTCCCTTAATTTTACTTGTAAATTCGGCCAGCTCATTCCCCATGGCAGCCGAATTTCCTATTTCAACCAATCCTAGTTCCTTTAGGATTTGGTTCTTGTATGAAACCAATCTCTTGATTGGTTTTCAATTTCACTTCTTTTCCTAGTTACTTTAGGATAGGAATTTCAGCCACACCCCCCTATAAATAGGGCAGCCGCATTCGCTTTTTTTTTATTCAGTTGATTAAATTGATAAAAGGTAGTTATATACTTATTTAATCACTCATCTTTATTTTGGACTCATGTAATTTGCATGCTTGTTAATTACTAAAGTACAGAAACTATAGGCTAATAAATAATTGCTCTATCTATTGCTAATCTTTGTTTCGACTCTATTATTCTCCACTTGGTTCAAAATGCTTGTTTAAATTACTTAGTTAATTTAGTAGTCTGCTGAATCCAAGGGTAAGGATTCTAGGAGTTAAGAGCTACGTCTTGCAATCAGACTTTCCTTGGAAATTTTCCGCATCGAGTTCTTGGATTCCCAGCGTGGAGTTCAGGGGTTCACATCTATTAGTATCAGAGCCAAGGCTATTTGCTCGACAAGAGGAAATTGGAGTAACCTAATCAAATCATCAGGTGTTTTCTGTTCCTTTAATCTCATTTAATTACTGATTTTGTGGAATAGAACGCTCCTTGTTGAGAAAATTTTTTCTTTTTCTTAAATAAATATTTTGATTTTTCTTCTACTATTTTGCTATTAAAATCAAAATTTTTGGGTTGAAAAAGAAAGAGGAATTTTGAAAATAAAGGTTTAAAATCGGTTTTCCTTGAAAATTGGAAAATTCGGTTTTTGGGTTTTTAAAAGCTAGGGTTTTTTGTGGCTGTTTTTGCTCACTTTTGGATATTGTTTTGCAATTGCCTTTTTGAATCCAATAAGTGCTATTTTTGTAACAATTAAAGGATAACTGACACTTTTTGTTGTTGAAATTGCTCTTAAGTTGGACTGTTTTACACGCCTTTCCCTATTTGCAATTTGTGTTAAATTTGGTGAACTTTGGCGGTTGAAGTTAAGCCACTCACCTTATTTTTGCAATTTGTGTTAAATTTGGTGAACTTTGGCAATTGCAGAATGCTACAAGTTTAACGGATATGCTCCACAAAGCCAGAGTGGTGGAGGAGTACCTGAAGACGGTTCCAACGGTTCGGACGCCTGCCAGCGCCCCTACTACTTGGAGGAAAAAAATCTGGTCTACACGTCAGTACTAACGAGGAAACCGTTCAACTCTTAACGTAAATCTATTCTGTCTGCCCCATCCACCTCTTCTTCTTCAGTAGCTAAAATGCCTATCACACCGAAGCAAAGCATCTCGCAGATCACTTGCCACAGGTGTTCTGGCCGCGGGCACTACATGAGGGACTGTCCTAACATTAGAAAGGAAATATTAGAGCAAAATGGTGAGTACATCTCAGAAGAAGAAGATAATGATGATGCCAATCACATCTCAGAATTAGCTGACAACAGCAAGTCAGATACAGAGGAGGACGTTCACCAACTAGAGGAATATAACTATATGGCTATTGTGTCCCGATCTTTGACTATATCTGTTGCCCAGGATACTTCACAACAGACCAACATCTTCCACACCAGGACTAAAGTCAATGGAGGTGTCTGTGTTCTGATAGTTGACGGAAGGAGCTGCACCAGTGTTGCAAGTGAGTACATGGTTGAAAAGCTTAAGGTCCCAACAGTTAACCATCCACATCCTTACCAGCTACAATGGCTCAACAGGTCAGAAGGTTATAGAGTCACCAAGCAGGTGCGAGTTACTTTTGCTATAGGTAAGTTCGAGGGACAAGTTACTTGTGATGTGCTTCCTATGGAGGCGTGTCATATACTATTCGGACAACCATGGCTCTTTGACATGAAGGCTACACATGATGGGGTTGCCAACACCTACTCAATTTTCCAACAAGGCAAGATCCATACCTTTTTACCTCTCTCGCCATAGGAAGTTCGTGCTGAATCCGTCAGGATAAAGGACAAGATCACCGCGTGGATAATTGAAAAGCGACAAAACAAGGGAAAGGGTAAACAGATTGTAAAGGTTAGTAGTAAGGTGAACTCTGATAAGCCTTCAGAAGAAGAAGTTAGGCGTGGCCTTTTTGCCACAGTGGGGGAAGTCTAACAAGTGTTAAGGGATAATGGGTGTATTCTTATATTAATTGCTAAAGATGATTTCACTAACCTTGATGACGTCCCTAGAGATCTCCCTATAGAAGTCAAGTTTATTTTGTAGGAATATGAAGATGTGTTTCCTAAAGAGCTGCCAGCAGCAGTGCCCCATCTTCGTGGAATTGAGCATTAGATTGACTTCGTGCTTAGCTAATCCCTTCCCAATAGACCGACGTACAAAGGAAACCCTAAGGAAACAAAGGAGCTGCAACGTCAGGTTGAAAAACTACTAGGTAATGTTTAAGGGAATCTTTAAGCCCTTGTGTAATACCTGTAATTCTTGTTCCAGAGAAGGATGGTACTTGAAGGATGTGCATAGATTGTAGAGCTGTTAACAAAATGACCATTAAGTATAGGCATCCTATCCCTAGGCTTGATGACATGCTAGAAGATTTATATGGCTCTACTGTTTACACTAAAATAGATCTGACACAAGGCTATCATCAGATAAGAATGAAAGAAGGAGATGAATGGAAAACTGCTTTTAAAACTAAATTTGGTTTGTATGAGTGGTTAGTTATGCCCTTCGGCCTTACAAATGCACCTAGTATTTTCATGCGATTAATGAATCATGTGCTTAGGAAGTTTATAGGGAAATTTGTTGTGGTTTACTTTGATGATATTCTGCTCTATAGTCAAAGCATGCCTGAACACATAGAGCATATTAAATTGGTATTAATTGAGTTACGTGATAATAAATTATATGCCAATGTTAAAACGTGTACATTCTGTGTGGAGGAAGTTGTCTTTCTTGGGTTTGTTGTTTCAAAGGATGGTGTCAAAGTTGATGACACAAAGGTGAAAGCCATTCGAGAATGGCCTACTCCGACCTCGGCCTCGCAGGTAAGATCTTTCCATGGTTTGGCTAGCTTTTATTGGAGGTTCATGAAGGATTTTTCAACCAAATCCACGCCCCTCAATGAGTTGTGTAAGAAGAATGTTCCATTTTTATGGGGTCAGGCACAAGAAAATGCCTTCACTGTTCTAAATCATGATCTCATTCATGCACCTGTTTTAGCATTATCTGATTTTGATAGAGTTTTTGAAGTAATGTGTGATGCTTCAGGGATTGGTATAGGTGCTGTTTTAATGCAGGAAGGAAAACCTATAGCCTACTTCAGTGAGAAACTAAAGGGAGCTGCCTTAAATTATCCTACCTATTATAAGGAGCTCTATGCCGTGGTAAGGGCATTAGAAACTTGGCAGCACTACCTAATAGCCAAGGAGTTCATTGTCCATTCAGATCATGAGTCCCTTAAACACCTTAAGGGACATGGTAAGTTAAACAGGTGTCATGCTAAATGGGTTGCTTTTATTGAAACTTTTCCTTATATTAGTAAGTATAAAAAGGGAAAAGAAAATATGGTAGCTGATGCTCTATCACGCAGGTATGAATCCCTCGCTATTCTTGATCATGCATCTATAGGGTTTTCAAATCTAAAGGAATTGTATTTTTCTGATCCTGATTTTTCTACACTATATGAAGCATACGAAAAGGGTGCATTTTAGAAGTTCTTTAAGCATAATAGATTTTTGTATAAAGAAAATAAGTTATGCATCCCACGTAGTTCATATAGGGAACTGCTAGTGCGTGAAACACATAATGGGGGGCTAATGGGTCACTTTGGTGTAACTAAAACACTTGACTTGTTGAAGGAACACTTTTACTGGCCTAAAATGTGAAAGGATGTAGAAACTATTTGTACACGTTACATTAACTATTTAAAAGCAAAGTCTACTTCGAAACCTCTTGGTCTTTATACACCTTTGCCTATTCCAACTGTTCCTTGGGTTAACATCTCTATGGACTTTATTCTAGGGTTGCCGAGGACACAGTGAGGTAATGACTCAATCTTTGTCGTGGTGGACAGATTTTCTAAAATGGATCACTTTATTCCTTACAGGAAATCAGATGATGCCAGACACATTGCAGAGCTATTCTTCAGTGGAGTGGTTCGACTACATGAAATACCATGCACCATCGTCTCAGATAGGGATGTTAAATTTTTTAGTTATTTTTGGAAAACATTGTGGTCTAGACTAGGAAATAAATTGCTATTTTCTACGACTAGTCATCCACAAACAGATGGTCAAACAGAAGTGACCAACCGAACAGTAGGGAATTTGTTAAGGGCACTGATTAAAAGTAATCTTGCAGGTTGAGAATACGTCTTGCCGATTGCAGAGTTTGCCTACAATCGATCCAAGCATTCATCAACTGGATTTTTGTCTTTTGAAGCTGCCTACGGCATCAATTCGTTGACGGTCATAGATTTACTATCACTGCCCCTAGAGGAACAAACAAGTCTGGATGGCGAACAGAAAGCAGACATTCCAAAAAGCTTCATCAGAAGTTTCGAGAGAACCTTGAGAAGAAGAACGCCAAGTATGCTTCAGATGCAAATCGAAGGCGCAAGGCTGTGAACTTTGAACTAGGCGACTGGGTTTGGGTTCATATGAGAAAGGAAAGGTTTCCAGCAGCCCGGAGGATAAAACTCCATCCCATAGGCGATGGGCATTTCCAAGTGATTGCAAAGATGGGGGACAACGCCTATAAGCTGGATCTGCCAGGTGAGTATAGCGTTAGTACATCTTTCAATGTTGCTGACTTGTCTCCGTTTGAATATGACCAGAATCTTGATTCAAGGTCGAATCCTTTCTAACCTGGAAGGAGTGATGAGGGCATCCCTAGCCCTACGACAAGTCAAGACGCAGAGGATCACAATTCGAGTAATGAAGACTCGGGAAGTGCAGTAGAGGTTCGTGTGCTCCATAGAGGTCCACCAATGCTCCATGACCCTAGTCCATATCAAAGAGATCCGTTCGTTGACATAGTTGGGCCTATAACCCGAAGGAGTACAAGGAAGCTCAGAGAAGATCTTCAAACCTTATCCGAAGGTGTACTTCAGAAGCCCAACTCGTTCCAGACACCAACGCCCTTGAAGAGAATAGAAGGAATGTTAAAAGCGTCACTTTACTCTCCATTACAGAGGAAAAGGTGCCCACTAATCAATCCAGCTGAAGGAAAGGGCATTTCTTGAAGTTCTTGATTTTCTTGAAAATCTTAAATTTCGCGGTTTACTGAATCTTGAAGAATCTTGAAATTCTTGATTTTTGATGTTCCGAAATGATTTCAAGAGATTCCAGAAGATTCCAGAACCTCCCTACATCATTACCATAATGCGCCACCTCAAATGGGCCAAACTCACCCTCGGAGTCAATTCCACAATTCGGCCTGGCCCAACCCAAAGGAAGCAGCCCACACGCCACCTAGGGTAGGGTTTGAGTAAGGGATAAGGATTTGTGCATGTTTCCTATTCCTACTCCAAGTTTGTTACAAGTTGGTTAAGATTGTTACAAGTTTGTTACAACTTGGATTGACTTGCTAGCAGTTTCAAAAAAGGGTTCTTTTCTTGAACTCCTTTTTGTAGTAGAATTTGGTAATTTCCTTTTCCTTAAGTTTACTTGTAAACCGTCCAGCTCATTCCCCATGGCAGTCAAATTTCCTATTTCAACCAATCCTAGTTCCTCTAGGATTTGGTTCTTGTATGAAACCAATCTCTTGATTGGTTTCCAATTTCACTTCTTTTCCTAGTTACTTTAGGACAGGAATTTTGGCCACCCTCCCCTATAAATAGGGCAGCCGCATTCCCTTTTTTTATTCAGCTGATTAAATTGATAATAGTTAGTTATAAACTTATTTAATAACTCATCTTTATTTTGGGCTTATGTAATTTGCATGCTTGTTAATTACTAATGTACAGAAACTATAGGCTAATAGATATTTGATTTGTCTATTGCTAAGCTTTGTTTCGATTCTATTATTTTTCACTTGGTTCGAATTGCGTGTTTTACTTAGTTAATTTAGTAGTTGGCCGAATCCAAGGTAAGGATTTTAGGAGTTAAGAGCTGCATCTTGCGATCAGACTTTCCTTGGAATTTTCCGCATCGAGTTCTTGGATTCTCGGCGTGGAGTTCAAGGGTTCACATTAAGTTCAAACTCGGTGTTAAATTTGGAAAATTGGAAAAAAAAATTTTACATCATATAAATTAATAACAATAAGAATACTGTGCAGAATATTTAAAAAATCAACTAAGTAAAAAATTTAATATAAAAAAGGTGTAGTTATATACATTTCAACTAGGCAATTAATTTTTACATATACCTTACAAATCTGAAAAAATAATAATTTATTTTCTACTACAATATAAAAGCTATATCTTTTACATATTCATTCAACTCTTTGTCTTTTACTTTACATTCAACTCTTCATTTTGTATATGCATCTTTTACTTCAACGCTTGAAGTTGGAGAAAGACGGTGAAGATAACTAGCCTAGGCAGTTCATCTAAGGAATCACCCTTGCGTCATCTTCCTCTTCGTCATAGAAGCAATTTTCATCGCTTCTACCCCTTTTTTGTATCTTTCTCTTGGTATTCTACCCCCGGCCCACCACTTTCCTCTTTGAAAATATGCTTCTAGTTCTCGCTTCTTAGGAGGTAGGCTCATCCTTTATAAAGGCCATAGCGCACCTTGGACTGACCTTTGTCCTCCTCCATATTCTTTGTCATTCATCAGTCATCCTGCTTAATAGAAACACTTTTCTTGGGGTACTAAAGATCGAGTTGTTTCACTATAGCAATGATAGTAAATATATGTATAGCAAGAAGCTCCAAAGAGCTGTAAACATATAGCAATAAACTCTAAAGAGTTGAAGCGAAGTATAAATCTTAAACTATTTTTGTTCCAAAGTTTTCAACCAACACTAGCCATCATTCAATACAACTGTACTGAAACTGAGGGATGTGGCAGAAGAAAAAAAAACCTACAAAATATGAAAATACGAACTACCAATAAGACATGCTTTCAAACAAAACCCAAAAAAATAATAATAAATAAATAGAAAACTAACATAGTAGAATAAAAATATGATTTAGATCGAATCGGACTGCAGGGAGGCTGATTGGAACTAAAACTTGGGAAAAATGAGATACATTTGAAGCTTTCTAACTTTACCAAAAAAAAGAATAATTTAAACACCCAAAAATTAAATAGGGTTTAGATTGAATCGGCCTCCCTGTAGTATGATTCAATCTAATCACTTAAAAAAAAAACTAATTACAGTTTCAGGGTTTCACCACCCAAAAAAAATAATAGAAAATATTAAACAAATTACAAAAATAAAAATAGTTTTTAGATCCAATCGGACTACAAGGATGCTGATTTGATCTAACCAAGTCAGAAAAAACCAATAACATTTTCATTCTTTCGATAGTCAAAAAACAGAAAATTTTAAAAAGGTTTAGATCGAATCGGACTACAGGGGAGTTGATTCAATCGGATCACAAGGTACAACTTTCAAATCATGGGAAACACAGATCTGAAACATATAAACCTAAAAACCCTAAGCAACAAATCAAAACCAAAAAAAAAAAAAAAAAAAAAATTGTTCTACCTCCAAACTCCATCGATATTGTTCGCTTTCTTCGTATGAACCGAAAAGATTACGTGTCCTTCTACATGGAACCTACAAACTAACATAAAACGACGAGATTATGTTATAAACTATGGAGGACAGAAAAACCAAACAGAAAAATATATATATATATATATATATTTACCTATACTACTTGGTGAATGTGGGTTTCGTCATGCCGGATTGGAGTTGAATGTCAACGAAGATAGTCGATCTTGTCTCAATGGCAGCTTGCATCAGTAAATTTTGGGCTTATTTTCAATGTGCAAGGTGTGATCAATCGTGCAACGCTGAAAATATAGGCTATATTCATGATTGTTCACATTCGTGCACATTTTCGATAATATTGAAAACCACTTGGGTTGATAACCGGTGTTAAATTGAATCATTAACATTGAAATTTTAGTGAACCAGTGTAAAATGTATCATGAGCACCAGTTTCTTTGAGGCCGGTGTTAATGGTCCGAGTTTTTTTAGTTAACACCGTGTTTTGCAAAACCGGTGTTAAAGGTCCATTTTGTAGTAGTGCATTCTCGAGTTCAGGAAACCTG
Organism: Leptodermis oblonga; assembly: GCA_016801395.1. Taxonomy (NCBI): domain Eukaryota; kingdom Viridiplantae; phylum Streptophyta; class Magnoliopsida; order Gentianales; family Rubiaceae; genus Leptodermis; species Leptodermis oblonga. The sequence continues at coordinate 27,759,380 of CM028753.1, forward strand.
GGATAAAAGACCAAACACATAGGTCAACAATATGCCAATTCTCTTTTTAAAAAGACATGACTTATATCGTCTGGACCAGGGGATTTGAAGAAATGCATCAGTTTCAGCACTCTCGTGACTTCAGACTTATTGTAAGGCAACTACAGGTGATTCTGACCCTCATGCGATTCTAATACATGATATGACAATTCCACATAGCAATTAGAGAATAATCATTATAAAATACTTATTTCTATAAACAATAATAAAATATTTGTGAGTTACATTTGCTTATCTAATGCATAGTCTTTGTTTTTAATGATGACATGTACATTGATCATAATAGGGCGAGCGCTATTGGCATACACCAAATTCAGTCAAAAACTAAATACTTAAGAAGTTATGATCCTCTACTTAACAATTTTGAATTAATCTCACTTTCTAAAATAATGTTATTTTATTTTATTTTAAGATTAAAAAACATTATTTCACTAATAAAAATGATATTATTTTAATAAGCACTCCCATCATATCCAAAATAAAAGTCGTTTTAGAGTCAGTAACAATCTTCAAAATAAATTACGTTTTAGAAAAAACATGATTTTTTTTCTCAACTTACTCTTGCCTAAACTTATCCAACTAAGAGTTAGTGATTATCTTAAATACCTAGTAGTATTAATTGGATTACAACTCAAGGCTCCTAGTAGTATTAAATTAAACTAGTTAAAGATTTTTTTATCATTTAAATAGATTCTTAATGGATCCTTAATCTGCCTTTAAAACTCTAAAATGAATTTTATTTTGGACCATAATTAATACATGCAAGAGAACATATCATGAACTGAGATGCTTAGGCAAGGCTTTGACTTTTGTTGTTCAGTATTATCTTTAACTTTTAAAATTATATTTTTAGCAAAACAAAATTATAAAATTTATATTCGATTATAATGTAGCTTTTTTTTTTTATAAAAAAATCACTGATTAACAGGGTTGGGTGACCCATAATTATTAATACCATGACAAACGTTGTTATTGTTGGATATTCTATAAATGCTGATGTCAGAAATAGTTGACCTCGGCCAAGGTCCTTGATTCGAGCCGACATCGGATGCAAGGATGTGACAAGTGTCAGGATTTAAAGGATGCGACACGTGTAAGAATCTAAGGATGCCAGCAATCCATAAGCAATGACTCACTCCCATTTTCCTCACTATATATATTCCGTTCACTTCCACTTAGAGAGGTATTGGATTCTTGTTTACTGATACTTATAATCTACATACTTTGTTCTAACTTAAGCATCGAAGTGAAACAGGGGAGATATTCCCAAAAGTACGAAAGGAAAAAGGTATTCAATGTGAAGAGGAGATCACCATTAAGCAAGGATTCAACAATTGGTGCCCACTGTGGGGCTCGATTGAAGGAAAATCCTTGGAGCAAGAAGGAGAGCAAGTTCCCAGATGAGCTAAAGCCCCATTAATAGAGGAGCAACAAAAGGTATTAGATGATGTGCTTGCAAAGTTGGAATCGTATAGTCAAATTCATCGTGAAAGATGGGAGAAAGTTGCTGCGGAGCGAGCTCGAAAAGGCAAGGCTTCAGAAGATCCTAAAAATAATCATACGCAATCTCCAGTGTGAAAGGAGATTCGATTAGGATCACCCATTAAGATTACTTCTGAACCGGGGTTGGGGGGGGGGGGGGGGGGAGGACATCAACCATCTCCGCACGATCATGTGTCTGGAAGAAGGTCTAGTCGCCAACCTCAATGGCCATATTTGGTAACATCTTTACAATATGAATTGCCTTCAGGGGCCGATTATTGGGATGATGTCCCAGAAACTCCTTTTGTACTTGAGATTGAAGTGGCCATGTTTCCCTCAAATTATCGGGGATGGCAAAATATAGAGCAGTTTGATGGATATAGTGACCCCCGAGCTCATTTATCGCATTGTTGTTCCAGTATGAGAGTGTGGAATTTCTGTGATGCCAACAAATGCATGGCATTCCCTTTAACTTTTACTGGTGCAACCAGATATTGGTACACAACTTTGCCATGTAATTCGGTAAGTTCATGGATCAATTTGCTTGAATGTTTCTTGCTAATTTTACAAGTAGCCAGTTTATAGCAAAGGGACCTTCGCACCTGATGAACTTGTTTCAAGAGAAAGATGAGCCTCTGGCGGATTATGTTACCAGGTTCAATAGGGAGTCAGTAGTTGTGATGAAGAAATCAGACAGCCTGATAATAACCATATTTATCAACAGTTTGAGGGCTGGAGATATGAGTAAGGAAGTGTATGCTACTACTCCATCTTCTTTTACAGAGTTAACGAGATTGGTTAATATGAATATTGGGTCGAAGAGACGCAGCTGATAAAGAAAGAAAGAGAATTTTAACAGATGAGAGTTCAAAATAATAGGTGTTAACGAGAGAATTTTATGAGTTGATGGTGCAAGATGGATGGAAAGGTAATCGAGTCATTGATGAATTTCCTGATAAGAATTATATTCCCCCTCGACCAAATCGAGGTGGAGGTGATGGTTGAAAGCCAAGTTTTGTAGCAGATGCTTCTCATACAAGGAATCAACCTCCAAAACAGCGTTTTATCTTAGCTCAGGAAAGTGATGTATTCATCACAAGTCAGCTGGGCATAATACGGAGGATTGTAGAGGAGTGAATTGTCCATGACCGAATGATGGCCGAGGTGGAGATCGGAGGTAGTTCAACCAATGTGGAACGAATAAAATTTTTTTTTACAAATTGCAATGGAAAGAGGCATGATCGTCGAAATTAGCCTTATCAGCAAAGAAAACTGGCCCCTGCGCCTTTGGCAGCAATGGTAGAGCCTGAAAAGGAAGAGGATGAAAAAGGTATGGTAATTTCAGGAACTATTCATGTGATTATAGGAGGACCTGCTTATGGAGACTCGTTGAATCAAAGACGGAGGTGTATGAGAGATGCACAAGGGCTTTTACGAAAAAGAAAAAGTTTTTTGGCCGCAGTCCCAATCCATTTTGGAGATATGGATTTGTCATTATATTGAGACATAATCGCTAACTACAGGGTGTTGAGAATACTAGTTGATACTGGTAGCTCAGTAAACAATGTCCAAGGAAGTTTTTACAGCGTGTAAGTTAAAGAAGGAATCTCTAGAACGAGTTCAAACTTCCCAAGTTGGTTTTAGCAATAAAACCGTGTATCCTGCTGGCAAGATTAGACTGCCAATGATGCTTCGAGATGGACACGTGGCCCAAACTAAGACATTGGAATTTATGGTGGTAAACGAACCCATGGCGTATAATGTATTCTTGGGGAGACCGAGCTTAAATCAGTTCCAAGTCTTTTGCTCAACTATTCATCAGATGCTGAAGTTACCGATGTTGGGAGGAGTGGCCAAGCTGAGGAGCAATGTAATTCAAGCTCTTGAATGCTATATGGCATCGTTGAGGTACATTGAATCTGCTCCCAATGTTTGTAGTGTTTTAGATTTAGAACCTCCCGTTGGTAGTTCCAAACCTGTGATAGAGGCTGGAGCTCCTGCTAAAGAAGTATTAATCGATGAGAAGAAAACGGTGATGGTAGGGCAGGATTTGCCATCGACTTTAGAAAAATCTTTGATCAAATTGTTGGTAGAATTTATTGATTTTTTGCATGGTCACCTGCTGATATGCTAGGGATTCCTAGAGAGGTGATTGAAAATAGTTGAACGTAAATCCTGATGTCATACCGGTAAGACAGTAGAAGAGAAGCTCTGCTCCTGATAAAGCAGCTGCTATAGATATTGAAGTGGACAAGTGGTTGCAGGCAATTCTGATCAAGGAGGTAGAATACCCAGAATGGTTGTCTAATCCGGTTATGGTAACAAAGCCTGATTCCTCATGGAGAATGTGTGTAGATTTTAAAGATTTGAATAAGGTGTGTCCTAAGGATTTCTTTCTGGTCCCCAGGATAGATATCTTGGTAGACTCTATTACAAGTTTTAGATTCATATGCTTCTTAGATGCTTACAAAGAATATAATTAGATATTCATGAATAAGGAGGATGAAGAGAAAATGTCATTTATAACTAATAAGGGTACTTATTATTATATAACAATGCCTTTTGGTTTCAAGAATGCAGGAGCAACATATAAGAGATTGGTCAACACAATTTTTAAGCCATAGCTCGGCCGAAATATGGAATCATACATTGATGACATGTTGGTGAAAAGTAAAGATGAGAAGAGCTTTTTAGATAATGTCAGAGAAACACAACTGGTCCTGAGGAAATATCCATTGAGGCTGAATCCCAAAAAATGTGTGTTTAGAGCATCCTCAAGAATGTTTCTAGGGTACCTGGTATCTGAGAAAGAATCACGCCTCAGCCGGAACAAGCAAAAGCTGTGATGGAAATGTAGCCGCCGGGGTCAGTAAAAAAGGTACAAAGATTGACAAGTAGATTGACAGCTTTGAACAGGTTTTTATCTAGATTTGCTAAAAGATCTTTGCCTTTCTTTAAAATTCTCAAGAAAGCTGATAAATTTTTGTGGACTGATGAATGTCAAAGAGCATTTGATGAGTTGAAGGAGTATCTGGCAAAACTGCTACGCCTCATTATGCCAATGTAGGAAGAAAGGATATATGTATATTTGGCTTTTACACCAATGGCTGTGAGTGCTGTGGCACTTATGGAAAGAGAAAAATTGCAACAACAGATATGTTTCGTCAGTAGAGTGTTGTAATCTGCTGAACGAAATTACACTTCAATTAAGAAGCTAGCATTGGCCTTGTTTGCTGTTTCAAGGCATCTACTACCCTATCATGAGGCCCATCCGATCACGGTACTTACTGATTCTTCATTGAAACAAATAATGGAGCATCCAGGCGCTTCTGGACGGATGACAAAGTGGGCAGTAGAGCTTAGCGGTTATGGAATTGAATACGAGCCTCGTCGTGCAATCAAAGGCCAAGCTTTAGCGGATTTCTTGGCTGAAGACATCACCAAAGATCCAGTACCTGAAGTAGAGGTTAAAGCCAGTGATCAAACGTGGACTCTGTTTGTGGATGGAGCATCTAGCAAACATGGGTCTGCAGCTGGAATCATGCTTGTAGACCCGACTGGTGAATAGTATACGTATGCTTTGCATTTTGAATTCCTACTTCTAACAATGAAACTAAGTATGAAGATTTGATTTCAGGTTTGGAGCTTGCAGCTGATATGAAAGTTACCGAATTGAAAGTTTGTAGCGACTTCCAACTCATTTTTTACCAGATCAATGGAGAATATGAGGCTCGTGATCCAATGATGAAGAAATATTTATAGAAGGCTAAGAAAGGCATGAAAAAGATTAATAAAGTTCAAATCGCCCAGGTCCCTAAAAGTCAAAATGCGAATGCAGATGCTTTGTCAAAACTTGCGTCGTAGATTTATTCGCATTTGACTAAATCTGTGCTGGTGGAACAAGTGGTTGTTCAAAGTACTGAAAGATAGGAAGTGTTCCCAGCTGGGTTATCAAGAGGAGATTGGAGGAGCCCAATTATAGACTTTTTGGAAAGTGGAGTTTTACCACTAAACCGAGCTGAAGCATTGAAAGTTAAGAATCAGGTGTTGAGATACGAGATGGTATCTGGAGTGTTGTACCGCAAATCATATTTGGTTCCACTTCTCAAATGTGTGGGCCCAGACGAGGCCAAAACTTTTTTGGCAGAAATCCATCAAGGACGTTGCGATAGCCACGTCAGGTATCGTAATTTAGCGAAGAAGGCAATGATTGCTGATTTTTACTGGCCAATGATGCTTAAAGATTCTGAAAACTTGACAAAGTCTTGCAAAAAAGGCCAAGTTCATTCTTCCTATGGTAAGACTTCCTTCAACTGAAATGACGAAAATTATAAGTCCATGGCCATGTAACTTAGGGGAGAGATTTGATGAGTCCGTTTCCCAGGGCGGACGGAGGATAAAAGTTTCTGGTGGTGGCTATTGATTATTTTACGAAATGGATTGAAGCAAAATCGCTAATTGAAACTGCAGGAGTAGCTATAGCAAAATTTGTGTGGAAACAAATTATATACCGATTTGGAACTCCACACTCTATTATCTCAGATAATTGAGCTCAATTCAACAGTCCTGAATTTTTGAAGACATGCGCAGATAATGGCATTCAAGCTAGGAAAACTTCAATAGGAAATCCAAAAGCCAGGGGACAAGTAGAAGCAGTTAATAAAATAATTTTGCATGGTTCGAAAAAAAGGATCGGAGCTCGTTGCTCTTTGTGGGTAGATGAATTACCTTGAATGATTTGGTCTTATCGAACAACCCTAACCACTGCTATTGGCCGAACTCCATATAGTCTGGTTTATGGAGTGGAGGTTGTCATTCCTCCAAAGGTTGCCTTTCTTTCAGCTCGTGTTGCATATTTTGATAAGGAGGAAAATGAAGTTTGTATGAGAGTTGCATTGGATGAAGTTGATGAAGCAAGAGCTATTGTGGCTGTTAAACAAGCAGAGCAGAAAAACGCTGTCTGGAGATATTACAATGCCAAAGTTCATCGTCGATCGTTTGTTCCCAAAGATCTTGTTTTAAGAAGAAATTACGTCAGCCGAGCTATGCAGGCAGAAATCTTAGCCCAAATTAGGAAGGACATTATTATGTGATCGAAGCTCGACCCACTAGAAGTTATAGGTTGGTATACATGGATGGAGGCATGTTGGGAAATAGTTGGAATGCTATAAATTTAAAGAAGTTTTATCAGTAAAAGTACCTGTTGTACCTGATTCCCAGTGTCTTCATTTTTGGAATGATCAATGATCAAATGAAAAGTTTGCATTCTTTTTTTCTTAATTATTTCTAACTTATTTATTTGATCAGCCGACGACGTCGTTAAAATTTTAAACCACTTAGTCTGTTTTTTAAGAACAGAACTTCTACGGTCGGTGACGTCGATATCGTCGTTAAAATATCAAACCCCTTAGTCTGTTTTTCAAGAACAGAATTTCTAAAGTTGGTGACGTCGACATCGTCGTTAAAATTTCAAACAACTTAGTCTGTTTTTTAAGAACAGAACTTCTAAGGTCGGTGATGTTGATGTCGTCGTTAAAATTTCAAACCCCTTAGTCTGTTTTTTAAGAACAGAACTTCTAAGGCCAATGGCGTCGACATCGTCGTTAAAATATCAAACCCCCCTTAGTCTGTTTTTTCAATAACTGAATTTCTAAGGTCGGTGACATCGACATCATAGTTAAATTTCAAACCCCTTAGTATGTGTATATATATATATATATATTTTTTTAAAAAAAAAAAAACAGAATTTCTAAGGTCAGTGACGTCGACATCGTTGTTAAAATTTCAAACCCCTTAGTATCTTAGCATAACAGAATTGACGTCGACATTGTCGTTAAAAGATAAGGTAGTAAACAAAAGCAATGTCGCAAAAGATATGTTCTATTGAAGTCCTAAGTAATATTACAGAGCGCTGGGAGTTTGTTCACTTTCATTTAAGGGAATGGAGGCTTCGACCAAAGTTGTAGTATTTGCCTCACCGGTTGCAGATGTTCCTTGTTCAGCGTCATGGACGTCAGGAGTAGTGGTTTGAATTACCGCTTCAGGAATTGTTGTCAACAACGGAATTAGCTCTTCAGGAACCTCAGGGTTGAGCTCGGATACTTTAGTAGGGTCTGGTATAACCAGCTCATTTAGCATTCCTCTGCGAAGGGGAAAAGATCTGGACCTTCAATAGGAGGATCCTGTGAGGGGGCTCATCCTCGGCACAGATCAGAGCTCTAGAGATCTGGAGTTTTGCTGATCTGGATTTAGCTTTGAAGATCTCCCACAGTTGTTCCGAGGTATGATCACAATTTAGCAGAGGTTGTCGAGATACAGGTATTGTATCTAGCCCAAGTTTGTTGCCAGTTTTCCTTTGTCTGCGATTCTATCGTTATAGCTAGCTTTGACCGTAATCCTTAGTAAACTACTGAAATGCTTACCAAGGCTTGAAGACTTATGATAAAAGTCTCGAGCCTCGCGACGATGGTGCTGCACAAGTCATGGAAGCCAATTGCCGTTTAGTACGACCTCAGCACCTTTGCGAAAGTACAATGGTGCAGCTTTAGCTAAACATGAAGCCCAGCCACGTCAGAAAACTTCTGGAATCCGACCACGAAGTTCCTGCATCTCACATCGACTCTGTACATTCTCCTGTTCAGCTCAGCTTGTTACTTCAGACTTCAACGCAAACATCTCTTTCTCGTGGCTCGCATGAACAATTTGTAATTTTCCAGCTCAATCCACAGTTTTTCGCGGGATGACACGACTCCATCCCTGCTCTTTTTGACCTTTTTAATCTCTTCATTTAGAGAACGAATCACAACTTCAAGTTTCTCTTGTCGAAGCATGTTGGCGTCAGCTTTGTGTTGAATTTGGTCAAGCTTAGACCTCATGATCCCCAACAAAAGTTGGATTTCCTCAAGTTCTTCGCGGAGCTTGCGTAGCTCATCAGATTTGCCGAGCTGGAAGGAAGGGCTTGAAGTCGCCGAATCTCGGCTTCAATTTCTTAGGCATATTCTTCCAAGGAGATAATACACCTCAAAGAAGCCGACATAAGGTCACCTTCTGGTATATCAAGATATGAATTTAAATATAAAGTTTACCATGTTATCTCAAAACGAAAGGGATGAACCTGTTCCAAAAATCTGGCAGCCATATTCAGATGGTTGTTTATGGCTTGACCCAGTTTGGTCTCTGTGTAATTATCCCTGGGGACGACTTCACCATCAATGATATGTCTACTTTGAAGAGTAACTAAGGCCACACCTAGAAATAGGCATGATGATTCTCCCCAGAAGGTGAAGGGACGGGCCGCGGTGGAAGGCCTTACCTTAGCCAACTGTGGACTGGGGACGAGCTTGGCCCTCTGCCAATACGACACAAGGATTCATCACGCCTTAATAATTCCTCAGGGGTCGTGTCATGACGATTTCCAGCACCATCACCGGAATGTCATAATGGGCGTCGTGGGGAACCTTGACCCCCTGGTTCTTTTGCAGGACGATCATCTACTCCAGTAGTTGATTAACGAGATCGTTTGCGAGAGTCTTGAGGAGATTGGGATCCTAAAGGCAACAACAAAAAGATTCAGCTTCAATCAAGTTGGTAAAAAAGATAAGGAAGTTTCAAATAGTAACACATACCTGTGGAGGATCGATCTCAAGGATTAGAACCTAAACCTCCGATAACTATACCGGTCATCGCTCCTGACCTCGGTGGAGGCTGAGGTAAGTCCTTGGTTTTCAAAATAGGACCAGCTAGTCCTTTGCCCTTATCTGCAAGGCGGGATGAAGAATACCTCCTCACCGTTGCTATTGTAGCCGGATTAAAATCAGCAGAAGGGAGAGGAGGAGGTGGAAGAGAGTAAAGAGGGGCTTGGGGAGATGTTCTAGGAGCGCCTTCTATTTCAAAATTCACTATCGCAGAAGCCAGGTTTGGCTGTTGATTGGCCAAATTTGTTAAAGGTTCAGCTGCTGTTATAGGGCTGGGACTAGCACTAACTATTAATAGTGCTATCTACTGGATTTGGCATCGAAACCTATTGGAGAGGTTCTATTTCAAGAACTGGCTCTGGATGGGAGGAATTAGTTTCCTCTCTAACAGGAACAATAATGGGGATTTTGACCCCTTGACGGAAGAAGTCAAGATCTTCTTGGTCTTCATCGAAATTCAGGTGAGGTCAAAGAGGATGGCTAGGAGATTGTTACTCCCCTTGAGGAGGGGATACAGGGATTGGTTGTTCCGACGTGAAACCTAAAGGTCCTGAACCAGCATTAGGGACCTCAGAGCCTATGGGGGTAGACTCTTGTTGAATGGTAGGGATTTCAGAAACAGTCATAACTGATTCTGGTTGAGTAACAGGGACCTCGGAACCTGTAGGAACAAACCCCTATTGAGTGGACTGGGAAACTTCTTCCCCACTAAGGTGAGTCCACGGAGCTCTCTGTGCTTGTGAACCAGATCTCGAAGCTCTCTGTGCTTGTGAACTGGATGACGTCGATTGAGGAATTTCCTCCTCAACTGTAGCAGACGAGCTCGAAGCAATGTTCCTTATAGTAAAATTGTTATAAGTTGGAGGGGTCAAGAAGTTAAAACAGAATATAAAACACATAGTAATTTCTTATACCTGACGACTGAGGAGGAGGTAGAGCTGGTAAAAGGCCTGCTTCCCGAAGCTATGCATGCGTGGTATGCTGGTCCCTACTATCTTGAGGCATTTAGTTTCAATCCGGCCAAAGATCTCAAGAAGCTCGGGATCCTCAGGGCGATTACCTGATTTCTTCTTGGGAGATCGGGGAACACGATTGACAGGAAGGTTGGCAGCCTTCAATCCAACAAAAATGAACTTATCCTTCCATCGGTGGATGGAGGATTTAGTTTCAGTAATTAAAAGGGGGGCATTGGTTCGCCGAGTAAGATAATACCAATGCGCATTCTTGCCAGCTTTCTTGAACATAAACATAAATCGTAGTAGCCATTTAGTGGGGGCTACATTAACTTTGGCGTAGAGCTGATAGAACCCAATCAGCATACGCACAGCATTAGGTGTTAGTTCACACATATGAACCCATAATGGTTCAGCCAATCCGTAATACCCTGTGGAACAAAAAAGTGAAGTCCTACTTCCAACCGATGCCTATAAATGGCAACCTAACCTTTAGCGGTGCGGTCGGCTGTCCAACTATTCTCTCCTTCCAGAACAGCAACTAGAGGTATTGATGCCAGAATTTCAAACTCCTGACGAATCCCAGGCAGATCTATACCTAGAAGGGTACTTGTAGCATTTAACATCGGCTGGGGATCCAGTTCATTTGGATCTGATGTAGTTGTCACCAGAACCCTAGAGCCGCTGCCGCCGGTAACAGAATACATGGCGGTGTTTTCAGTTGCTCTTATAGGGGTTTCTGTAACAGTCTCCAATGAGGAGCTCGACTCTTCCTCTTCTTCATTATGACTTTCTGTGGAACGATATTGAGAATCGGTTGAGTGAGACATGGTTTTTTGAAAATCAGAAAAGGGAAAGTAAGTTGGAAGAGATGAAAATCGTAGGAGAAAATATGGCATAGATTGAAGTAAAAATAGGAATCACAAGGAAGAGGTAAAATTGAGTATAAATAGGAAAGGAAGTGTAATTGTAAGAGACTTACGTGGGAAGATGGAAAGAATTACATGTCAGAGTGGAGTTATGGCTAAGAAGTAGGATTACCCTTTTTAGTGAAGTAAATGATGAACGTGGGTCATGATGCAAGTCACTGTCATTAGGGTACGGGAAGTTGAACCAGACAAATCGTACAGATTCCACACGGGGGTGTGGGAGTTACGCACTAGAAATAAAGCAATGTACCTTACTTACAAAAAGGTTCATCACTTTGAGGGCTATTGTTGGATATTCTATAAATGCCGAGGTCAGAAATAGTTGACCTCGGCCAAGGTCCTTGATTCGAGCCGACGTCGGACGCAAGGATGTGACAAGTGTCAGGATTTAAAGGATGCGAAACGTATAAGAATCTAAGGATGCCTGCAATCCACAAGCAATGACTCACCCTCGTTTTCCTCAGTATATATAGTCCATTCACTACCACTTAGAAAGGTATTGGATTCTTGTTTACTGATACTTATAATCTATATACTCTGTTCTAACTTAAGCATCGGAGTGAAACAAGGGAGATATTCCCAAAAGCAGGAAAGGAAGAAGGTAGTCGACGTGAAGAGGAGATCGGCATTAAGCAAGGATTCAACAGTTATTACAAATGTGGATATTAAAAAAACTTAACAATGAATTAGATGTACACGCCTTAGGTATGAAAATTTTCTAATATGTATATCTGAATACTTTTCCATTCTATCTTTTTATTCATTTTACGTAATTAGGCTATTGGTTCAAGGATTTCATATGATTATTTTTAAACTTTAAAACTCACTTATTACCTTTTATACTATTATCAATATTATAATTAAGTAATTAATATTAGATATTTATTATATTATGGTCACGGTTTTTTTATTAAGAATTTACACAATAGAACTAATCATTTATTCCTCATAACCCAATATCTTGATTGGTTTAATTTGCAATTTGATCCATGTTAGAATAGCTCAATTTTTTTCTCTGTTCCATTAGAAAAGTCTAATTTTTATTTTTTTTACTTTTATACCTTTACTAATATAATTATATTTCATTCACAAATAACCCATCTTTGAAAAGTAAGAACAGTGAAAAAAATATTAACAATTTATTTAGTTTAGGTTTTGTACTTGCAAAATATAAAAAATTATACTCCGTCTGTTCTACTCAAAGAGTTCACTTTAAATTTGTTTACATTATATACCCTTACTAATATAATAGTGTATAGTTCACAATTAATCTTGACTTATAAAATAAGGATATAAGTGAAAAATATGGTGTCAAATTACTTATTTAATCGTACCTCACAACACATAATAAGTTGTACATTTTTCAAAGTGGACAGAGGGAGTATATTTTTTAAACTTGACTTTTCTAACAGATCGAATGGAATGACAATTTTTTTAAAGTAAATATTTTTTATTGATGAAAAAGTATTTAATTAATTATATCGTTTTCATAAATCAAGAAAATAATGTAGATATAACAATATAAATTTATGATGGATGACATTGTGACATTACGTTTATTGCATAAGTGGGGCATCATCCATTATACATGAAAGCATCCTGGTAGAACAATCCCCACTGTGTCCTGGTGAGTTGGCATCGTTCTCTCGTGTAGTTTAAATTCGTATGCTTCAAAGCTACTCTTCTGAAATTTAAACGTTTCAATTAGATGGCTTGGTAATTTTCTTTTGCATATTGAGTTATTATTTTTTGTTGCTAGCGTTGTAGCTCAAGCACGTGTTATAGGAGTGATATTGGTAGATAGAACTATTCGATCTGTTGTGCTCTTTTGATTTTTTGCTTAGTTAAGGACACGTTTCAAGAAATTATTATAGTATGTTCTGCCAAAAAAAAAAAAGTGTGGAGGAAGACGATGAACAGTACCAAAAAAAAAAAGAAAAGAAAAGGGAAATGACAAAAATACCCTTAAAAATTGGCATATGACAAGAATGTGACGGTCATTCCGTCAAAACTAACGATAAGTGACATTTTCGGCACGTTTTTGAAAGTATGATGACATTTGTGGGGGGAAAAAAAAGTTCAGTGACCAAACGAAAAAATTTGGAAAAGTAAAGTGACATTTTTGGCAGTTCACTCTATTTTTTAATTTGGACAACCATCCCAAATGACCTACAAAATCTGCTATTGCAAGTAAAACGACTAGAAATGCCAAGTGTGTAAAAAAAGGGGTAAAAGTGCTAAAGCTCAAACGAAAGGGACTAAACTGCTACGAGGCCAACAGGGACCAAAACTACCATTTTTCCTTTTTATTCTCATTTTCTAACTTTATTTTCATTTCTAGTTTTCATTTTTAAATACAATTTGTTTACATTTAAAAATAAACCAAAACAAAAATAACGTTAACAAAAATGCAAAAAATTTGATACGATGACACGTCACATGAATAAACGGTGAGCATATCGAGTTTAATTTCTAATGTATTACATATTGAGTTTAACCTCTAGTATATCGAATTTAGCTTCTGATGTATCTCAGTTTTGAATTTAGTTGATAAAATATCGCGTTTAGTCACTGATGTATGACATATTAAATTTAGTTTTTGGTGTATCGAGTTTAGTCTCTGATGTATTGCGATTATATTAAAACTCATATTGAAAAAATAAACTAATAAAATATTACGTGTCTAACCATTAGACCGTATGACGTTGGACTCCCTCGAACAAAAGCATGGTTGTTTGGGCCGGACCGGTCAGGCCACGAACTGGCAAGGCTGCCAGTTCAAAAATTGTAGAAAATCGGGAGTATAATAAATCCGTCAAAACCGATCAAAAATCGGGTCGAACAGGGTTTTTAATTTTTATTTTTTTTCAAATTAGTCAATTTTTAAAAATTTTGTTATCAATGGGAGTGATCATTCGTCACTCGTATAGAAAATAATAGTACTTACCATTATACCATTGTTTATTCTTGTGTAAATTATTGCTTAACTCATTTTTATATGAATTATGGACTTTCTAACAACCTATTAATTGGACCATCCAAATTAATGTTAATTTTATTGTCATTCCTTACTATTTATAAAATTAATGCTATCATAATTTTTATTAATTGTTTTCTTTTCAATTAAAATTTTTTAATTTTTTCATGTATTAACTTAAAATACGTTTCTTTTTTTACATCAAATTTTATCTTTTTTTTTGTCTAATAAAAATATAGTAATATAATTATATATATATATATGTTCTAATAGAAAATAAGCAATATTTTATATTTGATCTACTTATTGGGTTTTATAATAATGAATTTTAATGTTTAAGTTAGTTGTAAAATTTGAAAAAATATATAATTGTTGTGAAAAAATATATTTTAAATGTTAAAAATGATAAATTAAAGCATGTTAATCATTAATATACTATATCTATATTATATATATATATATATGACGTCATCCGGTTTGACCCTCAGGTCGAACCAGTCGAACCCCCAGTTCGAGCGAACCCTTGGCCTCGCCGGTTCAACGTCCGGTCCAAGCCAGACAACCATGAACAAAAGTGATGCATACACAACTTCTTAATTTATTAGACACATAATTGTCAACGAAAATATTGTTTTAAATATACAACTCTGAGTTGAGTGTAGTTGGGTCGAAGGTCTCTCTCTTTGTGGGCGTGAACGGAGAGACAGCTAAAGAGACCATATTAAGCGATGGATTGCATGGGACAAGACATAATTTGTGGTTTGAAATGGCTATTATACTTCGTGAGTTCTTTAACTTAAGTTTCAAACTAAGTTTGAAACTTAGTTTTGGAAAAATAGTTTTATAATCAGTTTTCATCATTTCCAATACAATTTTTTACTATTCACCTACACCTTTTTATATTTTCAATACACTTTTACATTATAAAATTATTTTTCCAAAACTAAGTTTCAAACTTGGTTTGAAACCTAAGTTAAAGAACATGCCCTAAAGACTTCATGTACACACACTCTAATCAATTGGTCATAGAGTTTTATTTCCTTTCACTTTGCACAAAAGTTTTCTTTCTTTGATCGATCCACTTCTCTTATATACAGGTACACAGTTTATATTTAAATTTTTTTTTTGAAATGGCATTTTTACTCCTTTATGTTTGACCTTGTGATTGTTTTGGTCTTTTTTATTTGGATTGTGACACTTTCAATCTCTTATGCTTGCTTGTTTGGCACAAACGGTCCTTTTATCTGCTATTAGAGGTTTAGCAGATAATGTTGAACCTTTTGAAATATTAAAAAGAAAAATAGAGTCATATTATAATAATTAAAATCATTAATAAATTTAGTATTTCAATTATGCAGCATTCATTTTGCTTTCTTTTTAAGTTTAGAAATTTTAGTTTTCTTCTTTCCCTTTATTATTAGTAATATTAACTTTTTATCACCAATTTTCATCCATTCCATTATTTTATACTTTTATTCAATCTTTCATTTCTCTTTTATTTTTAGTAGTTATTTTATTTTCATCCATTCCATTATTTTGTACAAGTAATGCAAGGCTAAGAAAACCACAAGCGATGAATTTAAATTATTCAATGTAGATTTGGATGAATACGACCACTTTCTGATGAGGGCATCGTAAGCTCCCTTACACATCAGGAACCCAAAGGGCACAGATTTCAAAGTTCGCGGCCCAATTCAGCTGTGATCACAGCACAGAACTCAAAGGAGAACATGCGGGACTGAGCCCAGCTTAGAGGTGGACTGTTTCGTAGAGTCTGTTAGACTCTACAAAACCTCTCATCCATAACTCATGCTCCATCTTATTTTGGGTCAATCCATACAGCATCCAAACTTCTCAAGTTGGCCCAGCAAATATCAGAAGCAGACTGCGAAGAAGCCTGCAGCGCAAGCCTATAATCGCAAGCCCACGCCGCGGCCTGTCGCAACCCGCCTCTTCACGGATCGCGCGCGCAAGCTTCAGGGTTCTTGCTAATTTCGCAAGTTACCTTATTCTAGAATCCAAGAAGGATTTGGAAAGTGCATGTTTTCCTTTTCCTTTTCCAATAATAATTATAATTAAGTTAAGTTACCTTAATTGGTTACAACTTGACTTAATTATTAGTTTCCTTTTCAAAGTAGATTTTCTTTCCAACTTGAATTTGGATTTTCTCTTCAAGATACCAAATTCAAGTTTTCCTTTTCCTATTTTATTTCCTTGTGAATTTCAGGTTTCCTCTTTAAAGGAGACAACCAAATTCGCACATGCCATATTCGAGTTCCTTTCAAATTTGGTTTGTAATCCGATTCAACTCTCGTTGGTTTCCATTGTTATTTTTTATTCCTTTTCTAGTTTATTTCCTTGTAATTTTTGACTACTCCTATCCCTATAAATAAGAGGTAGCTGAAAACATAACACTTCAAAATTCGTAGTATAATTGTGAGGTTTATCCTTTACTTTGGGTTCTCAACTTTATTATTTTGAGCTTGTGTGTTTATTATGTACTGATAACTCAGCAAAGCTCCAAAACTTAGGGTATCTAGGTCACTTGCTCCATCTAGATTCTTACTTGGTTCACCTCTTCATTCTTTTATCTAGTTAGGATTGAAAAAGAGCTAGTCTCACCTAATCTAAATAGGGAGTGTCGAGTTTATATCAGAGAGTAAGTCTATGACCTTTCAAGTTCGATCCTTCCTTGGCAGTCGACTTCCGCAACGTGGGGCGTTTCACAACAACTCACATCACTTTCTCTCTCTGAGATAGTTTTGAGGGGTATTAGTGTATATATAAATAATAATTTTTAATTAATAATCTACTACCCTTTTTAGGAATAATATAAAAATTTAACCCTAAACTATTTTAAAACATCCACTTCCTTGTATATAAATTTTCCTTATGTATATTTATGTTTCATAACTTTAATATTGTACCCTAACTAATACTTTCATTTTGTATTCTTTTATTAGCTAACTCATTCGTATTTAAATATATTTTGCAAAATTTGAGGTAACTATTTTCATATATCTTAATTTGTATGGTACGTATGCATATAATGAGTTGTTCTTATTGATTTATAGAAAATTTAGCTAAATAATTTTGTAAACTAGATACCAACACACTCACATGTACACAGACATGCACGCATGACGCATGAAGCTTGAGAATATATATTGTTATACATAAGAATTTGAAAGAGTTTATACCTAACACTAACATACTACTAGAGTTTTAAATATCTCTTAAAAGCATGCAGAAAATAGGTAGTTATTTATGTATTATTCCGAGGGAATGAACTAATAAGTGAGGGAACACAATAAATCGTAGATCTAGATAATATTGAAAAACTAATTAGTTTTCAGTATTAATATTTCTAAAAAATTATTCCACAAAAGGGCAAAGTATGTGATCAAAATGAAACTATTAGTCGAGAAACATAAGGATATAGCACATAATAATCTCTACACATGTAAAGACTGTACTAGAAAATATACCTCTGGACAAGCTTATGAAGGTCACAAAAAAGTACATTCAACGAACACGAAACAACATAAAAAGCCTGCAAAGGAGATCGATGCAGTCCAAATTTGTGATGATTCAAGGCCAAGGTATACCATGTGTTATTTATGTTCAAAAAATTCTTGTGCTGAGATTGTTAACATATGGAGACTAATAACTGTCATGGATGTAAGAATAATGCTGACACTGTGCAACCTCTAGTGAGTACAAGAAATGATTCTTCGAAGTACTCTTCATCATGTACTTGACAAAAATATTTCTCTTGAAGCCAAAAAAATGAAGAAAATTTATAAAAATTGGTAAAAATATATCTTTATTGATGTAGCGAAAGCCTTGCCATCCTAATAGGATGTGACAAGAAAGAGGGGGGAAAATGTCAAAGATCTTAGTTTTTGTGTTTCTAGGCCCAATATTGACATGCATATAGAAAGTAATGATCTCATACCGTCATCCTAGAGAAAAATACAAGCAAAACTTTGTCTTAATAAGAGAAATCTATTACCTCCATTGCCTCCTAAAAAAAATGCATAATCAGTGCTATGTAGAAAATAGTAAGATGGAAATGACTCGTGGTGTGGATGAAGTAATGATGGTTTAGATTCCAAAAAGAATTTTATCTTTCGATCGCAATGGACTTTCTCCACACAAGACGACCTGCTCTAGGTGAAGGCAACAACCCAACCAGCTTAATGATGGAAGCTTCCAAAGGAAAATGATGGATTGCGGGGGGAAAAAGTATTCCTCGTTCTTTATACACTAGCACTAGTACAGAAATACTTAAAGGAAGCGCCCCTTTGAAGGCGGATCTCCAAAGGGGCCTGCACAGCCTTTGGACATGCACCCGCCTCCAATAGTTAAACATTGGAGGCGGGTGCCGCCTCCAAAGAGCTTTGGACATGCACCCGCCTCCAATAGCTAACTAATTGGAGGCGGGTCATGTTGAACCCGCCTCCAATTAGAACTTTGGAGGCGGGTGCAACATGACCCGCCTCCAATTACTAACTAATTGGATGCGGGTCATGTTGCACCTGCCTCCAAAGTTCTAATTGGAGGCGGGTTGAACATGACCCGCCTCCAATTAGTTAGCTATTGGAGGCGGGTGTTACTCCAAATCTCCTTCAAGGCGAAAAAAGGCTTTGCACCCGCCTCCAATATCGTGTTTATTGGAGGCAGCTGGATTTTTTCAAATTTTAATGAATATTATTTCAAAAATTTTCTTTCTTTTGGACTGTTGAAATTTGAAAATAAATTTAAAAATAATTCACTAGGATAATTTTGAGTGTTGAAAATAATTTTTAAAAGAAGCACTAAATTATAGATAATAAAAACTACAAGTTTTAGAAAAATATATATATAAATATATAATTTTGATTTTAATTTTATATACATGAGCATATGTAGCCTAGTGGTAAATTTAATGTACAACAGTCAAGTGATTCTGTCGGCACTAGTTCGATTCCTACCGAAACCATAAATTAAAGAATGGAAAATTAAATTTTTTATTAGAAGAATATTAGAGGCGAGTGTAACGGACACCGGCCTCCAATAACAATTTATTGGAAGGGTTATTGGAGATGCACCTGCCTCCAATAACCCCTCACAAGGGAGGCAGGTGCGGGCCCCTCCAATTGGAGGCGCCAGCACTGGAAGGGGGTGCACACACTGTGCACCCGCCTCCCAATGCTCTTAGGACCCGCCTTCCTTTACCTTGTTTGGTGTAGTGTAGCGGCAACAATAATAACAGTAACTCATATCCAAACCGTGTTTAGAGGCCAAAGTCGAAATAATGCAACGCTACGAAAGCCTCAAGCGGCGAATCCAAAACATTCATTGTGGATTTTGATGAATACGACTGCTCTATCTCTCTCCGAGATAGTTTTGAGAGCTATTACTAATATACTAATAATTACATTTTTTTTATATTTCCAATTTATAATCTACTATCATTATTAATAATCATATACTAATTACACCCTGCTAAAATATTTTAAAACACCAACTTTCTTTTATAACAATTTTCCATATATATTATGTTTCAGAACTTCAATATGGTATCAAAACTAATCATTTTTTTAAATATTTTTAACTTACCAATTTGTCTTTAAATATATTTTGACACATTTGACGTAATCATTTTCATATCTTAATTTATACTTTGATACATATTCATATAATGTGCTGCTCTTATTGGTTTACGAAAAATTTAGCAAAGTAATTTTGTAAATAAAACACAAACACACTAACATGTATGCATAGATGCGCACATGACGAATAAAATTGAACAAAAATATTAATATAGATGAGAATTTGAAAGCGTTTATGCCTAACACTAACATACAGCTTTTTAATATCTTCTAAAAGCATGCAAAAACCAACTAATTGTTTATGTATTGTTTTGAGGGAATAAACTAATCTGTAAGGAAAAATAATTAGCTAGAGAATAAGACAAGATGAAAAAACTAATTAGTTTCTAATATAAATAATTTTAAAGCATTGTTCTAGAAAATGGCAAACTATGTGATCAGCACGAAACTATTAGCCAAGAAACATCAAGTTATAGCACATAATAATCTCCACATACGTAAGTAAAGACTGCAATACAAAATTTACTTCTGGACAAGCTTAAGGAGGTAAAAAAATATATATATACATTCAAAAAACAAGAAACAATAGAAGAAACCCGCAAAGGAGATCGATGTAGTTCAAATTCGTAATGATTCAAAGCCAAGATATACCAAGTGTATTTGTGTTCAAATGCTTTCCGTACTGAAGAGTGTTAGCATATGAAAACTCACAGCTGGCGTAAGTGCAAGAATAATGCTAATATTGTGCAACCTCTAGTGATACAATAAATTATTCTTCTAAGTACTATTCATTATGTACTTTACAATCAAATATTTTCCTTGAAAACGAAGTGCATGATCAAGAAAATTTAGAAATTGGTGAAAAATATATGTTTATCTATCTAGCAAAAGTTTTGCCATCCTGATGTAGTATGGCAAGAAAGAGGGGGGAAATTATCAAAATCTTACTTCTTGTGTTCCTAAGCCTAATATTTACATGCATATGGAAGCTAACGATCTCATGTTGTTTTTCTCAATAAAAATACAAGAGGGTCTTTGTCTTCAGACGAAAAAAAAATCTAGAACCTCCATTGCCTTTTAAAGAAATGCAGGATCAGTGCTATGTAGAAAATAGTAAGATGGAAATGACCCGTGGTGTGGATTAAGTTAAGGTGGTTGAGATTCTATAAAATATTTTCCCATTTGATCGCAATGAATTTTCTCTACCAGAGGTGACTTGCTTAGGGGCGGCGAACAAGATGACCTGCTTTAGTAAGGAAGCTTCCAAAGGAAAATGATTGATCGCAAGGTGAAGAAGTATTCCTGATTCTCCATACACTAGCAGCGACAATAATAACGACACTCACATCCAGACATTGTTTAGAGGCCGAAATCCAAGTATTGCAACACTAGGAAAACCTGAAATGGCAAATCAAAAGCATTCATTGTGGATTTGGAAAAATAAGACCGCTTTCTCTCTGTGGTAGTTTTGAGGGGTATTACTATATATACAAATAATTACTTTTTGAAATAATTTTTTATTAATTATCTCCTACTCTTATTAATAATCACATAAAAATTACACTTAGGAATTTTAAAACATCCACTTCCCTTTATAAAAATTTTCCATACATATATTATGTTTCATAATTTTAATATTGTACCAAAACTTATACTTTCTTTGCATTTTTTTACTGACTCATTTGTAATTAAATAGATTTTGACCCATTTAACGTAACTATTTTCATTTCTTAATATGTACTCTATAGTGTATATGCATAATGTTGTGCTCTTATTGGCTTACAGAAAATTTAGATAAATAATTTTGTAAACAAACACAAACACACTCACATGTATACATACATGCACACTTGATGCACAAAACTTGAGCAAAAATATTAATATACATAAGAATTTGAAAGAGTTTTTTATGCATAACACTAACATACAGCTAGAGTTTTCAATATCTTCTAAAAGCATGTAGAAAACCGCTACATTTGAGGAAACAAACTAATTAGTAAGGAAAAAATAATAAGCCTAAGAATTATTGGAAACTAATTAGTTTTTTAATGCTAATAATTCAAAAGCCTTATTCCACAAAATGACAATGTATGTGATCAAAATGAAACTATTAGCCAAGAAATATGAAGATATGGAACATAATAATCTCCACATACGTAAAGGCTGCAATAAAAAATTTACCTCTGGACAAGTGATAGGACCGTCGTTAGCCCTTTCAAATACAGTAAAAGTACTGTATAAACCTGCAAACAATAGCTATAAGTAGCACAATGATGACAAGGTCGATCCCACAGGGAACGGACTGCTTAAAATCACAAAAACCTATTTGTTCCAAACAGTTTTGGTTTGCAACCACCTTTGTTGCTCAAAGAGACTTTGTAAAAGATTAGTGAAAACTAAATAACAAACTTAAATTAAAAGAGAGTTTAATCAATGTAATAAAGTATTCCAGCAATATGTAAATCACAATAATCACGTGCATTTTATTCATCAACTCAATAATATATTAAAATACATGTCATCAACCAGTTATAGATTATCGTGAATCCGCACAGACATAACCCAATCTCCCCTTACTTTATCGACAATTACCGTGAATCCACACAGACATAATTGTTACTCTAATTAGCAAGGAACAGGCCGTAAGGCATCGACACCCATTAACCAAGTTAACAGCCTTAAGATCTAGGGAAACCCGATTTTAGTTATTCTTATTGAATTAACATCTAAGAATTACTAACCCCTTATTCTCTATTACCTGAAGGTAATTTTACCACTAATTAATCTTGCCCAATAAATATTATGTTATTTAACTGGGAATTAATTGGCTCTACCTAATTCAACTAAGGTGATCAAGCTTAATTATATCAGTAATCAACGTTCTGAGCAGAGAATAAGAAGGAACACATGCAATTTAATTTAAGAACAATTCGGTTTCATAACATGCCCGGATTAATTGCTATTACATTATGCCGGAATAAATCGTTTAGCTACTCATAATCAAATTAACTACGCACATAATTATTATATGATTCATACTGAAAATAGTTGAAAAGAATAAAATAAATAAGAAAGAAATACTTGATTTAAGATCTGAAAATAGTCTCAGAGTATGCGACCTCCCGTTAGGGCAAACGGGACCTCCTCTGGGCAGAACTTCTCAAACGCCAGAATCGGAAACTACTGCTCTAAAATTCTGAACGAGCTATAAAAATATGGAATAAAATTCTACTTCCCCAAAAACGTGTTCTTGTTCTCTCCCTTCTATCCCTATAAATAGGTGTAGAATGGAGAGTAGAAACTAATAGTAAACTACTAAAACTCTTGTCCATGTAGGATACTACCCAAAAATAATCTCCAAAATAAAGAAGGATAATTTGTATTAGGAAACAATTCCATGAGCAGCATCCATGCGGATAATTAAAGAATCTGAATTCCCTTCCAATTTCTCTTTGTGGGCTGGACTTCTTTTTCTCTTCATTGGGTTTCCTTCTCTTCTTTGGGCTGGACTGCTCTTTTCTTCCTCTTTTGCATCTTGCCTTCTCTAATTATTCTTCCTCCTAAAACCTGCATTTATCTTACAAAAACTTGCACATACCCGTGAGATTTGCCACAATTATGCTCTAAAATTCAGCAGCTAAAGGACACCTATCAAATATCCCCACACTTGAATGACGCTTGTCCTCAAGCGTGAAGTGAAGAATTAAACTCAGTCCTATTTTCTTTCCCTTTCTTTCGTAACAAAAACACAAAGACACAAACACAAGAACAGAAAGGACACAAAACTTGAACAGACCAAAAAGAAACATAATAGAAAAAAAAACAAACACTGACCCAAAAGACCCAAGACATGACTCACACGACACAATGACACCACATAAACACAGGATTACTCTGCCCAAATTCCTCATGTCAATTGTACTTGCACCACAAGATTCACCTTTTAATCACAAACTATGCAAACTCTACCATTCCACCAAACAAACCATACTAAGTCATTTTAACACAGTTCATGCATAAATTCCCAAGCAGGCACTCTTATGGGTAGTAAATCACACAACTCACAATTTAGAAAATTAGGACAAGTGATTCATCCCTAGTCTAGTCAGAACTCAAAAACTTGATAACTGACCATCTCCACAGTAAAGATTGAGTAATGCACAGATGTTAAGAACAACCTTTTATTCACAGGGACGCAATGGGGCCAAGGGATTTTTATTTATTTGGTCGGGCCCTATGGGGTTCTAAGTAACCTGCAGAATTCAACAAATAGTGTGCATGCATATAGAACTTGCTGCTCCTTTTGTTTGGACATCAACTCCACTTCTTGCTTTTCCTGATCTAGAGCCACAACATTCAGCTCTTTCTTTAATTATTCAAGCAGTGACAGTCACCAAAAACTTATTCAGCACTTAATTTAAATATTCAGTATCTAACCGCTTTGTCCAGTCCCTTAAACTTATTCTGCAAACGTATTCAAAACATAACCAGCTCTTATTCTTTATTTCATCATCTTTTTTCTTTTTCTTTTTTTTTCTTTTCTTTCTCAAATGTGGACTCATTTCTTTCCACAGCAGAACTGATTTTTCATATAATTTCAGCAGGCACAAAAAGGAAACAGAACTGGACTCCACAAATTGTACCTCATGACCTCCTCTGTTGCAGCATCAAAACATAATTATCATGCAGCATGCACACCAAGGGTAAGAAAGGATTTACTCAAAACAGGCCTTGGCTAATTTTTACTGACTCAGAATTGAAAGGTCAAGGCTTCAACTTGCTGACTAAGGGGTATTTTTCTGTATGGGATGGTTCAGAAATTCAAGCCAAAAAGGGTTTATCTTAGAAAAGGTCCCCCATCATCCAACCATGCATTACTCAATAAACCATTTTGACAGTCAAGCAGGCAAACCAAAGAGATTCTCATGCAAAACATCCAGTGCGGCTCAGAATTATTTAGTAGGCTTTAGAAGAGGGAATTGATGCATAACTTGTATTAAAATAACTGATCTTTCCCAAACCACATCCACAGAATAAGCATAGTAATTGATTAACAGGATATCTATGTTGCTTATTTCAAATTAACATTTAGATTTGGGCAGAATCCTGGACTTCACATACACACTCTTGACATGACAAGATTCCAAAAAAAACAAAACAAGACACAGGAAAAAAATCGCAAAACATCCCCACACTTAAAAGGATGCTTGCCCTCAAGCATACAAAGACAACACAACTATGGAAAATAAAAACAAAAACAGCACAAAACAAAAACAGAAACAGCACATGAAACACATAATAAAAACAACAAAAAAGAAACGAAAAGACTTACTAAGGAAAGCGTTGCTGCAGAAAATTCCAGAAATTGTCCAATCTTCTATTGATGGCATCAAAACCCTCTTGGACCTCGTCACGCAAAGCAGCAATCTCCACAAATTCAGCAGATACAAACAAGTCGAGTATTGGAACTACTAACTGCAACAAAAATTAGATGCTATCACTTTTTGTAAAATATATATATATTTTTTTTAAATACAGAAAAATAGAAATAATGGAAAACAAATAAAAATAAAAATACAAATAAATAAAAAAATAAAATAAAAAGAATAAAAATAAAAATTAAAAAAAACCGTGGGTTGCCTCCCACTAGCGCCTTTCTTTTACGTCTTTAGCCAGACGCAGTATGTCTCCATCAATGATTCAGACAGCATAACAATGGAATTTCTTCCACTGTTTGGACCTGGGTAGCATCACAGAAAAGTTTAAGATGTTTCATGTTGACTGTGAATTTCTTTCCAATCTTGGGATTTTGAACTTGCACAGCTCCACTTGAACAGACGGACACTACATCCAGTGGTCTTATCTTCTTCTTCTTCTCACCAGGTAGACCCTTGATCTCAAATTCGCAAACCCACCTCTTTTTCCTTGACTGATCTGCTGGCCAGTATCATATTGTGGGGGAGTTTGAAGCCCTGTTTGTTCATTATTTCTTTTTTTCATCATGGCTTTTCTATACCCTTTGGCAGATTTCAGGTCATTCTTCGTACCATAGCATGGAAGTGGTTTGAATTCAGGCTCTGAAGCTGGAACTAATGATAGAAGCAGTTTCTCGACGGGGGTCCGTTTGGGCTAACAGATGGTAGTCCCTGAACTTTGACTCACGTCCTGCAAAAAATCAGTCTCAAGGTGCTCTTGGACACAAGGGTCAATCATATCAACACTATAAACATTTTCCATAGGCATTGAACTTTTTATGGCATCATCCATACTAAATGTGACCTTTTCACCACAGTAGTCCAAACAAATAGATCCATTGTACACATCAATTAGGGCTCTAGATGTTTTCAAGAAAGGTCGGCCCAACAAGACTCCGGATGACTCTTTTGACGGATCACTACTCATCTCAACCACATAAAAATTAGCAGGGTATACAAAAGAATGAACTCTTACCAACACATTTTCCAAAAGACCCACAGGATGTACATATGATCTATCAGCCAATTGTATAATTACTCCAGTTTCTACTAATTTAACACTAGTCAGGGTCAAATAAACAGATAGGGGCATTACATTAATGGAGGCTCCTAAGTCACACATGGCATGTTCAATTTGTTTATCACCAATGATGCAAGGAAGAGAAAACATACATGGGTCCTTGCATTTTGGCGGTAGCCTTTTCTGAATGACTGCTGATACAGTCTCACCGAGGATCACCTTGCTTGCGCCCCTAGGTTTTCCAGCCATGAACTCCTTCAAAAATTTACCAATAGGAGGGATCTTTATTGCCTTGAGGAAAGGAATGTTAACCTCCATCTTCTCAAAAGCTGCCAAATAATCCACAGGATCTTCTTTTGGTTTCTTTGCCTTCCCGATCAGTCGGTTTGGAAAAGGGGGGTCTTCATAGGGGTTTTCACCTTTGAGACTTAGAAAAGGTTCAGGTCTCTTTATGACCGCTGGCTCTGTTTCTGCAGCTTCAGGTTCAGGGTCGACGGCCCGTTTGGTCAAACGGGACCTCGTCGTAGAACTCTCTTGCTCTTCGGTTCCTGCGATTTCAGGTTCAGGGTCGATGTCCCGTTTGGGCAAACGGGACCTTGACGTAGAGTTCTTTTCCACAACTGGTTCCAAGACCTTCCCACTCCTCAGGGTTATCTCATTCACATTCTCTTTGGACGGCACCTGAACCTGGGCAGGTTCAGGGTCGATGGCCCATTTGGGCAAATGGGACCTCAGAGTAGAACTCTCTTGCTCTTCTGGCTGCGGTAACTTCACATATTCCCTGGAATTTTCTTCGCCTTGCTCAGATTTCGCCTCCACTTTGTTCCTACTAATCAATCTATTTGGAAAAGGAGGTTCTTCGTAAGGGTTCCCACCTTTTAGACTTAAAAAGGGTTCAGGTCTCTCTGATTCAGGGTCGATGGCCCATTTGGGCAAACGGGACCTCGGAGTAGAATTCTTTTGCACTTCTGGCTGCAGAACCTTCCCACATCTCAGAGTTATCGCACTAACATTCTCTTTCTGCTGTATTTGGACCTGTGAGGGCAGTCTTCCCTGGTCACCCTTCAATTCTTTGAGTGAAGCAGCCAATTGAGACACCATATTTGCCAGACTATCAATACTGGCTTTCTGCTCTTTTTGTTGATCCATTAGAGATGCAATTATATCATTAGAATCTTTACCATTTCGCTGTGGTTGGTATGAATTCTGGCCTGGTTGGAAACCTCTCTGCTGTGGTGGTCGGTATGCTTGATTCTGATACTGATTCTGGTACTGGTTCTGGTTACCCTGATACTGGGGCTGCTGACTTTGCTCCTGGCTGCCTGGTTCAGTCCATCTGAAACTAGGATGATCTTTCCACCCTTGATTGTACGTGTTGAAGTAAGGGTCCCTTCTCTGATGTGGACCATTCAAGTTCCCAGCAGCATTTGCTTGGGCCAGGGGGTCAGTGGTTGCAAGGTTACACTTATGGGTAAAATGTCCCATATTTCCGCAGATTCCACACACTTCCTCTGTCTGCACCTTATTTGTTCCAGCCACCATTTTAGTCATCATCTCAGTCATCTTTCTCATTTCGGCTACCAGCTGAGAGTTGTTCACGGGGTCATCATGTTCACGGGGTCCCACATCATCAATAATGCGCACTTCGGCAGTCCTCTTGGCAAGACGGATACTGGGTTCAGCAAAGTCATTACGTGCTTCCAATGTCTCCTTTATTATCTTATGAGCAGATGTGGCAGTATTATTCAGAAATGCACCACCACTGGCGGAATCCATATGCATCCTCTCGGCTTCCGTCATTCCATGGTAGAAGAACTGCAGCAACTCTCCATCCGAGTACCTATGGTTTGGGCAACTATCACACAATCGCTTAAATCTGAGCCAATAGGTGCGGAGGGACTCGTCATATTCTTGTTGGATCCCAATTATCTCATTTTTCACTGCATTTGCCTTCGTGGCTGGGAAGTAATTTTTGAGGAAAGCCTCCTTCATCTCCCCCCATGTAGTGATGGAGTTTGGCTCTAGGGAAGAGAACCACATATTGGCTTCGCCTGTCAGGACAAACGGGAATGCCACGAGTCGGAGCTGCTCCACAGTGGCTCCTGCTGGTAACTTGCCCACCTTGCACCCCTTGATGTACTCACGCAAAAAGCTATGGGGATCCTCTCCTGGCCTTCCACGGTACCTTGGTAGCATACTCAACCAACTAGATTTGAGTTGGAAATGACCCGTGACTTCAGGCATTACAATTGCTGAAGGCTCATCCTCAGCGTCGTGGTTGCTTAGTTCCTTCAGAGTTGGTTCAGCCGCAGGAGCTTCCACTTGCTGCTCGTCTCTTCTCTCTTCCTATCTGTCTCCCATCTTAGAATCAGGCTCGGGGGCAGATTTCTGTTTAGACTCTGCTTCTGTTCTACCTTCCGTTTGGGCAAACGGGATCTTGTTCGAATCTGAAACAGTAGCTTCTCGCCTTTGACGTGCTTCTTTTGCGAGTCTTCTTGCAGTTTTTTCAATCTCTGGATCGTACTGCAATTCAGGTTGCGACAATCTGCTCATAAAACACACAAAAGCACAAATTAATAGGAAAAGGTGATTTAAAACGTAAAACTGTTCCCTGGCAACGGCGCCAATTTGATAGGACCGTCGTTAGCGCTCTCAAATACAGTAAAAGTACTGTATAAACCTACAAACAATAGCTATAAGTAGCACAATGATGACAGGGTCGATCCCACAGGGAACGGACTGCTTAAAATCACAAAAACCTATTTGTTCCAAACAGTTTTGGTTTGCAACCACCTTTGTTGCTCAAAGAGACTTTGTAAAAGATTAGTGAAAACTAAATAACAAACTTAAATTAAAAGAGAGTTTAATCAATGTAATAAAGTATTCCAGCAATACGTAAATCACAATAATCACGTGCATTTTATTCATCAACTCAATAATATATTAAATAGCATGTCATCAACCAGTTATAGATTATCGTGAATCCGCACAGACATAACCCAATCTCCCCTTACTTTATCGACAATTACCGTGAATCCGCACAGACATAATTGTTACTCTAATTAGCAAGGAACAGGCCGTAAGGCATCGACACCCATTAACCAAGTTAACAGCCTTAAGATCTAGGGAAACCCGATTTTAGTTATTCTTATTGAATTAACATCTAAGAATTACTAACCCCTTATTCTCTATTACCTGAAGGTAATTTTACCACTAATTAATCTTGCCCAATAAATATTATGTTATTTAACTGGGAATTAATTGGCTCTACCTAATTCAACTAAGGTGATTAAGCTTAATTAAATATCAGTAATCAACGTTCTGAGCAGAGAATAAGAAGGAACACATGCAATTTAATTTAAGAACAATTCGGTTTCATAACATGCCCGGATTAATTGCTATTACATTATGCCGTAATAAATCGTTTAGCTACTCATAATCAAATTAACTACGCACATAATTATTATATGATTCATACTAAAAATAGTTGAAAAGAATAAAATAAATAAGAAAGAAATACTTGATTTAAGATCTGAAAATAGTCTCAGAGTATGCGACCTCCCGTTAGGGCAAACGGGACCTCCTCTGGGCAGAACTTCTCAAACGCCAGAATCGGAAACTACTGCTCTAAAATTCTGAACTAGCTATAAAAATATGGAATAAAATTCTACTTCCCCAAAAACGTGTTCTTGTTCTCTCCCTTCTATCTCTATAAATAGGTGTAGAATGGAGAGTAGAAACTAATAGTAAACTACTAAAACTCTTGTCCATGTAGGATACTACCCAAAAATAATCTCCAAAATAAAGAAGGATAATTTGTATTAGGAAACAATTCCATGCGCAGCATCTATGTTGATAATTAAAGAATCTGAATTCCCTTCCAATTTCTCTTTGTGGGCTGGACTTCTTTTTCTCTTCATTGGGCTTCCTTCTCTTCTTTGGGCTGGACTGCTCTTTTCTTCCTCTTTTGCATCTTGCCTTCTCTAATTATTCTTCCTCCTAAAACCTGCATATATCTTACAAAAACTTGCACATACCCGTGAGATTTGCCACAATTATGCTCTAAAATTCAGCAGCTAAAGGACACCTATCAACAAGTTTATTGAGGTCACAAAGAAGTACATTCAACAAACATGATCCAGTAAAAAAAAGCCGGCAAAGAAGATCAATGTAGTTTGAATTTGTAATGATTCAAGGCCAAGGTATACCAAGTGTTACTTCTGTTCAAAAACTTTTCGTACTGAAGAGTGTTAACATATGGAAACTCACAGCTGGTGTGGAGTACTCTAGGGTGCATATGCATGATGTGGTCCTCTTATTGGCTTACAGAAAATTTAGCTAAATAATTTTGTAAACCAAACACCAACACACTCACATGTATACATACATGCACACTTGATGCACAAAAATTGAACAAAATATTAATATAAATAAGAATTTGAAGGAGTTTATGCATAAGACTAACATACAGCTAGAGTTTCAGTATCTTCTAAAAGCATGCAGAAAACAGCTACATCTGAGGAAACAAACTAATTAGTAAGGGAAAATAATAAGCCAAAGAATTATATAAGATTGGAAACTAATTAGTTTTTTTATATTTATAATTCAAAAGCGTTATTCCACAAAATGGCAATATATGTGATCAAGATGAAACTATTAGCCAAGAAACATGAAGATATAACACATAACAATCTCCACATATGTAAAGACCGCAACAAAAAATTTACCTCTTGAGAAGCTTATAGAGGTCACAAAAAGGTACATTCAACAAACATGATCAAATAGAAAAGGCCCGCAAAGGAGATCGAGGTAGTCTGAATTTGTAATGATTCAAGGCCAAGGTATACCAAGTGTTACTTCTGTTCAAAAACTTTCCGTACTGAAGAGTGTTAACATATGAAAACTCATAGCTGGTATGGAAGCAAGAATAATTCTGACATTGTGCAATAGGTAGTGATTACAATAAATGATTCTTCTATGTAGTACTCATCATATACTTCACAAATCAAATAATTCCCTTAAAGCTAAAGCAAATTATGAAGAAAATTTGGAAATTGGTGAAAATATATCTTTATCTATCTCTACAAAATGGACTTTCTACGGCGGTGCTTTAACGGCGGAAAGACCAAAACTGCAATTAAAAAGAAAGTACGGACTTTCTACGGCGGTTCTATATAAAACCGCCGTAGAAAGTCACCTTTTTACGGCGGTTTTTTAAAACCGCCGTAAAAAGGGTACTTTTTACGGCGGTTTTTGAAACCCGCCATTAAAAGGGTACTTTTTACGGCGGTTTTTAAAACCCGCCGTAAAAAGGGGTACCTTTAACGGCGGTTTTTACCTTTAACGGCGGTTTTTCAAAACCCGCCGTAAAAAGGGGTACCTTTAACGGCGGTTTTCAAAAACCGCCGTAAAAAGGGGTACCTTTAACGGCGGTTTTCAAAAACCGCCGTAAAAAGGGGTACCTTTAACGGCGGTTTTCAAAAACCGCCGTAAAAAGGGGTACTTTCTACGGCGGTTTTATTTCTAACCGCCGTAGAAAGTTCCTTTCTAGACGGTTGTATTTCTAACCGCCATATAATTAATAAATATGATGAATTTTTCTATAAAATTGATAAATAGTAAAATACATATTTATTATTAAATTTTAAAAAATTTGGGGGTTAATTTTCAAAAATAGAAATTAATAGGAATGGAGGAACGGGCGGGAATTCACAATTACGGGCTTCTACGGCGGATTTATTAAAACCGCAGTAGAAATGGACTTTCTACGGCGGATTTATTAAAACCGCAGTAGAAATGGACTTTCTACGGCGGTTGTAATTGAAACCGCCATTGAAAGTAACTTTCAATGGCGGTTTCAATTACAACCGCCATGGAAACTTGATTTTTTTTGAATTTTAAGGGTTTCCCTTTGTTTCCATCTCCAACCGGCCGCAGCTAGCTTCCCCCTGTTTCCATCTCCAGCAAACCGAAGCATTCTCTCGTTGCCGACGCCCATCCTCTTTCCGTTGGTTTTTTCTCTTGTCTTCCCCCGAAGTCGTTCTTCCGGTAGCGTTGATAACAAGATCCGCCATCACCCAACTCCGGATATGGTTTCTTAATCGGCCATCACCCACCACTTGGAGTTAATCCCCCATCATAATTTCACCACAATCGGTCCTTGTTGTGGGCTTCAAATCATAAAAAAGGTAATATAGAATAGTTTCAACTTTAGTTAAGCTTTACAAATTTTATTGTTACTTGATTATTGTGATTGGCCTAGGGTTTATTATTATTGTTAAATTCGGGTTTGGTGAGATGATGAATGATTAAATTCGGGTTAGTGTT
This sequence comes from Leptodermis oblonga, assembly GCA_016801395.1. Classification (NCBI taxonomy): domain Eukaryota; kingdom Viridiplantae; phylum Streptophyta; class Magnoliopsida; order Gentianales; family Rubiaceae; genus Leptodermis; species Leptodermis oblonga. The sequence continues at coordinate 27,791,873 of CM028753.1, forward strand.
CTATCGGTGATTATTATATTGTTCTTATTGTTAATGATTAAATTAATTAGAATTTGATGGATGCAAGCAAAAATTTTTGAAGTTTGGTGGTTGTTCGGTATATTAGCATGGAAGTTTTGATATATATATTTTGAATAAAGTTGAAATATATATATCTATATATATATATATATATATCAAAACCTTTCTAAGGTTGTTCCTACTAATTTTGATATATATTTTTTGAATGTAGAGAAAAAAATAAAATATTAAATTTTTTTTTTACAAATTTTTTAACTTTCTACGGCGGTTATCTTCAAAACCGCCGTTGAAAGTTAACTTTCAACGGCGGTTCGCTTAGGAACCGCCGTGGAAAGTTAACTTTCAACGGCGGTTTTGAAGATAACCGCCGTAGAAAGTAGACTTTCAACGGCGGTTCCTAAGCGAACCGCCGTTGAAAGTTCGGACTTTCTACGGCGGTTTTGAAAAAAACCGCCATAGAAAGTCCGAACTTTCTATGGCGGTTCACAACCGCCGTAGAAAGTCCGTAAACTTTCTACGGCTGCCAGATAGATGGCGGTTCAAAAATGCCAAAAACCGCCATTAAAAGCCCTAAAAAACCGCCGTAGAAAGTCCTTTTTGTAGTAGTGTAGCGAAAGCCTTGCCATCCTAATGGGGTATGACAAGAAATAAGGGGAGGGGGGAATGACAAAAATCGTACTTGTGTTCTTAGACCAGATATTGACATGCTTACAGAAGCTAATGATCTCAAGTTATCATCTTAAAGAAAAATATAAGGGAATCTTTGTCTAAAGAAAAGAAATCTACAACCTAGTGTGCCTCTTAAAGAATTGTGGAATCAATGCTATGCAAAAAATAGTAAGCTGGAAATGGCCCGTGTTGTAGATGATGATAAGGTGGTTGAGATCAAAAAAATATTATTCTCTTTTGATCGCAATAAAATTTCTCCACTCAAGGTGAAGTTTCTAAAGGGAAATGGTCGATTGCAAGGGGAAGAAGTATCCCATATTATCCATGCACTAGCGGCGACAATAATAACGTCAACTCACGTCCAGACATTGGAGACAAATACAACGCTAGAAAAACCTCAAGCAGTGAATCCAAAGTAATCATTGTGGATTTGGATGAATACGACCACTTCTTTCTCTCTCGGAGGTAATTTTTAGGGCTATTACTGATATGCAAAATTATTACTCTTCTTATAATTTCCAATCTATAAACCTTACAAATAACTATATATTAATTAAACCCTACTTTACTATTTTAAAACATCCACTTTGTTTTATACAAAGTTTCCCATATATATATATTATTTTTCATAACTTTAATATTGTGCCAAAACTCATACTTTCTTTTTATGTTTTTTACTCGCTCATTTTTCTTTAGATATATTTTGACACATTGACATCATATCTTAATTTGTACTCTATGCTACATATGCATATAGTGTGCTGCTCTATTGATTTACAGAAAATTTAGCTAATTAATTTTGTAAATCAAACACAAACACACTTCTATGTACACATATATGAACACATGATGCACAAAACTTGAGCAACAATATTAATATATCTGAGAGTTTGAAACAGCTTATGCCTAACACTAATGCACAACTAGAGTTTTCAATATTAATAATTCTAAAGTATTACTCCACAAAATGGCAAAATATGTGTCAAGATGAAATTGTTAGCCGAGAAACATGAAAATATAACACATATTAATCTCGCACATCTGTAAAGAATGCAAAAGAAAATTCACCTCTATACAAGCTTATGGAGGTCACAAAAAGTACACTGAACAAACATGAAACAACAGAAAAGGCCCGCAAAGGAGATCAATGTAGGTCGAATTTGTGATGATTCAAGGTCCAGGTATACATACCAAGTGGTTTTTTTTTTTCCAAAAACTTTCCGAACTGAAGAGTGTTAGCATATGGAAACTCACAGCTAGGGTGCAGAATAATGCTGACATTGTGCAACACAAAGTATTCATCATCATGTACTTCACACTCAAATATTTTTCTTTAGCCGAAGCAAATGATGAAGAAAATTTAGAAATTGGTCAAAAATATATCTTTATCGATCTAGCAAAAGTCTTTCGATCCTACCGGGGTATGACAAGAAAAAGGGGGAATAATGTCAAAAATCTTACTTGTGTTCCTAGGCCCAATATTTACATGCATATGGAAGCTGATGATTTCATGTTGTTATCCTCAAGAAAAATACAAGGGAATCTTTGTCTTAAAAAGAGAAAACTAGAACCTTCATTGCCTCCAAAAGAAATGCAGAATTAGTGCTAAGCAGAAAATAGTAAGATGGAAACAACCGGTGCTGTGGATGAAGTTAAGGTGGTTGCGCTTTGAAAAAGGACTTTCTCTTTTGATCGCAATGAACTTTCTCCACCCAAAAGTCCAAAAATGATATTTTCTTTTGATCTCAATGAACTCCCTCCACCTGAAAGTCCAAAAAGGATATTTGATTTTAATCTCAATGAACTTTTTCCACCTGAAATTAGAATTGACTATATGGCATTGTAATAGAGATGTAAGAGATAATAAGTTATTTCCATCGTGCTCCTTAATGACGATGGGGGAAAAGAGAATAAAGTAGTAATAATAAACAAAATTAGTTTAGTAATTAAGTATTAGACAAATGCAGAAAATAATCTTTTACTAAAATAGTTTAGTTAGCGGTGGATATGAACCCATGGTGGCATGTAGCAGTGTTGTGTCCAGATAATACATAGCCTTGAACACCTTCCCAAGCAGGAGTGGCGCGAAGTGAGGAGCTGCTAAGCTTGTTTACTAAGCTTTACCAAATTGAAAGACTTCATCTGTCTGGAGCATAGACCACCATCCTGTTTTGCACCGAGCGAGACGATCGCAGGACACCCATCGCAGACCTGTTGCAGACCTTACCCTCACTAGGATCCAGATGCTAGACTATATGTCATTTAGAACCCCATCTGGAATACAAAAGCAGGACCTGGTAAGTAGGAATAGCCTACACCACTGATTTTATGAGAACATCCTTCCCTGCCCGGCTCAGAGAGTTGGCTTTCCACCCCTCCAACCTCTTTACCACCCAGTCCCATATAGATTGGAAGATTTTTGATTTGTTCTGCCCCACCACACAAGGATGACCCAAGTATTTATCATGCTTCTCCAACTCGCGCACCCCTAGTGCTGCACAGATTTTCGCTCTCAAAGACACATTAGTCCCAGGACTAAAATAGATTGCTGACTTATCAAAGTTGATTTGCTCGCCCGATGCCCTGGCATAAGCCACTAGTGTTGTCCTGTTGTACTTTGCATCCTCGGATGTTGCTTCTCCAAAGAGGAGATGGGAATTTGCAAAGAAAATATGCAAGATTTGAGGTGCAGAACGAGCAATAGCGATGTTGTTGAGTTTCCCGCTGCAATTGAGATCATGATGCGAAGAGGAGAACACTTCAGAACAGATGATGAAAATGTACGGAGACATTGGATCCCCCTGGCGAATACCACACTCCAGCTACAACTTCCCAAAACTCAGACCATTCAATAAGAAAATGAAGGACACCAAGGTGAGGCAACGCCTGATAAGCTACACAAAGGACTCTGAAAACCCAAGAGTAGTGAGAAAGGGGCAGACAAAGTTTCATTCTACCATGTCAAAAGCTTTACTCATATCCAGCTATAGACATAAGCGACCGGCCCTGGTGCCCCTGGACTTTCATGAAGTGATGTGTCTCATAAGTTAGTAAAATGTTATCCGTGATATGTTGATCCACCAAAAAAACTGCCTGGGTCTTGCTAATGACCCTTGGCAAAATTTCTCTGATCCTGCCTGCTACCACCTTAGAGGCCAGGCGATATACCACATTGTATAAGCTGGTCGGCCAAAACTTTGTAACTCACTTGGAGAAGCCACTTTTGGTATGAGTAAAGTTGACCCTAGTTTAAAGCGCTCCCGAGTTCAGGAAACCAAGGACGAAAGACAAGACACAGGGGCCAACAATATGCCATTTTTTTTTATTTTAAAAAAGGACAGGACTCATATCATCTGGACCAGGTGATTTGAAAACGTCCTTGTGACTTTCGACTTAGTGTAAGGCAACTGCGGGTGACTTCGGTCCTCCTACGATTCTAATACATGATATGGCATGCCACATAACAATTGGAGAATAATCATAAAATATTTGTGTTACATTTGCTTATTTAATTTATAGCCTTTATTTTACTTTAATGGTGACATGGCATATCGATCGAAAAGGGGGAAAATTGCACTAATTGACATATACCAAATTCAGTCAAAAACTAAAATACTGAAGAAGTTTTGATCCTCTGTTTAACAATTTTGAATTAATTGTACTCACTTTCTAAAACAATGTTATTGTATTTTATTTTAAGATAAAATAATATTATTCACTTATTAAAATAATATTATTCATTTTGTTATACACAATTAAAACATGCAAGAGAACATATCATGAACTGAGATACTTAAACAAGGTTTTGACTTTTGTTGTTCTTGGTTATTTTTAACTTTTAAAATTATTTTTTAGCAAAAAAAGATTATAATTTTTTTTATATTATAAATGTGGATTTTTTTTTTTTTTAAATTATGATTAAGTGATTGACGTGGTTGGGTGATCCCTAATTATAAATACCATGAAATTGGATAAGCGTTGCTATTATCAATGTAGATATTAAAAAATATTAACAATGAATTAAATGTACACGCCTTAGCTATGAAAATTTTCTAATATGTACATCAGAATACTTTACAATTTTATCTTTTAATCATTTTACATAATTGGGTTATTGGTTCATACATTTCACATAATTATTTTTCAACTTTATAAACTCATTTACTACTCACTACTCTCTCTGTTCCATTGGAAGAGTTCACTTTGTAATGTTGTTTTTAGTACTATAAAGTGGATTCTTCTAATGGGACGGAGGGAGTACCTTTTATCAATGTTCTAATTAATTAATTAGCATTATATTTTTATTATATTATGATCGCGGATTTTTATTAAAACTTTACACAAGTGAACTAATCATTTATTCCTCATAACCCAATAGCAGCACTTTGATCCATGTTAGAATAGTTCAATCTTTTTTTCTATGTTCCATTTGAAAAGTCTAATTTTTTTTTTTTTTTACTTTTATACCTTATTAATATGATTATATTTGGTTCATAATTAACTCATTTTTGAAAAGTAAGAACCGTGAAAAAAATCGTAACAATTTTTTTGCATAAGGGAGAACCAATCCAACGGTTCAATGGATTAAGCAAAGAAGCCTAAGGAATTAATTACATTGATCACAGACTGGCATCTTAGTTCATTGATCAAAGAAGATACTTCCCGGGCATAAACGGCCTAACAACGCCAATCCCTGGCTAACAACGGCCTTAAACCCTTCTCATTCTTTAAACAATGAATAAAAGCCTGTCCATTTTCAATAACCCAAGCATTCTCCAATTAATCCATAAACAGTAAGACAATTCACACATACAAAATCATCAACATTACAGGAAAATCTGATAACTAAGCTTCATGGTTTAACACTAAGTATTTAGCCTGCCATTAGGCTAAATATAAACTGAAAAATAAAATATTAAAACAGAAAAATTAAAAAGACTTACTTATGAAGTTGTCTTCAAGTCTTCAAATCTTGAAAATGAAAATTTTATATATATGAGAAAAGAAATTTACAAAGGAAGGAAGGAGAGAATTGGATGATGTACAAGAGAGGGAATGGGAAGAGAGGAAGGAGTTGGGATTCTAAGTCCTACCTCTAAATGAGAAATTTACACCATATTTATAGGCAAATTCTGCCTTGCACTATTACGGATTCTAAATTTTTAATTTTCAAATCCGCTACAGTATTCTACGGATTCCAAACTATCAGTCTTTGAAGTCCGCCACAGTATTAATGTCGGTGAAGTCTGCAACCACCTATGTTAATTATTTCTTGGGCTTTTACCGGTAGAACCGGTCACCGAGCTCTTTATTGCCAGCATCATTTCATCAATATCGAGGTCGACATCATCTTCTTCCTCTTGAGATTCTCCTGCAAGACAATATTCCTGGCTCGCCATTGAAGTATCTGACTTGGCTTCCTCAAGATTTTGAGCTAGATCTTTTTTCAAAAGATCCATATAAGAAGTTATAATTTCTTCTCGGGTCACAATTCCCTTCTGCCTTTGAAGCATCCTATGAATCTGCTGGAAAGGACTGATTTCCTCCCTTGGGGTTGTCTGCTGCTGCTGCTGGTATTCCTGCAACTTAGCTTTGATTTGATCAATCAATTCTTGGCCTTGAATTAGACCAGTGGCATCAGCTTTTATTAATTTTTCCCAAAATTTAGTATAACTAGCCCTTTTCAGACATAGAAGTTTTTCTGGAGTATAACCCACTTCTGGCGCCCATTTCCAGATCCATGGAATTGAAAACTCTATAAAGAAATACATTGGAGCAATATCATCATTCCAAGGATGGCTATTATCCAAATTCATGATCTTGGGAGAAATTTTCACCCAATCTGCATATAATGCTTTGAATGGTTCAGGTAGTACCTTGATAGATGGACCAAAATTAATCCACCATTTAATGAACCAATTTGGCAGAGGCTTTTTATACACCTCAGAATAGATTTTTATAAACCAAGAATGTTTCTTCCTTGGATTTTCGTAGAGTAGAACTCTGGTAAGAGACTCAACATAGTCCCAATACTTATATTTTATCAAAGTCTTCTGATCAGGATGGAGATATTCTCTATCCTTTAGAGTTGACAAACCCCATTCTTCCGCAGATATCACCTGCTTGATAATAATCTTGTTGAAATTATAAATATTCTGGGCACTACCAGCACCTGTAAAATGTGTAATCTCACAATTTCCTGAAATTTTCAGAAGATTTTCAAAATATAGTCTTGGCTTATAAGCCATTTCAGCATAACCAGAGCTATCAAGGTACCTGTTCATCAAGGTCCATGGATCATTGATCCACTGTAAATCCTTACCTTCCAAGAGTATTATCACCTCTTTATTATTATTCTGATGGTAGGAAGTCAGATATTCTTCCTTGTCTTCTTCTCCAACAATTTTTGAATATGAAGATGATGATGAAGCAGAAGTATCACCTTGCTTCTTGTTTATGAACTCCATAAATTCTTCATATAATGGATCTTCAGGAGACATACTCCTTCTAGTAGAAATATTTTCTGCTACTAGCCTTCTTCCACCATGCTGGGCGAGGATATTTCCTCGTCCTCCACGACCTCGGTAAGGGCCAGAGGCCCTTCCTCTGGGGTGCATCAACCTGCAATCATAAAAATTATGATCAGTCATTATTCAAAAATTCTCTAGTCAAAAAATCTGGAAGACTATTTTCTTCTCCTTTTTTATACTGAATATCAAAATCAAATGGGGCTAAATGAGCCTGCCATCTAGCAAACATTTGCTTAGATACGTCATGCTTGAAATCTTTATTAAACATAAATTTTGCAGATTTGCAATCAGTTCTAATGACAAACTTTTGATTATATAAATCATCTTGAAATTTCAATACACATTTAACAATGGCTAAGATTTCTTTTGCCACCGTAGCATAATTTTTCTGACTATCAGACCATTTACCTGAATAATATCTAACAAGAAATTCTTGTTTACTATCTTTTGATTTTTGTTTTAAAATTCCACCATAACCTATATCTGAAGCATCTGTTTCTATTATTTTCTCCAGATTAGGATTTGCTATCATTAAACAAGGAAGTGATTTCACTTTAGATTTAATTTTTCTAACTGCCTGAGTATGATTCTCAGACCAAGGCTTAGGATTCTTTTTCAGCCTGTCGTAAAGAATTGCAGTATCTTCATTGAGATTTTTATAATATGAAGAAATATAATTTAAACTTCCTAAAAATCTTTGTAATTGGGTTTTATCCAAAATTTCATCTGGAAATTTAGAAGCAAAATCAATACTTCTATTGATAGGAATAATATTTCCTTTCTTAATATTATGACCCAAAAATCTAATTTTTGTTTGAAACAAACTCATTTAGGACTTAGAATCCCAACTCCTTCCTCTCTTCCCATTCCCTCTCTTGTACATCATCCAATTCTCTCCTTCCTTCCTTTGTAAATTTCTTTTCTCATATATATAAAATTTTCATTTTCAAGATTTGAAGACTTGAAGACAACTTCATAAGTAAGTCTTTTTAATTTTTCTGTTTTAATATTTTATTTTTCAGTTTATATTTAGCCTAATGGCAGGCTAAATACTTATTGTTAAAACATGAAGCTTAGTTATCAGATTTTCCTGTAATGTTGATGATTTTGTATGTGTGAATTGTCTTACTGTTTATGGATTAATTGGAGAATGCTTGGGTTATTGAAAATGGACAGGCTTTTATTCATTGTTTAAAGAATGAGAAGGGTTTAAGGCCGTTGTTAGCCAGGGATTGGCGTTGTTAGGCCGTTTATGCCCGGGAAGTATCTTCTTTGATCAATGAACTAAGATGCCAGTCTGTGATCAATGTAATTAATTCCTTAGGCTTCTTTGCTTAATCCATTGAACCGTTGGATTGGTTCTCCCTTATGGTATGGTATCAGAGCCATTATGGTTAATGAAGATAACTGGTTTCTTGGTTTAACACTACTTTCTTGATGGAAAAACTGAAAATGTTTCAGAAAAATAATAATAAAGATAATATTAAAAATAAAATGAAAACTGAAGAGGAATTACCCTCTAATTTAGATCTTTTGTCCAGATGGACCATTCCTTATGTGGAACCAAAATTAATTTATCATCAAGGATTTTTTAATAAAGTAGGATTGAAACAGATTTGTAAAACAACTGAACAATCTTTAGCCATTCAAGATGCTGATACAGCAATAACTCTTCTCTCTGAAGAACATCTAGAACCTTATAGATTTTCTCATAAATTTTTACATATTGGTTTAGTGCAAATTGCTTTTAAACCTCTTACACTTGATAATTTGCCAGAAAGTTTTATAGCAACTTTGAGAGATGGTAGAAATAAAGAATGGACAAAATCAATAATTGGAGTTATACAGTCTAGTCTGGCTCATGGTCCAGTATATTTTAATGTTCATCCAAATTTTAATCTAGCTTTAACAGATAGAAATATCTACAAGGCTTTAACTTTGAATATAAAGACTGAAGGTTATAATTATGAACCTGGATCAGAAATAATGTGTATTTGTTATAGAATTTATTACAAGCCGTTATACACCATGAATCCATGTTATAAAGTGGAAGAAAAACAAAAAGATTTAAATGAAACAATCTTATTTGAATCAAACTTCAGTAAATCGAATATTACGACTAGAAGAACCATAAAATGGGATGAAATTCCGATTCCTCAGCATTGGAAAATGACCAGGGTTGCTCATATTGAACCCAGAAATGAACATCAGATTTCTAATGTGATCCAGACTCCAGATAGAGATGTGTATATTCAAATGAGTAATACTCAGGGACTTTCCCGATCTTCCTCTGTAAGATCATTTATTTCCCCTTTCAAGGATGAAATTCCTATGTCTCATAGACATTCTACATCTAACATTGGTGATGTGAATAAACATCATCCTAACTTGTCTTCAAATTCTTTAAATTCAAGTTCAAGTGGTGAGAATAATCGCCATTCTTTAAATTCCTTTCATACTGCTTTAAATTCAAGTCATTTAAATTCAAGTCATTTAAATTCAAGTGATGGAATAACCCATCATAATGCTTTAATTTCTGAGCAATTATTACGTGATGGAATGAACCGTCATAATCCTTCTACTTCATATGTTAGAAATTATATTCCTGATTTTATTCCTCCTAGAAATTTTGTTGATGATCATATTCCTGCCAGTGAGGAGAAAAATCCTCATGTTGATTTATTATATAAGAAAAAGAATAATATTGTTCATGATATTTCTGATAGGAAAGAACCGAATCTGAAATGAATTTTTCAATATGAATAATACAACAAAAATAGATTTTAGTAAAGGATCTGAGGCTCGAATGAAAATTCGAGATGAATTCCTAAAACCCAGATGGGAAGTCTTTAGAAAATGGTTTTTTCAATCTTTTTCTATTGAAGAAAGAAATAATCTTTCAGAAAAATTTTATAAGTTCTTAGGAGAAAAGAATATTTTATTTCCTTTTGTTCCATGGTTTGTTCATAATTACATAGAACCAGGAATTTCTGTCATAGAAAGAGAATTTAGATTGAATAATGGTAATATTTTGAAGAGTCATTTCCCTCCTCAAGAATCTTTTAGTATATTAAAAGGGAAAATAGCTATGAATTTTAATGCTTTTTCAATATTATTTGAAGAAGATACTTTGACAATAATAGTCAAAAATATTAATAAAATGATTGAACAACAAAATTTTGCAAATATGTATTTAATTATATTAGGAGAACAAATTGTTTCTTTACATGATCGTCTTGATAAGCTGATAGATAATAATACAATTATTAGTAATAATAATATTCCTAGTACTAGTAATTCTAAGGAAAATATAGGTGTGCTTGCAGCTCCTAGTCTTCAGCCTCCACCTGAAATCAAAGATTTTAAGTTTAAAACTGGTAATCACGAATTGCTAAATCTTCTCAATGAAAAATTTAAAGGGTTAAATATAACCACAATAGAAGAAGAATTTTCAAATGAAATAGAAAATAATCCAGAATATAAAAAAGTAATAAAAGATGAAATTAATAAAATTTCAGAAAAATACACCCCAATTCAAAGAATAAATTATTATAGTAGACCATCGCCTGTAGATATTCTTCATGAAGAACAAGAATACGTAATTAATAATAGTTACAGTGGAAAATGCATTTATGAATGGAATCTAGATGGCTATACAGAAAAACAAATTTATAATTTAGTACATAGAATGTTAATGTACAGTACTATTTGTAAACAGAATGGTAATAATGACAGTAATATTGCAAAAATGATAGTTGCAGGTTTTACTGGCCAACTTAAAGGTTGGTGGGATAATTATTTACCCCAAACAGGTAAAGATGAAATTTATAAAACTGTTAAACAGGAAGGAGTTGGGATTCTAAGTCCTACCTCTAAATGAGAAATTTACACCATATTTATAGGCAAATTCTGCCTTGGTTCATACATTTCACATAATTATTTTTCAACTTTATAAACTCATTTACTACTCACTACTCTCTCTGTTCCATTGGAATAGTTCACTTTGTAATGTTGTTTTTAGTACTATAAAGTGGATTCTTCTAATGGGACGGAGGGAGTACCTTTTATCAATGTTCTAATTAATTAATTAGCATTATATTTTTATTATATTATGATCGCGGATTTTTATTAAAACTTTACACAAGTGAACTAATCATTTATTCCTCATAACCCAATAGCAGCACTTTGATCCATGTTAGAATAGTTCAATCTTTTTTTCTATGTTCCATTTGAAAAGTCTAATTTTTTTATTTTTTTTTTACTTTTATACCTTATTAATATGATTATATTTGGTTCATAATTAACTCATTTTTGAAAAGTAAGAACCGTGAAAAAAATTGTAACAATTGTTTTATTATAGGTTATGTACTTGCAACATATAAAAAATTGTACTCCCTCTGTCTCACTCAAATAGTCTACTTTTAAAAATATTTCTTGTCCCATTAAAAGAATTCACTTTGAGATTATTTACATTACATATCCTAATAGTGTATGGTTCACAATTAACCATTACTTATAAAATAAGGATGTAAGTGGAAAATATGGTACTAAATTGTGAAACCCCGTAAAATTTTACTATTTTAAAATTCACCCAAAGATATATTAAGGTATTTATAAATACTTTTGGATTATTTATAAGAATTATTTCAAAAGAATTTTCATTTAAAAAATTATTTCTTTAAGGAAAGTTTATAAAAATCCTCGGATCTTTTATTTCAAAGACCTGCTTTTTTTAATTTCAAATCTTTAATTATGTGGATTAATTGATAACTTTGATTCTAAAATACATTTTATACTATTTGTTCAAGAATATTATGATTTAGGGATTTACAGAATTTTCGGAAATAGGAATTAGAAGATAAGAAAATTGGAAAGTAAATGAAAAATAATAGAAAAATAGGAAAATCGATTTTTCCCACTCTCTAATCGGGTAAAACCAATTGCACCGCTTTGAACAGTAAAAATGGAAGCTTCTCACTGCCTATAAATGGTTTTAACCATTTGGAAAAAGGGAAAACCGATTGGACAATCGGTTTTACCCAATTCCAATCGGATAAAACCGATTGGCATCGGATAATAAATTGGGTAAAACCGATTTGTTGTGGATAGAATCTAGAAGAAGTTTTGACCTTTTAACCAATCGGTAAAACCGACTGGTAAATTATTAAAAAATGTTTTACTGCCTTTTTGATCTGTTTTAGCCGATTATTTGTCGGGTAAAACCGATTGTAATCGGTTGTACCGATTTGCCAATCAGGTAAAACCGATCCGTTGCCAGAAGATAAAATTTATTACTTGCCACCCAAGTCACGGGCATGGAGGTCTTTTAACCTCTAGGCTTTTGTCTTACACGATCCCAACCTCTATAAATACCCCTCCCTTCCTTCCTAAACCTCCATTTCTGCAATTCCATACCAAAACTTTGGAGAAATTTCTCTAAACTTAGAACTAGGAAGAAAAGCTTGGAAGGAGAAGAAGGAGCAAGAGTTGGACGTGGAAACTTCAATCCAATTCAAGAGAATTCACCTAGGAAGCATAAGGAATCGAAAGAGGTAAGAATTTTACATTAGGAAGTGTAATCATAATGTATAAGTTTAGATTTTAAAGTTTATAGGATTTTCTTAGGATTTAATTTATTCTTGGAATTTTGAACGTTAGAAAAATGTTTTGAAATGTTAAACATGTTTTAGGAGTGTTGTAGAAATAGTTTTTGGCAAAAAGAACCGAAGAAAAATGAATCTAGATACACTTTTATTGGAAAACCCGAAGCTTGGCTGAAGAACACAAAATCTGGGCATTCATCGGTTTTTACTGATAAAGAATCGGGTAAAACCAATTCTAGCCCAGAAATAATTGGTTCTACCCGTTTGTGAACGGGGAAAACCGATTGGGAAAATGGTTTTCGCAATTTTGGAATTTAAAAAGAAATTGCAGGGACTATTTTGTAAATACTGGACCGGTTTTAACCGATTGGAAATTGGGAAAAACCGATCCAGAGTTTTCTGGGAAATTTTTAATCGGTTTTGACCGATTTACCATCGGGTAAAACCAATCCAAAGAAGGAAAATTGATTTTTCCGCAAATTCGTTTTCTTTTAATTATTTCTTTATAAATCCTTTTATAAAATCTTGTTAAAATTATTTTAAGGAGTATTTTAAGGATTTTATACTTGTATTTTCTTAACTTAGAATTTCTTTAAGTTTTATACAAATTTTGGACTATTTACAAAATAATGAAGAAATAATATTTGGAAATTATTTAAATTTCAGTTTATCGGCATAATGATTATATTTTCTTTAAAGTTATAACTATTACGTTTTTATAATTAATTTTTCGGATAGATAATTTTTAGAATTACTAGAAATACATGTTTTAAATAAGAAAAATAGGTAAATTACCATTTTGCCCTTATTAGTTAAAATTCCGGAATAAGTTAGAAATTAGAATTCGATTAGTTAGAAATAGTACTGAATTGCAAGAACCTGAAATATATACTGATCGGTTAGATAGCTAGTACATGAGCTTAGATCTTCTGACCGAGGTGAATTTATCACTGAAAATGGATTCCGTTTTAAAGCATTGCACAGAATCTTGTTTGCGTCATGTTTTGAAATATTTGCAAAAAATACTTCAAATGCTTTTTATTTAAAACTGCCAATTGTGTTTACTTACTAGCTGGAACGCATTTGTAGTTGTTATGCTTCGGTTGTACTTTCTTTGGACACTGAATCTGTTATATGAGCATAAGTTGTGTCGGATCCACTATGTTGATACGATCTGATCCCACGAGCCAGCATAGGGCTTGGTCGTTTGATCATTTGCGTTCATAATCTCGAGATTATTATTACTCAACTAACTCAAGTATTGGCGGTATGGAGAACATAGTACCTATAATGGAGAACATAGTACCTATAAGCATGATTTTTATAAGTATGCCTAGGTGAGCTGGCCTTTCTTAATCGTACATGTACACGTTAGCAAATGCCCTCATCCTCTTTATGTATGCCGAGATAAGTTGGCCTTCGTTGAGCGTACATGTACACGCTAGCGATTGCCCCTTATTCTCGAGATGAACTGGCTAGTTCGTTTACTGTTCATATAGAACTTTAAACGATTGCCCTTCATTCTCCTTATATGTTATATGAATCATGCATGAGTCATGAATGATATTTGTTAGGTTATGCCTGAATTGAGTGCATGGGTAATATTTGCAACCGGTAAATGTTTGCGAAAACGGTGGACTCTTACTGGGCAAGGGCTCATTCCATTTTCTTGTTTTCCTATTTTCTGTTTTCGAAATTGTATTACAGATCTTTGGTACGAGGATGATTATGCTCCCTAGGATCACCTGAGTTTGAAATTTTGGATATAGGTAGAAGGCGGGATCGATTAGATGGGCTCATACTATGATAACTCATGTATTGTAGGGATGTGTAAGTTTTACTTTATTATAATAAAAAAAAATTATTATCATGTTCTGCCAGTTCTGAGTCCTGGTGCGAACCAGGTAGACATTCGGTGAAGCCAAGCCCTTGTATGCGGGGTGATGGATCTGGGGTGTCACATAAATTACTTATTTTGTGGGTTATACTTATACCTCACAACGCATAATAAGTTATATATTTTTCAAAGTGGACTCTTTAAGTGGGATGGAGAGAGTATATTTTAAACTGGACTTTTCTAATAGAACGAATGGAATGCCATTTTTTTTAAAGTAAATATTTTTTTCTTGATGAAAAAGTATTTAATTAATTATATCATTTTTCTAATTCAAGAAAAGAAAGTAGATACTCCATTCGTTTCATTAGAAGGGTTCATTTTAAAAAATATTTTTTGTTCCAATAGAAGAGTCCACTTTCAATTTTTTTACTCCTACCCTTACAATATAATCATGTGTGGTCCACAATTAACCCATACTTAATAAGTAAGGATATAAATAGAATAAATGATGTCAAATTAGCTATTAGGTGTTGTACCTTGACTCTCATAATAAATTGTTCAACGGTCAAAGAAGATTTTTCTAATGGAACGGAGGGAGTATAACAACACAAATTTATGATTGCTGACATTGAGACAGTACTTTTATTGCATAAACTATGTATAATTAGTGAAAAAATAGATGTTCCAAAACCATTTGTACTCTTAGGTTTTGCATGGAATTCTATTTTATATTTGCATTTTATATCTTTATTTTAATTTCTCGTTTTCATTTTTAAATACAATTTGTTTACATTTAAAAATAAACCGAAACAAAAATAATGTTAACATAAATGCAAAAACTTTTATATGGCGTGTCTCATGATTCAATAGTGAGCATATCGAGTTTAACTTCTAATGTATCATATATATTGAGTTTAGCCTCTAGTATATCGAATTTAGCTGCTGATATATCTCAGTTTTGAATATAATTGATGAAGTATCACATTTATTCACTGATGTAAATATATCGAGTTTAGTCTTTAATGTATTATGATTACATTAAAGCACATATTGAAAAATCACACGTACTAAATTTAATTAATAAATCGTTAGAATGCATGTGAGATGGTCTCAAACAAAAGTGGTGCATACA
Organism: Leptodermis oblonga; assembly: GCA_016801395.1. Lineage (NCBI taxonomy): Eukaryota > Viridiplantae > Streptophyta > Magnoliopsida > Gentianales > Rubiaceae > Leptodermis > Leptodermis oblonga. The sequence continues at coordinate 27,807,665 of CM028753.1, forward strand.
CAACCTCTTAATTTATTAGACACATAATTTTCAACGAAATTATTGTTTTAAATATACATCTCTGAGTTGAGTGTAGTTGGGTCGAAGGTCTCTCTCTTTGTGGGCATGAACGAAGAGACAGCTAGAGAGACCATATTAAGCGATGGATTGCATGGGACAAGACATAATATGTGGTTTGAAATGGATATTATACTTCGTGAGTTACGAAGACTTACATGTACACACACTGTAATCAATTGGTCAGAGTTTTTTTATTTCCTTTCACTTTGCACAAAAGTTTTCTTTCTTTGATCGATCCACTTCTCTTATATATACATGCCATATATATATTTCAAAAATGTTATGCTAATCGATATTGTATCTTATTGGATTTATTAGTTAGCTGATTTAGTAATTATGACATAGTTCAGGGACTTTCTTGTAATTTAGTAGCTTTAGTCAGTTAGTACTTTTCTTTCTGTACATTGAGCTTACTTAAGCTCCTGAGATCAATCTGAAAAGCTACTTTTCCAGAATCTATTTTTCTTCAAGTTAATATGGTATCAGAGCAATAATTCTCTCATTCTCTCTCAAAGCTTCCGCATTTCTTCTCTTCCTTCTCACGCGATATCCTCCATGGCTGCGTCTGCAAGTTCAATGGAGTGTTTACCAGCAGGAAGTGGAACAATGGACCAAGTATCATTGGCCTGCATAGCCTGCAACTCATCATTCATGGCTAGCCTCCAATGATCATGTTTGATAGCTTGGTGATATAACTCAGGTTCAGATTCTGAGGAAATGTTAAGGATAAAATTCTGATAAGAGCTAGATAAGGATGAGTAGGAGAGAACATTGGATAAGGGATAAGGAGTGGAACAAATTGGAGGGAGTTCAGAGTTGAGAAGGTGGCTAATGGCTCCATCAAATTGATGCCTATTCGATCTCAAATCCAGCTAGCCGACATGTTCACTAAGCCTTTACATGCTTCTTGTTTAGTTCCTCTTTTAAACATTCATGGTCCATCTTGAGGGGGTGTATTGGATTTATTAGTTAGCTGATTCAGTAATTATGACATAGTTCAAGGACTTTCTTGTAATTTAGTAGCTTCTGTCGGTTAGTACTTTTCTTTCTGTATATTGAGCTTACTTAAGCTCCTGAGATCAATCTGAAAAGCAAGTTTTCCAGAATCTATTTTGCTTCAAGTTAATATATCTATATAACAAAAGAGTAATGATACTTATCTCAATCAATTTATTTACAATTTTTCATTGGAACACATGTGGTATGTATTCATTGGCTAATAATGTAATATTAATAATTTCTTTTATAAAAATGCAACTAATGAATGCATGTCAATGAATTTCCATAAAAAGTTATGGTAAATTACTTGAGATGTATATCATTACTCATTTCATTATGAATCCCGTGCCGCTGTGATGGAACAAAAAAAAAACATATTATTATATACTTGCATATATCGTAGGCTTTCTCCTCCTAAATTAAGTGTTAAAATATATTCTTGGTGTATAGATTATAGTTCATAAGCTCAATCATATTAACGGCAAAATTTGCAGACTTTTAAATAATTTCGTATTAAGATTTTAGGAGCCATTAATCCTATGTAGATATAATATTGATGCATAATGTGCAAGTTCTTGATGACCATATAATCTCAATGACGGAGTGTTAGTTCTTAATCGTAGTGTATTATTTCTTGATGTGATGCAAAAGCATCAACATTGTAGTGTTTGCAATAGTAACCACTGTGTCTTTATTGTGAGCCTCTATATAATGTCTCGGTAAGGGTTATAATTAAGTTTCCTAACGTTAATTATATTTTAAAACATCACGTGATTTATATAATACTTCTTTTTATCTCATTTAAAGAGTTCACTTTATATCTTTAAATGAGTAGAGTGAGTATTTGATTGTAGATTATTAAAAATAAAATAAAATAAATAAATAGATAAAAATTCATAAGCTTTCTCCACCCGCACGCATTGCGCGGTATGGACAACACATGTGGGGCGCCTGGGAAGTGTTTTTGTCTGAGGGGCTATAGTACAGGGTCACCTTCTTGTATTAAGTTGCTGTCCCTTTCTGCTCCCTAAATTATATAGATATACCCTGTCTCTATTCATCCACCCAGTTTCCTTCTATTATTGTACTCCTACTTTATTTATTTATTTATTAATTTATGCCTAGTTGGCCAGTGTTTAGTCTCCTTTTGGACTGTTAATCCTTTCAAATTACCCAAACAGGACTATTAATTAAGGTTAATATGGATTAGTATCCTAAAATACATAAAACTATTTAATTAATACTTAAAATACATAAAACTATTTAATTAATACCCAATATCTCATTTCATTAAAAGAGTTCAATTTCAAAAATATTGTATGTTCCAATAAAAGAGTTCAATATAAATTTTTAACTATTCATATATTTACTAATATAATTATGTGTGATCCATAATTAATTTTTATTTAAAAGGTAAAAATATAAATGTAATAAATGGTGTTAAATTAGCAATTTCAAAGATTGTACTTTGACATATATAAAAATTAAAAAACATGTATATACATGTGAATTTGGACTCTTCTATTGAAATGGGAAGAAGAAGATATTTTTTTTAGTTTTTTAATGATTGGACTAAGTCATTCACATATTCTGTGGATGGTCGTAATAAGTGGATTTGTTCTGTTCTCAATTTTTGAATTGAATATATATTTAGTGATATACTGATCTGTACAAAAGAGGATTATTATGAATTATGCAGCATAAATATGGTTATAAGTCAAACCCATCAACCACAAATAAAATATACGCATATTCAATCCGTTTCATTTAAAAAGTTTATTTTAAAACAAATTTTTTGTCTAATTAAAATAGTTTTTTTATAATTAAAATAGTTTGTTTTGAATTTGTGTACATTACATATTTTTACTAATATAATAATATGTAATCCACAATTAATTAACATAAATGGAATATACAGCATCAAATTAGGTGTTATTCCTCATAATCCATAATAAATTGTATATTTTTTCAAATGGACTCTCTTACTAGGACGGAAGGAGTATATATTGATGTGACGCAAAAATTTCACTTCAGGAGATGCTTCTTGCGGCCCAATAAAGCTCCTCGAAAAGCAAAAGGCCCAACTCGGAAGGAGCTTCACTGCGAAGAACAAATGAGCTGGAGACCGGTCTGGGCGATTCAGATCGGCAAGGTTGATGAAGAAGAGGTAATCCGCACTGTTCCGATGACAATTTCAGATAATAAAGGAAAGAAGCGGGGCTTTCCCCCCTGTATAGGCTCCGACGGTCAAGTCAGTATAATTGGAGAAAGAAAACAGTGAAGATGAATGCTTGAAAATGGTAAAGATTGCGTACCTTAGAAAGTATGAAGACTTAGCATATATACCTCAAGTTGGAAAGTGTCCGTTGAAGCCTCATGAGTGATTCGTTCAACTGCTCCTTCTGTTTAGCGTGGCGTGGACGCTATTATTTGACCGGGTCTTATCTTCGTCACTTTAGGAAGCCTGAACACCTCTGCATGCAATTGAGTAGAGAAACCTAATCTATGACAACTTTTACCTACTGCGTCAGTGAGGCAGGGCGGATCGGTCTATCTATCTTAGATCGGTCAATTCAAATAATATGATAGAAATGTGAGAAAAAGGCTGTGGCATTCTTAAGTTATAAAGTCCGACCTAAGGTTACCAAGTTGGTTTATGACGCTTGCCGACCCAAGCTTTTATGAGTTTTTACCGATCTGAGCTTTTAAGACCGACCTAAATTCGTAACACAACTGTAGGCTTAGTTTATAAGGTCTTTCCGACCTGAACCTGAATCTGGGCTTTAATTGTGCCTTTATGTTCAACTTCTTTATCCTTGTTTTTATCTATTGGGCTTGGCCCAACAGAGATTCACTTTTATGCACATCAACATGTCCCCCCAGTATTAGGTTTTACCGATCTAAAACTTAATACTATTTGCGTTTTTCCGAGCTGAAATTCAACATAAAGCACCTAGTATGGGTTTTCTGAGCTAAGCATGATATTGTATTCTACCAAGCGGAAAGTGTGACTAAGACATTTATCAAGTGTTCATCCGACCTATAGTTTATCTGACCTATAGTTCACTAACACGATAAAAACCTGAACTGTGACTATGAAATCCGACCTACAGTCAATAGTGTTATTCGATGCATTTGTAATAATGGCAATACCGATCTGAAGAATTTGAACGGACTATTTGGACAATTTAATGCAACCATAAAGACGTACCTTTGCGCTACCCTAGGTCGGGATTTTGAAGAGGCGGACTTCTCTGGACACGCCTTCACGTTTATTACAGCAACCGATACAGCTTCCGAGGCTGTTTATGTTCTCGAGGTATCATTATTGAGTACAACTTTTGGTCTGCCCACGTCTCTTCGGTCTCCCTGAGACTCCATCATAAAAATCGCGAGAGCCAACATTTGATCCCCTCCATTATTTGCTTTCCTGAAAAGAGAGAAAAAATTTCCTTACCCTCCTTCTTCTTCCCTTTGCCAGAGTTTTCGAGTTTTGCCGGAATTTTTTCGTCGTGTTCCAGTCCTTGCAATTTTTGCTCAGGTCGTTGTCCCGTCGTCGTCGTCCTTCTGTTGCCGTGCCTTTATCCCTGTTCACCTGTCTCCAATGGCCTCCGAGAGAAGTTCAGGCACCGGAGCATCGCGTCAGGTTCCGGCTGCAGGTTAGTGTTCCTCTCCCTTTCTTTTCTGCTGATGGCATGTTTGAGTACTTCTGTAGGATCGATTATCTACAATTATAGTGATATTTGTATTGATTCTGTAGATTCGGCCGCCGCTCATGAGTTTAAACCCGAAGAAATAATATCATAAATGACTAGGGCAGATTTAACAAAACTTAGGTTAGCCCATTACATAGATCCTACTGTCCCGATTCGTTTACCCGAGCCTGAGGAGAGGGTGAATACTGTTTCTGCGGGTTGGGTCGGGGTTTATGAGTATCATATTAATTTTGGGCTGAGGTTTCCGGGCGTAGATTTGTTGAACGAGATGTGTGATTTTCTTCACATCGGGTTGAGTCAGCTAGTACCAAATGCCCTTAGGTTTCTAATAGGGTTCATATATGTGTGTTTTGGGGCTGGGGTTCGACCTACGGTAGATCTTTTTTTTCAATTCTATACGGTCCGTAAGTACCCTTATGGTAAATGGTGGGTGACCTTTCAGAAACGTAGGAATAGCCCTATAATTATTATCGACTCCCCCGATACCAATAAACAATGGAGGAACAGATTTTTTATGGTGAAGGCTGAGGAAGCAAACCTACCCTCTCGTTGGTCCCAATTTATTTTACCAGTCGAACAAACCCGAGATAAGTCCGACCCCAGAGTTCAATCGGACTATAAGGCGCTAAAAAACTATACTAGCTCGGTTAAATATTCGGCTAAATTTCCTACAGAGGATCTTCTTGTTTCGGCCGGGCTGAGCCAATCCCCCGATGTAGAAAAAGAGAGTAAATACCTGTCTCTTATCTTTTTATTTTTTGTATCCTCCTTCGTAGCCCGGTGATTTTTATTTTTTGCATGTTGCTTGTTTTCAGGTGGTCTTGGTGGGTTCGGAAGGAAGAAGAAAACCAACAAACCTGCTGCAGCTTCAGGGTCTTCTAAAAGATCGGCTGAGATCGATCTTACGGAAGAGGTCGAGGTAGCCGATCCTCCCAGCTCGGCATTGGTGACCCGGGTCGCAAAAAAGAGCAGGCCGACCCCGGCAGAAATCCAGGCAGCCAAGGCTGCCAAAGCTCCACAAGCGCTACTGGGCCCCACACATGATCCCGATTTGCCAAAGCCTGATGATCTTTGGGGACCCGTGGATCCGTCAACAAATGAAAGGGTCATATTGCTGAAGGATAAGCGGGATAGACCGATCTCCCTGGCTCGGCCCATACTTCAAGTGTACTTACCAGAACCTCTGCCTGAGGACGTGAGGCCTTACCAGGAGTTGGAGGCCGAAACTGAGAGATCCTTCGAGGAGGTGGTACAGGTAGGCAACCAGCTCCAGAAGAATATGGAGCTGATGATGCAGCAGGAGGCCATTCTTGCTTCGCACATAAAAAGGGTAAGCATCGAAACTTACATCGATGTCTAAGAATAATGATTACCTCGTCTGACACTTCTGGATCGGATTTTTCGCAGGTAGCTTATAATTATGCTGCTACGTCGAAAAGGGCAACGGCTTTGGACATCCTAGCCCAAAGTTACGAGCTGGAAAGGTCGAAGAAGCCGTCCGAGGCCGTTGAGGATTTGGAGTTTCAGCTGGGGCTCGAAAAGAGCAAATATTTAGAGCTCGAAGTCGAAAAAACTGGGCTAATGAAGCAATACCAGGATCAGCTTTCGAAGTCTAGCCAGCTAGGGACCAAGATCCAGGGCCTGGAAGCCGACGTGGACATTCTGAAGAAAAGTGAAGCCGCCCTACTTAAAGAAAAATCCAACTGGGCGAAGGAAAAGGCTGACCTGGAGAAAGCTGCAGAAGAGGCTAGGAAAGCTGCAGAAGAGGCTACAAAGACTGCAGAAGAGGCTACAAAGAAGGCTGCAGAGAGGGTTAGCTCGGAAGAGGTTGAAGCAGCTCGCCAGGCCGAGCTGAAAGCGTTTAAGGAGGGGGACCTGCTGGAGTTGATGAACCGGCGTTTTTTCGAGCTAATCCAGTGCGGGTATACTCTGTGCTGGGACGAGCTAAAAAGCTCCAGGTCGGTAGAAGATGCTCCTGCAGACTCCATGGCCCGGACTTCTTTGCTTCCGGTGGGACGCGATCCTTTCGATTTAGTAGAGGAAATCAAGCAAGAATGCCGAGACATCGGTGTTCCAATTCCGGAAAACGTCGAAGAGGATCCTGTGGTCGACCCCCAGGAGACAGCAGATGAAGCTTCTTCTCAAGCTCCTCCTTCCTGAGATCGGCTTTTTCTTAGATCGGGCTTGTCCCTCCTTAATTTAGCTTGTAGTTCGTAGAATTTCTTTTTGATTCTGGTCCCTTTCGAAGAATTTTGTATTATTCAGCCCTTTCTTTTGTAACCGAGCTTGATTAAAGGATACTTTTTGTTGCCTCAACTTCTGCTTTCTCCATCTCTAACTCTGACTGCTTTACTGATAATATTTTCTTAAGTGTGCTGCGTTCCAAGCCCGGGGAACCATACGTCCTTGTAAATCTTCCAAAATATAACTTCCAGTAGGTAGGGCTTCGATTACCCGATAAGGCCCCTCCCAATTAGATAATAACTTGCCTTGTTCTTGTGGTTTGCTGATAGCTCGGTTTCGTAGAACTAAGTCTCCCGGTACAAAGGCTCGATGTTTGACTCGAGCATCGTAATGTTGCCGGACTAAATTTTTGTAATTTAGTTGATGTACATAGGCTGAATCCCGAACTTCTTCTATCAAATCCAAGCCGAGCTCTAAGTTTCTCTGGTTCTGATCCTTTTCGAAGTGCATAATTCTAGGGGCTCTACTTTGTATTTCTGGGGGGATAACAGCATTGACTCCAAAAGCTAGCTCGAAAGGGGTCTTCCCCGTAGCCGATTTAGGCGTGGTCCGGTGGTACCATAGCACATGAGGCAGCTGTTCTACCCAATTCTTGCCCTTATCTACTAACCTGGCTTTCAGCCCGTGCAACAAGGTTCGGTTCGTGAGTTCCACCTGCCCATTTGCTGGAGGATGAGCTACAGACGCGAAACGCTGAGTGATACCGAGTTTTGAACATAAGGCAGTAAACTCTTTGGATTCGAACTGGGTCCCATTGTCCGAGATAACCGAGTTGGGCACGCCGAACCGACAGATGACTTGTCTCCAAAGGAATCGAGCTATAGTTCGCCCGGTAATGTTCGTTAATGCTTCGGCTTCTACCCATTTCGTAAAATAGTCTATGGCTACGACAAGATAATGGCAAGAACCAATCTTAGGAAACGGCCCCATGAGATCTATTCCCCATTCTGCGAAAGGCCAAGGGGCAATTATCCCTGTAAAGCTGGAGGCCGGCAACCGGTGAATCGTTGCGTTGTGTTGGCAACTGGGGCACCTTTGAACGAACTCCACTGCTTCCTGGAATAACCGAGGCCAATAAAATCCTGCCCCAATTATTTTTTTAGCCAAATTCCGAGCTCCAATGTGAGACCCGCAATCTCCTTGATGTACTTCTTTCAGCGTGGCTTCGGCTTCTCCCGGACTCAGACATTTTAGCAAGGGCATTAAGAAACCCTTTTTGTACAGATCTTCCCCGATTATCTGATAATGTTCAACCTTTCTTCTTATTCGTTGCGCTTCCTTTCGCGAATCTGGTAAAGTACCCTTCTTCAAGTATTGCCATAGAGGAAATCTCCAATCCCGACCCTCGTTTATTGACAAGATTGCTGGCTCGGCCGCACTTCTATTCTGTACTTCTTCCACTAGAATACTTTTAGTTAAATGAGAGAAAACCGAGGAAGCCAATTTGGACAAGGCATCTGCGTTTGTGTTTTTGCTCCATGGAACTCGCTCTATGGTCCATTTTGAAAAAAATTTTAGTTGCTGCTGTGCCAGTGCTAAATATGCCTCCATTTGCCGATCCTTAGCCTTATACTCCCCCAAAATTTGTTTGACTACGAGCTGGGAGTCCGAACAAATTTTTAGATTTTCGACCCCAAGTTTCCGAGCTAACTTGAGACTGGCTATCATGGCCTCGTATTCCGCTTCGTTATTTGGGGCCGTGAAGCAGAATCGTAGAGCGTAAGTGTGGATCTCTCCACCAGGACTTGTGAGGATGATCCCTGCACCCGATCCGGACTGGCTAGAAGCACCATCTACATAAAGCGTCCACGAGTCATCACCCTTCGCCACAGTTAACAGAAGATCGGTTTTTTGTACTGGGCCAAGGATGTCTTCCTGGGTGTCTGATATTCCTTCAGCTATGAAATCTGCCAACACTTGCCCTTTGACTGCGGTGCGAGGGGTAAAGGTGATGTCATACTCCCCCAATTCGATAGCCCACTTGGTGAGACGACCCGACACTCCTGCCTTTTGTAAGATGGCTTTGAGAGGTGCGTCGGTATAGACGGTGACTCCATGGGAGTTGAAATAAGGTCTGAGACGCCGTGTGGAGTGGACTAAAGCCAAGACTAGCTTTTCCAGGCTATAATAGTTCTTCTCTGCTGCCTGCAATACTTTGCTAACAAAATAGATGGGTCTTTGAACCCGGTTATCCTCTCGAAGTAAGACCGAGCTAACTACAGATTTGGTGGTAGCTATGTACATATACAATTGTTCTTCCGGAATAGGCATGGTTAAAGATGGCAAAGAGGCTAAATACGTTTTTAGTTGTTCAAAAGCAATTTGACATTCGGAAGTCCACACAAATTTATCCGTTTTCTTTAAAATACTGAAAAATGGTAAGGCTCGTTCTGCTGACCGAGCTAAAAAACGATTTAAGGCCGCTAGTCTACCCGTTAACTGTTGCACTTCGCGAATTGATTTAGGTGGGTGCATTTGCAATACAGCTTCTACTTTCTTTGGATTAACCGATATACCTACCTCAGAAACCATATAACCTAAGAATTTTCCCGAAGTAGCTCCAAAAACACATTTTTTTGGATTTAATCTCAACTGATATTGGACTAGTGTTTCAAGTGTTTCACGCAAATCAAGCAAATAGGCAGACTCATCCCTACTTTTAACAAGCAAATCATCAATATATGCTTCCATGTTCCGTCCTAACTGATTTTTGAAAATTTTGTTTATCAAACGCTGAAAAGTAGCTCCGGCATTCTTCAAACCGAAAGGCATAGTAACAAATCAATAAGTACCTTTATCCGTGATGAAAGATGTCTTTTCTTCGTCTTCTTTAGCCATGAAGATCTGGTGGTAGCCCTTGTAAGCGTCCAGGAAGTTAAGGAAACGGAATCCTGCTATGGCATCAACCAAAACGTCGATCAACGGTAGGGGGAACCAGTCTTTAGGGCAGGCTTTGTTTAGGTCGGTAAAATCAATGCACATACGCCACGAGCCATCGGGCTTGGGAACCAATACGGGGTTGGCCAGCCATTCCGGATAGTCCACCTCTCGAATGATACGTACTTCTAATAAGGCATTAACTTCGAGCTCCACGTATCTGCTGCGTTCTCCTCCCAGGTTACGTTTCCGTTGACGAACCGGCCTATGGTTGGCATCAATGGACAGCCTGTGTTCAATGATATTTCGAGAAATGCCAGGCATGTCTTCCGGTCCCAAGCGAAGACTTCCGCGAACTCACGTAAAAGGTTAAGCAAATCATGTTGTAATTGAGGGGGTAAGTCAGCCCCAATTTTAATTACCTTGTTAGGATCGGCCGCTAGGGGGATGATTTTTACCTCGGCCGCTAGGGGTAAGCGAAGCGGCTGGTTTGGGCAAGGGGGCTACTTGTGTGTATTGAGGCAGCTTTCCAGTTTGAATGAGCTTAGCTATTTCTGCAGCCAAATCTCGACAATCATTAGTGTTGTAACCGATATGCTTATGATAGTCGCAATACCTGCCCGGATTGAGCCGATCTGCGGGGCCCGTCATGGGGCGAGCCGGGGGTAACAACCCTTGATGTTGGATGGCTGCATATATGTCAGCTCGTGAAGCAGAAAAAGGCTCGGCTACCTGCACAGCATTGACATTTACCCCAGTCTTTGGGATAGGGTTAGTAGTATTCACAAAATTTAGTTTCTTATTTCCTCCCGGGGGAGGAACCGGGGAAGAAGCTTTTCTCTTACCATACAGGTCGGAACAGCTTCTCTCTCGTTCCTGTTTTATGGCGGCGGCATCCTCAATTACAGCAAAATTAAAAGCGGTAACCATCATTTCAAAATACGAGTGGGGGGGGGGGTGGATGGCAAGTTCGGTAGCTAGAGGTCCTGATCTTAACCCGTTAATAAATGATCCCATCATTATCCTATCGTCTTTTTCGTGGCATTTCCTAGATTCTACGTTAAACCGGTCTATGTAGGCCTGCAATCCTTCCCCCATTCTTTGAGTTATGTTCATTAAGTGTGAAATAGGCTTGGACAATATCTTATTACCCATAAAATTGGCTAAAAACAGGTCACCGAACTGATCTAACGAATGAATAGAATTTCGAGGTAGTGTACAGTACCAGTTAATAGCCTGACCTTTGAGAGTCAAGTGAAAAGTCATACATCGGTTGGCGTCAGATAAGTTGGCGGTGTCCATCACACTCATGCACTGCATCCAGTGAGCCGTGGGGTCGGTTGTTCCGTCGTACTTATCGACCTTACCTAAGCCCCTGTAGCCTGGGGGGAAAGGCGCTGTTTGGATTTCCAAGCCGAATGGGTGAGACACCCGAGAGGTGGGCATGGTTCGTCCGAGCTGCGCATATCCAGATCCAAGAAGGGCGGTGTGACCGATCTGGGGATACCCTGGTTGTCCTGCGGGATATCCCCCTATGCCGGGGTAAACCGGCAGTGGTGCTCCAGTAGTGAAGTTCCCCGCGCCGGGCCCGGGGTAATAATTCGGGTTAAGCAAGGGAGAGTATCCTGTGGATGGCTGCAGGGCTTGGCTGGTGCCCAAACCGTAATGTTGAAACATAGCTTGGTTTGACGGAGCTGGGTGCCCAAGATATCCTAATTGGTTGACTTCAGGACCGAGGTGACTAGGTTGGTTTAACGGTTGGACTAGGCCGGGCTGACCTACTTGATTCTGCGGGCCCAGGCTGAGTTGACCTAACTGATTCGCCTGCTGTCCTATCATGGGGAAAGGCAGACACGTCGCTAAAGGGAAATTACTGAGTTGTGTGTTAGGAAATCCGAAGGGGGCTGGAAAAGTAGGAGCAACCTGGGTATGGGCTAAAGTGGTGTACACAGGTGCTGCAGTAGAGAGGGTGGGGGGACCAGCTATGTAGTTAGACCCAGAAAGAAAGTGAGCTCCACCGGAGTAGGGAGGGCATCCTGAAGCGGTCATGGACTAAATTAGGTGTTATTCCTCATAATCCATAATAAATTGTATATTTTTTCAAATGGACTCTCTTACTAGGACGGAAGGAGTATATATTGATGTGACGCAAAAATTTCACTTCAGGAGATGCTTCTTGCGGCCCAATAAAGCTCCTCGAAAAGCAAAAGGCCCAACTCGGAAGGAGCTTCACTGCGAAGAACAAATGAGCTGGAGACCGGTCTGGGCGATTCAGATCGGCAAGGTTGATGAAGAAGAGGTAATCCGCACTGTTCCGATGATAATTTCAGATAATAAAGGAAAGAAGCGGGGCTTTCCCCCCTGTATAGGCTCCGACGGTCAAGTCAGTATAATTGGAGAAAGAAAACAGTGAAGATGAATGCTTGAAAATGGTAAAGATTGCGTACCTTAGAAAGTATGAAGACTTAGCATATATACCTCAAGTTGGAAAGTGTCCGTTGAAGTCTCATGAGTGATTCGTTCAACTGCTCCTTCTGTTTAGCGTGGCGTGGACGCTATTATTTGACCGGGTCTTATCTTCGTCACTTTAGGAAGCCTGAACACCTCTGCATGCAATTGAGTAGAGAAACCTAATCTATGACAACTTTTACCTACTGCGTCAGTGAGGCAGGGCAGATCGGTCTATCTATCTTAGATCGGTCAATTCAAATAATAGATAGAAATGTGAGAAAAAGGCTGTGGCATTCTTAAGTTATAAAGTCCGACCTAAGGTTACCAAGTTGGTTTATGACGCTTGCCGACCCAAGCTTTTATGAGTTTTTACCGATCTGAGCTTTTAAGACCGACCTAAATTCGTAACACAACTGTAGGCTTAGTTTATAAGGTCTTTCCGACCTGAACCTGAATCTGGGCTTTAATTGTGCCTTTATGTTCAACTTCTTTATCCTTGTTTTTATCTATTGGGCTTGGCCCAACAGCGATTCACTTTTATGCACATCATATATAAAGAGAGAAAAAATTATTTGTTTTTCAAAAGTATATATTATACCTTTTACTCTTACTAGGACGGAAGGAGTATATATAAAGAGAGAAAAAAATTATTTGTTTTTCAAAAGTATATATTATACCTTTTACTAAGAATACTTTATTATTTAATTTTATAATTTTCGCATCATTCAAAGGTATTAATTTATTACATAATTTTATTTTTTTATCTTTACTATTTTCATTGTTTATCCTATCATTTAACATAATTTAGGGCAGTGTGGTGGGACAAGTATGTGATATAGCAAAAATAATTTTTATATATGAAAAAAGTTCAAGCATATAAACTATAAATTTAAATTTAAATAATATTTTGTTTGTTTTAATTTATACAATGAAGTTTCCAATTAAGTATTGATGTGACGCAAAACATCCGTTAATGGATGTTTCTTGTGGCCCAATGCGAAGTCTTGAACAGCAAGGTCCAATCTTGTAACAGCTAACCAAAGAGAAAGGAAGTAAAGCTGGAAACCGGGCTAGATGGCTCGGGTTAATGCAGTAGGAGAGGAAACTACAGACTGTGGAATATTCTGGTGACAAATGTAAATGAGTAAGAGAAATGCGGGCCTTTCCCCCCGGTGTAACTCCGACGGTCAAGTTAGAGAGGTTGAAGAACATAAACAGTATTCACCAAGATCTCAAAATGTAAACAGTTGCGTACCTCACTAAGTCTGAGGACTTAGTATTTATATCAAGACTCGGTCATGCCCGTTGAACCGTCATGATTTGCACTTTCACCTGCTCCTCTCTTTTTACCGTGACGTGCACGTTTTTTGCCTCATGGCTCGCTTTTATGGCTTCTTTCCCATCAAAGGTATGGGCAATCCCTGCATATATTCAAAATATATACCTAACCCTATAATGATTTCTTACCTACAGTGTCAGAGGCATATCTTGTTTCGATCTAATTCTCTAAGCTCGGTTATGGTGTAAATAGGGGAGACCAGTAAGTCTGACCTAATTTGTTTTACTAACCTAAGCTCGCTCCTTCGGCTCGGTTTTAAGGAACTGTCCGACCTAAGTTTGGTTTTGGACCCTTTATACATCTTTTTCTCCTTACTGTTTATCTTTGCTTTCGTTGATTGGGCCTGGCCCAAAGAAGATTCAATTTTATGCACATCAACAAGTCCCTCCAGTATTATATTTTATTGAGTTAAAACTTAATACTTTCCTTCGTTTTTCTGAGCTAAAACCGTGACTTAGGTATTTGCTGTGTATTTGCCCGATCCTGCCTAGACCGACCTTAAAAGTTTCTTTTCTGACCCAAGCAAACAAAAAAGGAAAAACCATTCCGACCTAAAAGGTGTTAAGCCATCCCAAGTGAAGTAATGAAAGGATACCGACCTATTGATTATTGTAACTAAAGGAAAGCGTGAGTTATAGTTAATATAAAAATCCGACCCAGAAAAAAGAGTATGTTAGCCGATCCATAAGAAATCACTGCAATACGGATCCAAAGAAATTAATTTTGACAGTGAATGTGTACCTTTGCGTCACGACCCAAGGCATCCGGCTTTTGAAAAGTCTTAAGACGGGACGTGACAGGACATGTTTCCACAACTTTTGAGGCAACCGGTTCGATTTCCCACACTTATCCGATTTTCAAGGAGGTATTAATTGCTCTAGCGGTTAGCTTGTCCGTTTCGCTTCGTCTTCCCGAATTTCCCTTTAAGTAGCGAAAAGCCTTGCATTGTTGCCTTCACGCTTTTGAAACAAATTTTCTTGCTTCTTCACTTTTGCACCGTATCTGTTTGTGCTGTTGCCTCTCTCTGCCGTGCCTGTTTGTGCCACCGCTTCTTTCCGCCGCGCCTGTTAGCATTACCACTTTTCTTCGCCGCATCTTCATCATAAGTCTGCAGTACTCCATGGCTGAGGAAAGGAGTTTCCGGTACCGGCGTGCCTCGTCTGAATCCATCATCGGGTTAGTTGGTTCTTCTTCCTTCTTCTGATAATTATAACTGATTCGCCGGCTTAGGAATAGTTTCCCAACAAACGTGATGCATGAGCCCTTTTTTTACTGCTATTGGATTTAGGATATACTGCTAGTGTAAATTTATCCATGGGATCTTCTGTTTTCTTGAAATTATGCATGATTCCGATACATCTGTAATGCTTCCTGTAGATATGGCTGCCATCTCCTATGAATTTCACCCAGATGAGATACTTTCTGAACTTACTAGGGTAGAATTAGAAACCCTAAGATCGACCTATAATCTCGACCCGACTGGCCACAGCCAAAGAAAGAATAACTAGTACCTCAGACGGTTGGATCGAGGTATATGAACACCACATAAGGTTTGGGCTAAGATTTCCTGTCCCTGCTTTTTAACTGAGATATATAACTACTTAGAAATTGGGCTGAGCCAATTAGTACCCAATGCCTTTAGGTTCCTAGTGGGTTTTATGTGTGTCTGCTCAGGGGCAAAAATCCGACCCACCGTAGATCTGCTATTCCAATTTTATACCATTCGCCAATATCCTTACGGGCCGGGATGGGTATCTTTCCAAAAGCGTAGGAACGGACCTATTCTTACAACCGACTCCCCAGATACCATAAAACACTGGAAAACACGTTTTTCATGGTGAAAGCTGACGAGGCTAACCTTCCCTGCCAATGGTCGGAGTTCACCACGCCAACAGATCAGAACCGGGAGAAGTCTATTCCCATAGTGTTGTCAGAGTATAAGAATTTAAAATCTTATACTAATTCGGAGAAATACTCGGTTAAGTTTTCGTCCGAGGGCTTTCTTGTCTGGGCTGGGCTGGGCTGAGCCGGGCCCCCAATGTTGAACCAAAATGTAATAACCTGCCTCTGAACTTTTTATTTTATCTGTAGTTTTATTTATCTTAACTCGGCTGTGCTGACACCTTTGTATTTGCTTTTTCTGTTTTCAGGTGGCTTCAGTGGATTTGGTCGGAAAAAGAAGTCCAATAAGCAGACGGCAGCCTCGGGATCTTCAAAAAGACCCCCCACAGAAATCGACTTGACCCAAGAGAGGGAAGGTGCCGATCCCCCTACTGATACCTTAATCCCCCGGGCATCCAAGAACAACAGGCTGACCCCCACGGAGGTTCAAGCGGCCAGAAATGCTAAGGCTCCTCAGTCGTTGATTGATTCGACTTTCGAAGCCGAGATACCCAGCCCGGATGAGCTGCTGGGACCTTTGGATTCATCGACCAAAGAAAGGATGATCATTCTGAAGGAGCAAAAGGAAATACAGGGCCCCCTAGCTCGGCCCATTTATCAGCCTCACTTGGCGGGGCCCCAACTTGAAGATGTTAGGCCTTACTCAGAGCTAGTGGCTGACTACCACTGCTCCTTTAAGGAGATTATCGAGGCGAGCATCCAGATGAGGCAAAACCTCGAACAGTTGGTGAGGCAAGAAGCCTTTTTAGCTTCTCATATAAAAAAGATAAACTTCTGAACTCTTAACTTGTTCCCTGATATATATGATCACTTGAGTGATATTCTATAAGGCTCATACTCGAGTTTTGCAGGTCTGTATAAATTACGGAGCCATGGCCAAGAGGACTGTGGCTTTCGACATCCTCGCTCAAAGCTACGAGCAGGAGAGGTTGAAGAGGCCGGTCGATGAGATAGAGTACCTGAAGTTGAAGCTGGGGGTCGAATCCAGCAGAGTAACCATCCTTCAGGCCAAGAATACCGAGCTTTACAAAGAAAACCAAGAGCTTGGTACCAAGGGCAGCCAATTGGTTACTAAGTCCCAAGGCTTGGAGGCGGAGGTGGAAGAGCTAAAGAAGGGTAGGTCCGCCCTGGAGGAGGAGATTGCCGCCCTGAAGCAGGAGAAGTCCAACCTGCAGAAGGCCTTGGCGGAGGAAGAAAAAAGGTCTGCCGAGCTACTGAGCTCGGCGGAGGTGGAGGCGGCACGTCAAGCTGCTCTGAAAACCTTCAAGAAGGGGCCGTTGCTGGATCTGATGAACTGGCGGTTTATGGAGCTGATCCAGTGCAGATATACCTTATGCTGGGATGAGTTCAAAGGCCCCAGGTTGGTGGAGGGCCTCCCTAAAGGTTCCTTGGCCCATACTTCTTTGCTGGCTCAAGGCCGGGACCACTTTGACCTGATTGACTAGGTCAAACAAGAGTGCCAGGACACCGGCATTCCTTTTCCGAAAAATGTAGAAGAAGAAGATCCCGTCGCAGAACTAAACGGGGCATCTGAGGAAGTGACTTCCCAAGCTCCACCATCTTAGTTTTTGCCTTGTAAAAAATTTTCTTCGGCATATTTTATTTGAACAGGTTTGTATTGGGTCGGCATTACTTCTTTGAATAAATACGTACTTTTCTTTCTTCACAATCTTGACTCCGACTTGTTCTATATTTTTCCCTTCGCAATCTTAACTCCGACTGATTCATAGATAGTATTTTCTTAAGTGTGCAGCGTTCCAGGCTCGCGGAACCAATTGCCCTTGCAAATCTTCCAACATATAACTGCCGGTAGGTCGTGCCTCTATCACCCGGTAAGGTCCTTCCCAATTAGATACTAACTTGCCTTGATCTTGCAGTTCACTGATAGCCCCGTTCCGCAAAACCAAGTCTCCCGGTACAAAGGCTCGATGCTTGACCCGGGCATCATAGTGTTACCGGACTAAATTCTTGTAATTTAGCTGATGCATGTAGGCCGTGTCCCGTGCTTCCTCCATCAAGTCCAATCTAAGCTCCAAGTTTTGTTGGTTTCGGCCCCTTTCAAAGTGCATGACTCGAGGTGCACTGTTTAGTATTTCTGGAGGTATGACATCATTGACTCCAAAGGCTAACTCGAAAGGAGTTTTTCCCGTAGCAGACTTAAGTGTAGTTCGGTGACATCATAATACATGAGGTAGCTGCTCCACCCAATTCTTACCCTTATCCTCCAGCCTGGTTTTTAATCAGTGCAGCAAAGTTCGATTGGTGAGTTCCACTTGCCCGTTTGCTGGTAGATGAGCCACAGATACAAAACATTGATTGATACCCAGCTTCGTACACAGGGCTGTGAATTCCTTTGATTCAAATTGAGTCCCGTGATCTGAGATAACCGAATTAGGTACGCCGAACTGAGAAATGACCTGCCTCCATAAAAATCGAGCTACTGTTCGCCCAGTAATATTTGTCAATGCCTCGGCCTCCACCCATTTTGTGAAGTAATCTATAGCCACAACCAGATATTGACAAGAGCCGATCTTAGGAAAGGGACCCATAAGATCTATTCCCCACTTTGCAAAAGGCCAAGGTACCATTATTCCGGTAAAGCTGGATGCCGGCAATCTATGAACTGGTGCGTTAAACTGACAACTGGAACAACGCTGGACATACTCAACTGCTTCCTGAAATAACCGAGGCCAATAAAATCCATCCCCAATTACTTTTTTTGCCAAATTCTGAGCTCCGAAATGGGACCCGCAATCCCCCTGATGTATTTCTTTAAGCACGGCCTCCGCTTCTCCTGGACCCAAACATTTCAGTAAGGGCATTAAGAAACCCCTTTTGTACAGATCTTCTCCAACTATCTGGTAGTGTTCAGCCTTCCTTCGTATTTGTTGTGCCTCCTTCCTTGAGTCTGGCAAAGTACCATTTTGCAAGTACTGCAATAGAGGAAATCACCAATCTTGTCCTTCCCGTATGGACAAGATTATTGGCTTTGCTGTACTCCTAGTCGGCATTTCTTCCACTAGAACACTTTTAGTCAGATGAGAGAAAACCGAAGAAGCCAATTTGGACAAGGCATCCGCATTTGTTTTTTTGCTCCGTGAAATTCGCTCTATGGCCCATTTGGGAAAGATTTGCAGCTGCTGTTGGACCATTGCCAAATATTCCTCCATTTGCCGATCTTTGGCCTTATACTCCCTCAAAATTTGTTTAACGACCAACTGGGAGTCTGAACAAATTTTCAAATTTCGGACACCCAGTTTCCGAGCTAATTTTAGGCCGGCTAACATGGCTTCATACTCCGTCTCATTGTTGGTGGCTGTGAAACAGAAACGTATAGCGTAGGTGTGGGTTTCCCCAATAAGGCTAGTGAGGATGATTCCTGCACCCGACCCGGAGTGACTAGAAGCACCATCTACATGGAGTGTCCATGAATCATCGTCTTTTGCCACGGTTAAAAGTAGGTCGATTTCTTGTGTCGGCCAGGTGTATCTTCCTGGATGTCTGATACTCCTTCAGCTATAAAATCTGCTAACACTTGACCCTTGACTGCGGTACGAGGCATGAAGGTGATGTCGTACTCCCCCAATTCAATAGCCCATTTGGTGAGATGACCTAAAACTCCCGTTTTTTGCAAGATGGTTTTCAGTGGCGCATCAGTATAAACAGTGACTCCGTGGGCGTCGAAGTAAGGTCGGAGTCGTCGTGTAGAATGAACTAAAGCCAAGACTAGCTTTTCTAAGCTAGAATAATTTTTTTCTGCAGCCTGCAAAACTTTGCTAACAAAATAGATGGGTCTTTGACCCGGTTATCTTCTCGAAGTAAAACCGAACTAATCACAGATTCAGTGGTTGATATATACATGTATAATTGTTCCCCAGAAATTGGCATGATTAAAGATGGTAAGGATGCTAAGTACATTTTTAATTGTTCGAAAGCAGCTTGGCATTTTGAAGTCCATATAAACTTATCTGATTTTTTCAAAATGCTAAAAAATGGTAAGGCTCGTTATGCCGACCGAGCTAAAAACCGGTTTAAGGCCGCTAATCTACCCGTCAATTGTTGTACTTCATGAATTGACCTAGGAGGGTGCATTTGTAGAACAGCCTCTACTTTTTTAGGATTAATAGAAATTCCATTTCTAATAACCCAAGAATTTACCCGAAGTAGCCCCAAAAATACATTTTTTAGGATTTAGTATTAATTTGTACTGAACTAGAGTTTCAAGTGCCTCACGTAAATCAAGCAGGTAATTAGATTCATCCCTACTTTTAACAAGTAAATCATCAACATATGCTTCCATATTCCGACCTAATTGTTTCTTAAAGATTTTATTCACTAAGCGTTGAAAAGTAGTTCCAGCATTTTTCAGACCAAAAGGCATAGTAACAAAGCAATAAGTACCTTTGTCCGTGATAAAGGATGTCTTCTCCTCATCTTCCTTAGCCATGAATATTTGGTGATAACCCTTGTATGCGTCTAAGAAATTGAGAAAGCGAAACCCGGCTATGGCATCGACCAGTATGTCAATTAAAGGCAAGGGAAACCAATCTTTGGGGCAGGCCTTGTTCAGGTCGGTGAAGTCGATGCACATGTGCCAGGTACCATCTGGCTTGGGGACTAATACCAGATTAGCTAGCCACTCTGGATAATCTACTTCTCGAATGATATGCACCTCCAGTAAAGCATTGACTTCCATCTCTATGTGTTTACTTCGTTCTCCTCCTAGGTTACGTTTCCGTTGGCGAACCGGCCTATGACTGGCATCAATGGATAACCTGTGTTCAATGATACTTCGAGAAATACTAGGCATTTCTTCCGGCCCCCAAGCAAAGATTTCCGCAAACTCACGCAATAGGTTAAGTAAATCATGTAATAACTGAGGAGATAGATTAGCCCCTACCTTGATTACCTGATTTGGGTCGGCCGCTAGAGGAACTGTTTTGATTTCAGCCCCAGCCTCGTTGAATCGCTTCGAGCGACCTGCTAGGTCGACGATGTCTACAGCGTGGGAAGTACTGCCTTTAGGAGGTACAGGCAAAGCCAGGGATGTGGGGGTCGGTGCAACGACCAGGGCGTCTGGCAGTTTTGAATCTACTAGCATCGGTTCTTTTAGAGAAGCTGTGTAACACTGCTTAGCCTGTATGACATCACAATGAAGAGAAGCCACACCCTCCGAAGTAGGAAATTTTAAAAGCATATGCATGGTAGAAGCAATGGCCTGAAATTGATTTAATCCAGGCCCACCCAAGTACACATTGTAAGGTGATGGTTCATCAATGACCACGAAATCTATGGTTTCTGTTCGTTTTAGCTGGTCAGCTATCAATGTGACCGGTATGCTTAACTGTCCCACAGGAATAACATGGTGGTTGCCAAAGCCAATCAAAGGTATGCATACTGAATTCAAACGTGCCTTATGCAATTGACATCCAGTTAATGCCTTGGTAGTAATAATATTACTAGAGCTACCCGTGTCTAATAGTGTCCTTCGTACTTGATAATTAGAAATATAACAATCAATAACTAGATTGTCATCACAATTATAAGGTAAGAAAAGATCACTGTCATCAAAAGTAATAACTAGGGCCATGGTGTCTGCTTTACGCTTACCAAGGATGTTTTTCCTTTGTCGATATACCTGTTTTCTCTGACGATTAGAGTCACCTTGGGTTGGTCCTCCAGCTATGGTATTCACGACCCCAGCTATAGTTATGTCGGCACCAGCCCCAGCTTTAGGGCCTGGGGGTCAGGTTGGGAACACTCTCGGGCAAAATGACCGGGCTCCCCACACCGGTAACATCCGGTAGGTCGTTCTCGATTTGCTATAACTACGGGTTTGGGCAAGGGAGCCACTTGCGTATATTGGGGTAACTTTCCAGCTTGGATGAGCTTTGCTATTTCTACAGCTAAATCTCTACAGTCATTAGTATTATGGCCAATATGCTTATGATAATTACAATACCTGTTGGGATTGAGTCGGTCCGTGAGGCCCGTCATAAGACGAGCTGAAGGTAATAACCCCTGGTGTTGAATGGCCGCATATATGTTGGCCCGGGGCACAGAAAAGGGTTCGACCACCTGCAAGGCATTAACACCGACTCCGGGCTTTGGGCCAATGTTATTAGTACTTACGAAGTTCTGCTTCTTACTTATTCCCGAGGGAGGAATCGGAGGAGAAGCTTTTCTTTTACCATAAATGTCAGAAAAACCTCTTTCTCGTTCCTGTTTTATTGCTGCAGCATCCTCAATAACAGCAAGGTTAACAGCAGTAACCATCATTTCAAAGTAAGAGTGTGGGGGTCGGATGGCAAGTTCAGTAGCTAAAGGTCCTGACCGTAACCCATTAATAAACGATCCCATCATAATCCTATCGTCTTTTTCATGGCATTGCCTAGATTCTACATTAAACCGATCTATATAGGCCTGCAACCCCTCTCCCACCCTCTGAGTTATGTTCATTAAATGTGAAATAAGTTTAGATAATATCTTATTGCCCATGAAATTAGCTAAAAACAAATTACCAAATTGATCTAATAAATGAATAGAGTTTCGAGGCAGAGTACAATACCAATTAATAGCCTGACCTTTTAGAGTAAGATGAAAGGTCATGCAGCGGTTAGCATCAGATAAATTTGCAGCGTCCATGACACTCATGCATTGCATCCAATGAGCCGTCGGGTCAGCAGTACCATCGTATTTGTCAACCTTACCTAAACCTTTGTAGCCTGGTGGAAATTGAGCTGTTTTAATTTCCCCGCCAAATGGCTGAGAGACGCGAGATGTGGGCCCGGCCCTTCCCAACTGAGCATATCCAGATCCAGGTAAGACTGCTTGACCGGGTTGGGCATATCCTGTTTGACCTAAGGGATATCCCCCTATTCCTGGGAAAGCAGGTAACGACCCTCCATTCGCAAAGTTCCTCGAGACAGGCTCGGTATAATAGCTCGGGTTAAGTAAGGGAGAGTACCCAGTGAGGGGTTGCAGGGCTCGACTTGTGCCTACACCATAATGCTGAAACTAGGCTAAACTTAACGGGGCTATGTATCCGGGGTAACCTAATTGATTAACCTCGAGACCAAGGTGGCCAAACTGACCCAACTGCTGACCTAGGCTAGGCTGACTTATTTGACTCAACTGCGGACCTAAACTAGGCTGACCTAACTATCCTACTTGTTGTCCAACATAGGAAAAGGCATACCTGACATGAAAGGGTAAGTATTGATCTGAGCGGTAGGAACCGTGAAATGAGCCAGGAAGGTAGGAGTGGCCTGGGTATGGGCTAAGGTAGTGTAAACAGGAGGAGCGGTAGAAAGAGTAGGGAGACCAGCTGCTTGGTTTGGCCCTGAAAAATGATGAACCCCCCCCCCCCCCCCAGGGTAAGGAGGACATCCAAAAACAGCAACAGACTGAGGGGGGAGACTGGGAACTAATACAACAGATGGGTCGGTCATGGGATTGAACAAAACTCCTGGCGAAGGAATAGTAGGAACAAGCTGTGAACCAATAGGATTCTCAATGTTAACAATATCTGGGACAGTGGTTGTAGCGTTTGAAACTGGGAGCCCCAAACTAGGAGTAAAGGTGGTGGGAGGGCTAGGATTAATTAGGTGAAACAACTGTGGGAACAAACAAAAAAAAATTTCTCTTTCAGCTTGTTCTTGCTGAGGGGTGAGAGACTCAATGGTGTGAGATACGACAGCGGTGGTGGTAACTGGTGGAACATTGGTGGTGGTGGTAGAAACTAAAGTGGCGGTTGGAACAATCATAGCTATAACGGTGGATGTAGCGGTGGTGCTGAAAGAATAAGCATCCACTCCCGAACAATTTTGAGTTTGCGTCATGGTTTCAACAAATTTCTTTCAATATGGAGAAAATTTGATGAAATAATTTGATCAAACGTTCCCCACAGACGACACCAGTTGATGTGACGCAAAACATCCGTCAATGGATGCTTCTTGTGGCCCAATGCGAAGTCTTGAACAGCAAGGTCCAATCTTGTAACAGCTAACCAAAGAGAAAGGAAGTAAAGCTGGAAACCGGGCTGGATGGCTCGGGTTAATGCAGTAGGAGAGGAAACTGCAGACTGTGGAATATTCCGGTGACAAATGTAAATGAGTAAGAGGAATGCGGGGCTTTCCCCCCGGTGTAACTCCGACGGTCAAGTTAGAGAGGTTAAAGAAGATAAACAGTATTCACCAAGATCTCAAAATGTAAGCAGTTGCGTACCTCACTAAGTCTGAGGACTTAGTATTTATATCAGGACTCGGTCATGCCCGTTGAACCGTCATGATTTGTACTTTCACCTGCTCCTCCCTTTTTACCGTGAAGTGCACGTTTTCTACCATCATGGCCCGCTTTTATAGCTTCTTTCCCATCAAAGGTATGGGCAATCCCTGCATATATTCAAAATATATACCTAATCCTATAATGATTTCTTACCTACTATGTTAGAGGCATATCTTGTTCCGATCTAATTCTCTAAGCTCGGTTATGGTGTAAATAGGGGAGACCAGTAAGTCCGACCTAATTTGTTTTACTAACCTAAGCTTGCTCCTTCGGCTCGGTTTTAGGAACTGTCCGACCTAAGTTTAGTTTTGGACCATTTATACATCTTTTTCTCCTTACTGTTTATCTTTGCTTTCGTCGATTGGGCCTGGCCCAAAGAAGATTCAATTTTATGCACATCAAGTATTATATTTATTTATTATATATTTGACATTTAGTTTTTATTTATCAATTATATTAATTTCATTTTTCATCATCAAACTAATGAATTATTATTACTCGTACTTGTTATTAACTTAATAGGCTTAAATTCTTTATACCACCCTGTGTTTGTTAGTTTGTTTGGCATTTGTCCCCCTATGTTTTTTAAATACATCTTTTGCCCCCGTTGACCACTAGTCAACCTTTTAAAATCATATAAATGCATTCATACCCTTCTATTTTATTTTACATTTAATTTTCACATGATTTCAACATTTTATATTTCTTTTAGTAACAAAGTTTATATTTTCCATTTAAAATATAATAGTACAATTTTAAAAAATGAAAATTATTATTTTTATTTCATTAAACAACTTTCTTTTTTTATTACAATAATGAAATTTTACATATATAGTTTGATATTTATTTAATTATTAAAATTTGAATTTAAAATGAAGAAAATATTTTTAAAATGTCAAATGGTGAGAAAATGTAAATTTAAATTTTAAAATATATTAAATTAATTTGTTTGACATTGGTAATGCATTTTCATATTTCTTTCAAAATTTATAGATGATTTTTTTACGTAACATTTACATTGTTGGTTGATACAAATTTTATTTTATTGTTTGTTTGAAACTGTAAAAAACTATAAAATGGAAAATTATTTTTAAACTTTATAATAATATATTGTTGAATTAATTTCTTCTTTTTATTATATACTCTCTTTGTTTTAAAATAGATAGTCATATTTAAAATTATATTTTAAAACTCATTAAACTTTTCTCACTATGTTCTAAAATTAAAATATTCATAATTTATATAATATAGGGTTAATTACGCAAAACTCCCATGTGGTTTGCGAAAGTACAGAATGACCCCCCTATGCTTTAAAAAGATACGCAGAATCCCCCTGTGGTTTAAAAATCCTGTAAAGTAGACGAAAATATTAATTTGTGACCAATTTGCCGTTATTCAATCAAAGGGTTTGTACTTATTCAGTCAGATTAAATAAGGACAATTTGGTCACAAATTAATATTTTCGTCTACTTTACAGGGTTTTGAAACCACTTGGGGGTTTTGTGTAGCTTTTTAAAGCATAGGGGTGTCATCCTGTACTTTCACAAACCACAGGGAGTTTTGCGTAACTAACCCTATAATATACTTTTGACACTTAAGTGAATATATTAATATATATTAAAATTTTCCCATCTAGTCAAAATTTTAAAATATTTTAATTCATTGGAATTTTTTTTATAAATTGTAAAAGATATTTAAATACAAAACGAACAAAAATAGTGAAAATTAAAATAAACTAAATTGAAGCATTGTATATTTTAAGAACAATATAAACTTTATTGTTCAAAAATATAAAATATTTAAATAAATGTAAGTATTATGGTAAAATAAAGTGTAAGGGCATGTATGTCTTTATTTTTCTTTTTAAATGGTTGACTAGTGGTCAAATGGGGGGCAAAAGATGTATTTAAAAGAACATAGGGGGCAAATGTCAAACACACTAGCAAACACAGGGTAGTTTAAAGGATTTAAGCCTAACTTAATATTACTCCAATTGCTTCTTCTTTTTTTTTTTTATCGGAAATAATATATAAATTATGGTTATATTGGATATATAAATAATGTCGAGACCAAGACGGGCAAGTCCAGTGCAGACGACTCCCAGAGAGTCACGGTTAGCGTTAAGAGCCGACTATGATAGAAAGGGCCTATAAGCAGGTGACGCGTGTCTTAGACATGTGGCACGCGTTTATTGGTCCGGAACGGTGATCGGGATAGCAGTTGTAACTAAATCAAATGAGATATTCTTCATGATTGTTGGGCCATGTCATCAGTTGGCGTGCCGCGTTTCTTCACCAGCAAGCTTCAAAGGAGCTCATTCCTTCTATAAATACTCGATCACCATTGCGTTTCTAAGGTATTGAATCTCAAATTAGTCTCACTTATAATACTTGTTTCATTCTAACTTAAGTTTCGGAGTAAAATCGGTGATTTAGTCCCAAAAGCATGTATCAAGGAGTGAGGACGAAGTCAGCGCACCTTGGCAGATTTTGGAGGTTCAACCGTTATTGTAAATTATTTTAACTAAATTAAAATATACTAATGTATATCCAGTAAAATTTTATTCGTTGTAGTTAATTTCAACACTTATCCCTTATTTTTATTTTTATTTTCCTTTCCACGCATAGGGTTTTGTGGCAAGTTATTTTTGTTTTTTATTTCTCAATTTACAAAAACACCTTTATATATGTATATATATGTGTATGTATATATTAAAATTAAGTGGTTGGGAGCATGGTGACCCTTTATTAAAATTTTTGAAAAAAACCTTTTATATTTTTCAAGACAAAATCAAAACCAAAATGACTAATTTTTAATGCACCTTTCTAGTTTTGTGTGCTTTTAACATTTGCATTTTGTTTTATTATTATATATCAATTTGGTAATAAAAACTCTAAAAGGTAATTAGAATACTAAAAAGGTAATTAGATTTAATAAGATGGACTTTGCCAAAACTTGTTTGAATTGAAACAGATAAGGGTCTGTTGTTCTTTACTGACGGTTTGAGTTTTAATTTGAGTTTTGGTTTTGAAAAAATAATTTTATAATATAAAAAGTGTATTAAAAATGTAAAAATATATAGCTAAATAGTAAAAAGTTGTATTGAAAATGATAAAAACTGATTATAATATATTAAATTTACTGTTGAAACCAAAACTGAAACAAAAATTAAAACCAAAACGTAAATAACATGCCCTAAATAAATCCTTTCAAATTGGGTTGCTAGGGACAAAAGACAAAAACAAGAAGAAAAAAAAAGGTCCTGTCAGAAAATTTTTTAAAAAATTTAGAAATTTGACCCACTTGTTTGCTAGTCAAGAATGCCTAGAAGTTATGGGATGCCAATTTTCGCTTAAAAAATGGCAAACACCTCAAAACCCCCTTGTAGTTTTCGAAAGTTACTCATCATCCCCCTTATACAAAAAAAACCTACTCATCACCTCCCTGTTCTTTTCCTAAATCCGTAAAGTGACGGAAATGTCTAAAATTGACGGCGCGTGTAAGACACGCGGCTTACACGTGGCATAGTTGACCAAAATGCCCCTATTAATAATTAATTACCAAAATACCCTTGCATTTCCATCTTCTTCTTCTTCTTCCCCATTTCTTAATAATTATACAGAACAAGCCCTAAATTCTTAATTATCTTAATAATTATACAGAACAAGCCCTAAATTCTTTTTTCCGTTTTCTTCTTCTGAAACCCGGGTTCTTCTTCTTCTTCCGTTTTAAAACCTGGCTTCTTCTGAAATGGGTACCAGGACTCCTGCAGAAGCAGCAGCTACAAACTGATATTTGTTACATTTATTACTTCATACTTAATAATGTGTATTCGCATATTGCATTAGAGAGGTTGGGTTGGGTTGGTGAACTACTGCTATCTATCCCATGAATGATGAGCCAAGCCAACTCTTATTGTATTCTCTCATTTGGGCCAAAAATTTACTTAAATTTAAAAAAAAAATTAAAAATGGTGGATTGCCGGCGCCTTCTGTTCTCCTTCCACAATCTTACGGCCTGCAAAATGGTTAATTTGGGTATGTAAACGGAAAGACAAGATTGTTGACCAATTCATAAAATTCACAATCTTGTCTTCTGAAGCTTTGTCTTTCTGTATGGACAAAGTGACCACAGAACAAAAGGCACCGGCAATCCACCCATTTTGCAGGTCGGCGCCTTCTGTTCTCCTTCCACAATCTTCCTGCCGGAAGATCGCAGAAGAAGAAGAAGAAGAAGAAGAAGAATTTGTCTTTCCGTTTAAATTTTGTTTTTTTTTTTTGTAATTTGGGTAATTTGAGGGTTAATGTGAGGGTAAATTGGTCAATTTCTGTCATTCCGTTAGTTTTAGACATTTCCGTCACTTTATGGATTTCGGAAAAGCACAGGGTGGTAATGAGTAGCTTTTTTTTGTATAGAGGGTGATGAATAACTTTCAAAAATCACAGGGGATTTTTGAGGTGTTTGCCCTTTAAAAAAATGTCTTTTGATAGTTAAAATGTATGAAAATGTGAAGTGCATGACTGATTTCATTTTTACACATGTGAGAAGAGGACTTCACGAATTAGGTATCGTTTTTTCTTTAGAAATAGAAATTCGTTAATTTTATTATTTGTTAGGAATAGTCCACAAACGATTATTACGTACAATAAGATACTAGCTAGCTAGGCAATATCTTCCAAGTTAAACATAAGGGCAATGAGTACTGATAAACATTTCAATTAGTTTATCACAAACGGTTTTTTTTTGCAAGTGATGTGATATGTATTTATGGACTACAATTTTATGAATTATTTCTCCTTTTATTAGAAAATTTCAATTTGAAAAATATTTTTTTTATTCTACTAGAAGAGTTCACTTTTAATTTTTATACTCCTCTCACCTTTATTAATATAATTATGTGTGATGCATAATTAGCCCATAATTGAAAAGTAATGATATCAATGGAACAAATGGTGTCAAATTAACTATTTTAAGCGTTATACATTGACATTAATAATAAGTTACTCCCTCTGTTCCATTAGAAGAATCCACTTTGTTATACTAAAACAGTTCAACAAAGTGGACTCTTCTAATGGAACAGGACGAGTATATCTTTGTCAAAATAGACTCTTCTAATGAAATATGGGGAGTAATTATTAATAATACATTATTGACCAATTTAAAAAATCAAAATTTAAATGAATAGAGTGCAAGACACACTTTGTTGTCAATCTAAGATGTTTAAGCCTCGTTTTATTTATTATTTACAATATTATATGTTTTAATAGTTAGATATGGACCTAAATATTTTATAATTTTTTCATAAATGATCAAAATGACTTTAAAACCTCACAGAAGTGATGAAATGGATCAAAACATCAAATATAAAGGATAAAAGTAACAAAATAAAAAGAAAATGGATCAAAAGTGTCACAGGACCAAATAGAGAAAACAAAAGTGAAAATTTTCCTTTTAAGTAATAATACTCATAGAACTAAATTCAAATCACTTTTCATAAAATGAAGGATGTGTCATGAATTCATTAGTTAAAATTTTATAGTAACCCCATTACTCTGTTTTTTCAGTTTTTATCCGTCTATATATTAGATAGCCTTTTTTAAAAAAAAATTTTGAACAACTATTTTATTATGTAAATGATGTTGCCTTACACAATTCGTGGTGAGACTCTCACAATATAAATTGTTACGGCTGTTCTTCCGATCCGCGGATCGGGTCCTATCGCACTGATCCAATCCGATCCGAAATCAGATCAAATCAGTGTCAGCTTCGGATAGGCATTTGATCCGATCTGATCCAAAAATTATTATAAAAAAAAAGTTAAAAAGAAAAAAGAAGAGATGGCATGAAATTTGGATGCCTTATGCATCGGGTCAGTCTTCAGTCTTTCCTTTTTTTTCTTTTTTTTCTTTTTTAACTTTTCTGTCCATCTTTCTTCTCTGACAATGGGATCAGTCTTCAGGCTCCCTCCACCGCCGCCGATTCCACCATTCATCTCCCTCTACTTCAGAACGACGGTGTAAAGACTCCCTTCTTCGAAGCCGTCGCTGCCGCTGATGATTCCACCCTCCGTCTTCCTCCGATTCAGATCTACGATTGAAAGAGTTAACACTTAATGGGTTAATGATTAATCAATCAGATCTCCGCCGCCGATTCCTTGAATGGGTTAATGGTTTTGATTGGTATTGAATCTATTGATGGATATGATTATCTTCTTTGATGGATATGGACATAATGGCACTGCAGCAGAGGAATTAGAGCTTGGAAGAATGGAAATTGAAAGAAAATGGCTGAACACCCAAAAATTGAAAAAAGAAAAGAAAAAAAGTAAGTTCAGATCGGACCCCAATCCAATCTGAAATTTCGGATCACTGATTCGAAACCGAAACCAAACCGATCAGTTCGGATCGGATCTGGTCTGGTCGGATCGGATTTTGATTTTGAACATCCCTATAAACTGTGTACATGTATATTAGAGTGAGGGGCAGGACAGAGAGGGGAATTGTTTTTCATTTATCTCTTTTAGTTGAAGGGTTTCAACTGTTAAAATATTATGGTAACTGTAAAGGTGGACTTCATGACCACGATCAGTTACCTATCCTTCCTTATAAGCCATCCCACTAATTGAGACAATTATGGCATCTAATTGATCGACCATGATATTGGATGATTATGATTGATTGAGGAAAATCAGGGAGAATTATAAGTTGATTATAATTTATTACGATTGACCTCTGATGGGGTAGGTCACAATTATATATACGTATATCCCCAGTCCCTCTCTCCACTCAACCAACGTACGTAGTGTGCACCCATCAGCATACACACGACTATAGTGAGAGAGAGTTTGGAGAGGGAAGATCGGAGACTTCGTGCGTGACTCTATCAACACTCCGACAACATCAATGGCTCAAGGTAATATCTTACTTCGTATTTACAAATCATAGCCAAAGATCCACTCATGAATTCTAACATGTGGTATCAGAGCCTGGGTTAAGGTTATTGATTTGTAGATCGAAATCATTGGTTTATATCCTTGTTCGGTTACTGAACTAATTCGTCCGATAAAGATTTGTGAATCGTATAATGTTGGTTAATTCGCATGATGTATTGGTTTTAAAATTCATATCATCATATCTTTTGGATTAAGGCTAGTACAGTATATATGTCTTCATTGCATTAATAATCAATGTGTTCTCCATGCTTCCGTATAACCTTTTGGCCAAAATTAATTATTCCTTTCAACATTGCTTATGGCTCAATGCTGAGGTCCAGTTCACAAATAAGTTTATGAAACATGGATTTATGTCCTAACATTGTCAGTAATGAATTCAGTTTCTAGATCTGGGCATATACATGAAAGTTTGATTAGTTTTAATTATTGGTGGTCTAATTTTCTTATTTGAGATATGTCCAATAATTTCAATTGAATGTATGTGGATAACTTATTATTTGATTTAAGATTCCCTATTTTCGAATTGTGGGCTGGCTTACAAATTTCCTTTAATCCTATCTAAATAGTTGTTTTTTGTTAATTCAATTCACTGGCATTTAATCTTTGATTCTCCATTGCCAAAAATCTGAAAGAAAACAATTTAAGTATTCTGTTGTACATTGCTGTAATCTTTGACTATTAAATGTGTATATTGATTTGGATTAAAGTGATTTTGCTGGGTTTTAATTCTATGGGTTCAGTTATGAAATTTATTTTCTCTACATATATGAGTTAAACATGAAATAAAATCAGTAACTCATAAATCACATGAATTTGTTTCCGGGAATTGTTTTCTTGCTGCTGTGATTTGTGAGTAAAAATAAATCTCATTTAAAAAATAAAAAAAAAAGTGAATTTCTTCACTTTCTGAAATTTACTTCTTTTATATACGGAAAATCTATGTTCTCATTTTTTTTTTTTTTTTTTTTTAGAAATTAAATTTGGTAGCTGCCCAAAGCTTCTTTATTTTATGAAAGAAATTAATATGTTTTCCAAATATAATAATGAGTTGATTGGCTTTCAAATTTTTTTTTTTTTTTTGGAAGTTCTGTATCCTTCACATAAAGTTTCATTGTATAAATTTTAATTTTATTATATTATGCATGTTCATTAATTTCTCAACCCACGAAGGGTTATAATTAATGAATTGAAAGTCAAATTTTGAATGATTGACACTACTAAAATGAAACTCACATTTTGTACAAGTGAGTAGCAGGCCAAAATAACCTTATAATATTAAATACATCAATTAGTTTCACCAAAGTGAACTAGTCGTGAAGGTTAAAAGGTTATTTATACTAATGTTATATCATGATTATAGCATTAAAATTTGCCCAAAGGTATTTTAATCCTATTTTCATGACAAAGTTATAGCATTACCCACATGAACATGATAGCTCCTTTATTAATGTAAATAAAGTGAATAATTGTTTCTCACTTTGAGGACATCACTAGCATATCACTAGCATGTTGTAAATTTTGCCCAAAGGTAATTTGCAATGATGCACATGATTGCTTTATTTATGATTCTTATGAAATGATTGATGCTTGTAAGCTATCATTCCAGGATCAATTACATCATTCACATTTCACATCCCTAAATTAAATGGGTCCAATTACTCTGATTGGCATGATCAATTATCTTGGGATGCCTAGATTTGGATCTGTATTTCCGAATTTATGAGATTGTTCATTGGGTTATTTATGATTATTTATTATGAGTATGGAATT
The DNA here is from genome assembly GCA_016801395.1 of Leptodermis oblonga. Taxonomy (NCBI): domain Eukaryota; kingdom Viridiplantae; phylum Streptophyta; class Magnoliopsida; order Gentianales; family Rubiaceae; genus Leptodermis; species Leptodermis oblonga. The sequence goes on from CM028753.1 coordinate 27,840,261, forward strand.
AAAATTTGCCCAAAGGTATTTTTTCTCTATACTCGTAAGGAGTTACTACATTACCCAATATATATATATATATATATATATATAGTTTCTTATATGTTCATTGGCCTATTTGTTGCGAATATAGAATTAAAAGTTGCCCAAAGGTATTTTAATTCTATATTCATATGGAGTTATTATATTACCCAAAGGAAATATAATACATCCATTGGTTGCCCAAAATAAGTGAATGATATCTCTCAATTATTGAGTAAATCTATAGCATGTCATTATTCAAACCCAAAGGTGGAATGCAATGATGCACTTGATTTATCTCTCAGGTTAATAATGTCAACTTTAAAGATTTAGTTGACTATATTATGATATTCTTTAATGTTCCTTGCAGCTGGGACCAACAAAACTGTATATCCCAAATTTTAGTATGCAAATAATTATTTAAATCACATAAATTATCGTGATTAAAGTAATTATGATGTAAAAGGAATATTAAGGAGTTTTAGTCAGCACAATGATTTGTTGGCATATTAACAAATTTTTAATATTTTCCTTGTGAATTCCCTATAAATGTAATTTTTGTCACATGAATTTTTTTGGTGATTAAAAATAAAGGAAATGAGGGAAAATAAAAATTAATAATTATGTCAACATAATTGTATTGGTTGGCATTTAAAGGTTGATGGATGCCTTAAATAAAAGTGCATCATATATTTGAGAGTAGCCAAAGCACCTCAAGAATGTGGTGTAAATTATTTTCTTGGTCACATTATTGATTGTCGGTGATAAATTTAAAGAAAATAAATCAACATTACGACAAGTTGATTTATTCAAGAAATAATATATTTTGTGTACTTAAAATTAGCCAAAACAGTTTAAGTGCACTAAAGCAAATTATTTCTACTATTTTATCACATTACTAGTAATCAAGAAAAGCTTATAGTAAACCATATCGAGGCATCTGTACAACATGAGCAGTTAATTTAAAATTCTCGGCCCCAAAGGGAGGCAATTATCTCTATTAAATTAATTTGAAAGTGGGTGAGTTAAACATTAACTTGGAAAGCCTTCCTATACCAAGGTATGGATTATTTATGTCATTTAATGTTTAATAGCATCAGTGTTTGTATAAATTACCATTCAAGTATTGTTTGATTACTTGATAATTCATTCACTATTCCAATGATTATTGATAATTTACTAGATTGTTTGGATAATTCTTCCTTGATGTTTGGGTGCAATTGACCAATGATAAATGAATATTTACATTCACCTCTATGGAATTCTAGTTTGACAATAGAAATTAAAGAATTGTGAATAATTTAAAAATAAATCTCATAATTGAAGCAGAGATTTTAAACCTTTTTTATGGTACATATTTTCAGCTTTCTCATGACAGTTTATGTTTTGACCATTTTAGCTTTCTTAAATTACATATTAAGTTTTATGGATAATCATGATTTCTTTAACCATGTGTGTTTAAGAAATTAAATGGGTCAAAAGTTAGAGAAATTGAAAACTAAGACACTTTAATAGCTTGTAGTCTCTCATTAAAGTAATATTTCACATGATAAAGCACTAAAAACTATATGAAGTTGACAAAAATAAAAAGGTTTTTGAACATAAAGTTGAAGAAGACTATTTTTCCTCTATTGTAAGAAATATTTAAGAGAAAATCAAAATTAATGTTTGAAGTATTCTAATACTTCATATATCTTAGTGAATTGATTTTGGATTACAATTCACATTTTCGTATAATTAAAGAAACTCGTAACAAGTGAATAAAGCATCTCATACAGAAAATTTGAGATATCCACTTATTTTTTTAAATATGAGTTATATTGCTTAATTTATACTATAAAATACAGCATATTAAAAAGTTGAATATACCAAATGGGTTTTCTTTTATCTAAACAATATCATTTTCTACCTTATTTTGAATAGTTTAAAGTATGTTGACTATTTATTAAAATTTACACTTCTCATATTTTTGTTTGAGAATAAAGATACTTAATAGTTTTAAAATCTCAAACAAATGAGGGGAGAATAAGAAGTGATGAAAGGTAGAAAATATAATTGAACTTACTTAATATATGTTTAATCCACACTTATTGAATAATTACTAATAAAAACCACTTACTTGTGATTGCTATTGATGAACTGGTAAGGAAACATTGATTGTGTGTATCTTGATCCATATCACATTAAACAATGAAATCATTGAGTGTAATTTTTAATGTGATATGTTTCTTCCCATTGTTGTTTAAAACAACAATTAATTTGAAGTGGGTTGAAACAATGTTTAAGATACTTACACATTAAGATGCAAAATGATTCAATGTTTTAATAGTTGATTTATGGATGGATCGAGAATTTGTTGGAATTTACACACTTAAGAATTTCACTGCTAGAATTTTAAATAATGAATGTGAAAATTTTTGACAATCTCTGTTTTGAGAAATTACATTATTCATTACCTCACTTATCAAACTACTTTGAATAGTGGGAGTTTGTGATTTCTAGTAAACATGGCTTATGAAAGTATAATAGATTGAACATACAAATGTTCTTGCACAATTTTTACATACCATATCACTGTCAACTTGCTCATTATGATTAGAGATAACTAAGTATGTGAAATAATTTATCTGATTGGATGTCTTGACATTGATAATATATTAATTTTGGATAAAAATATATTATCTATATGAATTTTTTTTTATGAAATTAAACTCCCATTTATGGTATATAAATGTAACAATGTAATTTCTTTTCTTCATTTTGTCAAGAAGAATATTATTGTTAATTTATATACATTAAGCTTAGTGGGAGTACAATATTCTTAAGTCTACATGTTGTGTATATTAAAGTTTTCTAGTAAAGTATGTGTTAGTTGATGTGTGCAACTTTATTAAAGTGAACAAATTAGTTATGTTCACATTATATATGTATTGGAATAAGTATTTTAATGCTATGGCTTATGAATTATGAAGGTTTGGTTTGGATATGAAATGTAATTTTGCACTAATGGTTTGACTCAGATATTGGCTTATGAATTATGAAGGTTTGGTTTGGATATGAAATGTAATTTTGCACTGATGGTTTAACTCAGATATTCATCATTATGAAGTAGAGGAATAGTGGGAGTCAAAAACCAATAAATGAATGGTAAGAAAGATAGCAAACGATAGCAACGAGTCAATAAAGTATGTGAGTATGAAGTTATAATGATCTTTTGCTGGCATAATTGTTTCGATCATATAACTCATATTCGACTCATTAGATGTTATGAGTTTGGCTATCATACATGGCTGTCTAATACTGAATCTCTTGGTTTCCAAACCAGAATGCATTATGAAGTTTCCGCTGCTCTTTTCTTATTGAGAACAACAAGTGCTTAAATTAAACAAAGCACATTAATTGTGAACGTTGTTCTAAAGAAAATTCATATTTTGACGGGTGTCCATAGAGTATATATATAAGAGTCGACCTTATATTTGACCCATTAAAGAATGGCGCTAAATAAAATTTGGAACATGATGATTCCATGGGGTCTTATCAATTAAATGATTGCTCTTTTATGTTTGGACACATTATAGAAATATTAAACTCCTATTTGTGCACATTATTGTTACAGGATTTAATATTTGGACCACATATGAACATTTTTCGTTGATAGTTCATTTTCCTCATTAAGTTTATCTACATTTAGTTATTAAAATTGTGATACTTGGAAGGGAGTGTGACTATTAAGACATATAACCGCCATGATCCATTTTAGTAACGATGTAGGATAAATATACAATTATTGTGGCCACATTACTGAAACTCATCCATTTACGTGGTCATTTGTCCAAGTGGGAGAATGTTAAAATATTATGGTAACTGTAAAGGTGGACTTCATGACCACGATCAGTTACCTATCCTTCCTTATAAGCCATCCCACTAATTGAGACAATTATGGCATCTAATTGATCGACCATGATATTGGATGATTATGATTGATTGAGGAGAATCAGGGAGAATTATAAGTTGATTATAATTTATTACGATTGACCTCTGATGGGGTAGGTCACAATTATATATACGTATCTCCCCGGTCCCTCTCTCCACTCAACCAACGTACGTAGTGTGCACCCATCAGCATACACACGACTATAGTGAGAGAGAGTTTGGAGAGGGAAGACCGGAGACTTCGTGCGTGACTCTATCAACACTCCGACAACATCAATGGCTCAAGGTAATATCTTACTTCGTATTTACAAATCATAACCAAAGATCCACTCATGAATTCTAACATCAACCCCTTGCATATTGGAAGGGGAGAAACCCCTTTGGCCAACTGGTCTAGAATTAGTTGGTTAGACGCATGACCTTCAGACAATAGGTAATTTTTGGTTGCATGTTTATTAGGATATTTTAAGGGAGGTTTTGGATATTATGTTTTCAAAAATATGCAAACGAATCGATGGGAAAAAATATTTTAAAAAACTGCGGAATGTAAGTTTGAGAATTAATTTTTCTAAAATCTTGTTTGGTAAGGAGTATGCTGCAAACAAGCTTTCCCCTCAAGGTTTGGATTTACGAAAAAACATTTGTTGGAGTAAATTTTATTTTCTAATGAAAGCACGTATCGGAGAACAAATTTTTGAATCGAGCCAATCAAGGTTTGAGTTTTAAAAAAGTTTTAAAAATTTAAAATAAAATCAAAATAGCCTCCAAAACTTCCAAACGAATAGGCCCTTAGAGTCCGTATAAACGTTTATCCAGTTAATTTTACATTTTAGACCTATTATTTTGATATTAAAAAAATCATTTTATCCAATTTACGTTTTATTTCAAATATCTTTATATCTATTTCTATCTAATATTATTTTATATAAAAATTTAAATATATAAAACGTAAATTACCAAAGCCTTCACAATTAATACTTGGACGATATACATGGGTTATTTAGTTTATTTTACAGTGATGTTCCCAACTTTTATACATGTGTATGTAGATAAGAGGCGTGCAAAAATGCAAGAAATTTTATACCGATTATGGAAATGTCGCATTCTTGCCTAGATCCGGTGTGAAATGTGTGTGAAAAAAATTTGGACCTATTGCTCTGGTTTCGAGCATGAACCGGTGGAAAAGAAGGACCTCCGACATCGTTTACTCAAAAACCTAGTGTCAAAAGTATAATTTTGTAATACAATTCATTAAAATGCTGGAAAAAGAGGACCAAAATAATGAATTTCATTAAATCTAATTGCAATTGTGGGGTTTTACAACTCGTTGAGAACATCAAAATGATATATTATATATGTGATTGTGACACCATAGCGTAAAGTTATGATCGTTGGAAGTTGGTGTCACAAAATTGCCACGATTTCACCAAATTTAAAAAGTTAGTCTTTTTTAAACATCAAACTTTAGTAACAAATAAACCAAGAATCATTAAAAAATAAAGCTAAACTTAGTAAAAGATTGACTACCATTAAACAAGTAACTAAATCTTCATAATTCGTACTTAAATCCAACTCAAAATATGAAATAAGAATAAAAGATAGGCTTAAATCCTTTATACCACCATGCGTCTGTTAGTTTGTTTGGCATTTGCGCCCCCCCCCCCCCCCCCCCCCCCCCCCCTTTGTTTCTTAAATACATATTTTGCCTCTCTTAGTACTAGTCAAGCTTTTAAAATCATATAAAGACATTCATGCCCTTCCATTTTATTTTACATTTAATTTTCACATGTATTTCAACATTTTTTTTTAGCAAAAAAGTTTATATTTTAAGTTTAAAGTATAAAACTGCAATTTAAAAAATGAAAATTTTTATTTTTATTTCATTAAACATCTTTCTTTTTTTAAAAAATATTTTACAAAAATAAAATTTTACATATATAGTTTGGTATTTATTTAATTATTAACTTTTGTATTTAAAATCAAGAAAATATTTTAAAATGTCAAATGATGAGAAAATTTAAAATTAAAATTTAAAAATATATTATATTAATTTAGTTGAAATTGGTAATGCATTTTCATATTTCTTTCAAAATTTATAGATGATTTTTTACGTAACATTTACATTGTTGGTTGATACAAATTTTATTTTATTGTTTGTTTGAAACTGTAAAAAACTATAAAATGAAAATTTCTTTTTTAAACTTTATAATAATATATTGTTGAATTAATTTCTTCTTTTAATTATATACTCTCTTCATTAAAAAATTTTAAATTTAAAGATATATTTTAAAACTCATTAAACTTTTCTCACTATGTTCTAAAGTTAAAATTTTCATAATTTATATAATATATTTTTGACACTTAAGTGAGCATATTAATATATATTAAAATTTTCCTATCTAGTCAAAATTTTAAAATATTTTAATTCATAGGAATTTTTTTTATAAATTGTAAAAGAAACTTAAATACAAAATGAACAAAAATAGTGAAAATTAAAATAAAATAAATTGTAGCACGGTATATTTTAAGAAAATATAAACTTTACTGTTCAAAAATGTAAAATATTTAAATAAATGTAATAATTATGGTAAAATAAAGTGTAAGGGCAGATGTCGAATTTTTATGCTAAGAAAAGTAGAAGAAGTGAATTTTAAGGCGACTATTAAGGGCCAGTTTTGCAAAAATCGGGTGTATAATGAATCTTTTAGCATTAACTTTTCCACAAAAAAGAAAAGATAAAAACTAAGAAGATTGTTTGGACAAAACAAAAAGGGAAATTAAAAAAAGGTCACTATGTAAGAAAGAGGAATGATAGATTCAACAACAAATCATAACAACTTTTTTATGATAACTTATGTGTCAAGCATTCATTGGCCAATTATGTGATATTAATAGAAATGTAACCAATGAATACATGTCACATGAGTTTAAATCAAAAAGTTATTATGATTTATTGTTGGGTCTATCATTACTCATGTAAGTAATTAGAGGTCAAAAATTTGTTTAGTCATACTTAACATTCGATCTGATCTGATATAGGCATGTGAGTGTAACATGATATTATTTAATAGATTTTTTGTTACTTTAAAAAAGTCAAACTCCAAGAAATCAAAATGTTCACAATGTAAAAGTTAGAGAAAAAAATTGATATAAAAGATTATAAGCTAAAAATATTAATAAGCAACAATTCGCGCCAATTTAGAGGTGAGGTTTTTGGTTGTTTTTCTCTTTTACGTGAACAAGTTGGCGCCAATTTGAGGTCGCACAGGAGATGTTGACCGAAGTGGAAGAAGCCAGCCCAACAACGTTAGCGGGCAGCAGGCAATGCCAGAAAGTTTGAGGTCGGGCAGCTAATGAGGAAGAGATCAATCCGCCCACGTGCGCTGACGGAGGAACTGGGTCCCACTGTCCTATCTATTTCTGGATAGTGCCGAATTCACCACGGAAGCACACCAAAACAAAACAGGCAGCCATTTCCTGGACAGAATCGGTCCAAGATTGAGGCGTGTCAGAGCGCGTCTACTAACTCGTCTTGGGCCAAAAGACGAAAATGCATTTAATAAAGAAAATTGAATTTTTTTTTTATTGTTTTGATTTCTTTTCAAATAGTACATTCTTTATTGTAAAACAGTAGAAAGTAGTTTTAAAATCAGCACAATCTTTATTGTAAAACGATATATAGTAAAAAAAAAAAAAAATACAATCTTTCTTGTAAAACAAAAAATAATAAAAATAATACACTCTTTTATTTTGTAAAATAATACAGAGTAGTCATATTTTTAAAACAGTACAGTGTAATATTAAAAACAGTACATAGTTTATTGTAAAACAGTATAGAGTAATCATATTGTAAATTAATTGTCCCAAACATTTGGATGAAAAATAAAAAGAAAAAAATACAAATTAATTACCATAAATTTAAAATTCATATTTTTCAGTACGTTGTTTTCCAAAAATCTAGACTAAAAACAAAAAGGAAAAAATTAAAATCACCTACTCAAATGATAATAAAAGAGGAGAATAGAAAAAAAAAATTGAAGAGGAAAAGAAAAGAAATTAAGCAACAGAGAAAAAATAGGAGAAAAGAAAGAAGAAAGAGAAGATAAAAAACCATAAATTTAAAACTCATATTTTTCAGTACATTATTTTTCAAAAATCTGGACAAAAAACCAAAAAAAAAATAAATAAAAGCACCTACTGAAATAATAATAAAAGAGGAGAATAGAAAAAATTGAAGAGGAAAAGAAAAGAAATTGAGCAACAGAGAAAAAATAGGAGAGAAGAGAGAAGAAAGAGAAGATAAAAGGAAAGGGGGCAAAAGTGTAAAAAATTAGCTGGACCATGTCAGTCCAGAATCTACCAACAAAACAAAAGGGCTAGCATCTGTCATGACTCCATGTATCTCACATCAGAGGTATGTGACTCCAATGTGTAATATAAAAGGAAGTTGGGCACCCTCCCCTCATAAGTTAGCTTTTGAGGGTGAGTTCTACCTTAGTTTCTGACAAGTGGTATCAGAGCTGGCCCCATGCTTCATCCACGTTTGCGGAAGGGATGACCTGAGAAGGGGCGACCTACGCCTAGAGTAGGCCACTCAGAGTGAACCGCCGTGGATTTCGGAACAGAAGTGTGGTGGTTGTCATGACTCCATGTATCCCACATTGAAAGTATGTGACTCCAATGTGTGATATAAAAGGAACTTGGGCACCCTCCTCTCATGAGCTAGCTTTTGAGAGTGAGTTCTACCCTAGTTTCTGACAGTGTCCTCCTTTCGGATTCACTCACTACTCCTATTGTTTGTTTCAAAAGTTTTCAATTTTTAATGGACAAATTACATGATCCTCTCCTGGAGTTTTATAAAATTACAAATTAGTCCCAATAGATTTCTGATATTTACCAATTTCTTCTCTTGGTATGGTCAAAATTACAAAAAGATCCACACTAATTAAAAAAAAACAAATCGCAGGAACCTTTTCTTCCTATTTGAAAATTTTTGAATGGTTTGTGATCGGTTCTAAAAGTTTTAGGAATCGATTTATAATTTGATTAAAACTTCAAAGGAGCTAAAATGTAATTTGCTCATTTATAATATGTTTATAACCAAACATTAAAGTTCAATTTTTAAAAATAATTTTAAAGTATAATATTTAAAACAAATAATTCATTTAACTATCACTTTTTTATAAAATATTTTATACATCTACTGCATTCTTAATTTTAGTGAAGCAAACCAATCAGCATGGAAATAAGTAAATATGGTCATCTACTTCTTTTTATCACTTTGGTAAGAAATTTACACATTTTCATTAAATAATTTATACTACGTAGTGTAAAATTATGCAACGGATACATAGAATAATTTCTCCTTTTTTTAAGTGTAAATTTATTGGAGATTACATTTAATCATATTAGTACGAGTATAGGATGTAAAAACAAAAAAGACAGAAACCCTCTTTTATTGAAATAATTTTGTAAGAAAAAAAACATAAATTTCTTAATGGCACGAAGAGAATATAGTTTAAATTCCACATTGATATTTTTATGCTTATGCTTTTAATGTAAAAATTTATTTTAAAATTTTAAATTTTAAAAAATGTTTGTAAAGAAAATGAATATATATGTGGGAAATACTATATAGTCCCTTCATCAAATTTTAAGGAACCATTCTATCATTTTGTTTATCCAATGAGGATTTGACACATAATTGAGTAATATAAACGATAATATGTAGCACAAAAATTTTCAAATTATTTATTACCGGTTGAACCTATACAACTAGTAAGGCTCAAAATGAAGTAATTGCATGGATAAAAAAAAACACAATGCAATTGCAAGGGCAAAACAAAACACAATGCAATTGCATAGCTACAAAAAAAACAATGCAAGTGCATGGGCAAAACTGAAAATACAATGCAATTGCATGGGAAAAACATAATAATAATAATAATACCGATTGCATAATTATTACCGTGATGGTTTAAGTCATTTTAACTATTGTACTCTATAGTACCATAATTTTGTATGCATTGTACCCACTAATTTCAAACAATACTAAGTCTATCAAAATGTGAACGATAAAATATTAATTGGTACTAAGAATTTAGCTTCACTACAATATTAAAATAGATTCATAACAAAAAATATGACGTGATGAGTAAATGATAAGGGAAATTTGTTGTCGATAAAAAGTAAAATATGTAAGTCAATTTTACTATTGTACTCCATGAAACATCGTACTAGAGTATTGTGCCTTAATTTTGTATATAGAATGTACCTCCCAGTTTTGAACTATGTACATCAACTGAAAAATCATAGTTTCGAAAATAAGATATTTAATTGCTTAGCTGCTATAACAAAAATATATTTACAAACAACATGTATGACACAATGATAAAGAAAGAAAAATTTAGTAAACAAAAAATGTTAGATGTCCAATCATTTTTCGAATTAGTACATTGTACTGTAAATTTGTATAGGTGGTATCTATCGGCATTTCGCCACGTTATACGATGATTAAAAATAAACTTCTTATTATCTAACTAAGAAATTTATATTTTGGCTTGAATACTATGAAACATTAAATAAGAATGTTCTCTTGGGAGAACATGATAGTATGAAAAATATTATCATGTAAGTTACCTTGAACATTCTCCATACTAGCATATTTCTGTATACAATGTACCTATCATTTTTAAACTATAAGACCTTAACTTAAAGCCTTTGAGTTTAATTTTTTGATACTTATACATTTGGCGACAAGACAATGATGGGAATAGACCAGAAACACACAATATGACTTGAGGTAAAAAAAAAAAATTCATTGTAGACTATAGTAAAATATGTAAGGCATTGTGTCCAGTGTACTCTATGGTACTTCAATAGTATATAGAATGTATGTATTTATTTTATAATATTATCTCATGACAAAAAAAAAATTTATTTGGTGAATTTGCATTTTAAATAACGAGTTTACGACAATGATTAAACAGCTCAAAATTAAACTACACGACATGAGTAAGTTTGGAAAAAATGTTATAGGTAACATGTAATTTTGTGAGTCCCTTTAAACATGGTACTACATTGTACCTTAGCTTTGTATACAATGTACCTCTCAATATTGAGCTAATGTACCTCAAGCGAAAAATCATAATGCATTAAAAAGAAAACATGTGGTTGATTGAATGTAACAACAATAATGTATATACAAACAATATATATGACACAATGGTGACGTAAGAAAATTTTATACAACAGAAAAAGTAATTTGTCCAATTATTTTAGGTATTATATTCCATTGAACCTTAATTGTAAATAGATTGTACATATTACCTTATTACCGTGTTATACCAAGTTTAAAAGTAAACTTGTTATCATTTAATAACGAAATTAATATTTTGGGTCAAATAATATGAGGAAATACAAAATTTGGATAATTTATTTTACCAACATAATGATAAAACAATTTCATTAGATGGAAAATATATATATTATATATAATAGTCTAATATAATTTGGGGAGTGTACTTCATTGTACCTCGATTATGTATAAACTCTACTATTTTTTTTATTGGTGGAATAGCCTATTAAGTGGCTGGGGGGCTTGGTGACCCTTTATTAGAGATGAAAATTAGAGTACAGAGAAATGAGGGGGACATAATGACCTTTCCTCTTTAAGAGAAAGCTGCATGCATACATAAATTCCTATACCCTGACCAATCTGAGGTTTGGAACTAGTCGACTATCTAGCTTGACCAATCCCATGATCCATCTTGGGAGATGAAGAGCACCCACCGTGAACGAGGCTTGCGAAGTGCTAGCTTGCCGAGCCAAGCCATCAGCGACTGTGTTCCCTTCTCGAAAAACATAGGCAATGCCCCTCTGGTTCTCCATGAGATGCCAGATGGTCCATATGGCTAAAAGGACGGACCAAGGAATCTTAAACACCTTCCTCACCATTTGCACCAGGACCAGCGAGTCTGATTCAACTTCCACACCTGTAAATCCCAAGCGAGCACACTCTAAACCAAGGAGAAGAGATTGAAATTCTGCCTCAAAATTAGTTCCATAGCCCAAGTAAATCGAGCCAGCTGAAGCAACCGTTCCATACCCATCCCTGATCACAAATCCCGCACCCAGATAATTATATAAACTATACTTATTCATAATATATAATTGTATATATCTAAAAAATGCAGTAGTTATTTGTTGATTAAACTAATATTTCTAAGTTAAAAGGATTTCAGAATAGATTCGAGTTTAAAACAACGATGACACAGGTTCAAAATAAACTACAAGACATGAATAAGGTCAAAAATAATCCGATAGGGAAAATTTAATTTTTTGAATCATTTCAAGCTTTGTACAGCACTGTACTTTAATTTTGTAGCGAATCTACTTATCAATTTGAACTACTGTACATCGACTGAAAATCAAAGTTTGTTCAAAAGAGCATATGTGTTTGCTTGATTGCCACAACAAAAGTATATATAACAATAAAATGTACGACACAATGATAATGTAAGAAAATTTTAGTAAGGGTGAAATGCACCAAATACCACACAACTATTGGATTTTGCAAAAAATACCACTTTCCTATAAAAAGCCCAGTTACAGACACTTTACTTTCAAAACGGGCAAAAACTACCACTCTGTTAGTCAATTTCATTAAGTGGCAAACTGTCAAAAAAAGACAGGAGCAAAATCATCATTTCATATCGCGGCACTGTTCATCGTCTTCCCCAAAAATTTAAAAAACTGGCACTGTTCATGGCAGATGTAAAAAATTTAGTTTTTCACAACAAAAATTCAGCAAAGAATATGAGACGTAGCTCCATAATTCACACAACTTTGCGATCCCACGTCCATTCAGGATAGGTAAAAACATATGAATTGACATCAAGATAAAACAATTACCGTGCTACTGATGTCGTAGACGATAATAGCAGCGGCAGCGCCGCGGTAATACATAGGAGCCAAGCTGTGATAGCGCTCGTGACCTGCAGTGTCCCAGATATCGAACTTCACCGTGGCATTGTTCACCGACACCGTTTGTGAGAAAAACACCGCTCCGATCGTCGATTCCTGCTCAAATAATTACCATCTCAACTCGTCAATAACAAAAACAACATCCCCCGTTCCTAAATTAAACAAAAACCCTAAAATCCCAATTGAGCAAAATAATAAAAAGATGCCATATTGATCAGCTGAAAATTAGTACTGCTCACCTGAAATTCGAGGAATTGACCCTTCACAAAGCGCAAAACTAAGCTGGATTTACCAGCTCCCATATCCCCTAACAAAACCTGGAAAAACCACCAAATTATACAAATAATTCAATAAAAATAAAAAATAAAAACCTCTTAAAACATAAGAAAATAGCAATCAATGATCAAATAGGAACAATTAGGCATGCACTCACGAGTTTCGCATTGAGATTATTCTGAGAGGGAGCGGCCATGGAATTTTCTTTTCCTTACGCTTTCTCTCGCGGCGGGGGAGGAGGGGGCGCTGGGCTTAAGAAAGTTTTCTATGCCAGAAACCTTGACGACGAGAGAAGTATAAGGGGGAAGAAAGACAAGTGTTGGGAGGGTCGGCGGCAAGTTAAGGTGGGTTGGCAGTGACGTCTACGGTGGGCTGCCCAGAATCTGGACTGTTCACCGGAGAAATGAACAGTGTCAATTTTAAATTTTTTTTGGTGCCGCGACGTGTGAAATGAAGATTTTGCCCTTGTCTTGTTTTTTACTCTTAGCCACTTAATGAAATTGACTAATAGAGTGGTAGTTTTGTCCGTTTTGAAAGTGAAGTGTCTGTAAATAGGCTTTTTAAAGAAAAGTGGTGTTTTTTACAAAACTCAATAGTTGTGTGGTATTTGATGCATTTCACCTTTTTAGTAAACAAAATCCAACTAATTTTTGTATTACATTACATTGTATCATAATTTTGTGTACAATGTACCTACCATTTTAAAATTATTATACCATGACCAAGGGATCACTAGTAAAATTTAAATTTTATTTTTTAATTTGGCTTAATCACAATTATGAAATACATTCAAAAACACACAATCTGACATGATAAAGAAATGATAAGAAAAAATCATTATAGAAATATATTTTTTTTATTATGCATGTCAATTTGACCATTGCACTTCAATTGTATACATAATGTAGCTATTAATTGTATAATATTGTCCCTTAACTAAAAATAATTATTAGTTAATTTTTGTAAATTACAAGTTTAGAACAATAATGACATATGATCAAAATAGCTTACATGACATTAATAATATCGAAAATAATGTTATAGAGGGAAATTAATTTTGCGGGTCATTTCATACTTTGTACTGCACCGTACTTTAATTTTGTATAGAATGTACTTTCCAATTTTGAATTATTGTACACCGACAGGAAAATTATAGGTTTTAAATGAACATATGAGTGCGCTTAACTGCCACAACAAAAGTATCTATAAAAACATGTATGACACAATGATTAGATAAGAACTTTTTTTTCAAACGAAATCTCACTATTTTAAGCATTATATTACATTGTACCACAATTTTGTATACAATGTACCTACCATTTTAAAACTATTATACCACCACCAAGAGTTCACTAGTAAAACTTTAATTTTTCTTTCTTAATTTGACTTAAATACAATGATGAAAATAGATCCAAAAACCCCGAATCTAAAATGATAAGAAAAAATCAATGTAGAAATATATATTTTCACTATATACGTCTTTTTGACCATTGTACTTCAACTGTATATATGATGTATATACTCATCTCATAATACTGTTCATTAACTAAAATAATTATGAGTTAATTTTTTTAAATAACAAGTTTAGAACAACAAAGGCATAGAAGTTCAAAATAAACTACATGGCATGAATACAATGAAAAATAATATATATTATAGGGAAAAATTAATTTTTTTAGTCATTTCAAACATTGTACTGCATTGTACTTTAATTTTGTATAGAATGTACTTCCCAATTTTGAGCTATTGTACCTCGACTGAAAAATTATAGGTTGTCCGAAAGAACACCTGTAATTGATTGCTTTCCACAACACCAGTATATATGCACAGAACATGTATGACACAGTGATGAGATAAGAATTTTTTTTTATAAATAAAATTCCACAATTTTAAGTATTATATTACGAGAAAGATTTTAAGTATTATATTTTCACCAAGATGTCACTGATAAAATTTTAATTTTTCTTTCTTAATTTGGCTTAACTACAATGATGAAAATAGATGCAAAAACCCCGAATCTAAAATGATAAGAAAAAATCAGTGTAGGAATACATATTTTCATTATGCATGTTTTAGCATTAGAGTCAAATGTGCTGAGAATTCTCCCTCTGTCTCCCCCCGTCTTTTCTCCCCTCAATTCTTATGAAACTTCTCCAATTTCTTCTGTAATCTTTCCCTTTTATAATTCTTAGTTTTGTTTTTAACTCTATTTTGGATCATTGGTTCTGACATTAATCTGCTATCTTACAGGCAAGTCCAAACAGATTGAGTCTATGCTGAAATCTATAGCACAAGCAGAACAAAACTAACCTACAACCCTATCCAATTTCTCTTTTCAAATAACTAGAAGAAATGGAAATGATAACTGTAGCTTTTCTTTGTAAAGCAAAGACCAAGAGTTAGATTATAATTAAAGGTGGAAATGTTTTAGGAAAAAAAGGAAGTGGCTACATGAAGATTAATTGGTCAAACTGAAGGAACACCTATTGCAGTTAGGTAACTAGACAATGTAAGGTATACGAGATCAATCTAAGAAACCAAAGGAGAATAAAGAGAAGGGGATGAAGAACACTAAATAAGATGGTGAATTCTAAATGAAAAAAACTCGGATATTATTGTAGTCAAAAAAGGCTAAAAGGAGTGAATTCATTAAGGACGGATACCTAAGGGTTCAAAACCATACTCGGGCTGCCAGGTCAATTCCAATTAATCTGCAGCCTTATAATATGCTGAAAATATAAAAACTTCAGCCCCTCTAAATATATGAAAGATTTAAGAACATGGCTTCTAAGCAAATGCAAGGTTATCCGGCAAAAGCTAAAAAAAAGAAAAAGAAAAAAGAAGACCAACAATAAAATCATAAAAAAAAGTCTACAACGGTTTGAAGAATATTCAAACGAAACTGCAAGGAATGACTAAAATTAAAGAACATACTATGTCTGTCAGAAAGGTTTAGAATAGTTAATTGTAAAATTAGTAAATTTGATAGCAACAACATTCTCATCAATACTAAACTAGTCAGAGCAAGTGCTTCTTTTCTAATTTGCAGCAGGATGTAAGCAAAACATTTATTAAGAATAAAATAATGACTTCTTACCTTGTCCAGACTTGATTTGATGGAAGAAGGATGATAGTTGTCTAGGATAAGTTTTTCTCTGGAGAATATTATGAGAGAAAGGTTTAGAAGGCTTTTAGGTTTTGTATAGATTCAGCTGCCACTTCCTATGAGTTTCTTCAAATGTGCGGTTTAAAATAGAATCCTTTAAATACTTAAACTCTTCCCTCTAAAGTTGTTCATGCAACAACATAAACAATTGTGTTCAATGATGCAACTGCATAAGCAATTGCGTGCAATGATGCAACTGCCTAAGCAATTGCATCCCTTTCGGTATCCTGTCAAATTCCTTATGCTAGCATGGATGACTTTAATATTACACATTTTACAATCATACGGCTACAATTGATTCACATCATCCCATAGTTATTATTAACTTGTTGAATTATTCAGCAAAGGGACTATAGTGAAGAGGAGAAGACAATAAACACTGTAAACTTGAAGCCACTTTCCTAATTAAGTAGAAAGCTCAATCTATTCTTCACTACTGTTGGAGTCTTACCAGACGTTAATACTACAAATGCAGGTACGTAACAAATTCTCTATTTCTCACACACCCAGAACTCAGTAGAGCCATTCAAAATTCGTATTCTTGTCAAACTTCTTCTTTATGATTCCATTCTGTATGGACATCGTTTTTACTATATTAGTTTTGTTTTTAGTAACTTTAATCAGTACACTATTGGATAGAATTTAGAATTTAATTTAAATATATAAAAAGTGGGCCAGTTCTTTAAGTTTTGGTTTTGGTCTCAATTTTGGTCTCAACAATAAATTTAATAGGGTGAAATGCACCAAATACCACTTAACTATCGCGTTTTGCAAAAAACATCACTTTCCTTTACAAACTCCAAATACAAGCACTTTACTTTCAAAACGTACGCCCAGTACCATTTTCGCCCTAACGGCCGTTAACTCGATGACGGTACGAAAAACCTAGGGGCAAAAACGTCTTTTCACTATTCAACTTCCCCAATTTTTTTTTAAAACAAAAAAACTGAAGAAAACAATTTCTTCATAAAACAGAAGAAAAAAAACGGATTTGCAGAGCCTTCTTCTTCTTCTTCTTCTTCCGATGCCCACCGAGCTTCTTCTTCTTGGGGATTTAGGTTTCGATGGGTATGGAGCTCCATCGGGTTTGAGCTTTCAGATGAGCTTTCCGATCGATGGAGCTTTTTGAGTTAACACGGCAGTGGTTGAATGAATCGGCGACGGAGAATGGAACCAATTCGTGGGCTTCATTGATTTCTTTTTTTTCTTCCAATATGGAAAATGGGTTTCCTCGATTGTCTTCAATTAGTCTTAGAGCTAGTTCCTTCATTCTGGAAATGGCTTTGGGTCACCTCTGATGCGGTAGAAGTGGACAGCTATTGTTTTGGGTGGATTTGGCCGAAATTCCCGCCGAGGAGAGGCATCTCGGGTCTGAAGAACCCCTCCATTTCTAGGTTTGAAGAATTTCTTTCCGCCGACTGGTCACCGGCGAGGTAGAAGGTTCTTCGACCTGGTCATCGACAGACCTGAAGAAGTTCTCCATTCTGGGTCTGAAAATTCCTTCTTTAGATTTCCCTAATTCCCAATCGGATTGCAGCCGATGTTTCCCAATCGGTCGCCCTAATCGAAGGTGAAGACTGGAAGTTGAATTGTCGGGGGCATTGGAAGAAGAAGAAGAAGAAGAAGAAGAAGGCTCTGCAAATCCGTTTTTTTTCTTCTGTTTTATGAAGAAACTTCATTTTTTTTGTTTTAAAAAAAAAAATTGGGGAAGATGAATAGTGAAAAGACGTTTTTGCCCCTGGGTTTTTCGTCCCGTCATCGAGTTAACGGCCGTTAGGGCGAAAATGGTACTGGGAGCACGTTTTGAATGTAAAGTGCTTGTATTTGGAGTTTTTAAAGGAAAGTGGTGTTTTTTGCAAAACGCGATAGTTAAGTGGTATTTGGTGTTTTTCACCCAATTTAATATAAAACTATTTTTACATTTCCAATACACTTTTTACATTATAAAACTATTTTTCCAAAACTAAAACTCAACCCTTTCATAAAGAACAGGCCAAGGAAAATCTTAATTCATCCATATATAATATAGGTTTGTTTAAATTCAATTTTTTCAAGGATAATTCCCTGTGTAATAAGATTTCAAATTCTTAATAAGGACATAAAATTTTTAAAATTCCTATTAAGGGTATAATATTACTTTAGTCATTTAATTAATTATTTAATGACTATTTTAGCCTTATAAATCCTTATCACATACGCTTAAAGTTTATTTGCATCTCTTCTCCCTTGTTTATCCACACCATCCCCACCAGCTCTTTGGCCTGCGCCATTTCCGCGGTTGTCTAAATTTAATTGAAGCAAAAGAATAAGCTTGAGAGCGAGGAACCATTGGTTGAGGACGTGAATGATAAAGACGATCACGGCCGACGATTTCGACGACGAGGATGATGAGTTCAAAGCAGGGTAGAAGTGAGAAGAAGAGCGGTAAGGCAATGCTGAAGTTGCGGCTGATACAAGAATATTTTGACATTGAGGACCAACAGAGTCACCATTAAAAGAACAAAAAATGTATTGTTTTTCATCTGAAAACCCGACGTCTTCAAAAGCCCAAATTCAGAGATCCTACATTTTTTGATAGTGCGTTTATATTAATGAGTTTATGGAATATGGTTGTGCTGCCTCTTAAATCCTTGAATCAAATCATTGCTATCAGCGCCATTTTTGTGCATTTAACGTTTTCGATCGGTTAAAAAAAGATAGAGTTAATTTTCATCTCATCATATTAACTTGCCTCAGAAGAGGATTCACCAGCAGTTTAGAAATCTCAGGGAGTGTAAAAGTTAGAAGTCTCAACCCCAAAGGATCTGAGATTGTATCTTGAGCGGAGAACAGAACTCCAATGATGTTGTCGGCGATTTGATCCTCCGTTAAAGTTTAGCAACGCTCGTCGTCGTCTTTGAAGTTTAGCATGTGAGCCAACAGACCTTTGTCCAACAGTTTTTTTCTCCTTTCTATCCATTATGATTTCCCTTATAATCTGATTCAGCATTTTCCTCACCTTCAAATTTCCTAAAAAACAAACGCGTCGGCGGCAATTCCTTTTGATCCATCTAGGAAATTCAATTCTGGGATTGTTGTGGCTTTGAAAATCCCTTTGACCCCTGTACTCTGCACCTCATGCTTCCTCTACACCTACGATGATTAAACTTTAAAGCTTTACTGGATTTTGGTACGGTCAAGATATCTTTGGGGTTTCTACTTTTGGAGAACCCCTCTTCTGCGGCACGTTAGTTGTCATTAGATGATGATAAGATCCAAAAAAAAGGTTTAACCGTATGTGATAAGGATTTAATAAGGTTAAAATAGTCATTGAATAATTAGTTTAATTACTAAAGTAATTTTACACCCTCAATAAGAATTTTAAAAATTTTACACCCTTATTAAGAATTTGAAGTTTTGTTACGCCCTTTAAAAGAATTTTCCCTTTTTTGAATGGGCAATTCTTACGGAAGAATTAAATTTTCATGATATGTGAATATCACAAGAGACACTCTCCCGTTAAACAAGTTTATGCCTGCGATGATACTGTTTACGTATATGAACAGTGCGGGCTTTTCTTTTTCTTCTCCTTTTTACTTTCAAACTAATACACAAGAAGGAAAAAGAAAAGGAAAAAAAAAAAAAAATGATACTCATAATAGGAGTACTTACTATTAATACGCTTCAAGAGTATCAATAAAAGTATTTTATAAAAAAAATTATTTGTTCACATAAACATTACAAATAATACTCTTCAAAAGTTAAAACCAAAAAAATGTGTTGTTTCACGTGGACAATACCAGTTTCTTTTCAAAGTATTAGCATCACTCTTGAAAAGAATTACTATATGGAAAAATAATAATTATATGTGCAGTGCACTAGAGGCATGTCTCATTCATAGTTTGCCAGGGATACGTATCGTAGGATCGTATGATACTATAATACCAAAAAACCAAATTGATCATACTTCCGATTCTATCCCATACAAATTTGCTAAAACGACTCAAATAAGAGTAATTTTTATAATTTATTAGTAATTTTACACCTACACATTTCGTGTAGGATTTTACAATCATACCATCCGATCATATCGATACCGATCCTGCACCCAAATGGTCCCACGTAAGATCGAGATTTCGCAAACTATGATCTCAATACTTCAGCGGGTTCATGTCGCTCGTAAATCCGCTGCTCTGAAGTTTTTGTCATATCACAATAATAAACGAAATTTTGACTAAAAGATAAGGAATAGATAAAGAAGAAAAAATATTTAAAATTGTTGAATATGTTGAATTCCAGTGATGTGCAAAATTAAAATTAGGGGTGAATAGTCTATATTCGAATAAGGAAAATCAAAATTTTCAAAATTAGTCATGCCAACAAGCTTTTAATTCATTATTATTATTATAAGAATAAAGTAAGAGAATGATTATAAATGATTGGGTGAGACCATAGTTTGCAATATCGCGATACGGGATCGTAGGATCGTATGATACAGCGATTCCAAAACACCAAATTGATCCTACTTCCGATTCTATCCGATACTATAAAAATTCGCTTAAACAACTCAAATAAGAGTAGTTTATATAATTTATTAATAATTTTACACCTGCACATTTTGTGTATAATCTTATGATACTACGATCCGATACTATCGATACCTATCCTGCACCCAAATCGATCCCACGTAAGATAGCGATTTTGCAAACTATGGGTGAGACTACTGTTCCTTCAAAATAAAGAATTTAATATATACACTACTACAAAATAGAGCTTTAATGGCTGCGGATTAACGGCGGAAAATAGAAAACCGCAGTTATAAAAGAAATACGGACTTTCTACGGCGGTCTAAAAATGAACCGCCGTAGAACGGGACTTTCTACGGCGGTTTTAAAATAAACCGCCGTAGAAAGGGGGCTTTCTACGGCGGTTGGACTTTCTAAAAACCGCCGTAGAAAGTCCACACTTTCTACGGCGGTTGCCTTCCAGAGAAGTCCCGTTCCGTACGGCGGTTTAATTTGTACCGCCGTTGTATTGACGTATTTAACCCTAAATAACAACGTGTATCTCCATATCGCATCCGAAAGTGTTCCTCTCCAAATTTCTACTACGGTTTTGCACGTTTGATGTAAAGAATCGTCATTTGGAGCTAAAATTTACCACCTTAAGGTTAGAAACTTCTAAAATTTCTCAGTAATTGCTTATGCTTGTACTTTATATATGTCATCCTATAGAATTTATTTTTATTTATGGTAGAGGGCTGAAAAATAAAGTTGCATATATTCCATATATATGGTGAACCTTAGTATTGTGGAACCCTATAGTTATACTATGTAGTTTCTTGGTGATGTGATTTGATTTATAGTGTTTGATTTTTAATGGAGGATGTTCATATAATTTGCACTACTTAAGTGTGTATTATTTTTTTATGCATTTCATGTGTTTGACGAAATGCATAAATGAAAGACTTATGGGTTCTTCTTCATTTGATTATGTCTATTGCGCATGTGTTGTTTATGCATTATTTTTCATCATTGAGGTATTATAGTAGTTTTGATTATATGAGTAACATTAGTATGACATGTGCTAAGACAAGCATGCAACTTGATACTTTGTACATTGTTTGTTGAATTATTATTTGGTATTTTTAATTATTTCAAGGTGTTAGTTACACATGGATCGAAATATCTTGTTGTATGGTGATTGGACCTCCGATTCTTATGCGAAAGAAGTTGAGAATTTCATTGAATTCGCTTATAAGAATACAAAGTACGTCCATTGTCCGTGCAAAGCTTGTAAAAATGGTGCGCGGTTTGATAACCCAGATACAATAAGATTCTATTTATATCGGCACGGATTTGATCCTTCTTATAAACTGTGGATTTGGCATGGTGAAAGTATTGATGGTTTACCTGAGCAAAGAAAATCTCATGCAAAAGGAGATGATGCGATTACGAGAGATCGATTAGATGCCATGATTGAGGATGTGGCCGAGGATTTTGCTGATAAACCGGAAGTTCTTGCTTCCATTTTGGGTGACAATGAGAAGCCTTTATACAAGGGTTGCACTAAATATACACGCTTGTCTAGTGTTTTGAAGTTGTTTAATTTGAAAGCGGCAAATGGGTGGTCAGATACTAGTTTTACAGCCTTATTGAGGGTATTGAAAGATATGCTCCCAGAAGATAATGAACTTCCAGATCGAATTTACGAGGCGAAAAAAATATTGTGTCCAATGGGTATGGAGTATAAGAAGATCCACGCTTGCCCAAATGATTGCGTCCTCTACAGGAATGAGTATAAGGATTTATTGCTTTGTCCTAAGTGTAAAACTTCACGATACAAAAACAAGCAGCTGTGTGATGAGGTTGAAGACAGTTCTGATGCGCAAAAGAAGGGGTCGCCGGCTCAGGTTCTATGGTATCTTCCTATAATACCGAGATTTAAACGGTTGTTCGCTAATGCAAAAGATGCAAAACTAATGACATGGCATTCAGATCGGTGTATTCCCAGTGATGATGACAAGGTGATAATGCATACATCAGACTCAAATCAGTGGAAAAAAATTGATTCAATGTATCCTTCTTTTGGGGGAGAAGCCAGAAATTTGAGGCTTGGTTTGTGTACTGATGGAATGAACCCGTTTGGCAGTCTGAGTAGCACACATAGCTCATGGTCGGTGATGTTGGTTATTTACAATTTGCCGCCTTACTTGTGTATGAAGCGCAAGTACATACTTATGTCTCTAATGATTTCAGGCCCACGGCAACCAGGAAATGACATCGATGTGTATCTTGCTCCTCTTATTGAAGACTTGAAAAAGTTATGGGATGAAGGTGCACCTGTGTTTGATGCATACCGTGAAGAAATGTTCACATTACGTGCCATGTTGTTCTGTACCATTAATGATTTTCCTGCTTATGGAAAATTGTCTGGGTACTCTGTTAAAGGGCATAAAGCATGTCCAATATGTGAGCAGAGTACAGATTTTTGTCAGCTTGCACATGGGAGGAAGACAGTATACCTTGGGCATCGCAAATTTCTTCCCAAGACTCATCCGTATCGCCGTATGAAAAGAGCATTCAATGGATTTCAAGAGTTCAGAAAAGCTCTAGACCCTTGAGCGGGCCAGAGGTGAAAGCTCGTGTGACGGACATTAATGTGGAGTTTGGTAAACCTTCGGAGTCTACTGATAATGATACAGATTGTTGGAAGAAAAAATCCATATTTTTTGAACTTTCATACTGGGAGAACTTGGATGTCAGGCATTGTCTCGACGTTATGCATATTGAGAAAAATATTTGCGAAAGCCTGTTAGGTACGCTCTTGAACATCCCTGGTAAAACTAAGGATGGTTATAACGCGAGACTTGATATGGTTGATATGAACATAAGAGCAAATTTAGCACCGGTAGCTCGAGGACAACGCACATATCTACCCCCTGCCTGTCACACTTTGTCCAGAAAAGAGAAAAAACAACTGTGTTCAAGTTTGCGTAGCATCAAAGTTCCATCCAGATATTCTTCAAATGTAAGCAGACTTGTTTCCTTGAAAGATTTAAAACTGGTTGGTTTGAAGTCTCATGATTGCCATGCCTTAATGCAACAATTGTTGCCTGTAGCTATTCGCTCGATATTGCCCAAGCATGTTAAGTCCAGTATAACAAGACTTTGTTTCTTCTTCAATGCTATATGTAGCAAGGTTATCGCGCGCGAAAGACTTGATCAATTACAAGATGAAATAACTGTTGTCCTTTGTCAATTAGAAATGTATTTTCCACCCGCCTTCTTTGATATTATGGTGCATTTGGTGATTCATTTGGTTAGAGAGATAAAAATCTTCAGGCCTGTTCATTTGAGATGGATGTACCCATTCGAGCGATATATGAAAGTATTTAAGGGGTATGTTAAGAATCGTTGTCGTCCTGATGCTAGTATTGTTGAATGTTATATAGCTGAGGAGGTAATTGAGTTTTGCACTGAATACTTGGCCGAGACCGCATCCATTGGAATATCTAAGAATCGGCATGATGGGAGGATTACAGGTATGGGCACAAGGGGAGGAAAAATGTTTTTGCCGTCTAATGTTGAATTGATGAAGGCGCATCTCTACATTCTGCGCAATTCTGAAGAAGTTGCACCCTATGTGACAGACAATATCCGTTCAATAAGAACGTCTTATCCTGCTTGGACGGATCAACGTGTGCTCAATGAACATATTCGGACATTTGTCTATTGGTTTGGTAATGCTGTCATGGGCAAAGACGTTTCGGAGAAATTTTAGGGAAGATAATGAAGCTTATTACTTTATCGACTCTTACATGTACATTTACGAAATTTATTAATTTTTATCTTTGACCTATAATTATTGTGTAGTAACACGCGAAATTTAAATGCAAATATATGGTACAAGAGGGGAAAGGAGAAAATAGGAAGAAGTTTATATATATATATATATATATATATTTATATATGTATGTAAGGTAACGAAATCCAGTAAGTATTTAATTTTTTATTCGGCCACTTAACCAATTAATATTAGTTTTTATATTACTATACGTACCTAGCTAATGCATTTGTGGATTTGATTATTTTATCCCGGTCGCCCAAGTCGAAAAAGTAGAAATTTTAGGGAACATAATGAAGCTTATTACTTTATCGACTCTTACATGTAAATTTACGAAATTTATTAATTTTTATCTTTGACCTATAATTATTGTGTAGTAGCACGTGAAATTTAAATGCAAATATATGGTTCAATAGAAAATTTGAAATTTAATTATGAAATGGTTCATAAAAGTCGAGATTGTGTACATAATTAATAAATATACACAATTTGGGTATGTATTATTATATTTACAAAATTGTGGGCTTATTTTTTTGAAAATGGAAAAAAAAATTTTAATATTAAAATATGCCCGCGCGGGAATTGGCTCCAATTTTTTCCTCTATGCTAAACCGAGAAAAACGAGACCATTCAACGGCGGTTCAACCGCGAACCGCCGTTGAAAGAAGAATCTACTTTCACGAGTGAACCGCCTTTGAAAGTATACTTTCAACGGCGGTTCACTCGTGAACCGCATTAGAAAGTTGGTTCAACGGCGGTTCGCGGTTGAACTGCCGTTGAACCAACGAGCCTGTCTAAGTTCAAATCAAATTTGAACTTAGACATTTTCCTTTCATTTTCCCTCATTCTCTTCCCCTTCTTCTCCCCTTTTTTCCCCTGTTTCTCCCATGTTTCCCCCTTCCTTCAACCGCGGCTGTTCGGTCCATTCTCCTCCTCTCCCGTTGCCGGCGCAACCGAGGCACTTTGCGCCATTTTCCCGCTCGACCGTCGGCTGCAGCACGGCCCGATCCTCGCGGCTGGACCATCGCAGCGCACGGGTGTGTGTGGGTTGCCTTCCAACCGGCCAACATTTGAAATTTCCCCCCTCCAATAGTTCGGGCTTGGTTGTAGGAGTGCACACAAAAGGTTATCCACCTTCTATGCTTCCGTTTTAAAACTTTTCCAATGTTACCTTATTTTGTAAATGCTTCCCATTGCACTAGGGTTTTTTGGGTTGATATAATGTTGATTTCGGTTTTAATCCTTGTGATGAATGATTGGAATGCTTTTTGATTTATTGATTGTTTGTTGCATTGGTTTGGTTGTTGAATTTCGTGTTTTGTCCTACATAAGTTGAGAACCTAGGGTTTTGATTGGGATTTCAATTAGGTACCCTTTCAATTCGGGTTTAGTGTATGAATATGAGAAACTCAAATATTTATTTCGGTTTTGCTTGATTAATTTTAGAACATTGGTGTTTGATTTCGGTTCTTATTCGATTTAGTGTTCCTCCTTTAGTGATAATGAGGAAAATGATTTGTTGTTGATTCCACTTTGTGAAATTTAATCTTTATAGGGTTCTTTCTTTAGGGATCCATTGTTTCAATGTCTTCAAAGCCCCTTATATGTTGAAAGTAAAGAAATCTTTGAATGAATGTGAAGCATTTTTTTTTTTGCACAAGCACTAAGTACCTTTAGGGAAGAAGAGTATTTTTTTTATGGTGAAGTACTCCTCCTTGAAGCTTTGACCTTCCTCACTAAATTTTGATTTTTTTCCTTTAGTAGAAATTAATGATTGTTCTCATTAGTTGTTGGTTGTGAAATGTGAAGTACTTTATCAATGGTACCCTTTATAAGTCCACTTTTTTGGCCCTCATTTGGTTTAATTTGGATAATGGTAATTGTGTATTGCAAATATCACTATCTCCTCTTCGCTTTCCCTTATCTTTGTTTCAAAAGCGTGAAATATGCTTTGTGAGGGTTCTCCTTGATGAAGGGGATTTTTTTTCATGAATGTAGAGTTTGAAATATCACTTCTCCTTAAATGTTTTATCTTTTGCGATGTATGGTTTCTTCTTTAGTGGAAAGGAGGGTAATGCTTTGTGGTTGAGTTGAAGGTGTGTTCCTCCCTTGGTTTAATGTCATGAATGCAACTAATATATTGAAAGTGAGGCTATCTTTGCATCAATGTAATGCTTCTTTATTGTGAAATCACAAAGTATTTCTATTGCTTTAGGGAAGGAGAGTATTTTTTAGGAGTGAAGTACTCCTCCTTGAATCTTTTACATTCCTCACTAAATTTTGGCTTTTTCCTTTATTAGAAATTAATGATTGTTCTCATTAGTTGTTGGTTGTGAAATGTGAAGTACTTTATCAATGGTACCCTTTATAAGTTCACTTTTTTGGCTCTCCTTTGGTTTAATTTGGATAATGGTATTTGTGTATTTTTAGGAGTGAATTTTGCGAATGTACATTGCCTTTTTTTTTCACATTACAAGCATTCTTGTATTTGACATTAAAGCTTTTCTTTAATTGCATATATGTTATATTGAATTCTCTTTCTATGTACATGAAGTTTAAGGTACTTTCAATGGCCCGAAAAAGAAAAAGCAATAAGGAGCATAGTGATGAGGGAAATGGTAATGGAGATGGTTCTTCTACTAGATCTAGAAGAGGTAGAGGGCCCACAAATTGCAATGATCTATTGGAAATGCGTCTCAAGGGGAAAACTCTTAACATTTCTTTTGATTCCGAGCTCGAGCCTAAAAAGTATCATACAAAGTGGATTACCTTTGTGGCATTCACGGCCCGGAGCAAAGTGGACATAATGGAATATGCATCGTGGCCCAAAGTTCCCGACGAAATAAAGAAGAGAGTGTGGATGGAAATACGGGTATGCATTGTTTGTTTCTTCTTTCATACAAATGAACCCAAATTTACCTAAATTTTTACCCCTAATTTTTACTGTAGGCATTATTTGTTTTTGAGTCAACCGAAGAACTCGAAACAAAGTGGATTTCTTATGCCGGTAAACGGTGGAAAGATTGGAAATCCTTTTTAGGGAGATATGTACATGGTGACTTGAAGGGTGAGGACCCATGCTTGGAATATAAATATCTCCCTAGGAGACATGGATTAAGTTCAAGGCTAGCCGCGAGACAGAAGAATGGCAGGTATATTTTTTGAAATTGATTTCCTTCTTCTTTTTGGATATTTATTAATTGCTCAGTTTATGGATAATAATTTTTCATTATATTTTTCTATAGGCAATTCGTGGAAAAGCGCAAAAGAATGCCACTTTAAATGCTTTCTACCATAATTTATCTCGCGGTGGCTACCGACTGCTGAAGAAGCAGTTGCATGACGAGGCGGTGATTGCATCCGGGAAGAAGCCTTCAGAGGACGGTCAGTCCGAAGAAGAAGGCGAAGATTCTTATTCAGGGCCAGGCCGTCATCTACTATGGAGGCAGGCTCACGCAAACAAGAAAGGGGAATACTTCACGCCAGAGGCTAGTCGTGTTGGGATGGAAATTGTAAGTTTTGCACCATACATTTTCTCATGGTTCAGTTCTTTAAGCTAAGCATATATTTAAAACTATATTTAATTGATCTATTTACATTTCATATTTTTGGCAAAACGTTTAGGACAATCTATGTTCCCGCGAGTCATAAGGGGAGAAAGTTGCAGAGGGTAGGAATGACATTCTTGTCATTACAACGAGAAAGACCGATCACCCCGGTCGGTATCGAGGCCATTCTACCAGGGCACGTATCACAGAGGTTTTCCCAAAAACAAGGCCGTCGCTGAAAGATGAACTAGATGTAACTAAGCGACAGCTTCAGAAAACCACTGCCCAACTCGATGAATGTCAAACACAACTGAAGATGATTGTTGGGTTTATATGTGGTCAGATGGGGACTGACTATGATACAGTCAGAGACACTGTCATCAATAGGGCCAAAGCTCAGAGCGTGCACCCAGAGACCTCCGGAATGGGCCCAGAGATGTTTGAGGTTCATGGTAGCCCTGTTTCCCCTATGAGCCCTGTTTCTCCTCTTATCCCTACACGTTTGCCTGAGTTGGAGATGCTACATGTTTCACCTACGGACCCGATCACCGCCTCTGACGGGGGTTCTTTAGGCGAATACAAGGTACTTAAAATACATTTATGTCTTTCATTTTTCTATAGAGTCACTGCTATTCTTCTTGGGTAGACTTTTATTTTTCTATTTTTCTTTTGAAATCTTTTTATTATTTATTTCTTTGCATATGTATTCAAGTATTCAAACACTTTATATTTTTTTAAAAATGAAGTTTATATTTTCCTTTTAAAAATATAATACTGCAATTAAAAAAACTATCATTTTTTTTAATATATTAAACATCTTTCTTTTATTTTTATTTTACAATAATGAAATTTTACATTTATATTTTGGTTTTTATCTAATTAATAAATTTGAATGTATAATTTCTTTCATATTGTCACTTCTAATTAAAGACGCTTGAATTTGGTTTCATGATTACACTTGCTTTGTTAAGTTAGACTTAATAGTTGATTAATGTTCATTTGCTTACCTATTATCTCAGGACGGGTGTGAATGCCATTTGTTCATCTCTGAGGATAGGCAAAAGCGGCGTAAGCTTGTGGCAAAGGGAAATATTTATAAGCAAAGAAAGCACCACGGGCGCGAGGTTAGGAAAGGTTGCGTGAGGGTCACAATTAAAATTTCCTATGATGACTTTGCCCCGCTACCATTTCCTGAGGAAGAGGCTGCAACTGTGGGAATGGCCAGATCCTTTTTCATGGAATGGCCTATACAGTTGATTGAAATTATTCAGCCGGATCTGGTAACACAGGTATATGCTTTCATTTATTTGTGAATTACTTAATACCGTTTTGTATATTTAATGTTATTTCAAATGATGTTAGGTGGATAAAAGTGCCCAAAAGAAAAAAGGCCGGATGAATGATATGGATGATATAAAATCTCCTTCGGCGACGGTTCCGACTGAGATGTCATCCTCATCGACATCTGATCCATTGCAAGAGTTACAGCTCCGAATGGAGAAAGATTCGGACTTCAATGGCTTCTTCTTTCAAATGACAAGAGAAGTCATAGGTGTGGAGCACCCTATTGCGATGGATCGAGAGGATGTCGTAGAATTATTGACCAGAGAAAGCCAGGTCTCAAACTGTTTGATGCAGTTGTTCACCCAGTGAGTTTCCACTTAATTTTGTAACCTATTTCTGATTATTGTTATATATAGTATGCATTCCATGTGCCTAGACTAACCAATGAAGCCCTTTTTGTAAATTCTTTAGAGCTTTACATGAGTTAGTTGAAAGGAATGGGAGAAAGGGGATAGGTTTCCTCTCGGCTGATCATGTCACACCCATAGGAAATACATATGAAGATAGGGTTTACTACATTGCGCGAAACTTGAAGGATCGGAATAAAGAAATGTATCTGGTGCCTTATCTTCAGGGGTAAGTGACACTGTAAGCGCTTCTCTAATATTTAAGAAACACTGATTTAAAGATCTGACGTCATTAAATTTTTCGTTTGCAGTGAACATTGGATGCTAATAGCCATTAGACCGATAGAAAAGGTTGTCTACTGGCTTGATTCTTTACAAAATCCACAGAAAGAGGAGGCGGTGGTGCTTATAGACGAGTGAGTTATATATATTAACAACTGTTAGAATGCCTATATAATTTCTAATGCCAATCATATATATATATATCCATATGTTGCTAATTATTTTCGTTCCGCTTTCATTTTTATAGGGTGATGTTTAACTATCAAGCTTTCTTAGGATTGCCCAAAAATGTGCATATGCAACCTTCGTGGATAGTAGTTAAGGTAAAATTGGTTCTTATTAAATTTTTTACTCAACGTTGTGTTGTATACAATTAATTGTATACAATTAGTTGTTTTAATTAAATCCGTGAGTCTAGTAGCTTAAGTTAGTAGTGTTAGTCAATTAATTTATTAGTTAGTCATGTTATTTATTGAGGTATTTGATTTATGCATGCAATCCGTGAGTCCAGTACTGTAGGTTAGTTAATATATGCATGCAATTGCCTTTTCGATCAGTAGAAATTAGCTTTGTCCTAGTTATTTAATTAATTAGATTAATATGAATGAAGTTATATGAATATTAAATTTTTTACTCAACGTTGTGTTGTAATTAATTGTATGATCTTCTAACTCATATATTAATATTCATTAGCATAAAAAGCAAACGAGCAATTGGGAGTGTGGGTACTATGTAATGCACTACATGTACCAAATAGCAATGAAATCATCCACATTGGCACTTGAAAAGGTAAATATTTCTCATAACTTACTTAATTGACTTTATTTCATTTTGCTACTCGGTTACTTTTTAATTTCAAAAACTCTGTTGCAGCACTTCAAGCTCGACCGCACTCCATTAAGCAATGTGGATATAGATGCAGTGCGAAAAATATGCGTTAGTTATATTTTGGAGCATTAGCCGTAGTTGAAGGATACTAATTAAACTTGTTCATATTAGAGTTGTACAAATATTTTTGGATATGCCCCTGTATTATAAAAGCGATTTCAATTTGTATATTGGTGATATTTGTATTAAATTTCAAGTTTTAGCAGCAGGTTTTGCTTTAAACCAGGTTTTAGCAGCAGGTTTTTAATGCTTTTAATGCGGTTCGGGTGTAAAAAGTGGACACTTTCTACGGCGGTTCAAGGTTGAACCGCACTTTCTACGGCGGTTCAACCTTGAACCGCAGTAGAAAGTCTACACTTTCTACGGCGGTTCAAACCGCCGTAGAAAGTCCGCTAACTTATAACGGCTGCTAGATAGATGGCGGTTCAAAAAGGCCAATAACCGCCATTAAAAGCCCTTAAAAACCGCAATTAAAATCCCTTTTTGTAGTAGTGATAATGTATTGAATTTAGCTGACTATGTTAAAATAATAGGGAAAATTCTATTAAGGGCGTCTCAAGAATCAAAATTATTAATTGGGGCATAACTTTTTAATATTTGTTAGTATGGGCGTTAAAATACATCCAAGGTATTTCTAATTAATAAAAGACTGTTTTATCCTCTTTAATTAAGTCAATGTTAATACTACCTCTAGATTAATCAACGTCAAAAGCGAAACAGATTGGTCTAGTGCTCAAACTTCAACTACAAATTAATATGATCAGCGATGTTAATAATGAAAATCAAGAGGAGTTCTTCCCATCGGATTATGGACTATTTGAGGAAATCATACTAGAGTTTTTCCCTAAACGCAAAGACAACTCGGACCAAACTTTTGTTTTTTCTTCTTCTTCTTATTCAAGGGTTAATGATTATCATCTTACCATGGGCGACGGCGGTGGTGGCCTGAAAAAGAGAATTGGGGATTCCGCATACTTTGATTGTCACGTGCCGCTTCTCAGTAATTGGAGAATTTCAGCGTCGGAATCTCAGCCTTTGCCGTTCTACAATATTAATCCTGAAAACGCTGCAAATCTACAAGGTTGGCGCGAAATCATGTTGGTAATAGGAGACAGGTTTCAGTAATTTGGTTAATTGGAAAGCGCATTAGTTTTAGGTTATGGAATTTTTAGAAAAAACTATAGGCGCTTACTTTAGAAAAAATCCATAGATTATGGAATTTTCAATCAAATAGTATCGAAGTGAATTGGAAAATTGTGAGGAAAATCTGAATTGAGATCTTGCGATGAAAAATTTTATTCCTTGCTGTTGCAGCAAATGAATAGCATAATGCATCGCTAAACAAATTGTACGGGATTTACCTACGAGCATTGCGATTGAAATTTAAGGAATAATTAGGGTTTGAAGCCTTTTAGTGGAGAAGAATGGAATAATAGAGATAGACATGGTAGTATTGACATTGATTTAATTAATAAGGATAAAAGAGTCTTTTAGTAATTAGAAATACCTTGGATGTATTTTAACGCCCGTACTAATAAATATTAAAAAGTTACGCCCCAATTAATAATTTTGATTCTTGAGATGCCCTTAATAGAAATTTTCCCAAAATAATAAGCAAAAGAATTTAGCGTACGATGGGTAGGTGACATTTTCTCCCATTGGTTTGGATGGATATTTTCATTCTTGGAAGCCGGCCCGGTCCAACTTTGATTGTTTTGTGGGCTTTTTTTCAGGCTCACGAGTGATACGACACTAGAAGGTACAGTACCAGATATTTATTTTCGGTTTGTAGGCAAAAAATTGTTTAGAGATAATCCTGAAGAATTAATTTAGATGATAATAGAAAAGAATTTAGGAGAGAAAAGTTGAAAAAATTAATGAAAGAGAGAAATCAGATTTTCATTATCAAAAAGCTTAATCTTCAAATGAGCTTTACATCAATAACAAAATACTACTCCCTCTGTTTCATCAAAAGATTACAGTTTCAATATTCTTTTTGTTCTATTAAAAAAGTTCAGTTTTAATTTCTTTACTTTTTATACCCTTACCTTTATTTTTCATAACTAATGCACTTTTGTAAAATAAGGGTATTAATGGAAAAAATAATGACATATTACTTATCTTAAATATTGTACTTTACAACCCATAAAAAATAGAAAAATGGCATTTTTAGTCCATTTTATTTGTCTATGGCGATTTCGGTCCTTTTTGTTTGTCACTGTGACAATTTTAATTCCCATCACCTGTAATTGAAGGTTGAATCGATCACTTGGGTCATTTTTACAAAATTTATAAATTTTATGTTAAGACATGAACTGTAAAATTAAAAATTGCACTTTTGATACCCTATATTTACAAAAAAAAAAATTTATAAAATTGCCTTTTTTCATGTGCATTTTTGATACCCAAAGGGTAAGTTTTTTTAGTTTTACAGTTCATGTCTTAACCTAAAATGTATAAATTTTGTAAAAATGCTTCAAGTGACCTATACAACCTTCAATCACAAGTAAAGGGGACTCAAACTGGCACAGTGAGAAACAAAGGGGACCGAAATCGCCACAAACAAATAGAAGGGACTAAAATTGCCACATGCCTAAACGTAGGGACTAAAAATGCCATTTTTTCCATACAAAATTATATATTCTCTAAACTAGACTCTTCCAATGGGACATAAAGAGTACTATAACTATAGGCTTTAAACTCATTAGTAAGGGTATAACTAGTACTTTAACTATAGACAAATAATCATGTACGTTGATATTTTCTCCCTCAATACAATTTCTCTCCTTCCTCGTTTGGCACAGATTCAAAACTTGCTCTGCAAAACCTTATTTAAAAAATAAATCTATTTTTTGAACACCAAAAACTTTAGGAAAATCTTGTTTGCTACTTATTATCTTACCAAACAAGATTTTGAAAACACTAATTCTCAGAAGTCTTTTATTAAACATAGTTTTTGAAAATAGTTTTTAAAAATTTGTTCGGTTGCTTGTTTTTTAAAATATATTTTTGAAAACTTGTTTGCCAAAATATCCCTTAAAACCTTTTAACGAACAAGCCCTTATGCATTTTCTCTGTATCTTCTTCTTTCCCGTCCTTTATATTTCTTGCAATTCTTTTCCGTAATTTCAGGCATTAAGCATTACAGATTATTAGTCTAGCCCACGTCGTTTTAGCATAATTATTAGTTATTAATCGCATAATGTGTGTTAGAAATAATTAGTGATAGCGTATCTATATTGGATTATAGTTTTAAGAAAGGGCATGATGAAGGTGATATCTAATCTTCCCTCTATTTTCTCTCTGCCTCCCAAGTCTCTTCTTTCTCTTCTCTGTCATTTTCTTCTTCTTCTTCTATAGCCTTTCTTTTCTTCCTTATGCAATTCTGTTCTCGACAAATTTGGGCATGCTCTTCATGTTTTTGTTCCATTTTTTTTTTTTTTTAGTTTCAACATACAACAATAAATTTAATATATTATAATTATTTTTCATCATTTTCAATATAATTTTTTACTATTCAGTACCTTTTTACATTTATAATACAATTTTTACACTATAAACTATTTTTTAAAAACATGTTTTCAAAAACAGGTTTTAGAACAAGCCCTTGTAATTTAATCACTTGAGCCCGGAGTGGAACGAAAATTGGCTGGACCTGGAGTGTTTTTGATAAGTGATAACCGACCCAGTGGACCCATATATGGCTAATTTTGGGTTCGCCACTTGGCCCATTTACAATATATAAGAAAATGCTTGAATATAAAATCATCTATTCATCTCTCCCTTAAAAAATCATTTGTATGAATATTTGCATAAGAATTGATAGGAATTTCAGACTTAAAATTCAATTTTATCAAACAGAACCTTAATGTAATTTGATAATCTTATATATACTCCTTATGTTTCATTAAGAAACTATAATGGTAGAACCGTTTTTAAATCAATCACAAGGTATATAAGAAAGAGTATAGATATTTTCGTGCATCTACCATTTATTCACAATATCATTACACCTTGTGATTTTAATACACATGCATATCATTACTCAAAATGAAAAAATGCTGAAATTCCTTTTCTTACCACCTAATATCCAATCTAAAACTTTAATGCTTTTTATTTAATTATGAATAGATATTTGTAATAAAACAGATAAAAAACAGATTGACCTCCGAGCAATTTGTTTTTGGTTCCACTACTATTTGTATTATCCCTTGGGATTTCAAGATTAATTAGTTTTTGGTAAGATGAGATAACCTATTCAAGATATTATTTCTAAACTTAACAAAATTAGTGAAATAACGTAATTTTAATGTGAAATTATCTTGTTTCACTAAATATTTTTAAGACTATGTTGTTTTAATACTTTAGATTAGATATAATATCTTAGACATATGATTCTTACTCGTTTTTGCTGCCATGAGAAAGGGAGAACGTACCCATAATTAAAGATACTATGGCATATGCAAAAGGTAAAACAAGAGAAGGAAAAGTCAGCAGCTAGTGCATATGGAAAAAAAATTAGCTTGCAATATTATACAACATGCATGAGCTACATATTAGGTCAAATGCCGTTCATAAAACAAGGGCATATGACGATTGTTACAATCAAAACACAAGCGACGATATGTATGCATGCATGCACTGATGATGATTTTGTGTGTACACCATACATAATATTTTTACGTGTGAAAATTAAACTCAATTTTAAAGAGGACCGAAAATACCAACTTGTCTAGCTAGTCATGATGATCCAAATCCCACAAATTAGTCATGAAAAAAAAGGACATATATATGTTTCTCCCCCTTCCCATATAAAGAGTCATGTTTCTAACAATATACTGTTCAAAAACATGACTTTTTATATGTGATGGATGGAGTATCGATCCTTATGCATGCAACGGCCGACACGTCTACCAGAAGAAATTATTGATTTGAGAGGAATTAGGGTGTTGATCATCTTCATCGTGTGATGGAGAATGTACGTGTCTTCCCTCGTAGGTTGTTATTACCATTCTTGGATCTTCTGCTAGCCGTTCAACTCTCTTCTTCACCCGACAGTTATCTTGTGTACAACGATAGTAACTCCTGCATGCAAATCCAAGCCAGAAGTTCCACAAAACATGAGAAAAATGTTATAATTAATATCTCTGAATTTAATACAAATTTCATGAACAATATGTGATTGGCAGTTATATATTTGTATCCAGTGGTTATGAACAAAGGTCTCGATCTATCTGTTGGATTCTCAAGGGATGTTCTTATATAGGGCCACAATGTAAATATTTGAAGGTATCATTAATTAATTGCATGATTTTAGCAAGCAAACTAAAAGAAGTAGGTGTCCCAGGCTAGTTTAATTATCCCTTAGGTTCTAACTTCAAATTCTCTGTCCGATTTGTTATCTCTTATTTTAAATTTGTCCAAGCAAGTCACAAAATAAGTTTACTTGGCTATAATTGGACAGAATAAGGCAAGATTGGGGATTCGAATTGACGATATAAGGACTTCTCATTACTTAATAGAATAGGATTTTAAAAATAAAAATAGTTACTCTCCACTAGAATAGTTCACTTTAGAATTAACTATTCTCATAGAACGGTTGAAGTATAATTTATTAAGAAAATGACAAAATAAGTAAATTAATGTGATAAACTATACATGACTTAAAGGGTCAAGAATGGGGTTTCTGGAACTAAGAAAAAAAAAACCAAGCATGAGCCCCAACAAGTGAAAAAGAAAAGAACTCAGCAAAATGAAGGCATTCAAGTTTAAAAATATTTAGTCATTCTTAAGAGATCTGTTGGTAGGGCAATGTGCACTCAATGTAAATCCTTTTACATAGTACAAGGTTTAAATTAGATCCAAAAAGATTAAAAGGGAAAATAGGGAAAGGGAAATGGGAAACAATGGAGCAGATTTGGGAGCAGATGATAACAAACTGGCAATGGCTGGATTCATGATCACACAGAGTAGCTTTAAGCTTTGAGTGGGCTCCTATTTTCAGTTGTGGGCACCACTATGCACTTGGAGGTGGTAGAGGGTGTGGGGGGTGGGGGGTGGCAGTACTAAATGACATTGTAGCTCCTAAAAAGAGGAGAAATTAATGTTTGTTGTAATCATCAAACTTCAAAAGTTGATTTACTTTCTAACGTAATTAAAAGTGAAATCATACTAAGGGATCTCAATGAAATCTCACTTCATTACCGATCAAGATGCAAAGAAGCAAATAGTGAACAAATGATTTCAATTTTTTTACTAGGGTTTTGCAATTCATGATATCTTTCTTCAAGTTCATCATTTTCTCTGCATGGAGCAAATAACCATAATGTAGTGTGTTTTGCCACTTTTTCAACCATGTTTAATACAAACAGAATTCTTAGCGCCATAAATCTCGGTCGTTTAATCATGTAATCCATCCGTCTCGCTAAAAATGTCATGTTTTTAATTACTACCGAAATCAAACAGTATTAACAAATCAACCCAATTCATCAAGCGTTTGCGTGACATCTATTTGAGTATTATGAGATTTCAGATTCGGCTCTCGAATCCTCTTTGATTACCTTTTGTCCTCCTTCGTACTTAGTCTCCCTTTAACCAGCACTCCACCAAAATAAACAAATAGTAGTAATTCAACTTCTATGATCCTGATCAGAACTTGATGGATCTGTCATCATACTAGCCATAATGTCTGTCATTTTGCAATGCTCAAAGTTCTTTCTTTTTGACATCCAAAACTTACCGTTAAGTGATAATTTCTCAGAATATCTTAAAGGGTTCATCTCAACAAGTATATAATATACTCCCCACCATTCTACTAAAAGAGTTTACTTTGGAGTTGTAACTTATGACTTATAAACAGTTGTACCATTGAATTTTTTCTTACAGAACAGAATGAGTATATATTAGCATTGAGTTAAAGAGGAACAAATTAATAAATCAATTAATGACGGAAGAAAAACTATGAAAAGCTATAGGCAGAGAATCTGAGAATGAATGTGAAATTAATAACCTGGGATGCTGTGTGTTTTTGACCACTTTCTGTCCGTATTTTCTCCACTTGTAACCATCATCCAACACATCCACATCGCTCAAAGTCTTGAAGCAAAATCTTGGCTCTCTAACCTTTCTCCTGGACGACTTAACTTTCTTCATCTTTATTGCTGCAACTCCCAGGTAATTCTCTCCTGCAATATTCCTCTTCGAGCTCATGCAGTCGTTCATTTCTCCCCAACTCCTGAAAAACCCAATGCGTAAAGCGGGATCAATCAAGGTTTAATTTTCTGTTTCCTTATTTTTCCTTCTATTGATTTTTTTTTTTTTGGCCTAGAGATAAAAAATGGCATGCATAATTAAACTAATTCCTCTTGAGGTTGTGTTGTGAGTTTGGGTGGTTTTTCCAATGAAAAGGCCGAAAAGAAAATGAAATCCAAACGATGTTTGTTTCTACACATCCACCCGGGGGATATAATCCCACCATCTCACGTATTAAAATCGTTGATGGACGGATTTCCAACTTCTTAAGAAAACCCTGATGTGATAAAACAAAAAATTTGGTAAAGCAAAGGAGAGGCCGGGCTTTGGAGCCATTTATCAAGTACAGAAGCAAAGAGGGAGACTTGGAAGCCTTACCTCAAAATACAGGAAGTAGAAATAATTGAAAAATCAAAAGCCTAATAAGGAAAACTTCGAGCATCCAGACCTCCTGATGTGATTACTAATGTATA
Organism: Leptodermis oblonga; assembly: GCA_016801395.1. Lineage (NCBI taxonomy): Eukaryota > Viridiplantae > Streptophyta > Magnoliopsida > Gentianales > Rubiaceae > Leptodermis > Leptodermis oblonga. The sequence continues at coordinate 27,879,091 of CM028753.1, forward strand.
TAGTAAGAAAAAAAATCATGAACTTAATTACCAGAGATTGGCCCTAGATCCTTGAAGGGAGAGCAGTTGAGATTCTCCAAAGTGATAAGTAATGTCTTCTTTTGGCTTGAAAATAGAAGCAGATTCACAGAGTTTTATTTGAGAAGAATCTGTAGTACTGAGAAGATTACTTTTGGGGGATGGCTGGGTGCAGCCAAAAGGAAGGCTGCCGAAATTTGAAGGGAAGGAAAAGAATCCCAGTTGGGATGAAAAATCTTGATCTTCAAACAAACTTTGGTTGAACATGGTTAATTTCCCTCTATGTCTACAAAGATCAAAGGATTGATAAAAGTAGTGGTTTGGGTTAGAAAAGTAGTGGTTTTTTTTCTCTTGCAGAAAATTTTGCACACTCGAATTTGAGCTCGTGGGAAGTACTGGGAATGTAACCAGACAAACCCACAATATATGTAGGGCACATCAATACGTATGAGTAGTATAGGAGTGGTTAAAAAAATTTTAAAAAAAATGAAAAGAAAAACAGATAAAGAAAAGGAGAAAAGAACCATCAGAAAAATGACAACACTATCTATCTATCGGTAGTAAAAAGAAAAAGTAGTGTGGGGAATGTACTGTTCACTGTACTGAAAAGGGTAGACTTTTTTCTAACTTTTTTATAAAAATATTTTCACTTGGAAAAAATTAATAAGTCAAATGTCTTGTTGCAGTAAGTTGTAGGCAATGTTTAACAAATCGGATCGGACGTTGAACCGAACGAGATCAGGGGTCGAGGTTTAATCGAGGTTCAAGGGTCGAATTGGGAGTCGAACCGGTGACGTCATAAATATATTAAAAATATTATATATCTCATAATTAATATATAATTAATTTTTGTAATATTAAAAAGATAATTTTTAAATGAACAATAATAATATAAATTATTTAATGTCTAACTTATCATAAAAGCATGCTTGGCTTAATGGCTAATTGCTCTTCCATAAAAGTTTTCCTCTTCTTGAAGACACAGGTTCGAATCTTTACTCGGTATAACTCATTTTTATATTTGTTTCAGGTTTTTCACATTCCACATTGGTTGTGGATAGGAATAAGTTCCTATATAAATTGAGAAGGGATGCAAAATACTTCAAAGCTAGAAGACAAAAAAAAAAAAACTTTCAAAGAAAGAAAAAAAGAAAAATCAGGTTATTCCCGGTTTAATCCCAGTTTTGACCGAGGGAACTGGGTTTTCTTCATTTACCATTTTATATGGTAAACCGGACCAGTTCCCGGTTAACCCGGTTGAACCGGCCAGCCCGATCCGGTTTTTCAAACACTGATTGTAGGTGATGAAGCTAAACAGCAAAATGGCAATAGTTTTCTTCTTTTATATGAATAAAGTAATTATAATTATGCACTCATTCTATTCTCTCTACATTCAGTAGTGGAAGATCTTTGTTTCCTGATTTAGTTAATTATTTGTTCCTCATCTCACATTTGATCTTTCAAAAATGTGTTTTACTGTGGCGGTTTTCGTTCTTTATGTGTCTTTTTCTGGTGTGTCAGTGGTTTTTTAGCATTTGGTTTAGATATTTTTCATTGAAGAATATGCCCCTCTCTTGGAATCGATCCTATCCAGTAAAAACGTGTTAGAATTATGATCGCTTTTATGCGATAAATAATAACTACTCTAAATCTAATGGGTGTAATAAATCTTTATTAAGGAAACTAACAAGATTTATTAGTGTAAATACATAGTGTATTTATGTACCATCAGGTTGTGGTTACACAATCAAGAAAATGTTTATAATTATGAAATTATAGGTTAGGGTTGTAAAAGTAATATATATATATATATAATATTTATTTATTTATTTATTGGGACACTATCACAATAGAGTGATAGTGAAAAAAAGTATTGTTTTTCTAATGTTTAATGGGCAATAGGTAAGTGACATGTGCACTAGCGATCTCACAAAGTATGCCAAGGAGCAAATTAAATTTGGTCGTTCTTGCCCCTACTAATACAAAAGTATTGTATTATGAATTTTTATTTAGACATGGATACTAAAATTCAAGAGTGAAAATTCAATTCGACCTTGAAATGTGTCAGTTCCACTTTGTAATATTGTTTTCAATAGTATAAAGTGGACTCTTCTAATGGAACGGAATAATAAGCGTTTGTATCTAATTAACATAAAATTATATTATTTTAATAAGTGATACACAAACGAAACACTACTTTTAAGACTGGAAATCCTCTTCTTCAAATATGCCGGAATTAGATATAGAGAAATTCATTGAAAACTGAAAGTAGAAGGCAATGAAAAGGAGTTTCTAGCCGGATCTTCTATCTACGCAAATGAAATCATTACTCTTCATTCTCCCGTGCTCAAGTTAGCGAGCTTGTTAACATGTAGAATGTGCAAACGTATCACAAGCTTTGCAGAATAAGAGGGATAATTATTTTGATTACATCTCAAAAATCTTGCCCTAATCTATGGAGATATTTTCTGGTGTATAATTAATCCTCCATGTGGTGTTCAATATAGTGTATACTTTATAGGTCCCTTAAAATGGAGTGTTTCTTGTACTTTTTCTGTTTCATCATTTCAATTTTTGTTTTCGTAATCAAATAGTTCAGTTTCTATTTGTTTACATTGTATATATTTACTCTTATAATATAATAATGTATGATGCAACTCTTATTTAAAAAGTAAGAAATAAGTAGAAAATATAATATTAAATTACTTATTTTAGATATTGTATCTTGGCATCTAGAAAAAGTTGTACATGTATGACAATGGACTATAGAGAAAGTAATAGGTTTCAAAATAACTTAGTGCATGCGCTGTAATTCTTGCTTTGGAAAAACAATGCTGAAATTGTGCACCAAAATTTTAACGGTAACTTTGTATAAAATACTCTCACTTTCTTTCTTTCTCTTGGACCTAATTAGGCAGTTAAATGCTTATATATTTTTAAAAGTCTTTTCTTAAACACTCATGAGACAATATTGTATATATACAAAAACAATATATGATTATTTTTTTCCTCTTATTAAATACTCCGCCGATCCTAGTATGGAGAATACTAGCATACTGTTTCTAATTTTTCTTTTTACCTGAATAAGTCATATTTGTAATATTGTTACGTATCATATACTTTACTAATATAATTAGGGGTTATATATATGCAATTATCCAATGCAAGAAAATAAAGGTATAATTAAAAATAAAATAAATCACTTAATTTAAATATTTTACCTAAAACGCATAACAATTAAATTATATATTTTCAAAAGAAGTATTTTCGCTGAGACTGGGGAACTCGTGGGAGTATCATTCTCATATCTATAAGGGATTAAATAAATGGATGCTCAAGTGCTGAAGCCATTCAACTTTCAAAATCAATACCTTGTCAAAATCGAGCTAGCAATTGAAGTGAAGTTTCAAGAAAAAAGTGTCAAAAAGGAAAAGTTGAATGTGCAGGTGTCTATATTTCCAATAATTTCTAAGGTACAAAGTGGGCTTCAATGTCCACGTTATATATATATATATATATTTGAATGTATGTCCTTTAATCCTATACTTGTATCATCCGTGTTTCATAATACTCCTTCCGTTGTAGAATTTTCCGCTTTTAAAAATGTATAAATTTCTATGGGTCATAAAGTATAATACTCAAATTACTATTTTTCTTACTAATTTCTCTTATTTTCAAAGGTAATTATGAACCACACATAATTATATTAGTAGACAGTGGTGGAGCCAGACCCTTAATGTTTGGTGAAGCAAAATATTAATTTCTTACCTTTTTTTTCTATTTTTTAAAATTTTAGTTAGGTAAAATTAGCTATTTTGTAATTTTTACACAGTATCGGGGCACTTTCAAAAAATTACCCCACTAAACCAAAGGGTGGCTTCGCCCCTGTTGGTAAGGGTACATATGAAAAGTATAACAATCAAAACTAAACTTTTCAAGTAATTTTTTTTTTAAAAAATTGAATTCGATTTTCTAATGAAATGAAAAAAGTAACAATATACTCGTGTGATATTGCGTACTCACTTGTATCTTCATTAGCAACATGCATATACTTTATTACTATTAGACACGAATGAAATACTAAAAAGGATAGAATTACTCGCAATTTGGCAAAGGGGGAGGGTAATTTGCATGGATGGTTCTTGTGTGTTTCCTGACTCCGCGTGTAAAAGGGCAAATGTATGTTTCCACAAATTGCAAGTTGGATCTAAGCACTCAATTGTAATCTTCAATGGATCCAATGATAAAAGTGAGAACAGATGAGTGCAAAATAATGAGACTGAAATTTATATGATAGCAACCAATGAGAGAATTCAGGTGTCACATAAAATTTAAAAAGACAAGTTACTTTTTTCCATATTTTTCTCCTTTTCTTTTTTGGTGGGTTAGGGTTCTCTCTCTTTTTATATCAATTTCTAGGGTTTCTTTTTCTCACATAAAAAAACAAAAATATCAAGATGAATGATGATGAATCTTGGCTGCACATCTCCTCTCCCTCTCCATCAAGGGAGTGAGAAAAAATAAAATAAAATAAATAAAAGAAATCATTATGATGGATATTATAGAGGGCCTATTTGACTTTTGGCAGGAAAAAGCTTGTCACCTTTCCACACTTTCCACCCTTTTGATAATGTTATAGCTTTCAATTATACTATATATCTATACTTTGCTTTGTTCTCTCCAAACCCCACTTCTACCCACCATTTCTCAATTTCCAAACCAACTCCATGATATTGTTATCATCTCTCTTCAATTTCACACATTAATCTATGTTAACTTTGTTCAGCAAATTGTTTGTGGGGCCTATCTCTATATATACATGTATATGTGCTTGTGTGCTTTGGCCATCATGGTTGGGTTGATAGAATATGACATTTTGGCAACATTGATGATCATAGGGCAATTTTCATGTAACAATTGTGTGCTTTAATGAGAACTCTATAGCTATTAGAGCTAAGTAGCTTTCTTTTTCTTTTTTTTCTTTTCTTTTTTTTTTTTTTTTGATATTAAGTAGCTTTCTTTTCGTTTTAAAAAAAAAAAAAGTAGCTTTCTTTTGAATTAGGTAGAGATGCAACAAAATCAACTTCTTGTGATTGGTTTACAATTATGGCTAGTTTGATGAGATTATTAAGATGATGTATCTTTATATATGATTACTGTCTTATGAAAAAAAACACATACTAAGTAAGTTGCTCATGAGGTCAAATTAATTAGTAGAATATATTCCATTGGAGAAAAGATTCTGTCTGTTTAGTTTTCTATTTAAAATCAGAAATTTCAACAATGCATGGATTTATATTTGTTTTGTCAATTTGTTGGTTATTAGAAAAAAAAAAAAAAAAAAGAATATGACCACATGTGACAGTCCAAAGAGTTTTTTATTTATTTATTATTATTAGTTTTTTATAGGGGCCCTAGTGAATCAAACATACTACACTACCCTGAATTTCTTCCTACCTCTGTGAAGCTCTTTATGTGACTAAACCACTAAAGCATTGCTCTCTTCCCGTCCAAAGAGATGAAACAGAGTGTGGTTCTCTTGACCCCAAAAAAAAAAAAAAAGAACAAAAAATAGTGTGATTATCTATTATTTAAACGCCGTATTGAGTTTAACATACTAAAACAACAAGTATTATTTGTACTAACCAAAATACACATACATCAAGTTCAGGCGATGCAGATATATTGTCTGTCCAACCGTACGTAGAATTGTGGATTAGACTCTCTCATGAAATTACAGTAACAGTTTCACGGGATCATCAATTCAAAGCCACCTCCCCTCCCTCGCAAAAGGGCCAAAACAGTAAAACAATGTTTAACTAAGAATTTTTTCCAAAAAAAATGATTTTTTAATTCTAAATTCTCAAAATAGGGATAAATTTTATTGGCTTCCCAAACTAGAGAAAGCGAAGCTCACAGCTTCGCTTTCAGCTTAACTTTTTTCTTTTGTTGGTTCATGCCAAAGATGGCATTTCATCATGCCATGCATAGCAATAGCATGCTATAGAGATACTTTACGCATTTCATCACTTTTTTCTTTTGCTTGTTACTTTACGGATTTTTTCCCAGAAAAATAATTTTTTAATTTTAAATTCTTAAAATAGAGATAAATTTTATTGGCTAAAACCGAAGTGTGAGCTTCACTTTTTTTGTGGTCCAATAGCATGCCATACATAGCATTTCATTTTTTGGTGGTTCATGCCATACGTATATAGCTTAACTTTTTGTTAATTTTTGAAAATCGTTTTCCTCACAAATTGATAGAAAATCCTATTTCTAAAGAAAACGAAATTGGAGAATTTATGCGCCTCAACCGATTTGTGAAGAAAACGATTTTCAGAAAATCGTTTTCTTCACAAATTGAGAGAAAATCATATTTTCAAGGAAAGCGAAGTTTCTAACTTCGCTTTCTTTGGAATTTATCTGCCTCAACCGATTTGTGAAGAAAACGATTTTCAGAAAATCGTTTTCTTCACAAATTGAGAGAAAATCATATTTCCAAAGAAAGCGAAGTTTCCAACTTCGCTTTCTTTGGAGTCGACCTATTTGTGAAGAAAACGATTTTCAGAAAATCGTTTTCTTCACAAATTGAGAGAAAATCATATTTCCAAAGAAAGCGAAGTTTCCAACTTCGCTTTCTTTGGAGTCGACCTATTTGTGAAGAAAACGATTTTCAGAAAATCGTTTTCTTCACAAATTGAGAGAAAATCATATTTCCAAAGAAAGCGAAGTTTCCAACTTCGCTTTCTTTGGAGTCAACCTATTTGTGAAGAAAACGATTTTTAGAAATTCGTTTTCTTCACAAATTGAGAGAAAATCCAATTCCAAATAAAGCGAATTCTTTGGAATTTATGTGCCTCAACCTATTTGTGAAGAAAATGATTTTCAAAAATTCGTTTTCTTCACAAATTGAGAGAAAATCCTATTTCCAATCATTCATATTCCAGTGAAATTATTTTCATCAATTTCACGTTGTGTAAATTATAAAAAATACTCCCTATGTCCATTATATGAATCCATTTTATTATACTGTTTTGGTACAATAAAGTCGACAAATACGATTGTTTTAGAAAAGAAAATTTTAAAGTATCCAATCATTCTTTACATACGTTCACTTTCTAAGTTGTGCCACGTTTTGTATTTAATTATCGATCTGCATATTCTAAATGGCTACGAATATTCTAATCACCAAGATGAACTCATTAATAGTGGTTCTTAATTTTATATAACATCTAACACTGAAATATCTAAACCATTCAAAACTTTGAAAGCCAAATAATAGCTAGCTCAAAAATATCCTTAAGCCTTTGAAGAATATATTCGAGTAATAATATTGGTCATGTATAACTGAGTCCAAATTTTTTTCTTGATTTAGAAAATAAAATAATCACAATGACAAAAATATCCTTTTGTTATCCTAAGGTAACAAAAATAATTTATCCGGTCATACTCTGCTGTCAAACAAAAATAATAATAAAGAAAAGCCACCTTTTGGCAATTAAATCTTTTTTTTTTCTCTAAAGAAAGGAAAGTATCAATTATAAAATTATAAAAAAAAAAAAACCAAAATGAAAAAGTACCTTTGGATAGAGAAATTAATTAATTAATTAATACAGATTAGTACAAAACTTTTGGCTATATACAGTAAGGGTTCTCTGTTACCGTGAGCCCTACTGAGCGACTCGCCATCACTCATGTATTCCTGGCATGGCACTGATGTAAGCATGATGTCATGCTGAACACGACGCATTTTTAGTTTGGGCAAGATTTTATATACTACAAAATTAACATTCAAGAATTTATATGCACAGTGTTATTGTTTAATGCTCTGTTGTTATTTCATTTTTTAAAAATGCAAAAAGTTATTAGCAATATCAATATTGTATATAAAATACGAACTTTTAAATTAAATAAATGTAAAAAATTATTTTATAAAACTAAAGAAAATACTAAAAAGAAGAAACCGAATCCTAAAACCAGTACTTCCACCATTTTCTTCGAACTCAAAAATACCTACTTGAAGATAATAAATACTAGTTTTTAATTTTTGATTAAGCAAAATCTTTGCATTTGCCGCAATATTTTCTGTTTGATATGACTAATATTATCAACAAAAAAAAAAGTCTCTTGCTATTTTCCTTGAAAGCAAATTAATCCCTATTTCATGATACTATGATTGATATTCACCATTAGTTATCGCCAACAAAATTTCACATCTTGACAAAACAAAATTGGAATGAACGAGAAAGTGACATAACTGTTGTGATGCATAGAGGATCATTCAAAGGTCAGAGATTTGATTTATATTTCTATTAGTTCTTTCTATTTAGAGTATATGCTAATAGGACACTGTCGTAACTTCCTAACTTTGTTCGTCTAAATAACAGGATAATGTAAATTGAAAAAAGAACTATGATTGATATTCACATTAGTTATCGCCAACACAATTTCACATCTTGACAAAACAAAATTGGAATGAACGAGAAAGTGACATAACTGTGTGATGCATAGAGGATCATTCAAAGGTCAGAGATTTGATTTATATTTCTATTAGTTCTTTCTATTTAGAGTATATGCTAATAGGACACTGTCGTAACTTCCTAACTTTGTTCGTCTAAATAACAGGATAATGTAAATTGAAAAAAGAAAAAGAAAAACAAAGCTAGAAACAAAACATATTTTAATGGAAGAAAGGGAGTAACTAGTTTTGAATTATTTAAATCGTTATTTTATTGAAAAGGTTTACTAGTAGCAATAACAACATTTAAAGTTTTATAGCTATGTGCTGATGATTAGTTGGATCGATAATTCATTTTGGAAAACTCCAACTTTAATTAACTATCTTTCTAAAAAAAGATTTAAAAAATTAGTGGGTTTTGCTAAATTTACCATGGGGGGAAAAAATAAAATTTTAGATGATACTGTCACTTTGCCAGATTTCTATAAAATGAGCACTTAAGGTTCTTTTAAGTTTTAAACAAATAAAATTTAAGAAAACTTTGTTGTCCTGTAGTTCAGTCATTCTAGAATTAGGAATAATGTCACCTTTCCAAGAAGTCAATGCTCGCGACATTTTATAGACTTATTTATTTATTTTATAGACTTGTATTGAGATTTATTTCCCCCAATATTATTGATTTTGGGGCATATAAATACCAAAATAATCAAAAAAAATTAAATTTTCCAAAGTAAAAAAACGAAGTGGGGAGATTTTACCCACTTCGTTTTCTCAAAAAAAAAAATTTTAAAATAAAATAATTTTAGGAAGAAACGAATTCAGTGAATAACGAAATCACTGAATTTGTTTAATTCGTTTCTTCCCCAAGTCTTGTGGATGCCTCCATCCTCAACCGGCCATGCAAGTATTCACATAACACGCATCGATCATTATGCTGCTTTCCTTAATCATTTAATTAGTGCTAATCACTTAATTGATTTGTAAGAAGGGTATGATTAAGGATTTGGCCAAAACTAGGACATCCATCCAATTCAATAATAGGTAGATGATAACTTCTACAAAGTAACACAAATAGTAAGCAGGTTTCGGATATACAAATATGTAATAGTAAACATCCAACAGTGCAACAAAACAAAAGTTAGTGAACGACATCGGACTGATCTCCAAATCATTTTGACTCTCGACACGTTCTTCAATGCTATCTCCCGACACAGTATCATCTGATTGCACACCAAGTACATGCGCCTCATATGCGGTGTCAACTGTAATTTGGTTCTCTTGCAATGCATACTCAGAATGATGCAAACCCTGAACTGCTTGTGGATGAGATAACAATGTGAGGGTGGTTGTGTTAAAGGCCCTTCATCTAGTCTTTGTTCGAGCATAGACTGACTGAGAAAAACTGTCTGCCTTTCCTCTCCAGTTCCACTATTCAATAGTTGTGTGAATAACATTCCAGAGGGTCCTATAATGTCAACGTCATCTCGAGCTTCATGGTGGGTTGAATACTCAATTGCCTCTTTAATTAAATAGATCTGGCCCGCAACAACAAAGGGAAAAGCCTTGGGTATCGTGAGCACATCCTGCAGCATTTCATCATCATCTATGAGTGTATGCTCAAACATCGTCCGTTCAGGGGCGTTAGCAGGGACGATCATTGGAGATCTACAGTAAACATTCGGCTTGTGTTGGGAGGGTGAAGTGTTACTCACTTCGTAAAACCTTCGAAAAAGGTTATCGAAATTGACAGTCTCAGCAACAGAAATAGTTCGTTTTGAAGGACAACTGTACTGTGAACCATTCGGCCCCCTCTCAATATTCCCATCCCAATATAAGATGAGTCTCACTGATTTTCCTGCCATTTCAATGCTATAGAACTGTACCACCAGCCAAAAAGTCTAGAAAACAAAAAAACAGCCCAAATGTAAGAATTTCAGTTCAAAAACAGTCAAGAAAACATAAAAAATGTCCAAAAAAAAATTCCAGTTCAAAAAACATTCCAGAAAAAATAAAAAAACACCACAGGAAAAAATGTCAAGTTCACAAAAAATCCACAAAACATAAAAGCAGACCAAATGTAAGAATTCAAGTTAAAAAACAGTCCAGTAAACATAAAAACAAACCAAATGTAAGAATTCCAATTCCAAAACAGTACAGAAAAAAAAAATCAAAGCGAGAATTTCAATTCAAAAATAGTCCACAAAACTATATAGCAATATATAACCATCTCTAAGCATCAAAAGGCATACGCAGAAATGTAAAGGGCAAAATAACTTCCCAATATCTAATTAAATTAGCCTTTAATCCTCAACCCCCTTGAATTCAAGTGAATTGCCCCCATGTGAGCTCTACTGTAATTGTTTTCCCCTTCATCATATTTTCCATAAGTTCGATATATTCATGAATGCATTTAGAATTTTAAATGAAGTTCTACAACAACAAACTTTTAAATGAAATTCTGAATTATTTCAAGAGTTTCAAGCATCAATGAAGAAAAGAGTAAAAACATCAAACTTTTCTTTATTTTCAGAGCTTACTAACTTCTCACTTTAAGCAACTTACTAAAGTCATTTCAGCAACATACTAAAGCAACTTAATATAGCTTTTGCACTTCTCACTTGATTGTCTAACACTGTGTCCAGCACTGTAATTAGCAAGTGAATCAACTGTCAAACAACACATTATCAGGCTTAAAATATTAAATTGAAGATCCTGTCCAAAAAAACCGCACAAAAAAATTATAAAGCAAACACCACCAGAGCCAGAGGTATGCGAAGCATGTCCAATGGAGATTTGGTTTGAAGACCAGGAAGGATATGGGAATCCAACAAGTTTTGCAAGTTGAAACTATAAATGTTCTTCTGATCATGAAAAAATGAAAACTCATTAACTTGGTATATAATCATTTGATGTTACTTTCTTTGAAGAAAAAGCAGTGTGCAGCCACTACCACAAGGTTTCTATGAATATTGAATAACACCAAAGTAATAAGTAGTGCGTAGCCACCACCATCCATGATATCTATTAATTTGCTCACAGCAAATGACATAGTTGTCAAAGTAATGGAAGAAAAAATTAATTTTTTCAAAGCTTTACATAAAAATCTTGATGAACATGACCTTTATTAGTTAAAAAACAGAGCCTTGAAACAGAACCGTATAACGTCCTGCAGCAAATGCACCATATGATTTAAACTCTTTGTTAGTTCAAAAACAGTGCCTTGAAACACTGTGAATGTATCAACCTAGTTCATAAACAATAATAAGAAAGCTCACAGCCAAATCTCAACAAGTAAGTCTAAGATTTACAAACTTATAAAAGTTAGAAAAATATAAAAGATAGCTTCAGCCCGTTGAACTAAAGTTTTGGTGTTTATAAGTGCAAGAGTGGACATTTTTAGAGGTTGCTAACAGTGAATGTGTGACTGTAATTTGAGCTTTTAACTACACAAGGCTTGTCAAAGAAATGCATAATCGAAAACCAAGACATTGTTGAAAATAGTATAAAAAAATAAAAAATAAAAAGAAAAGAAGCACAAACCTGCTTGCTTGGGAGGATATTGTGACCGACGTCAAATATAGGGTCTCGAGATGCTTCAATTAACGGAAATTAGTGGCGGTAAACCAGAGAATCAGGGCGGTGCGGATTTGGATTTCACGGTTTAGGGCCGTGAGGGGTGGCGTTGCTTCGTAGAATCGGTCTCAAGCGATGCTAAACCTCCTTCCTTGGAAGGATACTGGGACCGAAGTCAAATAGGCAGCTGGAATTGTGGGGGAAATCGCCGTAAACCTGAAAATCAAGGCACCCTCCTAAATTGGGAACTAGGGTTCATAATAAAGATGCTTCAACTGACGGAAAATAGTGGGGTTCTCAACGGAGGGTCAGGCCGGCGCATCGCGGCTTTGAAATTCATGGTTTAGGGCTGTGGTGGGTCGGCGATACTTTGGAGAATCAGGCTCAGGCGGCGATGCTCCGGAGAATCGGTTCGGTCTACGTAATTTTGGAAGTTGAGTTTGATTTTTATTTTTTTCCAAAGTCGACGACTACTTCTTCTACCTTTTTTTTTTCCTTATTTCCATTAAAAATGAATACACATAATTCGTTTTCCCAAAATTTTTATTTTTAATCCCTTGAGAAAGGAATTCGTTTCTTAAGAATTCGTTTTCCTTGAGAAATGAATTCCACAGCTTCGTTTCTTTCCAAAAAAAATTTTCTTTTTCTTTTTTTAAAAAAAAATATTTTTCAGAAACGAAGATGGGGGAATTCATTTTTTGGAAAAACGAATTCCCCATCTTCGTTTCATGTAGATTGGGAATGAAATTTTTTTTTTTGACTTTTTCTTTAATTTTCCTCCCCTATTTAAATAGTGGGGGAAAAAACCCCTTGTATTGAAGTTGTCTTTTATTACCCCTTCCGTCCCATTCAAAGAGTCCAATTTGTATTACTAAAAACAGTAATATAAAGTGGACTTTTTGAGTAGGACAAAGGAATATATTAATTTAATATTATATTCTATTACAATCGCACAATTGTTTATACATGCTCAAACTTGATACTCGATCATTTTACTATTAAGTGTATCATAACTATACACGCAAAATATAGGTGAAGCAAATTCAAATCTTATATGTAGTTATACAAGATCAAATTTATAACGGATTTGTTATTCGCAGTGACGATTTTACTATTCGCAGTAACATTTTTAAGTGAAATTCCTAAAATGCCCTTAAGACTTAAAAAAAAAATTCATATTAAAACTCTATAAATCCGACGTGCATACCATAAGCTGTAAGCTATCGTTTGACTGTTTTCACTATTCACCGTCAGTAATTCATTTTTTATTCACACGTGTATTCAAATATGACTGGCAGACAAGAGGACGATCCATATTACACGGTATGTAATAACTGTATACAATTTTTTAAGTGAATTTTATTTTTCCTTAATAAAAAATATATGTTTGATCTTTGATCTAGACCCGGATATGCAATTATCTGGCCAGTTTTGGCCGGAAATGTAAAATTCGGGCGAGGAGACTGTCTCCTCGCCCGGAGTTCGAACGAAAAACCGCCAATGACCGGCAGTATTTTCGGCGGAAGTACCGCCAGATACCGGCGGTAGTGGGTGGGAAAAAGACCGTTCGGCGCCTGGGACCACCGGTTACCAGAGGTATAAAAACAAGGAGGACCGCTAGTTACCGGTGGTCCTCTGGCCTGGAATACCGCCGGTAGTCGCCGAAAAAACCCCCAGTTGCATGGTATTTTTACCTGTGGTTTTTCCGGCGATAGGCCGCCGGATTCTGGAGGTATTTCCGGTCCGGTCTTCTGTCTGAAAAACCCCCAGTTGCATGGTATTTTTACGGCAGCGGACAGTAATTTTTTTGATTTTTCAGCCAAAATGTCCTGATATCCCGCAGGGGGCGAGATGTATGAAATATCCCCCATGTGCTATGTAGAATTTTGTCACATTCTCACATTTCGTAGATGAGATTATGCAAAAATTTACTGGTTCCCGGTAAATTTTGGGTTTCAGTATGCTTACCCATCATTTTGTTGTAACAGGATATCCGTTTGGAGAGGGATGACATATTTTCTGACCATACGAAGGTATTTCAAATGGACGAAGAGTTTAGAAGTAAAGAAGATTTGGTTGCATGGGTCAAAGCTACAGCATCTGAAAATAATATGACGGCAAAAATTACATCTTATTCAAAAGCGTTGAGCCTTTTCCTTGCAAAAGGGAGGAAAGGGCGAGTTGAGATAGGGTGCGATAGATCAGGAACAGTTAGAGATAAGTCACCCTTACCTGAAGGGAAGAGCAGGCGGAACAATACCAGCAGCAAATTGACAAAATGTCTATTTCACCTTGTGGGGCGCGAAATTGCTAGGGGAAATTGGAAGTTAGAGATAAAAAAATGGTAATCACAATTATGAATTATAGCAAGTTCGAAATTGGCATTCATCGCACTCACAGCTAACAAAAGCGGAGAAGAAGAAGGTTGCAGAAATGTCAAGTATTAATATCAGGCCGAAGCATATATTGTCCCAGTTGCAAGCGGATGATTCGCAAAATGTCAGCAACATAAGACAGTTGTACAATGAAGCAGCAAAAGGTAGAAGGGAGGCGAGGGGAGATATGACTAACATGCAGTATTTCTTCAAACTTGTACACGATCACGAATACTTCTATGCGCACACATCTGATGATGATAGTAATGCAGTCGGGCACATTTTCTTCGCACACAAGAAGGCCCCTTCTCTGCTTGGTTTGTTTCCGTACGTTTTGTTTATGGATATGACGTACAAGACAAACAGGTATGACATGCCTCTTCTGCAGATAATGGCTCATGTCCCCACATCTCAGTATGTTCATATTGCTTTCGTTTTCATGAGGGACAAGACTACCCCGAGCTATTTGTGGGCCATGACTCAATTGAGGAATTTATTCGAGGGCAACAAATACCCACATGTGGTCATCACTGATTGGGAGATTGCCATAATGAAGGCTGTGGAAAAAGTATTCCCACATGCTACCCAATTACTGTGCAGGCGACACATTGAAATGGACGTAAAGAAACATGTAGTAGCGGCGGGCAACGACAAAACTACAACGGATGTGTTTCTATATCGTTGGGGGCAAGTGGTGAAAGCCTTAACGTATGAACAGTTCACGGAAGCTGTGGAATATATTGATAATAGATATGAAATAAATCTAAATTTAGGAATGTGATTCCATACGTGAAAAACACATGGTTGGATCCCCACGCAGACAAGTTTGTATCTTGTTGGACGAAATATATAAAGCATTACGGAGGGCGCACAACAAACATGTAAGTTCATTATATGTTTAATTTATATTTCTTTATGTTGTATAATTTTATGATACTTTATACAATGCTTTGTGTGATAATTTGATTTTCAATGTTAATTGGCTTTCAGGGTCGAGACTGCACATGCACAGTTAAAAAAGGCAATTGGGACGGATAGGAAGGCATTTCCAGGTCTGTTTCAAGGGATTAATATTATGATAGAGGTGCACTTCAACAAAATTCGGACTGCAATGGTTCTCGTAGTAAGACATACAGGAAGAGCGACTACTTACTGTATAGTAGGCTGAATGGTAGACTGTTTTTTGCTGCTATTTCAATGGTCGAAGAAGAATACTCAAAAAGAATTGGCCTCATCAGGGAAGACGGTTCGTTGTGTGGTTGCGAACTCCGAACAAGTTGCAGCTTGCCATGTGCATGTGAGATGCAACAGTTGGTGCGAGCATATCGTCCAATTGATCCTGTCGATGTTGACCCCTTCTGGAAGACGCTGCACTTGGGAGATACTGAAATTCTGGAAATTGTGGAGGCAAGGCAAAGCGCCGAAGGTCGACTGCATGAAATGTTTGTTGAGACCATTCTTCGTCCAAGCGCTGACATATACAGGGTGATGGGTGCCGTGCATGCAGCTCTTCATCTGGAAACTGTTGATTTAGCTGAGCCGGTAAGTAGGCCACACAGGGGACAGTCGAAACACAATTTGACCAGCGAGATCTATCAGAGTACGAGCATGCCGATAGGAAAGCATTACAATGAGGTGCATATATTAATTCTCCTGTACATATCATAATGATTAATTAGCTAGCGCTATACTAAATTTAATATGAGTTGCAATTGCAGGTCGGAGATCCACAGGCGGACAGAGGAGAAGAAGGGTTATGAGGCCCCACGCTTCTGAATAGCCTTTTGACATGCCCTTATTTCTGAAGCAGTTCGTGTTCAAATACATTACCTCCCACGTTAATGTGAAAGCCGATGGACATTGTGGTTTTAGAGTAATTTCTTATTTCGTACACGAAGCAGATGAGGAATATTGGAATCAAGTCCGCAGAGACCTGCACGAAGAACTGCAGGATCAATCTACCCTTTGGTGCCACATTCTTGGGCCAGCTGACTACGAGTTAGCATGCATGGCGATAGATTTTTATGTAGTTCCTGTGTTAGATGTATTTTGGTTTGATTCTCATCTGTTATAGTGTTAATGAACCAGTATAAATAATGAAAATAATTTATAATAGATTTGAACAAACCTGCAATAATGTCAGACACCCGCCTAATTGGGCACCGTCCGCACGAGGTCCTTCCAAGATTGCGATAAAGGTTGGCCAGACATGCTCCTCCCCAAGATAGTCCGCTTATTTTATCTGCGTCACGGAGGAAAGGCAGATAACGCCCAAGCATGTAGGTTTTCTTCTTATCAACGAACAGGGTATTTCCAACCACCCATAACAAATATATGCTGCGGTAGAATTGGCAGGGTCCACATGTCCACCGACACAATGGGCACGAAGGAGGGACATTTTCACACTTGCAAAATCTCTCTCCCCGAACTCCTCTTCCTCTATCCCTAGCATTTCTAGAAGTAGTTCCTTCATTTCCGATGACTTAGTTTTCCAATGAAATGGAAATCCGTCAATCGGAATTCCCAATATGTAGGCAACATCGTGGAGAGTGATACTCATCTCTCCGAACGGCATGTGGAATGAATTGGTCTCCGGATGCCATCTCTCAACAAAGGCACTGATGAGTGCGGAGTCTAACTCTGGATGCATACACCAGACCAAATGTCCCAGCCCGAAACATTCCACTATACTTTTCATTTTGCCGTCGTCTAAATCCCACCGTTGCAGCCACTCGTGCCCATTATGGCATGTCAATTTCTCACGCTCCTACGTAATTTAATAAATAAATAAACACATTTTAGGCAACAAGTTATTATTCGCAGTGACCTAAACAGTAGATAATAAGTATTTCACAATAAATAATAAATAATAAATAACAATAACATACCTGTCGATGCCATATGTAGTAGGCAATATGACCCTTAAAGCTCTTTAGCAACTCTCGATTTGAAGGTCCATCGACAATCGGACCATCCAGAGGCCGATATTCCTTCCACCCGGCATCCCTCCAGGCCCCGGACCCGGTCCCTGAAACCGACCTACGTGATGAGAGCATTAAGCCTTTTCCACTCCGCCTTCGTTGGTTCTCGTCATTTGACCTTTCTTTTTCATCCTCCATTCGCCTCGAATTAAATTCTATGTACCCCTGTGACATAGACATCTCCCTCTCATGGCGTTCAGCATTTTCCCGAGCTACCTCCTCCTCAGCATCTCAAGTGTATCGCGGTGCAAATTTTGCTTCACCGTAATAACTGCTACTTGCCGCCGCCCCCGCATTTGACACTCGAGAAGCACCATGCACTCTTCCTAGGACCCTTCTCTGTGGTTCGGATGCATTTGGAGGTATTCGGCCAACTATTTCATCTGAGCCGGAGTTTGTTGCCTCATTGGCTTCATTAATTTGCAAACTGTCATCCTTTTTGCTTCTAATTAATTTTAATTTCAATTTTTTTAACGCTTCTGCCATCTACAAAACACAATTGCAGATTTAAAAATTAAAAACACATAAGGAATATAAATAATTATAACTACAAAAATAATTGCAAATATTTAAGGAATAATAACACAATTGATAATTAAAAAATTAAAAATATTGTCGAGGAAAATTCGGCGGTTACAAAATTGATAATATACAATTGTACACGCAATTATAAATACGAAATAATTGCTAATATTTAAGGAACAATAACACAACTAAAGATTATAAAATTAAAAATATTGCCGGGGAAAATTCGGCGGGAAAAAAACCGCCGCCTGTCGGAAAATAACCGCCGGAGTGTGGCTGCGGCGGGTTTTTTTTTTTTTTTTGGAAAAAGGACCGCCGGCGGCGGGCGGTCCTCCCGGACAGACTACCGCCACCGCCGGTGGTTTTTTCCCATATAACTACCGCCGGCGGCTGGCGGTAGTCCCACATATACTACCGCCGGCCTCCGGTGGTAGTATCTTGAAAAAGGACCGCCGGCCTCTTGCGGTTTTTTTCCCAAAAAGACCGCCGTCCTCCGGCGGTCCTCAGGGAACGAAAACCGCCCCACGGTTTTCCTTACTGGAAAACCGCCGCCGTCCGGCGGTTTTTGGCCGGAAAAAACCGCCGGCCACCGGCAGTTTTGCACCCCGTTTTTCCAATCCAGTACGGTGTATCCTCGGACGGCATTTCACAGATCCGGCCATAAAATGGCCGGTTAATCGCTGATACGGGCAAAAACATAACAAACCCATCCAAATTACACACTAATTTATCAAAACAACGTACAAAACATTAAAGAAACAATTATTAATTTTAGTAACTCACATTTGATGATCCGGTTCGTCTGGACTTTTATCCGATTTGGCTGAATTTGTGCTTCCACTAGTTTGCAGACAACATAGAAGAGAAATGGGAGGAATGACTGATTTTCTGCTTCAGCCCAATTCCTCCCACTGCTATCTATAAAGTATTTACTTTTTTTTTTTTAAGGCTAAAGGGCAAAAAGGACATTTTACATAAAATTGTTATTGCAAATAGTAAAAGGGTCACTGCGAATAGTATGCCCCATTTATAAAAACTTTTATATTATAATAGCGTTTGATAGGTACGTAGTTCTATTTTTTCACACTTCTGTTTTTTACCCTAATAGTGTATGATATATGGGACACAGTCAAAAGACACGTGACCATACGTACCACACTTATTCAAGGAATAATTTGATTCGCATTTTTTCTTGCAGGATCGAAGTCCAGCAGCGTAGACAAATCTGGGCATTATCACAGCCCAATTAAATACTAATACACCTTGTCCTCTCCCTTGTTGTTGGATTGAAGTTATTAAAGTTGAGTCCGCATATAAGACTTTCTCACAAATGATAAAAATCTTACGGAAGAATGTCATTTTTAGTACTAAAAGTTTGGGCTGTTTGTAACTTTGGTACCAAAAGTTTACTCAGTTCTAAACTTATACTTTATGTTTATACTTTGTTGCATATTTAGTTCCAGTACTTGTTATAGCAGGTTTTATGTAGTCAAACCGAAATCAACGGTAATTTGAAGATAATTTGCAATTCTACAATTTTGTGGGGGGTGAAAATATAATTTTTCTAATATAATTTTCAAAACATTTTCGCGGTTTTCTTTCTCCTCGGTTAGAAGAAAACTTTACTTCGACTGAGGAGAAAAAGAACCGCGAAAATGTGTTGGAAATAATATTAGATTAATATCTTTTCAACCCCTACAAAATTGTAGGATTTGTAAAATCCCTCCAAATTACCTTTGACTTCAGTTTGACTACATAAAACCTGCTATAGCAGGTACTGGTACTAAAAATGCAACAAAGTATAAACATAAAGCACAAGTTTGGAACTAAGTAAACTTTTAGTACCAAAGTTGCAAACAGCCCAAACTTTTAGTACCAAAAATATTATTTTCCCAAAATCTTACATATGTCTTGCATGTATAGTCACACATGTTTTACAAGTAAGTGAAAATTGTATTTTTTGTCTCCCTTCTATACTTTTGTTACATTTTTTGTCCCTCTTCTATGTCTCATTATAATTGTCTTATAATTATTGACTAAAATTCTTTTCTACATTCTTCCTAAATTTTATGGTTTGTTGAGTCTTTGTTTTTGTAATTTTAACCCTCAAACACTATTTTAAATCCACACTATCGTAATTTTGGTATACAGCCACTACCCTTTCTCTCGACTCAACCCTAAAATTCTGACACATATTCTCTTTTTCTTTTCTCATCTTAACTTTGCGATGTTTCTTTCTTCATTATCTAACATGTTTTTTGTTTTTTGGGCCTGTTCTTTTGCTTGGGTTGAGTCCTGGTTTGAGTCCAAGACTCAACCCAAATGGGTTTGTGCCCAAAATAAAGAAATAATGTTTTCAGCTTAAAACTTAAAACACATATTCCACCACCACCCGATCTGCTCCTCCGCCCCCTCACCACCTCCACCGCCGCCAGCTCACCATCGCCGCCACCATCTCACCGCCACCACAACCACCCTAAACCATTAAAATCCATTTCTTTTTCTTCTTCTTCTTTTTCTGTTTCATGTCAATTTGGAATTGAATTTCAAATTTCCCCAAATCCCCAAATAGAATGGGATGTGAACTAATGTTTTAATTTTAAATTCCAATTACAAAAAAAGAGATCTTGAGGGCGGAGGAGGAAGAAGAAGAAGAATAGGAGGAGGAAGAAGAAGAAGAGGAGGTTGCCGGCCGAGGCATCGATGGCGTGAAGAAGAAGAAGAGCAGAGGAATCGGCAGAGGGAAGACAAAGAAAGAAATTTTTTTGTTCTCAAGTTTGTTTTAGCTGAAATTGGTCTTAGTTCTGGGTTTGAGTTTTTTTGTAAGAAACATGGGTTTAGTTTTGGTTTTGGTTTTGGGTTTGAACCCAAAAAAGAGCAAACCTAGGTTGAGTTTTGCCCAAAAGAACAGGCCCTTAGTCTCTTCTAGCGAAGTAAATATAGAAGTGGAGATTTATTCTCCACATAAGTGGATATTTATTTCTCTCCATATATGTTTTTTTTTTTAAAGACATATTTTCATTAAACTTCAAAGTCAGATACATATGAAGACTCTCTAAGAGTTTTAGTTGCTATCACATGTGCTTCTTGCACAAGTTCCCTTCTAACTTTCTTGATTATCAAACTAGGAAAGAGATTCACATACCTTTTGATATCCATTAGCACTATCTGGACTTCCTTATGTGTTTTGAACGGGTCATTAAGTTGACTTATCAGTTCCGCGCTGTCCGTGCAGATTATAGGTATCCATCCAATGGCGATCGCACATTGTGCTGGTCGCAGACAAGCTAGCGCCTCCAATTGTATTGCAGATGTCCCCTGATCTTTCAGTCCCTTCTTTTGTAGGGTGATTCCGCACTTATCTTTTGTGGCCCATCTAACTGCCCATGTCTTTATATGAATTTTAAAAGCTCTGTCAACCAGGATCATTACCTGTGAAACATTTTCTTCTCTATTTGACTGTTGTTCTCCTCTAGAATTCACATGTCCCTCAAATTCAGATACTTGTGGGTACTATCGTCTAGTTTTCATTCCCCTTTTCCCCTAATATTCTAGTATACCTTTATCATCTGCCCCGGTACATCATGTGGAATAAGCTTACGTTCCCATATCATGTTGTTCCTGCCTAGCCATATTCCATACAAAATTGCACTGAAAGCTCTATAGCCTCATCATCTGGTGCCTCTCTCATCCAATTCTAAAACCATTCTCTAAAACTTACCTGTGGCACCACATCAAAATTGAATCCCAGCGGGGATGTTTTCCATAACTTCTTGGAGTTTTCCCATTGCAGGAATAAATGCTTCACATCTTTTGGATTTCTCTTGCATCTAGCACAAACCTCAGGAACTTGGATTGCACTTTGTCTCAATTTCACTTCAGATGGAAGTGCATTATGTAGTATGCGTCACACTAGGAACTGTATTTTTACCAGTACATTAAGCTTCCATAATCTCTTCCATAGCATCTCTCCATATAATAAGTGGAGATTTTATCTTCCCTCGTAATAGGTGGTACTTTATTCTCCTAACGAGTGAAGATTCGGCTTTAACCATCTGATCATTAGTGCCAGACTGAAATTTAAATTGGCAGTTACTATGATATTTGTCCAGCACAAAAGTGATTTTCATAGTTTTACTGGATATAAATTTGAATATGTATATATTTAAGATAGGATATATTAAGTAAACTGTTTGTGATTCAAATCTTATTAAATCTCAAATCAAATATTTAATATCAATTGTCCTAGACTTCGAAACTCAGGGCTGCATTTTTGGTGTTGTCAGTCACAAAAAATGTGCACTAATGCACCCACTGATTTTAAATAGATTGATTGTTGTACTGTCTGGAGTCTCATCATGTATCAGTGGCGAAACCTGACAAAAATCTTTGAGGGGTCTAAAATGCATACATAATATTTTTTTTACAGTTAAATACATATATAATTTTTTGGGCGAATTACATTTCCCCCTCGAGGTTTGGCTAAATTACAAAAGCACCCTCCTAGTTTGGTTAAATAACAAAAATTCCCTTTGACGGAGGGCGAGTTACAATTTCCCCCGTGAGGTTTGGATAAATTACAAAATTACCCTCCTAGTTTGATTAATTAACAAAAATTCCCTTGACCAGTAGGAAAATTATTTTTTCCCCCTAAAGTTTGGATAAATTACAAAATCACCCTCCTAATTTAATTATAAAATTGACCTATTTGAAAATTAATTATGTCATAAACATTATATATTTGGGAAGACTACAGTGCCCCTAACTTAATCTATCTGAATTGTGAACATCAAAATGCCTTTCATAAAGACACAAAAAGAACGTTTAAAATCCATGATTTATTATGTCAAGAGAAAATAAAGTTTTTTTTTTCCCTTCTATTTTTCAAACAAGCTCAGTAATGAAGATCGTTTGCAACCCTTGAAGAGTCGGAAAGTGAAAATAATCTCAACAAATTTTTCTTTAAATATTGCATGACTACTGGCTCTCATACTAAATTTGCGGTTGCATAGAGATAAATTTGTCAAAAATTCCTCACTTCCGGCATCTTCTAGAATTGAAATAGCAACTATCAACGATGTTTTTGTTTGAGAAATAAAAAATATATATCTTTTTCTCTTGGCTTAATAAATCATGGATTTTAAGCACTCATTTGAAGCTTTATGAAGGGCGTTTTGATCTTCACAATTCAGATAGATTAAGTCAGGGAAACTTTAGTCTTCCCAAATATATAATGTTTATGTCATAATTTGATTTTTAAATGGGTCAATTTTATAAGTACATTAGGAGGGTCATTTTATAATTTATCCAAACTTCAGGGGCGATAAAGTAATATTCCTTTTGGTCAAGGGAGATTTTTGTTATTTAATCAAACTAGGAGGGTGATTTTGTAATTTATCCAAACCTCGGGGGGGTGGGGAGAATTGTAATTAGCCCGCCGATCAAGGGAGTTTTTGTTATTTAATCAAACTAGGAAGGTACTTTTATAATTTAGCCAAACCTTAAAGGGAAAAATATAATTCGCCCTAATTATTTTTCACTATCTAAAATCTACTAATAATAAGGCTGGAGGGTCTGCTCATGGCCTGCATTGTGTGAGGCACAATACATAAAGTGAGATTGATTAAAATATATATATATATATATATATATTTGAAATATGATATTGTTTATTAAAAGAAACTTGAAAATTGTCCACGCTATTTAAATATGTGCTGGTGGTATCATTTTTTCACTAATTGCTACTTCCTCCGTTCCATTTCAATAGAAGAGTGACAAGAGTCCACTTTTAAATTGTTTACTCCTTTTATCCTTGTTAAAATAATTATGTGTGGTTTACAATTAACCTACACTTAAAAGTAATGACATAAATAGAATAATTTGTGCCGAATTAGCTATTTTATGTATTGTACCTTCACATACATAAATAGTTGTACATAGATGAAAGTGAACTTTTTTAGTAAAACTGATGAAGTACATGAATTTAATTAATCAGCATATAGTATTAGAATTTAAAAAAATAAAATCTATATATAAGATCCATTTAGTAGTTTCATGAATTTAATTAATCAGCATATAGTATTAGTATTTAAAAAAATAAAATCTATATATAAGATCCATTTAGTAGTTTCATTCATCTAATTGTAAAGATGGTAGAGGTAATAAAATGTATCTAAAACAAGTTGATTAATCCTAAGAGTTAAACATTACAATTGTTTATGGATATTAAGGTCGTATAATTCTGAACAATAATAAGACGAAGGGTATATAAGATAGTGCTTCACATTAACCTTTTTAATAAGGGATTGATACTTAACTTGATTTGGCTCAAAACCACTTTTAATTGTGATTTCGAATACATTAAATTACAAACGTACTTTCTAATAAATATAAGTTGAAATTATAAAAAAGTCTTACTATATTATAAAATTACTGCAATATTATAACTATAAAAGTATGTAGTAAGAAATAATATAAAATACAAGAACAAGAACTAAAAAGAAATGTAGGTAAGTTTCTCTATTCATTCATCATCATTTCATTCTACATATATGCCTCTATATATAGGCAAGTACATATAATTCATGAATACAAAATCACGAAAAGAATGATACTATTTATATGGTAACTAAGGGGAAGAATGGGTAGATGAAAAACAGCGTAATTAGGGGAAGTGGAATATAGTAGACATTCATAATAATAATAATAATAATGATAATAATATTCATAACACTCTCTCTTGAATGTCCATTATTAAGAGAAATGCCTTATTAAAACCTTACTAGGAAAATTCAGTGGGAAAAAACCCAGTGAAGGAAAAAAAGTATATTTTCTTAGTACAACAATGCCTCGTTAAAAAACCTTACAAGTAAAAACCCAGTGGGAGTATAACTTGGTTAAGGAAAAAGAGTACAGTGTATGACTCCCCTTCTTGAGCACATCATTTAACATCGTTAAAATTTTGCCTTCTAATCTTGCGTCTCAACTTTTCGAAATGTTGAAGTTAACAGTGAATAAATCTTTAAAGTATCACTCTTGCAATTGAGCAATCTATGCAACATCATCTTCGAACAACGTAGTTGAAACTCTCTAAAAATCTAAAAGCAAACCACTTGATTTCCAAATTTAATGGATTACTGATCTTAGCCAAACATGCTCTTGACGTGCATTATAAGAAGTAGTAGCTATGATTTCTTTCATGAATTTAACGCCCATAAATAGCTGTATTACTGCATGGAAGCACATAACTGGTTTGATCGAGCATTTTAAGGATCCGTTAAGTAATCAACATCTGTATAACCTGTAAAATCAGACTTGTGTATTTTTGAAATAAAGATCCATATATTGTTGCTCCTTGAAGTTAAAGAAAACGTATGTGGTTCATGACTTGCAAGCATATTTTAAAATTTGTGAATGACTTGCAAGATACAATTTTTTTTTTTTTTGTTTTGATAGCCTTAAAATATGATACTTCTAGACCAAACAAATTTTTATCATCTTCACAATGATGAAATGAATCTTTATGCACATTAAGTGATTTTACAATCATAACTTTGCTCAAAGTATGTACTTTATTCATATAGAAGTGTTTCAACACTTTAGCAGTATAAGAAAATTGTTGCAAAGAGATGTCATTCTCTAATTGCTCAATTTTGAAACCAAGACAAATGTTGACTTTTCATAATGTTTCATTTCAAACTTGTGTGTCAATCCAGCAACATTTTGAATCGCTTCAGGAGTTCCAATTCAACATTATACTTTGAATAATCAATAATGGTATGATACTCTTCACGAGTTCTAAATAAAATTATCAATATAAATTGGGATCCGAATCTCCCAATAAAACATATACACAAAGCTCTACAAAATTCAATATAATAAATATCGCGATAAATCGTATTGTGCCTTCAGGGCAATTTAAATCTTTTAGAGATTTTCATTAGCCATTCTAATAGGCTATCATGACATTCATAAGATGCATATCAAATTTTTCCCTTACTGCCAGATAAAGCAAGTAACAAAAATTATTGTATCCACCACATCAGATTATGCCGCCCCATAATTAATATATTTTCTTTAGAAAAAAAAAATCATGTGCAATAAATCGTGTCAATTCATTATTTCATTTCACTTTTGCACAAATACTCATTTGTGACCAACAAATTACACATCTTCAGGTGTGAATTTATTCGCCTAAAAACTTTTCTTTGAAACAATGAATTCAATTCTACTAGAATTGCGTATTTTTATTTCTTTCATTATCTTGGACAATAATTTCTATGTCAACATTTATTCAGAGGCCCTGATTGATGATCCTCATTTCCTTTCATAATGGCAACTGCTCAGCATAAGCAATTTTATCATCAACGTCAATTGTTCATAGTTAGGTTCCATATTTAGCCGTCAGACATGACATAATTGAGATCTCATTATTATCAAAATTTTCAAGTACCTGAGCTTCTTCTAAAAGCTTATTTATCTGTCATGCTTAAAAAAACTCTTCAAGAGCTTTTTTAAGTCTTTAAAATTCTTCAGGATTATCTGACACCTCGATCTTGCCACCTTTATCACTTGCTCCTTTTTTTTCTCGAGGATTTTTATTTTGGAACCGATTTGTCTACCACACTTTGATGTTGCCTTTAATTATTTATTAGTGGTAGAATGTCCTTCAGGGACATAAATTTTAATTGAAACATTAGTAGCTAATATGTGTGATTCAGACACACTTTTTAGGTCAGAAAAAACATCTGACAAATGCAAGTTGTAAATGAATTATCTTTTGAACTTCAGGTTCATATAGCTTTATATGAAGATCGTTGATAATTCACTCCTAGTAAATTTTTTTTAATTCCCTACTTCTTCTTTTTTTCTCCCCCTGATGTTGGGAAACCTGACTCATCAAAATGATAATCAGTAACTTGAGTAGTGTACAAATTTCCAATTGTTAGTGTGAATATGTTTTATAGTGGAGATTCATGCCAAACATCTATTTCTAGCCTTCTTTAAGGTCTCATCTTTGCGCATTGTGGAGGAGCAATCATAATATAAACTGCACATTCAGAAAATTATATGAGAAATATTTTGGTTTCTGACCAAAACCATTTTGTTGGGGAGAGAATTCATTAAAATTTATTGGACTGATGTGAACAAATGTTGCAACATGCAATATATCATGCCCCCAAATATATATTGGGAGTTCCATTCTCAAAAACAATCATCATGTAAATAATTTAATGCATATAATGAAACGATTCTGTTAGACCGCGGTTTCTTGTGTGAATATTCCACGCTTATCCCAAAGACATGTAATAATTATTTAAATAGTTAAGAAAACTCGTATCCGAATTATCTCCGCAAGTAATTTTTCAAACTCCAAGTTGTGATTTTATAATGAACATACATGTGACCATTTGGTTGATGCATCAATTAAATTCATAAAATACCAAAATGGTCTACACGGTGGTGAATAAGCCCACAAATATATCACCATATATATGTTCTATTAGTGCAGGAAATTCGATACGAATTTTCACTAGTAAAGACTTTAAGATCAATTTTACTTGAGAACAATCATTGCACGATAATTCAATAGATTGAAGAATCTTCTGGCTCTTCAACGAATAACTATAAGAATTCTCTATTTCATTCGCATCATTATAGAACCGGAATGACCTTACCGGTCGTGCCATAATAAACTCATTATTAAACTTTTGATTTACTGTTGCATAAACTTCAATTACAGTAATATATATGTAGTACAACCTGGAGAAATAATAAGGTAACTTTTTCAATAGAAGTTTCTTTTCATAAATAGTACTTGTAATGTACAAGTATTTATTATCACCTTCATTTTTATTCACAATATGATATCCATTTCGGCGAATACCTTTGAAAATGTCAATGGTTTCTTTAGAGCTTTGGGAAAAATAATGCATCATCACGTGCAATATTTTGTTCCTACAGAAAAATTAATAGTTACTTTTTTGGAGCTTTCAATAATTTGTACTACAAATATAGTAATAACAATAGTAGTTTATGTCATTATTAGATAAGAATATTATTTCTTATCCCTATCTGCAATATGTTGTAGTACCGTCTTCTGGACATGCTGTTTTATGATTAATCATGGAAATTTTTATTTTCATCACAAAATTAAAATTTTAAATGATGTATATATTTTGATACAATATTCATAAATCATAAGAAATATTAAAACCATAAATTACCAACAAATATAATATTTAAAAACATCAAATTAAAAATAATTACTCAAAATAAATGAAGTAAGAAGTTTATTTTTAAACATTTACAATATTATCACCTTCATGGTGCATAATTGAAAATTAATTCCACAACATCACTACAGATAAAAGTTGGCTTTATCTTTTAGCTTTTTTTTCTATGATTCTTGATATACAGTAGCTATATATTGGTGTACGACAGGTACATCCATGACCAATGTTCTTTCATACCACAACAATAAAATTGGTTATCCAATTTTCTTTTCTTTTTTTACTTTCATTTTTCTTGTCACAACTCCCCCACTTGCGGTGGTGAGTTATGATTTTGTATTTATATTATTTTTCCACATATGGTGGTAAATTCAACATATTTGTACAATCATAATTACAGTAATTAACATAAAGTCCGCACCCATGACTATGAACTTGTGCATTCTATAAATGCATAATTATAATATTTACTTCAGGAAATGAAATCTTTTTGTATTGTAGGAATTCATGATTCTCCCATTTACTTCGGGAAATGGAATTTCACTCATAATAAGGGTGCATAACTGTCACATTTATTTCAGCAAATGCAACATCTTTATTGAACAAGGCTCGTGAGTTTCAACAAAACTCATTATTTTATTCGTGATAAAAAGAAAGTAAATCAAATGCATAATAATTCAAAATAATCGTTGTATAGCAATCTATCTATGGGACAAATTGATACTTTGTAATCAAGTGATCATATATTCCTTCTTCAAATTTGTCAACAGGACAAACTAAAATTTTGCAATCCACTGTGTTAATTGTATTTTTCAATCATGTGAGAAAAACATATAATAATACATCAAATATGCATTGTAATATAAGCCATGGAAGGCAAACTGAAAATATCAAAACATTTTGTATAATTATGATTATGACTTTCATGAGTGAAAATTATTCTAACTAGTATAGGAACAAATTCTCAAAACTCCTTCATGATAATTTGATTCACCAAAATAGAAAATAAGTAAATCACTCAAGAACTTTTGAAAGCACTTAAACTTTTATAACTTGTAGTCATGTGCATCATGTGGATATATATATATATATATATATATATATAATCAAAAATACATACCTCAAAATTGCATTACAATCATTAGGAAAATCTCATACTGGATCATTAGCCTTCAGTGATGTCCATATCGCTACTCGTACTAATTCTCCTTGTTGCTAGAGTCTCGTGCTGATAACGTATTATAAAATTACTACAATATTAGAACTATAATAGTATGTAGTAAACAATAATATAAAATACAAGAAATAGAGAAAAATGGAGGTAAATTTTTCTATTCATTCATCATCATTTCATTTACATATATGCCTCTATATATAGGCAAGTACATATAATTCATGAATATAAAATCACCCCAAAAATCATACTATTTATATGGGTAATTAAGGGGAAGAAGGGGTAGATGAAAAACCTTAGAGTAATTAGGGGTAGTGGAATATAATAGGACATTCATAATAATAATAATAATAATAATAATAATAATATATCATAACAAATTATATAATTTTATTTGTTCCCCACTTTTTAAAATGAACTCTTGTTATCTAACAATTCATACATCATGTTTCTTTTTCTTAAAAAAAATAGTGGGAAAGTTAATATGGGACTATATTTAAAACAATAATTGAATTGAAGGAGGGGTTAGAGGAAATGGTAAGAAAAGAGCAAGTAATAATTACCTTCTAAATTCGAACTTTGGAGGTTACAAGGTTTATAATAAAAAATGAAAAAAATTTGTTTTTTTAAGTCAGACTTTGAAAACATATTTTTAAAACATACGAGAAAAAAAAGATTTCGAAAACATAAAAAGAAATAAGGTTCTCAAAAACATTAAAAGAAATAAGGTTTTTAAAAGAAAAAAATGTATTTTTAGTCCACATTCTTTACTTAAGTGTCAAATGGAGTCCACTTTCTTTACAAACTAGAAAATGCAGTTCACAATCTTTCCATTTTTTTTGCAATGTTAATCCAATTGACTCTAACTAATTGGACTAAAATTGCAAAAAAATAGAAATATTGTGGACTACATGTGCTAGTTCTTAGAGAATGTGGACTACATTTGCTAACTTTTAAAGAATGTGGACTACATTTGCCACTAAAGTAAAGAATGTGGACTAAAAATGCAATTTTTTCATTTTCAAATTACGAGCCTATTTCAACCACCTCCGCCCGCCTTTGGCCCTCCGGCGTCTACCTCCGGCCGCCATCGACACCGCTGACCACCACCGGCCACCAAAACCCAAAACAAATCTAAACTCATTTCTAAAACATCCAAAAGAACAAGCCCTAATATATAAATATTAGAATAGAACCAATAACAAGATTTTAGGAAAAAAAAAAAAAAAAAACTATTTTAACCGGTGAGAAAATATACAAAAGTTAAACACTTGAACACAAGAGACAATGAACTTTTAAAATTGAATATTTGAAATAAGATACTGTGGAAAAGTTTCAAATCAAAAGTCTCCTAAATTAACAGGCTCTTGGGGTGATGATGATGACTGAAGAAAAGAATGGGATGGATGGAAAATAAGAGGGTCGGAGGCAGAGAGAGGCTGTCGTGTCGGGAAAGGGCGGTGGTGACTGGTGAGGCTGAGTGTGCATGTGGATGATGTAATTGGGGGAACAGGCTATCATTTCTTTTTGTCTTTGCTGTTTTTAGTTGTTGGGTGCTCATCATTTCGCGCACAAGTTCGCATTCAAATATATCCAATTTTTGTATTCTCTCAACTCTCGACCATTGACATTCAAGGCTTTCTCTTCGTCTTACCTTATTTAAATTCTATGTGAAACCGGTTTATTACCTAATTTTATATCTTAACAATAAAATACCTATTTTACTATTATAACACAAAATTAATGCCCATATAAAAGGGTCATATTTTTATTTTCTTTTATCTTAATAAAATAGTTATTTATATTTAACTTTTTATATATTGCATATCATTACTAATATAATAATCTTTGATCAACAAAAACTCATACTTAAAAAGTAAATGACTAAGTTAAAAAAAAAAGATTCAGCTTATTTATTTTAAATGTTGTACCTTATTATTTATATATATATATATAATTTCTTAAAAATATAACTCTTTGTATGAAATATATAGAGTAAATATAAAAATTATAATATCACAAAAGAACGGCGGGAGTGAGAATTCCTTTCATTTTCATGCAGAAATTCATATAAAATTGATTTATATATATACCCGCGACAAAATGTTTTAGGGCCGTTCGATAAAAATTAATGCTTATTTCTGAATGCTTAATGCTGAAACTATAATGCTGAATTAATTAAGAACTTAACATCTTAATGCTGAAATATATTTTCCGAACCTCTGAATCACAATACTTAATTACTCGATCTTGTTCGATAAACATCCTGATCTTAATACTGAAATCTTGAAAATGTACCATTTTATCCTTACATTGAATTTTTATATTTACATATGTGAAATATCAAATTTTA
Organism: Leptodermis oblonga; assembly: GCA_016801395.1. Lineage (NCBI taxonomy): Eukaryota > Viridiplantae > Streptophyta > Magnoliopsida > Gentianales > Rubiaceae > Leptodermis > Leptodermis oblonga. The sequence continues at coordinate 27,910,780 of CM028753.1, forward strand.
TAACGAAACATAAATTATGATGAATGAAAAACATAAGGAAACAAAATAAGATAAAACATATTAAATTGAATGATTAAAATACAAAAAGTAATAATTGATTACAATTTATTAAAATTTCTAAAAATAAAAAACGAGTCCATTATTGCATTCTAAAAGAAATTTAAAATTTTACAATAAAAAACATATATAATTAATAAAATTATATAAGTAATATTAAACTTATCGTACAAATGAGATTTATAAAAGCAGGTAAATGATATAATTTATTAAATAAATTTTTATTACCAAAATACAATAATACAAAATAAAACAAAAATAAATAATTATAGTGAAATCAATATGAATAAAATAAAAGGGGTAGGTTCAGAAATCAAATGTGAATTATTTAAAAAACGTTACGTGGAGCATTAAGTGATTACCAATAAGCTAACTTTTACTAATTAATTTTTTCTAAAGAAAATAATCAGTGCTTAATCAGTTAAGAGGTTTGAAATTTCGTTATCAAACAGGGTGAAAATTATTATTGCTTAATCAAATAATTTTAAGCATTAAGCATTGTCATCAAACAGGCCCTAGAAACTGTGAACATGCGTGTCCGGCTTAGAATCCTCCCCCCTCCCCCTGGGCGAATTAGTGATACTCTCCTAGATTGAGAGTAATGTATCACTCTTGTAGCTTGCTACTCTTGACAGTGATGCAATATATATATATATATATATATATACACATATATATATATACATATATATATATATATATACTTATTCAAGTATCAATTTTACGGTGGAAGAATCACTGCTAATTTTCAAGGTTTACAAGAGTAGCGTGCTATTTTATGAATAGCATTATGCTACTATTGAAAAAGTAACATGTTACTTAATTTAATTTTTTTAAAACTTAAGCGGAGCTAGAAGCTGAATGTAGTTAGGGGCACATTTATATTTTCAACCCATGTTAAGAAATATAAATTATATATATATACACTCATATTCTAATAGACTTAATTACAATTATAATACACATTTTTAAATATTAATACAATAAAGATAAAACAAATCTTCAAAACTCTTTTACCTTTTTTTTTTTTTTTAACAATCTTCAAACAACGCCGAGAGAAATTTTCGACAATACAACAAGTATTCTCCTTCTCTCTTGCGCGTTTTTTTTCCTTTCTTCTATTGTTTGAACTAAACATTAGTCACGACTTTGCATCCAAGGGTAGACGAAAAGAACCAAGAGGGGATGAGAGGCAAACCTTCAATCCCTTTGAGATTCAATCATAAATCACTTTACTTCGGTTGTACAGTAAATCTCCCTTCACCCACACCCCCTAAAGTAGTAAAGAGAAGGGCTCTTTGGGGTTTACCATAACTGCTGCTTGAAAGTTTTACCCTTCATGTTAATTACGAAGAAGAAGACGTGAAACATATTATGTAAAAATTAAGATCAGTATTTTAAAAACATTTATAACTATATTAATGTGCTTGAGGTGGGGTTAGTGGGCTACGTACCCCCACCCTAATTCTTCCATTGTCTTCAAAAGTGTCACTACTATTGTTCATGAGCAGCTTTTTTTTTTTTTTTCTTTTTAAATGTTTTTTCAAGTTGCATATATGAAATTTCAAGAATGATGAGTAAAAACTGTTAGATATAGTGTAAAAAATAGTTTTATTTTTATTAGTTAATGGTAGACTAATATTTTCTCTTGTATACTTCTAGATGCTTAGAATTTCTCTCTCTTTGTTTTTCAAGCTAAAGATCTTTACAAGTGAGAGTCTACAATGTTTGCTCTTCAGTTTGACATCACTAGTTTTCTATTTGGAAGTACTATTTTTTTATTGGGTAAAAGAGTTTGTTAGTCCCTTAAGTTGATTCTAGTGTTTTATTTGGTCTTTCAACTTAAAAACAGTTCATTTTAATCCTTCAAGTTGCATTTTCATCTTTAAATAGTCGCTAAAGTGACATTTCGATGAGAAATTGAAATCGGCCGGCCAACCATCACATTCTGATCATGAGAGAAGCTAACCGGCAGTCCTTGGAAAAGGAAAATTCAAGTGGACCCCACTCATTTTAACCTGACCATCAGCTCAAAATATGGAATGAGAGCTTCTAAGTGGCCCGATTCAGGTAAGTCAGAACGCTAGCCAGTGAAAGTTTGCGTCAGTGTCCTGGTCCAAAATTCCTACAATAGCATTCTCTTTCATGTTTGGTGTGAAGCCTATCTCATTTCTTTTAGGGCAAATTATATCAATGACCATTAAACTATTGTCTATACCCACTTTTGGCCACTAAACTTTTTTTTGCTTACTTTTGGCCACTCAATTATTGAAAGTGGCCATATATAGCCATTCGGTTAGTTTTCAACGTTATACACATAACGGAAACATCAAACTTGCCATTCAAACTCTGAAAATCTACCTTCAAAATTAAAGTCTGCAAATCTGAATAACCAACCAATCCCATAAACCAATCCCATAAACCAGACTGAGCAACTTGCTTGAGGACGATGACATCTCCAATGGACATGGAGCCATTGGCATTGCCTGCGATGCCAAAGTGTACGATTCCAATCGTATCAAACACATCCAACATTTGTTGCGTTGCTGAAGCGGCATTCATCTGAAATAAATCAATCATGAATCAGGACGCCATTGTTGACCGTTGGAAACAACTATGAAAAAACATCAATCTGCAGATTTCAAATTGAAGCCTACCATTCCAACGCCACATTTGACATAAATGACTTTTGTTCTGCCAATGCTTCCGATTCGAAATCGCCGGCCTGAGGGCATTTCAACAAGAAAAGTACGATTTCAAATCTCACGAACAGATCGATAATGCAAAAGCAAAACATTCTTGAATGAATCATCGATCATCAACCTGACAAGTACAGATAAGGATGTTTTGGGCTAGGCTTGAAGGCACCAAGAGCAAAGAAGGCATCTTCTTCTGGGGCATACACTGCGATTACCCCAAGATAAGGCCCCTTCCGGTTGATTTTGTCTACCGTGGCGGCGGCCCAAGATTTTTTCTTCCTTCCCGACGAAGACGAAAGGGCTGAAACAGAGAACAAAACCGAGCTGATCAAAACTAAAAGCAGCAACAAGTTGAATTGTTTCACCGCCATTTTTGTAGATCAGATAAATTATGGTGTGATGATTTTGAATTGGGATAATATGGGATTGTGCAGATTTTCTTGGTCATGAATGGCAAGTTTGATGTTTCCGTTATGTGTATAACGTTGAAAACTAACAGAATGGCTATATATGGCCACTTTCAATAATTGAGTGGCCAAAAGTAGGCAAAAAAAAGTTTAGTGGCCAAAAGTGGGCATGGACAATAGTTTAATGGTCATTGATATAATTTACCCTTTCTTTTATTCTTCCTTGTTTGCTCCTAACTTTACTCTTTCCTCTATCCTCTCTCTTCCTCTTTGCTTGCCTTCTTTCTTTCTTTCTTTCTTCTTAACTTACCCAAGCTCCCCTTCTCTCTTCTTCTACAAGTCCAGAAAACCCATTGTAATCTTGCTTTTTTTTTTAGTGATGTAATCTTCCTAACTTCTTCATTATATTTCATTTAAAACAGAAATATGCTCCCAACAATCAATATAGACAACTACAACAAACAATAGAGACAAATATAATAAACAATACAATGATCGAGTTACAACAAACAACACAATAACTACGACAATAGGCTCCAAACAATCAATACAGACAACTACAATAATTAATAAAAGAACAACAAACACTACAAACAACTACAATACAAAATACAAAAATTACAACAAACAATACAAACAACTACAACAAACAATACAAATAAACTACAAAAAATAATACAGTTTTGAATTCAATTCTATATAACTTTCACAAATTTAAACAACAATAGGCTTCCAACAATCAATAAAAAAAAATTAGAGTCTGTATTTTTTCTAGGCGGATAATTTGGAGTGGTGGTCTCAATTTGTGAATGATTCCTAGTCAGAATTATCTTTGTTATGTCCGGTCGGATGTTTCAAGGACAACAAAGGGAGTTTTTCAGGCAAGTGGGCCGAACCAGCAGTTCATATGATTAGAGTTCCCTGTTTTCCGTTGCCGGTTCCGATCAAAACTCGAAGCAAACGCTCAAGGCCTACTGGTAGAGTTTGATCCGGGTCACCGTCATGGACTACGACAGAGTCGTCTACCACGTCGATCTCATCGTATCGGTCATCTGCTTTGTCTCCTTTTGTTTTCTCGAACCCGGTTCAGGACCTCGAATCATTCTCCAGCGTTGAGAAGCTTCCGGCCGAAAAGAAAAATAAGAAACCAGCTGCTGAGGAAGAGAGACGGGAGTAGGGCGGTGAAGGAAAGAAGGTAAGAGAAAGTAGAAATAGAGAAGAAAGAAGGAAAGAGGAGAAGAAAGCGAGAGTGTTTACATGCTCTGCTGCTGTGGCGCGAATGTGGCTTTCCACTAACGGTGCAGTACAGTAATTTTAACGCATGGATCCCACATCGGGGCAGCCAGAATCGGGACAAAAGGTTTTCCTCATATGGAAAATAGAAACCATCGCTTATTTGATAAAAATTGAGGGAACTACAGAAGCAATATTCCCTGGGTGATGAGATAAGCAGAAATGGTTCCCAGTTTCTTTGATGACCTCGTGGACATCAGCAAACCCAGGTAAAGCATAATATTTTCTCTAATCAAGGTATCTCCATAATTTTTCTTCGGCTATCCATTAACATACTTCTCTGTTTGATTCCGTGGCTATGTTCATGTAGCATCCAGACAGACTATAATGCCTCGGTAATTCACACCAGACTTTAGTGTCACAACAACTGGTCGCCCATGATAGATCGATATAAGAAAATCGGCATGGGTTCTCATTGTTGTTGAGCTATTCTCCACTGTCCTACAAAGTCTTTGGTTTTCTGTCTTGGGGAAGACAATGAGTTCAGTTCAGGTTTTCTTCAATTGTAATTAAACCATGGTGGTTATGGATTTGTGCAATTCCCTATTCTTGTTTTGATTGGAATAGGTGAATTGTTTAAGATTTAGAGTAGGATATTTCTTGCACTAAGAGATGATAGAATGATTAATTACAATGACTCATTACTTGCGATGATACAAACTAATGCTTGCAATGGTACAATTCGTGTTGATTGTACTCCAGATTACTCAATCTGTCTATTTGATCCACTCATATTAAAATCTTTAATTCTAGATATTCATTTAGATCGAAGTAAAATTGAACAACCATCAATGAATTTTACTCTTGTTTATCGTATATATTTTAAACTAATGAAATCTATGATTCCTACCGCCCTGAGACTACCAATTTCAGATCGAGATCAATCGGTCTTTGTGACTACAAATTCAGACAGGACATTGACAAGAACTCAAACACCTCAGCTTTTACCATGGGATCAAATAACAATCCCTCGGGAATTCCTTATTGACAGACCAGAACCAAAACAAGAACCAGTTGAACAAACAGGACAATCTGGACCAGTAATAATTGAAGAATACTCAGAAAGTGAACTTTTAGTTCGTTTTCCTAATACTACTCCTGTTTATCCATCATCTTCTTTTAGTTCTTTCAGGTCAGCATCTTCCAGGTTTCCTCAGGATTCCAGGTTTCCTCAGGATGAAGATGTTCCTTCTTCTTCTAGAGCACCTCCTCCTCCTAGGTACTCCTTTTCTGGACGGTCAAGGTACTCCTTTTCTGATCCTTCTTCTAGTTCTCAGGATCCTATTTCTAATCGTCAGGATACTCAACTTAAATTCAAAGCTCCTATGCCAGATATAGTTCCTCCACCTCGTAGGCCTTCTTCACCAGAATCTCCGACTCAATCTCAAATGAAAATGTCAGAAATTTTAGTTTTAACTAAAGAATTTAAAATAAATTTTGATCTAGTCAAAGAAGATTTTCAAAATAAAAAGAATGAAAAAGAAAAATTATGGTTTCAAAATTTAGATCAAAGATGTCAAGATAAATTAATTTCGGAATGGGTAAAAGAAGTAAAAAACTTACGATTCAATTTTCCTTTCTTTAAATGGTTAGATTATTTTTTACAAAAAGAAAAATTGAAGAAATTTAATGAGACTCCAACCATTGAAGTTCAAACAAATTTATATAAAAAATGGAATTTAATTTCAGGTCAAGTAGTTACTTCAATACATCCTCCATTATCAGCTTTTACTATTTCAACTTCGGAAGGTAGTATTACTGCCTATCCATTTAAACAAGGAAAAGAAAGAACTGAAAAAATTGATTCCGATGATTTTAAAAAGGTTTATCAACAAAACAATTATACAAATCAGATTTTACAAACAATAGCAAACTAGGTTGATTTAATTTCCACGAAATTGGAAACAATAAAACCCAAAGAAAAATTTCCAGTAGAAACAGCAAAACCATTTTTTCAGGTATCTAATTTGTCACGAGAATTTGAAAAGAAGCTTTCTTTAGCTCCTAAGTATTCTGATCCAAGTTCTTCAAAACGAATTTCAGCTATAGAGCAAACCACTCCATATTTAGATTCTCAGTCCGAGGATTCAAGTTCTTTGTCATCTTCTGATGATGAAATAGAAAATCAACTAAATCTAGTAGAAACACAGTTTGATAATCAAGCTCCATTAGAACTCAATAAAATCTATAGGAAGCCAAATAGATACAACAAAAATAACGATAGAAAATGGCAATCCGGTCCAACTAGGAATTACTACTCTCGTCCAAGTCCACCAGATATCCTTTTTGAAGAAAGATCTCAATTCATAGCAAAAAACTATGATGGTACTTCTTTATATGAATGGAATATAGATGGTAAATCCGAATATGAAATTCTCAATACACTCCAAGAAATGGGTATGGCACGATTAGCCTATAAAGCAAAAACTAATGCTGAAGAATCACATATTGCTTTTTGTTTGATTTCTGGATTTACAGGTCAATTAAAAGGATGGTGGGATAATGCTTTAACTAATGATGAAAAGTTAACAGTTATTAATCATACCTCTGAACAAATAGATGAAAATGATGAATATATTCAAGTTCCAGATGGTAGTGAATTTCTTATTTATGCTATTTCAGTTCATTTTATTGGAAATCCAAAAGAAGAATTTGCCAGTACAAAGATTTTCCTTACTAATTTACGTTGTCCAACTTTAACAGATTTTAGATGGTATAAGGATATGTTTTTAACTCAAGTCATGAGATGACCAGATTGTGGTTCTGCTTTCTGGAAAGAAAAATTTATTACTGGTTTACCAGCTTTATTTTCAAAAAGAGTAATGACAAATCTTCAAAAGGAAATTGGAACAGATCATATTGATTTTTCTAATATTTCTTTTGGTCAATTATTTGCTTTTATTAAAAAAGAAGGACTACAGTTATGCCAGGATCTCAGAATTCAAAACAAATATGGCTCAAAATGCAAAGAGATGGGTTCCTTCTGTCAAGCATTCGGCATTACAGGTATAAAAGCTCCTTCAAAAGAACATAGGAAATTGAGAAAGTATAAAAGTAATTATAAAAAACCTAGATATTCACGAAACTACAAAAATAATGATTTCCAAGATAATAAAAAGTTTTATAAAAAGAAAAAACGATTTTCAAATAAAAAGAATTTAAAATGTTTTAAATGTGGTAAAATAGGTCATATCAGTCCAAATTGTAAGACAGAAAAGAAAATTAATTCTTTATTCTCCGAAGAACAAGAATTAAAAAACAAACTAATGTCTTTACTAATTAATAGTTCGGATGATGAAAATATTCAATTTTCTTCTGATTCATCCTCTTCGGAAGACGAAAAAGATTTTTGTGAATGTAAACAAAAAACTATTAATATGATGACTACTCCAAAGAAATCAAATAATAAAGATTTTTTATTTGATATAATTGAAAAAATTGAAGATAGCGAAGTAAAGTCAGAATATTTGAAAAAACTAAAATCTTTAGTTCTAGATAATGAAATCACTCCAAAAATTTCAGAACCATTTAGTTTATCAAAGTTAGTTGATAAATTTGAAAAAATAAGTAAATTTCAAAAAATTGGAAAAACTAATGATCTTTATGAAGAAATAACAAAATTAAAAAAGGAAGTAAATGAAATAAAAGTTGAATTAACTAAATTAAAAATAAAAGACTTAGAGTTAGAAACTCAGTTACTTATGAAAAAATAAGATAGTAATTCTACTCAAGATACTCCAGAATCCTCAGGAAAGGGATTAAAAATTTCTAAAGAAGAACCAAAAGATGAACAATTTTTAAATGTATTAAATAAAGTAAATATGGAAAAATGGTACTCATTTGTCACTATAGGTGTTGGAGATTTTTCTACTACTGTGGTTGCCCTGATTGACAGTGGAGCTGATCAGTCTTGCATCCGGTCAGGTATTGTTCCAAATATCTACTTATCAAAATCTCGAGAACAATTACTTGCTGGCACCCCCATGAAAATTAAAAAGGAACTTCCAAATGGTTTTGTTTGCCAAGATAATTATTGTATAAAACACTCATTTTTAATTTTAGAAAATATTTCTTATGATGTTGTTTTAGGAAATCCATTTTTATTTCAAATTACTCCTTTTAAAAAGACTACTGAAGGTATTTATACAAAAATTTTAGGAAATAAAGTTTGGTTTCCATTTATTCATCCCACTAAACAAATAGAAATGGATTTATTACAGTCAAATTCAATTTATAAGCAAATTCATCTTTTACAGTCAAAAAAGAAGTCAATAATGTTTTTAAAAGAAGAATTAAGTTTTGCAAAAATTGAAGAACAGTTGCAACAAACTGCTACTGAAAGAAAAATAAAAGAATTAGAAGAAAAATTTAAATCCACTATTTGTTCCGATCATCCTAGTGCCTTTTGGGATCGGAAAAAGCATGTTGTAAATTTACCATATGAAAAAGATTTTGATGAGAAAATGATAAAAACTAAGGCAAGACCAATTCAAATGAATTCTGAATTATTGGAATTTTGTAAAAAAGAAATACAGGTTCTTTTAGAAAAATCATTAATCAGAAAATCACAATCTCCATGGAGTTGTCCAGCTTTTTACGTCAATAATCAAAACGAAAAAGAAAGAGGTATTCCAAGGTTAGTTATTAATTATAAACCCCTTAATAAGGTACTTCAATGGATTCGGTATCCAATTCCAAACAAACGGGATTTACTTAATCGTTTGGTATCAGCAAAAATTTACTCCAAATTTGATTTAAAATCTGGATATTGGCAGATTCAAATTGCTGAAGAAGACAGGTATAAAACTGCATTCACAGTACCATTCGGTCATTATGAATGGAACGTTTTACCGTTTGGTTTAAAGAATGCACCCTCTGAATTTCAGAGGATTATAAATGATATTTTTAACGATTACTCATCTTTTGTTATTGTTTATATTGATGATATTTTAGTATTCTCAGACTCATTAGAAAAGCATTTTAAGCATTTAAATACAATTTTTTATGTAATAAAGAAAAATGGTTTAGTCTTATCAGCAACCAAAATGAAATTGTTTCAGACAAAAGTTAGATTTTTGGGTCATGATATTCATTTAGGACTCATAAAACCAATTCAAAGATCTTTAGATTTTACTACTAAATTTCCAGACGAAATTAAAGATAAAAATCAATTACAACGTTTTCTCGGTTGTTTAAATTATATTTCTGATTTTTTCCCAAAATTACGAATTTTGTGTGCTCCTTTATTCCAGCGACTACAAAAGGAACCGCCAGCATGGACTTATGAACATACTAATATTGTAAAGGAAATAAAAGAGAAAATTAAGACACTTCCATGTTTAGGCATCCCTCATCCACATGCATTCATGATTGTTGAAACTGATGCATCTGACATTGGGTATGGGGGCATTTTGAAACAACGTCTACCAGAATCTACTCAAGAACAGTTAGTTAGATATCATTCAGGGGTCTGGTTAGGACCACAGAAAAATTACTCAACAGTAAAAAAGGAAATTTTGTCTATTGTTTTATGCATTTCAAAATTTCAAGATGATTTATACAATAAAGAATTTTTACTTCGGGTAGACTGCAAGTCTGCAAAAGAAATTTTGCAAAAAGACGTTAAAAATCTTGTTTCTAAACAAATCTTTGCCAGATGGCAAGCAATTTTATCTGTTTTTGATTTTAATATTGAATTTATAAAAGGCTCATCTAATTCTTTACCTGATTTTTTAACTCGTGAATTTCTTACAGGTAAAGAAAATGGCTTTTAGAGATCGGGGTAAGGCCCCGGCGTCTTCCACTCCTACTCCACCTACTCCAAAATCAGTAAAAGATTATGAAATGAAAAGGGAAGTTTTCCCTAAGCCACTCACTCCAACTACTCAAATTCCAGATTTTCCTCCACTCACTTATATTCATGCAGCACAAACTCCTTCTGCAAAACTTCAAAATACTCCAATCCAAAAGCCCTCTGCTACTCCTTATGTGACCAAAACTAAGTTTGAATATCTTGTTCAAACCCCATATACTACTCCTCCAGATATTCCTATTCTCAAGAACTTTACTCAACGATTATTTTTGCCAAATTGTCAGTGGTTTGCTGATGACATCTCAAAAACTCAAACATATTACGAGCTTATTCTTGTAGATACTAATTCTGTGGATATCACCCATATTCCAGATAAAAATAATCCAGACCGAATCTCTTACTCAAAATTCATAATAAAAAATATTCGTCATCCCAGAGAATTTGACTCAATTCACACACGCCACTCCTTTTCCATTAATTATGCTCCAGATGGATTTAACTACTTTGATTATATTCTTGCCTGGTCTCGGGCTCTTTACTATAGAGGTTTTGACCACTCCTGGTTCATTAATTTTTCTGCAAATTGTGAAAAAACTAATTTTCCTGATTGGTTCTATGACTGGTGGGATTACTTTGGTCCAACTAATCAGATTTACACTCCTATGGCGGAAAAAGGCTTGGAAATCTATGCGAGAAACATGTCTTCTCGTTTGGGTTTTCGTATTCCAATTGCTTTCCATGCAGATTTCAGGGTTCCTTGGATTTTTGCTTGGAGTTTTCAGATCAAGCCAATCACTCAAGGTCGCCCATGCGCACTCATCCGTGATTTCCGCATTAAATGGTGGACTAACTACAACAGCGATAATTGTGGACCCGACTTGGTTCTCAGTTATCTTCAATCAATTCCTACACTCAAAAAAGCAGTCAAAGAAGCTTCGAAGGCTAATCCATCGCCTTCAATTTCTCATAATCCTCCAGCTAAGAAATAAAGAAAAGATGGGAGGTGTAAAATCGAACCTTGTATTGATGAGTGGGAAGGAATACAAAGATAAAGTAGTGAAATTCAAACGGAAGTATGGAAGAAGGAAAATGTTTACAAGAGCTTGAGGGTGATTGTAGGCTTAAGGCTTTCAACCGATGCCCTCATCTAATGGATTTCTTCTTCTTTTATAGAGTTCAAAAATAAACTACAATAGGCTTTCACACAATACAAACAACTACAACAAACAATACAAATAAACTACAAAAAATAATACAGTTTTGAATTCAATTCTATATAACTTTCACAAATTTAAACAACAATAGGCTTCCAACAATCAATAAAAAAAAATTAGAGTATGTATTTTTTCTAGGCGGATAATTTGGAGTGGTGGTCTCAATTTGTGAATGATTCCTAGTCAGAATTATCTTTGTTATGTCCGGTCGGATGTTTCAAGGACAACAAAGGGAGTTTTTCAGGCAAGTGGGCCGAACCAGCAGTTCATATGATTAGAGTTCCCTGTTTTCCGTTGCCGGTTCCGATCAAAACTCGAAGCAAACGCTCAAGGCCTAATGGTAGAGTTTGATCCGGGTCACCGTCATGGACTACGACAGAGTCGTCTACCACGTTGATCTCATCGTATCGGTCATCTGCTTTGTCTCCTTTTGTTTTCTCGAACCCGGTTCAGGACCTCGAATCATTCTCCAGCGTTGAGAAGCTTCCGGCCGAAAAGAAAAATAAGAAACCAGCTGCTGAGGAAGAGAGACGGGAGTAGGGCGGTGAAGGAAAGAAGGTAAGAGAAAGTAGAAATAGAGAAGAAAGAAGGAAAGAGGAGAAGAAAGCGAGAGTGTTTACATGCTCTGCTGCTGTGGCGCGAATGTGGCTTTCCACTAACGGTGCAGTACAGTAATTTTAACGCATGGATCCCACATCGGGGCAGCCAGAATCGGGACAAAAGGTTTTCCTCATATGGAAAATAGAAACCATCGCTTATTTGATAAAAATTGAGGGAACTACAGAAGCAATATTCCCTGGGTGATGAGATAAGCAGAAATGGTTCCCAGTTTCTTTGATGACCTCGTGGACATCAGCAAACCCAGGTAAAGCATAATATTTTCTCTAATCAAGGTATCTCCATAATTTTTCTTCGGCTATCCATTAACATACTTCTCTGTTTGATTCCGTGGCTATGTTCATGTAGCATCCAGACAGACTATAATGCCTCGGTAATTCACACCAGACTTTAGTGTCACAACAACTGGTCGCCCATGATAGATCGATATAAGAAAATCGGCATGGGTTCTCATTGTTGTTGAGCTATTCTCCACTGTCCTACAAAGTCTTTGGCTTTCTGTCTTGGGGAAGACAATGAGTTCAGTTCAGGTTTTCTTCAATTGTAATTAAACCATGGTGGTTATGGATTTGTGCAATTCCCTATTCTTGTTTTGATTGGAATAGGTGAATTGTTTAAGATTTAGAGTAGGATTAGTTCTTCTATACTGTATAGGAGAAATGACAAGATTAAACTCCATAAATTGAGTTGTCCATTCAAATGATCGTGTGTGCCAAAAACGGAGAGCTAGAAATCAAAGCCGTCTAGAAGGACTGTGAGGAAGAAAGCCGAAAGGCTTTTGTTGGCCTTGAAACATTGCGGCTAAATGCCTAAGTGTTGTTGTTGGGGATGATTGAATAAAATTCATGATGCCCTGGTCTTTTAAGTAAATAAGATTAAACTTCAAATTTTGATTTTGTTAGACTTTTGGTCTCAATCCTTGTTTTAAATGATGGTTTGTCAAACATATGAAAAGGTCTAATGTTTGTCTCAAGTATTAGTTCAGAAAAAGGCAAATCCTAGACATTGGAGAACGACACTAGCTCGGCCGCACCTCGAGGCCCTTTGAGGCTACTGCCGAAGAAAAGGAAATTCAGCGAAGCCTCGACACCGAAGCTCACGACCAGGTCGACCTAGAAAAGCCTGCCTAGACATGTTGGACAGCGAGGCATGAGCATGTTGACATCGAAACTAGAAGAAAACAAAGAATGCATAAAAAACATTAACGATACTTGGCGCCAAAAGACTTAGCCATTGAAGCAACTATTCAAATTCTAGGAAGGCTCGACATCGATGCCCGCCTTCAAACCCAGTTCCCCAAGCTTCGGGAAAAGGATGCTTTGTCCTCTCTTCAAGGGGATTTTGAACTCCAATTCAAATTGAAGTCTCATCCTATAAATACCACATCTTCAAGATCTGAAGACCACGTCACTTCATCTTATTGCCAATCCATCTAATAAGTGCAAAAGCTCTATTGTCATTTAGTTTTAAAGCCATAGCTCTTCATTATAATAGTTAGCTAATTGGTAAAGTTCTCATTGTAATAGTTAGCTAGTTTTTTGAGCATTACACTTTTTGTTCGTAAAACATAGGGAAAATTGCAGTTTTGGTCTCTCAACTTGACCCTCGTTACACTTTTAGTCCCTCAACTATTGAAACTCGCACTTTTAGTCCCGTAACTATCACTTTTTTTGGTTTTGGTCCCTCTAACCGGCAAGCTACTGTTTGATTGACAAAGTCAACGGTAATTTGGACCTTTTTGAAAAAGTTAAAAAATATTTGGGCCAAAATATAATATTTCAAAAGTTAAAAAAAGAACTTTTCTTGTTAGGGAAAATCGTAATTTTGGTCCTCATCTATACCCTCATTACACTTTTAGTCCCTCTTCTATTGAAACTCGCACTTTTAATCCCTTAACTATCACTTTTTTGCCGTTTTAGTCCCTCTTATTGGCAAGCTACCGGTTACGGGTCATTTGCGGTCAAAATGAAAAATTATAAAATGTTTGGGCCAAATCATAATAACTAAAGCCTTTTTAAAAAATAAAACAAAAAGAGCTCTTCTTCTTTTTCTTTCCCCAAATTGAAAACCTACAATGGCGCCACCGACCATAGCTACACTTTCACTGAAGTTGAGCTCATTTCAAGAAAAGTGGCGTCTGGGCTCAACAAGCTCGGGTTCCAACAGGGCGACGTGATTATGATTCTCCTTCCCAATTCCCCTGAATTCATGTTCGCTTTCCTCGGGGCGTCTTTTCGGGGTGCGATTTCCATCATGGCCAACCCTTTTTTCACTCCAGCAGAGGTCGTCAAGCAAGCCAAGGCCACCGGATTCTTCATTTGATTCTCTCTCGCACAGAAATTTCTCGTCTTTCTTGCTCAGAAATGCCTTGTTCTTCATCTGATTCCCCGGATTTGAGGAAGTTGCACTGAAAATGTAAGAAGTTACATTGGAGATATAAGAATGTGCATTCGTAATACAAAATTTATTAGTGAAATGGGGAATTAAATGTGTCCATCCTAAGACTATACTTGGTTGCAGCAACTAGCCTAGCTTCTGCTTATGTACTTACAATCAACACAAAATAAGCCAAACAACCATATTAGTAAACTCCTTTCAATAGCTATAATTCAGCCACTACAAAATTTTTCAGAAGCAAAAGTACAATGCCACAACAAAAAACAAAGCTGAAAAAAAAACCAGTGCGAGAAATTTGAAACCCCAAACATATCAACAATGATTGAAACTTGACCTGGATCAGATAACAATTACAGAGCAAAAATTGCCTGCCTCATTTTGCAAAATATATAAAATCCATTAACAGAAAAGGAAGAAACAGGGAAAAGAATCTAACAGAAATGGGTACATTATTCACTGGTGACCAATAATAAACATAATAATAATAGACAAAAATCCAAACAAAACTGCAGGCACTTTTAGCATAAGAATAGGGGAATATAAAAGAAACCTTCAAAGCCGACAGAGAAAGATAGCTGACAGTGGACCAGTGCCTTCAAGTCGGGTAGCGAGGTCCTTCTTCCCAGTTGCTCAAAGAACGGCACAGCTCCTGGAAGACTGCCGGCTACTGTGGGTTGTTTAGGGTTGTAGACGATGGGTTGATTTTAGGGTTTCTGTTTTCAGCGGTTTAGTTTAGGGTTTATAGAAAAAGTAATTTTTTTTGTTTATATTTTTTTTAACGTTTTAAGTTATTGTTGAAGAATTTAAGGGGTTCTTCAAGACTTAAGAAAAAACAAGAACACAACGTAGGAAGAAATTCTGTAGGAATTTCGCTATGAAAATAAAGAAAGAAATGTAGAAAGGAGAAAGACTTGTAACAAGTCATAAAGTAGAAATCTAAGGCGTGCAATCACTTTCCTTAAAGTGTGTAATGCCCCCACTATATGTCTAATAGGGAATATGGCAAGATCACTTCAAGGATACAATAGATTTTTCGTAAACAACTAAGTAGACAGTGCTTAGATTGTTTATACGAGAAAGAAATATGGAAATTAGTTGATTTGATCTCTGGCCAATCATCCTCTATTTATAGAGTTGAAAGGTTGTAAACTTGGGGTACAATTAGCCTATGAATGGATGCAATCATCCATTCAGTTGTTAAGATGTAACACTTCAATCCAAAGACGCATCTTTCAGAAGAAACAAAGAGTTGCACCTGTTAGTGGTGACTTGAACTCGTCCGAGATGCCGTGCGAGTCGCACGATATCTCTTACCTATTGAACAATTTCGAAGCTTGCTCTTAGCTAGCTTCAGCCACCTATGCGATCAGACGTGCGAGTCGTACATCGTCTCGTACAAAACCTCCTAGTTCCATTCTGCATGATCTTTGTCCCAAATACTTGACTTCATTTATATACTATAAACTAGAAGAATCTTCAACAATTATGATTTGGCCCAAAACTTTTATAAGTTTTTCAATAGGGTCCAAACTACCGTTGACTTCGTTAGTCAACCGGTAGCTTGCCAGTAAGGACCAAAATGGCAAAAAAGTGATAGTTAAGGACCTAAAAGTGCGAGTTTCAATAGAAGAGGGACTAAAAGTGTAACGAGAGTATAGATGAGGGACCAAAACTGTGATTTTTCCCTTATAAATAGTATATTTTCTACAATTTACAAAAAGGGTCAAATTTTTTAAAATATTTCATTTTCATCCTAAATGACCGGTAACCTGGTAGCTTGCCGTTAAGAGGGACCAAAACGGTGAAAAAATGATAGTTACGGGACTAAAAGTGCGAGTTTCAATAGTTGAGGGACTAAAAGTATAACGAGGGTCAAGTTGAGGGACCAAAACTGCGATTTTCCAGTAAAACATATTAGGGGAAATTCTTAAATCCTTCTAATAGTTTAGAAAGGATTTAAGGAAGGGAAATTATCATATAAAGAATCACCTTTAGTTTGAGTAATCTAGTAGGAGGTTCCTTGGGTTAACTTTGTAAGGTTTGAATTTCACCTTTAAAAAATTATTTGGGTTGATTAGGATCAAACACTTTTGCTTGGAAGTGGATTAAACTTTCCTTGAGGATAGAAAGTTGAACCACTCTGATTGCTTTGTGAATCACACTCAACAAGACACAAAAAGAATTTCTTACTTTTACTTAACTAAATTTTAAAACCTTTAGGATAAAAAAAACAATATATATTCTAAATAATATAAAGAAAGATTAATGCACAGCGGAATCTAACTTATTTGTAATAACAAATAATAAACAAACCCACACGCACACAATCTGTGTGGTGCACCAAAGCCAAAGCTTGGTCGAGAAATAGTCGGAAGGCTATTCAGTTTCTCTCTGTATCTCTCTGTCTATCTATGTGATTACAATGGTCACCCCATGCCTCTATTTATAGGCTAAACTATCCCTGAATCCTACTGTTAATCAGATTCAGAATTATTTTCTAAAATAACTAGGTTACCCAAAACAAACACTAAACAAAATAGGAAACAAACAAATAACAAATCCTACTACAATAATAATTACCTAATTAATACAAGTTTGGTTTAGTTAATTATGTTTCAACATAGCCTCCCTTAAACCAAACTTGGATCAAAACAGCTCCAATGCCATCACGAGCTTGAATCTCCATCAAAATCTCCATTGCTGTGTAGGCAACGTGCAACACCAACTTGTGGTAGTTCTTCAACTTTACTTGCAAACTCTTCATAGAGACAATTTTGTATGTGACATGAATCTTCTATGGAAATTCATCTTTATCGAAGAATTTATTCATATCTACCCATTCTTCTTCATCTGAATTAATCTTCTGATCAATCTTGCAATCAACCTTGCAAATTTCAGTAACAACCTTGCAAATTCGAGGTATTTCCTTCAAATTTTCAAATTTGATGTGAACACAAACTTGTATTTTAAGCATATCTTATCAAAATTTTCAGTCTGGTAAAAAAACTCACTGATATCTATCCATTCATCTTTAGAATAGAGCCTTCCATCGACATTATTAATCTCATAAATGTCTTCAAATATAACAATGTCCTTGCAAACCCAAGGCTCTGCTGTCACATTTTTAACCTGGTCGGACTCTCCACCAAATAAGGAGTCAATTTCACTGCAGTTGATCTGCTCCAATTCAATAGAGCTTTCAACAATACCCTGATCACTTTCATCTACATGATCATCAATTTCAATATTTCGCTCTTGTTCTGTAATACAAACAATCTATTTTTCTTTGACCAAATTAACACATTCAGTGCCTTCATCCACATTCTTTTGACTTTTATCTTCATTATTTGCACAATCTTGTTCACTGATCCTTTCACTTTCTTCGTTCATAATTCTTGAAGCAATTTCTTCGAATACATGCTCTTGTAACTCCTTGATCACTAATTGCTTCCTATTAATCCTTATTTCATCAAGGATCAATATACTTAACAATTCTTCATGACACAACTCTGAGATATCTCTTGTCTCAATTATCAATGCCACAAAGTAATTAAACTTCCTAGGCAATGTATTGAGAACATGATTCACAAAAGTTTCTTCGTCGAGAAAATACCTGTTTGATCTCATCTCATCTTGGATTTTCTCCAATCTATTAATATAATCCTCAATTGTCTCACATTTTCTCATTTGGCTATCTCTAAATGTCTTTTTAGGTTGTTACAAGTTTGTTACAACTAGGCTTACTAGGATAGTAGTTACCAAAAAGGTTTACCTTCTTGAAACCTTTTTGTGATTTGTTTCTACTTCTTTTATTTCCATTTTCTTGCTTGTAATTTTGGCCAGCTCATAACCCTTGCAGCCAAAAATTCCCTTTTAATCAATCCTAGTTCCTTTAGGATTTGATTCCTTTAAGAAACCAATCTCTTGATTGGTTTCCAATTTCACTTCTTTTTCCTAGTTGTTTTAGGACTAAAATTCAGCCAACCTCCTCTATAAATAGGGCTGACCACTTTCATTCAGTTGATTAAATGATATAAGTTATAGTTTTATACTTCTTTAATCACTCACTTTATTTTGGGCTTAAGTAATTTGCATGCTTTGTTAATTACTATAAAGTAGAGGAGCTATAGGCTATTAGATAATTGCTCTGTCTAATGCTAAGCTTTATTTTGATTCTATTATTCTCCACTTGGTTCAAATTGCGTGTTTAATTTACCTAGTTAAATTAGTAGTCTGCCGAATCCAAGGGTAAGGATTCTAGAAATTAAGAGCGCCGTCTTGCAATCAGACTTTCCTTGGCACTTTCCGCATCGAGTTCTTGGATTTCCCGGCATGGAGTTCAGGGGTTTACATCAATTGGTAAGCCATGGCTGTTTGCTCGACAGGAGGAGATTGGAGTAACACAATCAACTCATCAGGTGTTTTCTGTTCCCTTAATCTACTTAATTCCTGATTTTGTGGAAAAGAACGCTCATTTTTGAGAAATTTTTTTCTTTTTCTTAAATAAATTTTCGATTTTGCTCCTATTGCTTTGCTATTAAAATCAAAATTTTGGGGTTGAAAAAGAAAGAGGAATTTCGAAAAGAAAGGTTTAAAATCGGGTTTTCTTAAACAAGTGGAAAATCGGTTTTAGGGTTTTTTAAGCTAGGGCTCTTTTGCTCACTTTTGGTACTGTTTTTGCAATTGCCTTTATGATCCGAATTGGTGCTGTTTTGGGTAACAATTAAAGGATCACTGACAATTTTTGTTGCCAAAATTGCTCTTTAATTTGGACTGTTTTGCTCGCCTCTCCCTATTTGCAATTTGTATTGAATTTGGTGAACCTTGGAGGTTGATGTTAAGCCACTCACCTTGTTTTTGCAATTTATGATATATATGCACGTATCTTGATACTTTGTTTTGAATTCTTGAAAATATATTGAATTCTTGAAAGTGTATCGTTGTGCTGCCCAAATTTACAAAATCGCATATTGAAGTGTTGGGAGGTGATAAAATTGCAATTTTTGGTATCTTTGTGGCAATTGCTTCAAGAATTGATTTCTTCATGGTTTAAAGTGTGCATGCAAAGTTGATAGTGTTCGTTCTTCGACACTACTCCCCACAGCAGTACGCTCCAAAGCCAACGAGGTTTCTTTTATTTATTGGAAATCTTCTTCTCTGTCATTGTACTTGCAAAGTTGATAGTGTTCATTTTCGACACTACTCCCCACAACACTACAGTGATATCTAAGGAATTTTTCAGTCACAGGGGTTAAATGTTTTTTTTCCTGAAAACTTGGATAATTGGTTGGGATTGGTTTCTTGATTACCCGATGGGTAGGGTGATCACTTCTTGGGTTAGTTAGGTCTTTCCTAATTTGTTTCAAACCTGCTACTTATTCTTGTTTCATCAATTGAATTTCCCTACTTCTTAAGCTTGCTATTTTTTCGTGCTACCTGAACGATTACTCTGAACTATAGCTTGAATTTTGTCTTCGTGCACTGTCATTATCTCTGAACTTTAAGGGCTTCTCCCCGAAAGTTCCTTATCGGTGTACTTCTTATTTGAGCTATATTATCAAAATTTCTTTTTCGAAAAGGTATTTTTTTAAACTAAAAATTGAACCAAGTTCTTTTTTCCGAAATTTTTTTGCCACTTTCTTATATAGTTTTGTTCTTTGTGTGATTTACTGGTTGCTTGTTACCTTTGCCCAGGATTTGTGAACTTAATTAAGTATACAGGTTCACTGTAAAAGGCGGAGTGATACAACACATAAGGGTTCCCATCCCTAAGAGCGATACACAAGGTTGTGTGTAGTTGTTAGGAGGGCCATACTAGGGGGACAAGGGAGTAAGGTTACTCGGCTCACTTTTACTTGTTCTTAGCATGAATCTTTCTTGGTTACTAGGTATGTCAGGAGGAGAAGCACCCCCAGTTATGAATGCGCAACTCATGGCTGCCATTGCAAATTTGACCCATCAATTCGCAGACCTCAAGGGCGAGGTCGATAAGATAAGGGCCGCCCAGCAGAGCCGGTTAGAGGAGGAGGAAAACGTCCACATCCCACGGGCGGAGGTACGGACCCCGAAGAATACTTAGGCTGGGAGATGAAGATGGAGCGGATCTTTGAGCTTCACTCGATTCCCGAAAACAAGAAGGCTTCACTCACGGTGGTCAATTTCACCGAATATGCACTCGTTTGGTGGAATAAGGAGTTGGACCAGAGGTGCAATACTAGGCCTATGCGTGCACGAGTGCCACCTATTTCATGGTTTGATTTAACGACAGCTATGCGTAAGACTTTTGTACCTGCGTATTATTTTAGAGAATTGTATAGGAAGTTACACACTCTTGTACATGGATCTTTAACTGTTGATGCATATTTTAAGAAACTAAAGATAGCTAAGATTATGGCCAATGTAATAGAAGATGACTCCACCAGCATGGCTCATTTTCTTAGTGGGCTTAATAGAGGGATAGCTTTAGCGGTAGAACTACAGAATGCCACAAGTTTAACAGATATGCTCCACAAAGCCAGAGTGATGGAGGAGTACCTGAAGACGGTTCCACAGGTTAGGACGCCTGCCAGCACCCCGACTACTTGGAAAAAGAATCTGGTCTACATGCCAACACCACCCAGGAAACCATTCAACTCTGAATGTAAAGCTATTCAATCTGCCCGAACCACTTCTTCTTCTTCAGCAGCTAAATCGCCTTTCACACCGAAGCAGAGCATCTCGCAGATCACTTGCCATAAGTGTTCTGGCTGCGGGCACTACATGGAGGACTGTCCTAACATCAGGTACTATTAGGGTAGGATGGTGAGTACATCTCAGAAGAAGAAGACGATGAAGAAGCCAATCGCATCCCAGATTTGGCTGACAACAGCAAGTTCGATACAGAAGAGGACGTTCATCAACCAGAGGCCTATAGTCAGATGGCCATTGTGTCCCGATCTTTAAGTACAGCTGTTGCACAGGATGCTTCTCAACGAACCAACATCTTCCACACCAGGACCAAAGTTAATGGAGGTGTATGCGTTGTGATAGTTGACGGCGGGAGCTGCACCAATGTCGCCAGTGAGTACATGGTTGAAAAGCTCAAGCTCCCAACAATTAACCATTCGCATCCGTACCGGCTACAATGGCTTGACAACTCAGAAGGATACAGAGTCACAAAGCAGGTGTGAGTTACTTTTGCTATTTGTAAGTTCGAGGGACAGGTTACTTGTGATGTGCTCCCTATGGAGGCGTGTCACATTCTGCTCAGACGACCATGGCTCTTTGACATGAAGGCTACATAATGAAGAGGGTTTTACCGGCGAGGGTCTTCGGGTCAGATCCGCTCCGATCTGTCATCTCCAACACCTGTACTAGTGGGGGAAGTCCCCTGGTTAAGCTCCGATGCCAAAGTCAGTATTTTAGACATAGGAGAAATATAGTAAAACTAGAGAGAATGTTACCAAGAGAGAGCGAGCGTCCCTTCTTAATGTGATGAAGGCTCCTATTTATAGAGTGAGGTAGCCGGTTATTATTCACTGGTTGAGGCGTGGGATTGTCCATTGGTTTGTTGCCTCCGTCTCCTTCTTTTGCCAGATATAAATAGTCTTCCGTTAGTGGGCCAACTTGGGCCGGATCGTAAACTTAGTAATTGGGCCTCGGTTTGGGCTGAAGGGCAAACCGGGCACACCACTACACATGACAGGGTTGCTAATACCTATTCAATTTGCCAAAGGGCCAAAATCCATACTTTTTTACCTCTCTCACCACAGGAAGTTCGTGCTGAATTCGTCAGGATGAAGGACAAGATCACGGCATGGACAGCTAAAAAGCTACAAGACAAGGGAAAGGGTAAACAAATTGTAAAGGGTAGTAGTAAGGCGAACTCTGATAAGCCTTCAGAAGAAGATTCTAGTTGTGGCCTTTTTGCCACAGTGGGGGAAGTCGAACAAGTATTAAGGGGAAATGGTTGTATTCTTGTTTTAATTGCTAAAGACGATTTCACTAACCTTGACGACGTCTCTAGGGATCTCCATATGGAAGTTAAGTTTCTTTTGCAGGAATATGAAGATGTGTTTCCTGAAGAGCTGCCGGCTGGAGTGCCCCCTCTTCGTGGAATTGAGCATCAGATTGACTTCGTAACTGGCTTATCTATTCCAAATATACTGGCATACAAAGTAAATCTAGAGGAAACAAAGTAGCTGCAACGTCAGGTTGACAAACGTTTAGGTAATGGTCAAGTAAGGGAATCTTTAATCCCTTGTGCAGTACCTGTTATTCTTGTTCCAAAGAAAGATGGTACTTGGAGAATGTGTATGGATTGTAGAGCTGTTAACAAAATCACCATTAAGTATAGGCATCCTATCTCTAGGCTTGATGACATGCTAGAAGATTTATATGGCTCTACTGTTTACACTAAAATAGATCTAACACAAGGCTATCATCAGATAAGAATGAAAGAAGGCGATGAATGGAAAACTACTTTTAAAACTAAATTTGGTTTGTATGAGTGGTTTGTTATGCCCTTCTACCTCACAAATGCACCTAGTACTTTCATGCGATTAATGAATCATGTGCTTAGGAAGTTTATAGGGAAATTTGTTGTGGTTTACTTTAATGATATTCTGATCTATAGTCGAAACATACCTAAACACATAGAGCACATTAAGTTGGTATTAATTGAGTTACGTGATAATAAATTATATGCCAATGTTAAAAAGTGTACATTCTGTGTGGAGGAAGTTGTCTTTCTTGGGTTTGTTGTTTCGAAGGATGGTGTCAAGGTTGATGACACAAAGGTGAAAGCCATTCGAGAATGGCCTACTCCCACTTCAGCCTCACAGGTAAAATCGTTCCATGGTTTAGCTAGTTTTTACCAGAGGTTCATGAAGGATTTCTCAACCAAAGCCGCGCCTCTCAATGAATTGTGTAAGAAGAATGTTCTATTTTTGTGGGGTCAGGCACAGGAAAACGCCGTCACTGTTTCTTAAGCATGATCTCACTCATGCTCCTGTTTTAGCATTACCTGATTTTGATAGAGTTTTTGAACTAATGTGTGATGCTTTAGGGATTGGTATAGGTGCTGTTTTAATGCAGGAAGGAAAATCGATAGCCTACTTCAGCGAGAAACTAAAGGGAGCTTCCTTAAATTATCCGACCTATGATAAGGAGCTCTATGCCGTGGTATGGGCATTGGAAACTTGGCAGCACTACCTGATGGCCAAGGAGTTTGCTGTTCATTCAGACCACGAGTCCCTTAAACACATTAAGGGACAGGGTAAGTTAAACAGGCGTCATGCTAAATGGGTTGCTTTTATTGAAACTTTTCCTTATATTATTAAGTATAAAAAGGGAAAAGATAATATGGTAGCTGATGCTCTGTCACGCAGGTATGAATCCCTTGCTATTCTTGATCATGCATCTGTAGGGTTTTCATATCTAAAGGAATTGTATGCTTCTGATCCTAATTTTTCTACATTATATGAAGCATGCAAAAATGGTGCATTTCATAAGTTCTTTAAGTAGCATGGATTTTTGTTTAAAGAAAATAAGTTATGCATCCCACCTAGTTCATATAGGGAACTATTGGTGTGTGAAGCACATAATGGGGGGCTAATGGGTGACTTTAGTGTAACTAAAACACTTGACATGTTAAAGGAACACTTTTACTGGCCTAAAATGCGAAAGGATGTAGAAACTATTTGCTTATATTGCATTAATTGTTAAAAGAAAAGTCTACGTCCAAACCTCATGGTCTTTATACACCTTTGCCTATTCCAGCTGTTCCTTGGACTGACATCTCTATAGACTTTATTCTAGGGTTGCCGAGGACACTACGAGGTAATGACTCAATCTTTGTCGTGGTGGACAGGTTTTCTAAAATGGCTCACTTTATTTCTTGCAGGAAATCGGATGATGCCAGACATGTTTCAAAACTGTTCTTCAATGGAGTAGTACGGCTACATGGAATACCAAGCACAATCGTCTTGGATAGGGATGTTAAATTTTTGAGTTATTTTTGGAAAACATTGTGGTCTAGACTAGGAACTAAATTGCTATTTTATACTACTAGTCATCCACAAATATATGGTCAAACATAAGTGACCAACCGAACATTAGGGAATTTGTTAAGGGCACTAATTAAAAGTAATCTTGTAGGTTGGGAACATGTCTTGCCGATTACAGAATTTGCCTACAATCGCTCCAAGCATTCATCAACTGGCTTTTCGCCCTTTGAAGCTGCCTATGGCTTCAATCCGTTGACGGTCATGGATTTACTGCCACTGCCTCTGAAGGAACAAACAAGTCTGGATGGCGAACAGAAAGCAGACACTGTCAGAAAACTTCATCAGAAGGTTTGAGAAACCCTTGAGAAGGAAAACACCAAGTATGCTTCAGATGCAAATCAAAGGTGCAAGGCTGTGATCTTTGAACTAGGCGACTGGGTTTGGGTTCACATGAGAAAGGAAAGGTTTCCAACAGCCCGGAGGACGAAACTCTACCCCAGAGGTGATGGGCCTTTTCAAGTTATAGCAAAGATGGGGGATAATGCCTACAAGCTGGATCTGCCAGGTGAGTATAGCGTTAGTACATCTTTTAATGTTGTTAACTTGTCTCCATTTAATTTTGACCAGGATCTTGATTCAAGGTCGAATCCTTTCCAACCAGGAGGGAATGATGAGGGCATCCCTAGCCCTATGCCAAGTCAGTATGCAGAGGATCCCAGTTCAAGTAATGAGGGCTCGAAAAGTGCAGTAGAGGTTTGTGTGCTCCATAGCCCGCTACTGCTCCAGGACCTAAGCCTATATCAAAGAGATCCATTCGTTGACATAGTTAGGCCTATGACCCGAAGAAGGACAAGGAAGCTCAGGTCAGATCTTGAAAACCTTATCCGAAGGAGTGCTACAGAAGCTCAACTTGTTACGGACACCAACGCCCTTGAAATGAATGCAAGGAAGGTTAAAGTCGTCACTTTACTCTCTATCATAGGGGAAATGGCTCCTACTAATCAATCCAGCTGAAGGAAGGGGCATTTATTGAAGTTCTTGATTTTCTTAAAAATCTTGAATTTCACGGTTTACTGAATCTTGAAGAATCTTGAGATTCTTAATTTTTGACGTTCCGAAATGATTCCGGGAGATTCCAGAACCTCCCTACATCACCACCACCATGCACCACCTCAAATGAGCCGAACTCACCAGTGGAGTCCATTCCGAATTTCGGCCAAGCCTAGCCCACAAGGAGCAGCCCACACGCCACTTGGAAGCTTAGGTTAGAGAAGGATTAGGTTTTGTGCATGTTACCTAATTCTACTCAAAGTTTGTTATTAGTTTGTTAGGTTGTTGCAAGTTTGTTACAACTAGGCTTACTAGGATAGCAGTTACCAAAAAGGTTTACCCTCTTGAAACCTTTTTGTGATTTGTTTCTACTTCTTTTATTTCTTTTTTGTGGTTTGGGCCGAGACTGCATCAAGATGGTTGCTGCCTAAGCCTAAAATTCAGGCCCAGACCAAGGGAAGGACCCAACGGGCTAGGACCAGGGGGTGCTTTGTGCGGGCAACGCAGTGACGGCGGAAGCGAAGTTCGCCTAGAGCCGTTCGACGATGCGACAGGGGTACAACCCCTGGTGGTGTAGACCCAGAGGGCAAAAGAGAAGGCCCGGGGGTGCTTACCCAGCGGGTAAAGAGAAGGACCGGACCTTTTCGACTCTATAAATAGCGAGGTCTCCTCCATGAAGATAAGGTAACAAATTCTTGGCTTTAAGATAGCAGTATATTTTCGGTTTCCATAGGCATGATCTAACTTAACCTTCGGAGTGCTAACAGGGATTTATCCCCTCCATGCTCACTCTCTATTTCAGGTGTACTACAGTACTTCAGTAGGCCACGTCCTGCGAACGGAACATCATTAATTGGCGCCGTCTATGAGGACTCAATCGTTGCACTAAGAAACATCTTGGACCAACCTTGGGTCTCTGAATTGATAAATACATGTTATGATGTTTACTCCCGGAGGACGTCTGAGTAAAAGAAAAGGAGTCACTAGGAGTCTATTCCAAGAAGGGGATCTGGTGCCAGAGTTGGTGGAACTGGAATTCCTAAGGAGGAATATCCCAAAGTTTAAAGCATTCATGGAGGAGAAAAGAAGGCGCGAGGGTGAAGAAGAGCGCAAACGAAAAGACAAGGGGAAGGAAAGGCAAGAAAAGTGAATCTCTAGCAAGAGTTCAAAGGGAATTGACCCTTTAAATTCTATAATATATGGATGCAACATGAAGGATTTGGGGAGGTTCTTCGGGGTTCATGGCAGAATGCACATAGAGAGACAAGGCAGTTTGACTTGGCAAAGAAACTGAAGGATCTAAAGCGACCTCTAAAAATCTTGGACAAGCTTCACTTTCACTATATTTCGGAGAAGGCAAAAAGAGCCATTGAGGAGTTGGATAAGGAGAGAACACTGTTAATTGAACATCCGGAGGAGGAAGCTAGAATAGAGCTGGTTGCGGATCTTAGGAAGAAGGCGGAATTCCTAATAAAGGCAGAAAGATCTTTCTTCACTCAAAAGGCTAAGGCAACTCATTTTAAGTTGGCGGATAGGGGAAACAAATACTTTCATGGCCTAGTAAAAAAGAATATGCTAGGAACAGAGTTGTCTCAGTGGAAAAGAATGATGGATCCCTAACTACTTCAACGGAGGAGTTGGCCGATAAATTTGTGAGGTTCTTTGAACAGTTATTCGGACAATCGGATAGTGTTGAGCCAATTGATGCTACCATTGTTCAAGAAGGAAATTGTATTAAGGTGGAGGAAGTGACTGCTCTGGAAGCTCCGGTTACAATTGTTGAAATTAAAGAAGCTGTCTTCTCGATTGATGATGTTAAGGAGCCAGGGCCTGACGGGTATTCAGCGGGATTCTGTAAAAAGAATTGGGAGGTTGTGGGGGAGGCTGTTCAGAGAGCTGTATTGGAATTCTTTCAAAGTGGTAGATTACTGAAGCAGTTTAATCATACACTAATTGCCCTCATACCGAAGAAAGCCCATGCTCCGAGGGTAGCAGATTACAGGACGATTTCTTGTTGTAATATGATCTACAAGATAATTACCAAGATTTTGGCTAAGAGACTGAAGGTGGTTTTACCAAACTTGATTGATGAAGCACAAACGGCCTTTATTGGAGACCGGTATATGGCGGATAATTTCTTCTTGACTCAGGAAATCATAAGGAATTATACTAGGAAGAGAATATCACTGAGATGCATGATTAAGGTGGATGTTCGGAAAGCCTATGATACTGTCTCATGGGATTTTTTGAGTAACTTACTCATTTCCCTTGGTTTTCCAAACAGATTTGTAGAATGGATTTCTGGTTGTGTCATGACTGCCTCTTTCTTAGTGGTTGTTAATGGGAGTGTACATGGGTTCTTTAGAGGTACAAGAGGTCTCAGGCAAGGTGATCCGATGTCTCCGGCTCTGTTCACTATTGCAATATACTATTTGTCAAGATTACTCGAGAGGTACACTAGGGGGGATTTAATTATCATCCCAAGTGTGAGAGACTGAAGATTACTCACCTTGCTTGTGCAGATGACTTGCTGATGTTTTCTAGGAGAGACGGGCCCTCGCTGCTAATTCTTAAGCAATGTGTGGAAAAGTTTCGGGAAGTTTCTGGATTGGCTTTTAATGCAGACAAATCAGAATTTTTCACGGTAGGTATATTTGGCTATGAATTGCAAAGTTGTGTTGATATTGTAAATTTCCCATTGGCCACACTTCCAGTTAGATATTTGGGTTTACCCCTGGCAGCGCAAAAACTGAATGCTACACACTATGATACCTTTATGGATAAGATTTCTAATCTTTTCAATGCCTGGAAAACAATGACTCTATTATATGCTGGCCGGCTAGAACTGATTAAATCTGTTATTCAAGGGGTGGAGTGTTTTTGGCTGCAGAATTTGCCATTGCTCGCAACTGTGATTGAGAAGCTTAACAGGTTGTGTAGGAAATTTTCTTGGGGAAGGGAGAGGTCTTTGGTTGCTTGGAAATCTATGTGTCTACCGGTTGAGGAGGGGGGACTTGGAATTAGGCATCCAGCCACTTGGAATAAAGCCCTCATGTTCAAACACCTCTGGGATATCCATAGGAAGAGAGATAGTTTGTGGGTAAAATGGACTCATGAATTTTATCTGAAAGGTGTATCGGTTTGGGATTGGAAACCACATGTTAATGATTCTCTCATGTTCAAAAATCTGGCTTGTATTAGAGACATCCTTGTAGATAAATTGGGGGGGGGGGGGGGGGAATGTGCATGTATAAATTTGTTGAGATCCCACCCAAATGTTCAATTATTATGTGGTTATGTTTCAGGGATAGGTTGGATACTTGGTCTAATTTGACTTTCTTGGACATTGATATGACTTGTGAATTATGTGGGAAGGAAACTGAGAATATCCAACATATATTTTTTTTCTATGATTTCACTAACAATGTCTGGTCTAGGATTCGTCAATAGCTTAATATTCCCAGAGCGATGAATACTGTTCGAAGTACCCTGAAATGGGTAACTAGAGATCTGAGGTGGGACAGGAAGAGGTACAAAGCTTCTCTGATTGCTTTTACTATGATACCTTTATGGATAAGATTTCTAATCTTTTCAATGCCTGGAAAACAATGACTCTATTATATGCTGGCCGGCTAGAACTGATTAAATTTGTTATTCAAGGGGTGGAGTGTTTTTGGCTGCAGAATTTGTCATTGCTCGCAACTGTGATTGAGAAGCTTAACAGGTTGTGTAGGAAATTTTCTTGGGGAAGGGAGAGGTCTTTGGTTGCTTGGAAATCTATGTGTCTACCGGTTGAGGAGGGGGGACTTGGAATTAGGCATCCAGCCACTTGGAATAAAGCCCTCATGTTCAAACACCTCTGGGATATCCATAGGAAGAGAGATAGTTTGTGGGTAAAATGGACTCATGAATTTTATCTGAAAGGTGTATCGGTTTGGGATTGGAAACCACATGTTAATGATTCTCTCATGTTCAAAAATCTGGCTTGTATTAGAGACATCCTTGTAGATAAATTGGGGGGGGGGGGGGGGGGGAATGTGCATGTATAAATTTGTTGAGATCCCACCCAAATGTTCAATTATTATGTGGTTATGTTTCAGGGATAGGTTGGATACTTGGTCTAATTTGACTTTCTTGGACATTGATATGACTTGTGAATTATGTGGGAAGGAAACTGAGAATATCCAACATCTATTTTTTTCCTATGATTTCACTAACAATGTCTGGTCTAGGATTCGTCAATAACTTAATATTCCCAGAGCGATGAATACTGTTCGAAGTACCCTGAAATGGGTAACTAGAGATCTGAGGTGGGACAGGAAGAGGTACAAAGCTTCTCTGATTGCTTTTATGCTAACTGTTTACCACTTATGGAAATGCAGGAATAGTCTAGTATTTGATTCGATTCCCACTACGGTGGAATCCCTGGAGGCTATTATTAAGACTAACATTTGCAGGATTATGTTTGACCTATACCCTGAAAAGGGGACTAGGTCGAACAACGCAGGCACTGGCGGTGAAGCAGTGCCCTAGCCCGACTAGACCGGTGGTCGGTAAAGGCATATCAATTCCGTTGACAGTTGCCCTTTTACTAAAAAAGGGAAGGTGGTATAGACCACCACGTAGATGCCTACGGTCAAAGGCATCCTAGCCCAACTTTCTCGGTGGTTGGTAAAGGCTTATCAAATCTGCTAATGCTGTCCTTCTGCAAAAAAAAGGAGAAGGTGGTACATACCACTACGTAGGTGTCTACAGCTCAAAGACACCCTAGCCCGGATCGTCGGTGTCCGGTAAAGGCATTTTCAAAGCCGACTTGGAGAACCTCTATGTGTTGAAATTGTGTTGAATTGAAGCCTACTTGCCTCAAAGTGTTTTAGTAGAGTGGTCCAATGAGGGATTGAGATGATGATGCTGCGAGATATTGCTGGTTTGCTTTCCACTATGTGCTTCCATCCGTATTGGGTCTCAAGATTGCTACATAGCATGATTTTATTTGGGGTGTCACAGGATGCTAAATTGAGAGCTCCGATTTGATGAGGTTACTTAATTTAGGCCTCCTATGCTAATGTGATTCTTCACTTTACGGTGGCTGCTCTTTATGGTGGGACAACCTTCAGGAAAATGTACTGATTTTCCACAGTTTGAATTTGGATTTTTCGCACAGTTTGGCTGTTGGATTTCTGGGTTGTTGATGAAATTTTGGTGCCATTTGGTACTAAGTATATGCCTTGATTAGGACTTTGGTGACTTGGATTTTCCATGATTCTTATCAAGTTAGGCATTAGATGAACTCTGAATGTGATTTTGACTGAGGGTATGCCCCTATTTGATGTATTATGTGTGTTCTATGTAAGAATTCAGTCTTTTGATTGTGATGGGTTTGATTAGGGGTATGCCCCTATTTAGATGTACTAGGTGCAACATTGTACTTTGTACCCGTCATTTTCTGGAGAAATAAATCATTTACATTTCCCGAAAAAAAAAAAAGAAAAGCGAGAGGGCGGAGGGAGGAGTCTCGGGGTCGTACTCGAGCCCGGAATAAGGCAGATGTCCGTCTCCAGAACGCTCTTTTCGGGCAAGCGCATCACGCAGAAGTCTGGCCAAAGGAGGAGGAGGCTGATTCTCCTTCTTGGAAAAGTCGATCGACAGCCCCCCGCCGGAAGAGCCAAGCTCGGGGTAAAGAGGTCTCAAGGGGATCTCGAGACCCAGGGGAAGAAACCCTGTAGTCGAGATTCAGGAGAGAAGAAAGAGGGGTAGCGTTGCTTGGAAATTGGTTAGAGGAGGTAGAAAAAATGATGGACAGGTGATTGGAAGGAATCAAAACGGCAGAGGAGTCCGAAGACACCACACACTCATTCACAATGGATATTGAACGGTTGACGGAGGTGAACAAGTGTATGGTGATACATCAAATCTTCACCGGGGGAGCACTTAGCTGATACACCCACCTTGCCCGGAACTCTGTCTCGTCTCTGAGCCAATTTAAAAAGAAGTTCATTACCAACTTTATAGGAAATCGGTTCATAGCTAAACCAGTTTCGCATCTGATGACAATAGGGCAAAAAGAGAAGGAGTCAATCGAGGACTATGTGAAGAGGTTCAACGTGCAGGGGGCAAAGTGCCCGGATAAGACGGAGTCAGACGTGTTGCAGGCATTCATCCACAGGATATGGCATGGGGAGCTCAGCAGGGACTTGCACCTGTGGTTGCCTAAATATTTTTGTGAAGCAGTGGTTCGAGCTAATGCCTTTTCGATCACTAAGGAACAGGAGACGCAGAAGAAGGCCTACCAGTCCCTGGACAAGGGAGGGGTAAAAGGCGACGGAAGCGGGGGTGGGGTGGGGTGTGGTGGGTGGGAAGCGGCCAGTCCAAGATAGGCTTCACTTCCCCGTCCAGACCCGCCTGACCTATCCGGTGAAAAGGAAAGGCAGTCCGGCAGTGTACACTCCTTTGAAAGCATCCAGGGTCAAGGTCATGTTCGCCGCCCAAAGTCAGGGCCTCTTGCTGGAACCACCCCAGTCAAAAGGTTTGTACCCCAAGAAAGACCATTCCAAGTATTGAAGCCACCACCGAGCGTCAGGACACGGCACTGAAGAATGCAGGGAGCTCGTTGACAAGATAGAGAGGGCAGTTGCTATATCGATAGGACCGGATTGGGGAATTCTAAGAAAAGCAAGGGCGGGGGGTCGGGAGGCGGCCAGGTGGCAGTGGCAGTGGCAGGAGTCATAAACATAATTTTCAGAGGCCCGACCGATGGAGACTCGGGGAAGCAATGAAAGTTGAATGCGCGTTTCTCGCCGCAGTCGGGAGTGAAGAGAAAAGAAGGGGAGAGGTCTGAAACCTTATGGTTCTCAAAAAAAGACCTCCGCGAAGGTTCGGGAGGAGATGACCAGATGGTGATCGAGGTGGTGGTCGCGAACTTCATAGTTAGGCGCACCCTTTTAGACATGGGATGTTCGGTGAACATCCTCACCAGGGGAGTCTTTGAGGTGTGTCACTTGGATAACAAGGACATTGATCCGGTCCGCACGCCGTTAGTGGGGTTTGGGAATTCGGAGGTGATTCCCATAGGAAAGATTAGGATAACCGTGATGATTATATCGGGAAATCGAATGAGAACAGAAAATTTAGAGTTTGTGGTCATAGAGTCGCACCCGGCTTACAACATCTTCTTGGGAAGACCGGGCCTGAACCAGTTCCAGGCAGTGACCTCCAAGGTTCACATGGTCGTAAAATTCCCGATGCTAGAGAGAGTAGCCTCAGTTCGATGCGATGCTCGTACAGCCAAGCAGTGTTACATGGCGGACCTGAAAAAGAAAGATACCTCGACCATGATGATGATTGAGGACCTGGAGTCTCCTGGCCTTGAGGAGGAAACATCAATGAAGCCTGGTTCAGAAGTTAGGGAAGTGCAATTGGGGGCAGAGTCATCGAAGACGGTAAAGATAGGGGTGGGTTTGACCTCGGACTTGGAGCGGAGGGTAATAGGGCTGTTAAGGGAATTCGAACAATTCTTCGCATGGTTGGCGGACGACATGCCCGGGATCCTGAGAAAGCTCGCAGAACACCACTTATCGATGGACCCGGGGAGGAGGCCCGTAATGCAGAAGAAAAGGAATTTTGGGGCAGAACGGAGCCAAGTCGTGGAAGCAGAGGTCGAGAAGTTGCTGGAGGCAAGGATAGTCAGAGAGGTCGTATATCCGCAATGGTTGGCAAACCCGGTTCTAGTCAAAAAGTCAGATGGAAACTGGAGGATGTGCATGGACTTCACAGATTTGAACAGGGCTTACCCTAAAGACCTGTTCCCGGTGCTGAGAATAGATGTGTTAGTCGACTCCATCGTAATATTTTGCTTCCTATGCTTCCTGGACGCTTACAAGGGGTACCACTAGATTTTCCTCCACAAGGAGGACGAGGAAAAAACCTCTTTCATCACAGAGAAGGGTACCTACTGCTACACGACCATGCCCTTCGGTCTGAAGAATGCGGGGGCTACTTACCATCATTTGGTCAACAAGATTTTCAAGCGTCAGCTAGGTAGGAACATGGAAACGTATATTGACGACATGCTCGTAAAAAGCGCCTTGCTGAGGGACCTTTGGGTGGTGTTAGAAATCTTAGTGGCGATAAGGATGAGGTTGAATCCCGCCAAGTGTGTCTTCGGAGCGTCCTCCGAAAAGTCTTTAGGATACATGGTCTCGGAAGATAGAGTATCGGCTAACCCAGAGAAGGTTCAAGCCGTGATGGAGATGAAACCGCCTAAAACGGCCAAAGAAGTACAGAGGCTAGCGGGTAGGCTAGTAGTGTTAAATCGTTTCTTGGCAAGGTCAGCGGAGAGGGCGCTACCCTTCTTCAGGGTACTGAAAAAGGCCGACAAATTCTGTTGGGGGAAGGACTGCCAGAGGGCATTCGAGGAATTGAAGGAGTATCTAGCAGAGCTCCCCCGGCTGTGTATATCGCTCCCCGGAGAAGAACTATGTGCGTATGTAGCCGCAACGGGCTCAGCGGTAAGCACGGTGCTATTTAAGAAAGAGGGAAGAGTGCAACAACCGGTGTATTTTCTAAGCAAGGTCTTGCAGCCAGCAGAAAGGAATTATGCGCCTATCGAGAGGCTCGCACTAGCATTAGTCCAAGCGGTCAGGAGATTAAGGCCCTACTTTGAATCACACCCTGTCACAGTGTACACGGACACCGCCCTTAGACTCGTCATGACCAAACCCGGAAGTTCAGGCAGGCTTATCAAGTGGACGATTGAATTGGGGGAGTATGAGATAAGTTTCAAGCCTAGGGCAGTGGTCAAGGGGCAAGTCTTGGCAGATTTTATCGCAGAAGGGGTGACGGAAGAAGAGGCCCGGGAGGAAGCGGGACCGGTGATGTGCGGGACAATACGGTCCCGGAAAAGGTAATCCCGGAGGTGTGGACGCTGTTCGTGGATGGGGCGTCGGGAAAGTTAGGGGCGGGGGCCAGGGTAATCCTCACTCACCCCAGCAGGGAAAGTTATACGTATGCCCGGCGTTTCGACTTCCCCGCAACTAACAACGAGGTAGAGTATGAGGCATTGGTGGCGGGTTTGTAGCTAGCCCGTCAAATGGGAGTCAAGACCTTAAAGGTGTGATCATATTCTCAGTTGGTGGTCAAGTAAGTGCTAGGAGAGTACGAGGCCAAGGATCTGGAGATGAGAGATACGCCGAATTGGTCCAACGTCTGCTGGAGTCTTTCCCGAAATGGAAAATAGAGCGTGTTCCGAGGAACAGAAATTCTAACGCTGACGCTTTGTCAAAATTGGCATCATCGGTGTTCTCCCACCAAGCAAGCCTGTTATGGTAGAAAGAGTGAGACAACGAAGCACGGCGCGACATGAAGTTATGGAGGTTGTGGCTGAAAAAGATTGGAGAACCCCGATCAGGGGTTTCCTCTCCGAGGGAACACTCCCGGAGCCCCTAAGGGAGGCCCAGCGCCTGAGAATCAAAGCACAACAGTAACAAGTATTAGGCACGGATTTGTACCAACGATTATAGTCAGTCCATCTGTTGCTTTGCATAGGGCCAAAAAAGGGGGAAGTTCTTTTAAAAGAAATCCATCAAGGTATCTACGGAGGTCACTTGGGAGCTAGAAGCCTGGCACAGAAGGCCACGACCGTAGCGTTTTACTGGCCTACCATGTTCAATGATACGAAGGACCTGGTCAGGCGCTGCTGACAGTGCCAGTTGCACACCTCAGTCATTCACTCCCCGGCCACGGAGATGACGGGCATAATAGCCGCTTGGCCTTTTGCAGAATGGGACATTGACATCCTGGGGCCCCTCCCGAAAGCAAAATGGGGGGTCTAGTTCCTGGTGGTGGCAATTGACTACTTCTCGAAATGGATAGAGGTGGAGGCAATGGCCAGAATCCCGAGCTCCAAGGTGGCGCGATTCCTCATGAATAATATCGTGTGTCGTTTTGCTGTCTCGAGAATGGTAATCTCAGATAATGGTAGGCAATTCTTTGTGGAATTTGCGGACACATGCACCCGCCTGGGCATCCAGCAAAGGTTCACATCTGTAGCCCACCCCCAAGCTAATGGGCAAGTGGAATTGACAAACATGACTATTCTCCATAGGCTGAAGTGGAGATTAGAAGAGGCAGAAGAGGATGGGAGGGGAAGGTGGTTGGATGAGCTCCTATCCGTGCTGTGGGCGTACAGATTAACATCGCGGACAGCCACGGGGAAAACTCTTTTCGATTTAGTTTATAGTGCAGAAACTGTAATTCCCCCGGAAATCACTGGCCCATCGGCCCGGGTGCTATTGTTCGATCAACTAGAAAATGGAGCCAGGATAAGTACAGAGTTAGATGTGGCTGAGGAAAGGAGGGAGCAGTCTTACCTCAGGCAAGCAAAATACAAGCAAAGCATAAAAAAGTACTATGATCAGAAGGTCAAGGCCCGGGCATACCAAGTAGGGGACTTGGTGCTCCGGAAGAACGCGATTAGCAAGACCCAACCTGGGGGGAAACTCTCTACGAACCGTACCAGGTCATAGAGGCAAGGGACACGGGGAGTTTTCGTTTGGCGACAATGACGGGGGCAGAAGTTGTGGGCACTTAGAATGCGGATAACATCAGGAAGTTCTACCCATAACCAGGCCAAAGGAGGAATGCGGAGTACGGGGACTGGCTTACGTGATCCAAGGCTCAAGTACTTAATTAGGGTACCTAGGCTACTATTTTTTATTGTAAGTTTTCCCAGGGCAGGCAAAGTAGTTTCAGTGCGAAATGGTTAGCCAATGTTTCTCTTTTGTAAAAGCTAACTCGGGAATCAAAACTGTCTTTTGTAAAAGTGCATGTATTCGGTCCGCTATTATCAATAGTAAGTAAGGTTATGGAGAACATGCCTTTGCCAGAATAATAGTAGAAGCCAGTTTTGGCAAGAAAGTATGCCAGTAAAATATCTCGGAAGGCCGGTAATAAAAACAAGCATAATCGAGAATAATAGTGTAGGGATAATCCTGAATACAAAAACTTACAAAGTGAATGCATATATGTAAAAGAAGAGGGCTACACCTAGGGGACATGTTCTAACTAGCAGCGGGGGCATTATTGTCTTCCTCGGAAGCACACTGATCCTCATAGGATCCTTCTGAGTCAGAAAGCTGTATGGATGGCTTTAAAGTAAGGGCAGTATTGACAACAGAAGGATTGCTGGAAGAAGCCCCAGGCGGGGAAGGAACGCTTAAGCCAAAATCCCGAGCCATCTGATGAACCTTGGCAAGGGCTAAGGCCCAGTTCCCATCTGAAAGCAAGTAACGATCACACTCGAGGGGACGCTCGGAGGCAGGAAGGTTCAGGCCCCCCGCCAGCGAGTAAGCTCAGGTGAATCCTGCCATTTGCGCGAAGAACTTTAGCATCTCCGGGGATCCAACAAAGTCGCGGACGGCGGTTTGACCTTTGCTGGAGGCAAGGTCGCGCTCCCGGGTCATCTCTACCAAGCTCCCCTTGGCTTTCGTCCGAGCTTCTTCAGCTATAATGCGGGCTTGCTCAGCCTTAGCCCAAAGATCCTCAGCAATGACCTTGTCAACCTCTGCGGCCTTACGCTTAGTCCTAGAGGAGTCGCAGGACTTGACGGCCTTTTTCAACTCCTTCTTCAGGGACTTGATAGTAGAGGTAGAAGTTTGGAGAGCATCCTCGGCTTTCGTTTTCTCGGCTAATACCTCTTGCTCCCTTTCCAGGGCCTTTTGCTCCCCTTCCAAGCCTTCTTCCTGGTCCTGTACGGCTTGTCGCCGCCCCTCTATCTCGCTCAGGATACGTGTGGTAGATGCCGCGGACAGCGCTTGAATGCGGCAGTCACCTCGCCAAAAGCTAGCTGTTCAGTCAGCAACGTGTTGTGGCCCTTCAATGCCTCGATCCGACTTTGCATACTCGCCTCGCCACTCTCCAGACTTTGAGCGTAGAAGTTGAAAGCCAGCAGCCGCCGGGAAAACGAGTATGATTGTGAACTCCATGAAGCATAAAAAACCAAAATATAGGGAGTGGGTTAAAGTAAAAAAAGTCAGTAAACACGGAAGAGGGAAGAGGATAACTTACAGATTTTTTATAGTCGGCAAGGTCGGCCTCCACGTCCTCGAGCTGACTAGATAATGTTGCGGTGAAGTTCTAGATTGACTGGAGGCTGGCCCGGATATCGCCAAGTTCAGTGCGGCACGTATTCTGAACCTTCAACTCTCGGGGGATGGCCTGAGTAAGATCCTTTAGGGGGAGAGTGTCGCAGGCCAGTGAAGGATAGTTAGCCACCTGGCGAAGGTCAAGTAGGGGCCGGGCCCTCAATAGGAGGCGGTGCATCTTAGGATACAGGACCATGAGAGGCTCCCCCGAAGAAGGGTCAATTTGACCCCAATGATGTCTGCTGGCAAGGGGGGGAGGAGGGAGGCAAAGCATTAAGGCCGGGCTCCAAGTGCGGCTCGATGACCCTTCGTCGGTATGCCGAAGATGGAGAAAGATCCAGAGCTTCCCCGCTCAGGGAGTTGTTAGAACTAGTCGCAGCACTCCCGGCCCTGCTATCGACGGAGTCTGCAATGGGGCTTCCCATAGAAGGCACATCTTCAGCCTTCATAGTATGCTTATAAAGCTCCGGGGAGGTGATAGGTGACCCCCGGTGGCTGGCCACAGTGTCATGGGGTGCTCTTTGAGCTTATCAAAAGTGTACCGTATGGCAAGCAATCCGTTGAAGATTGCTTTCGCCAAGTTCTAACCGCTAGACGCAATCAGCACCATAGTGCTTTTAGTGGGACAGAAAGAACATGGTGCAACTTGTAAGGACTCGAACGCTAACGATGACTAATTAACGTAGGCAAAATGTAGATTAAGAATGCTCAAATCAACTAGCAAATGCTTAACTTACATTAAAATTGGGTACGATAGCAGAGCATACGTCATATACTACCGTAGTAGGAAAACTAGTAAAAAGTTAAAAAGTGACCGTAGAAACGTAGAGGGTGTGAAAGATGTAGATCTTTCAACACTTACAAAAATAATGCTATTTCTACCAAAGTACTACTCTAAATGTCCCCCTACTTGCTAAAGATGGGGCATATTGTACATAAGAAGTCCTAGCTAAGAAAAACAAGTAAAAACCATCATGTCGAGTCGAGCGTCGCGGTCGAGACATGATGGGCAGCAAAATAGCGCAGTGGTGGACATGCGAGGGTTGTAGGGCACCAAAGGGAGTATGCCATCGTGTCAAGTGGAGCGTTGTTGTCTAGACACGATGAGCAGCAAAATAGTGCAATGACGGGTGCGTAAGGGTTGCGGGGCAACGTTGAGGAGTTGGCCTGTAACATTCTCCCCCCCATCTAAGTTGGCGACTTCCTCGGAGCCTTGGATTACTGGTAAGACTCAATGAGTTGGATGTTCTTCTCTAGCTCCCAAGTGTTTTCTTCATCATCACATCCATGACACTTGATAAGGTACTCCGTCTGATCTTGCGGGAGCGTCTGACAATACGATCGTCAAGGATAGCTTCTGCCACTCTTTTACCACGCGCCGGAATATTGAATTCTTGTCTTTTTGGTTGCCCGCGTATAGGTACATCCCTGTCCTCATGGTAGCCCTTTAACAAGCTAACGTGAAAGACTGGGTGCGCTTTCCACCAATCTGGGGCATCCACCTTGTAAGCCACCTTGCCAACTCTCTTTGTGACTCTAACAGGGCCAATGTATTTTCGCATCAAATGGGGGTCCCTGTTCCAAATGCTTTTACTCTGTTGTTGGCTAGGTATCTTGACCGTCACCTTGTCCCCAATGTTGAACTCTACAAATCTGCGGTCCTGATCAGCATATTTCTTCATTCGTGTAACCGCCTTCTCCAAATAGCTTCTCGTGATATCTACATTTTGCTTCCACTCTTGTGAGAAGTTTTGGGCTCTTGGGGATTTGGACCTTCTAGCAAGGTCCACGGTATGTGGCAAGAGAGGTTGTTGTCCAGTAACAATTTGAAGGGCTCTTGTTGGTGGAAGAGCTCTTCTAAGAGTTGAAGCATAGTTGGGCAACATTTAGGAGTTTCACCCATTCTTTCTGGTTGGCTAAGACAAAATGTCGAAGGTATTCCTCCAACATGCCGTTGAACTGCTCTGTCTGGCCATCAGATTTTGGGTGAGCTGTACTGCTCATGTTCAGTTTGGAGCCGAGGATCTTTAAAAGTTCGGTCCAAAAATGTCTAGTGAAACGAGAATCCTGATCACTGATAATATCCCGCGGTAGCCCCAATATTTGACAATGTACTTGAAGAAGAGTTGAGCAGTCTCCTCCGCTGTGACGTATTGAGGTGCAGGGATAAAAGTTGCATACTTGGAAAAATGGTCGACCACCACCAGGATTGAAGCAAGGTCTCCAACTTTTGGCAGCCCACTGATGAAGTCGAGCGATACACTTTCCCAAGGTCGACTTGGAACTAGAAGTGGCTCAAGAAGCCCACCCTTCTTTTGATGATCTGGTTTGTCTTGTTGGCAAAAACGGCACGTCCGCACGAAGTCATCAACATTGTCTTGCATGTACGGCCAATAATAGCCCCTCTTCACCTGCACCAGTGTTCGTTCCATTCCTGGGCGTCCAGCCCACAGCGTGTCATGGCACTCCTTTATGATGTTCTTTCATAGTTCCCCACCTTTAGGGACATAAAGAAGGCTACCTCGAGTGTAAAGGAGTCTATCAACGAACCAAAACTGTCGTGCCTTTCCTTTCTCTACCAGCTTAACCAAATGTGTCGCATTGGGATTAGTCGTGAGCAGGTTCTGTATATGGCCCTTCAGGTTGGTAGATACTTGACTTCCAATAAGAGTACATATTTGAGAAAATACAGCTTACTGACTTTGGAGGCTAAGGGCATCAGCAACGTTGTTCGTCTTCCCCATTCGGTATTCTAAAGTGAAGTTGAATTCCGCTAGCAATTCCTGCCATCTCGCTTGTTGGCTACTCAACTTGGGTTGTGTCAGAAAGTGGCTAACAGCAGTGTTGTCTGTCTTCACCACGAACGAGGCTCCCAACAAGTAATGCCGCCAAAGACGCAAGCAATGGATAACTGCCAACAACTCCCTCTCGTGGGCAGAGTAGCGTTTTTCGGCGCCATTCAGTTTGCGACTCTCATAGGCCACGAAGTGGCCATCTTGCATCAGCACTCCACCTAAGGCAAAGTTTGAGGCATCCGTGTGCACTTCGAAAGGCTTCATCATGTCGGGAAGTGCGAGCAAGGGATCAGTAGATATGTCGTCTTGAATCTTTCAAAAGCTTGTTGGCAGGAGTTGTCCCACTTCCATACCGTCTCCTTCTTGGACAATTCCGTTAGAGGTAGGGCTATCTTGGAGTAATCCTTCACAAATCTTCGATAGTAGTTGGTAAAACCAAGGAACGATCGAAGTTCTGCGACGCTGCAGGGTTGTCTCCACTCTGTAATAGCTTAACTTTCTTAGGGTCCATGCGGATTCTTCCTGGCTCAATAATGTGCCCCAAGAAATGATCTTCTGTTGTGCTAATAAACACTTCGAGGGTTTGGCGTCGAGCTCGTCCTCTCTCTCCCTTGTCAGCACTCGTCTCAAGTGTCTGAGGTGATCCTCCAGCGTGTTACTGTAGACCACAATGTCGTCCAGGTACACCACCACAAATTGATCAAGGAAGTCTCGAAGTACCTGGTTCATGAGGGCACAGAAGGTGGCTGGGCCATTAGTCAGACCAAAGGGCATGACTTTGAATTCGAACGCCCCATATCACATCACGCA
The DNA here is from genome assembly GCA_016801395.1 of Leptodermis oblonga. NCBI lineage: Eukaryota > Viridiplantae > Streptophyta > Magnoliopsida > Gentianales > Rubiaceae > Leptodermis > Leptodermis oblonga. Next base: position 27,952,058 of record CM028753.1, read on the forward strand.
AGTTGTCTTGTGCTCATCTCCCTTCTTAATGCAAACCTGCCAGTATCTAGAGCGCAGATCAATCTTAGTGTAATACTTTGCCCGGCACAGTTGATCAAAGCAATCAGCGATGAGTGGGATCAAGTATTTATTCTTGATGGTGAGCTTGTTCAATGCCCGATAATTCACACAGAACCGCAAGGAACCGTCATGCTTATTCTGGAACAACACAGGAGCTCCAAACGGTGACTTCGCTGGTACGACGATCCCACACTCCAACATCTTAGTAAGCTGCTCGCGCAGCTCTGCAAGTTTAGGTTGTGTCATCCTGTAGAGGGCGCGAGCTGGAGGCTTCGTCCCTGGGATCAACTCAATCTCATGGTCCACCTCGCGCCTAGGGGGTAATCGTCTTGGCAACTCATCTGCCATTACGTCCTGGAACTCTTCCAAGAACCGACGGGTTCACCAGTCCAGACTCTTCAATTTCCTCCTAGTAGAGATAAGCTAGATAGCTCACCTCATCATGTTTTAAGCCCTTGTTGAACTACAAGGCTGAAAGTCATTTCTCAGTTGACTAACCAGTCGCAGCATGAATCAAACACGGTTTGTCGCCCAAAACAACTAGGGTGTTCCCATGTGGATAGATGGAAATCCTCATGTCTCGCAAGAAATCCATCCCGATAATCAGCTTGAAATCATCCATCTTCACAGCATGAAAATTTGCCTTGGCCACAAACGAACCACCTTTCACAATACATCCTCGGGCAACACCTATAATTAGTTGTGTGGCGGAGTTGACAGCCTTGACTCTACCCGTAGATTTCTCCAACACGAGGCCTAGCCTTTCCACCTCAGAACTCGTGAGGTAGTTGTGCGATGCCCCCATGTCTTTCAGCGCCCGAATGGGCTTTCCATTCACTTGTATGTCCATGTGCATCAGACCGTTGTGCTTGCTCCGCAATGGTATCACGTGCTCAATGTCATCATCACTCAAAGTGGACGTTGGCTTATTCACAGGTATTTCTCCCACCTTTGTAGTGACGAGAAACTTCTTCTTGTTTTCAGCCTGAAGCTTTGCGATCAGAAAGTCTACCTGGTCTCGCGGAGAGGGCTTAGTTCTCGCCCTTCCTGAGGTTTCTTTCAACGCATTGCAATAGAATGTGAATGCCCCCAGGGCCTCTAGTTCATCATCCTGTTGGTTCCCTCTGCTCACTCAAGGGTCTCCTGAAGTCTCCTGCTCCTCTTTAGCGAAGAGAATGTTCAACAACTTTTTCTTTGGGCACTCTGCCATTCTATGCGGGCCTTGGCATATGTAGCATGCAAACTTTGTCAAAGATGCCTGACTACTGGTAGTTTTCCATCCACTGGATTGTCCCACACTATTGCTGCTGCTGGCTGAGGAAGCTCGATCTCCCCCACCTTTCCCAGCATTCGAGTTAGGCTTCCCGAATCTACTCTCTCCACTCCTCTGAGTGTTGCTGCTATTGGTCTGTTTGCTCTCCTGACAGGGTTCAGTTTGGTAGTCCACCAGACTCTCTGTGTGGGCTATTGCTTCTTCAAGGGTCTCCACCCGAGCTCGTTGTACCTCCTGCATGGCCCATGGTTTTAATCCTTCTTTGAAGAAGAAAAGTTGGTCCGTCGCAGATATGTCTGTGATGTTCAGCCGACATGCCTAGAACTTCTGAACGTACTCTCAGATCTATGCTGTCTACCTCAATGCAGCTAGCGCTCGCCAAGCATATTCCTCTACGTTGTGGGGAAAGAACTGCTTCCTTAACCACAGCTTAAGCTCATCCCAAGTATCGATTAACAACCTCCCCGCTTGGACCTCCATCTTTTGTGAGCGCCACCACACTTTAGTGTAGCCCGACAAATACATTGTTGCAGTGGCGACCTTCTGAGCCTCATCTGTCAAATTGGTCGCCTCGAAATATTGCTCGATGTCAAAGAAGAAGTTCTCAATCTCCTTCACATCGCCAACACCTCCATATTTCTTCGTCTCCGAAACTTTGTTCCGCAAAGAATTCTTGCCCAGCAAGCCATCCCCGCTAGCATTTTGGTTACCGAAAGCTAACTGTACCACGTTCATTTGACCTTGAAGCATATCAATAGCTTCCTTCTATTCGATAATCAAATCGTCCTTCACTTGGAGTGCATCTAGAAAATCAGCGTTTCTAACTTCAAGCTCAGCCAGCTTAGCTTTCACGGTCTTCTCACGGTCTTCTCAATGTCTTCACTGATGTGACCGACATCTTCCTCCACCTAATACACTCTCTAGTCGATACAGACTTGATCGGTCTTCTCGATGGAGCACACATTGTAGACCACGTCCATGGCCTCCTTTAGCGAGGACAACCTTTCCTGGGTAGTCATCTTTCCTCTTAGCTACTGAAAATCAGCAAAAGCAAATGCCCCAGTTCTGCAACTGGAGCTCTGATACCAACTATCTTGGGGCGCTCTTTGAGGTTATCAAAAGCGTATCGTGTGGCAAGTAATCCGTTAGAGATTGTTTCCGCCAAGTTCTAACAGCCAGACACAATCAGCACCGTAGTGCCTTTAGTGGGACCGTAAGAACAAGGTGCAACTTGTAGGGACTCGAATGCTAATGATGACAAATTAACGTAGGCAAAATGTAGATTAAGAATGCTCAAATCAACTAGCAAATACTTAAATTACATTAAAATCGGGTACGATAGCAGAGCATACGTCATATACTACCGTAGTAGGAAAACTAGTAAAAAGTTACAAGTGACCGTAGAAACGTAGAAGGTGTGAAAGATGTAGATCTTTCAACACTTACAAAAATAATGCTATTTCTATCAAAATACTACTCTAAATATCCCCCCACTTGCTAGAGATGGGGCATATTGTACATAAGAAGTCTTAGCTAAGAAAAACAAGTAAAAACCATTGTGTCTAGTTGAGCGTCGCAGTCGAGACACGATGGGCAGCAAAATAGCGCAGTGCTGGACATGCAAGAGTTGTGGGGCACCAAGGGGAATACGCCATCGTGTCGAGTGGAGTGTTGTTTTCGAGACACGATGAGCGACAAAATAGTGCAATGACGGGTGCGTAAGGGTTGCGGGGCAACGTTGAGGAGTTGGCCGTAACACACAGGCTCCCCCTCAAGGCCACGAGATCCCCTGGGACTTGAAGGAAAATAGGGCGGGGGAACGGCCGCCTAGTCGTGCATAACTTTACGGCATTTCTCACGACGAAGGGTTACGTTAGGCAGACAAGGGAAGGAGCGATCATCGGGACCTGCACCATCTTGGGCGGGGATCATCTGGAGGAAATCGCTCCCTGGAGGAGCAAGTTCTGAAACAGCAGGGTCGGTCACCTCATTTTCCCGAGGGGCAGCCTCCCGGGAGGGGTCTTTAAGCGCTCAACTCTTGTTGACAAGGGGCGAGGAAACATCCCCGTCTAGAGACGGGGCGCCCCTTTCGGGAAGGGCGGGGGCCAAGAGGATCCTTGGGTGGTTTTCGTTTTCCTTCTGGGGTCGAGCGCGAAGGGGGACCGGGGAAGGTAGGGGGAGCTTCAAGCGCAGGAAGAGCGGCAAGGGAAACCGTGCTGATGTCAATGCCCTAGGCAAGGATAGCCAAGGGGGCTTTCTTAGCAGTGTCCCAGAATGTGCCTGCAAGGAATAGCAAAGTATGTTACTATGTATAAAAAATAATAATAATAAATAAATAAATAAAAAGGGGGAGAAACAAGCAACGACAGCAAAGGTTGAAATTAAGGGAAGAGTGCGGGAACAACACAGACATTGCCCGACTAATTTTACGGCCTTGCTCCACCTGACCCATTTCAGGCCCTCTTCCGGGGGATCATCATGGACGTCCACGGACCTTCCCGCCTCCAACAAGTAGCGGCACCACAAGTCCGTTTCTGGATCACAAGCAGGCATGGGGAGCCGCGCAGTGGACTCGTTCCAAAAGGTTGGTAGCTGGGAGTCTTTTGAGGATACGAAGAAGATCTTGACTTTCCAATCATCAACTTTACCAGGCAAGAGGGACACAACCTGAGCGCGCCCACCGGGCGGTCGTCGACGGTCGACGGTGTACTAGCCCCCGGCCAAAGCACTGAGGGAAAAATGCTCCAGAAACTGGGCAACGGTTAGGAGCACAAATAAGTCCCAGCACGTAATGTAGAACCCGAGAATGATGCGGATTGAGTTGGGATGAAGCTAAGCCACGCCAATCGACCAGTACTTTAGCAGCTCGACTAGGAAGACAGGGGCAGGCAGCTTTAACCCGCTGGCAAGATGTTTGGTATACACGGCGACTAGCCCATCGCTGGGGGCACAGGCTCAATCTTCACTCATGGGTACTACAAACCAAATTTTGAGGGAATGTGGAATTTTGCCCTAAGCCCTGGGAGATCTGACTCCTTCAGGCGAGAAGTGATATCGGCCGCGGTCAAGGAAGGGGCCTCCGTCCTTTTTGGGGATTTGGGAGGACGGGAAGGGTGTTTAGCCTCGGAGGGCCATGGGGGGCCATTTTTGGCGGAGGGGAGCTTAAATGGCGGGCAGCAGGCTCTGGTCAAACCCAGGTGCGGAGGAGAAAGAGTGGGTCGAGGAAGAAGAAGAAGAAGCGGAGGCATCCGTAGACTTATCGGTGTCCATGACGGAGCAGCAGGGACAAGGACTGATAGTGAGAGGGCGGAAATCTATCGGAAAACCTATGCGTGTGGTAAAAATTTAGAAGAAAGGAAATCAACAAATGGGGGGAGTGAGAGGTGAAAAGTTACCTTTCTTTATATAAGAAAAAGGAGGACACGGATCTGAGGGAGAAGCGACGGCACAACTAGGGAACAGGAATGGAGACGGCGGCGGTAGGAAAGCAGGGGCTGCAGTGTCAATCAGTAGGGATGGCAGGGATGATGAAGTGACAACCAAAAAGACGGGGCTACTCGTTTAAAATGAAGAAGGGAAAAGAGGGGGAAACGAGGAGTCGTTTCGCTAAGATTAGAGGGGGCCACGATAATACCAGGAGGTTGCAAGCCCAGCCTCGAGGCACAGGCCCATCGAGCCCAGGGCTTGGGGGGTGGGCTGGTTAGTGGGTAAGGTTTGGGCCGACATGAGCATCAAGATGGTTGTTGCCTAAGCCCAAAATTCATGCCCAGACCAAGGGAAGGACCCAACGGGCTGGGACCAAGGGGTGCTTTGCACGGGCAACACAGTGACAGCAGAAGCGACATTCACCTAGAGCCGTTCGACAACGCGACAGGGGTACGGTCCCAGGCGGCGTAGACCCGAAGGGCAAAAGAGAAGGCCCGGGGGTGCTTACCCACCTGGTAAGGAGAAGGACCGGACCTTCTCGGCTCTGTAAATAGCGAGTTCAGCTCCGTGAAGAGAAGGTAACAAATTCTTGGCTTTAAGATAGCAGTATATTTTCGGTTTCCATAGGCATGATCTAACTTAACCTTCGGAGTGCTAACGGGGATCTATCCCCTCCAAGCTCACTCTCTGTTTCAGGTGTGCTACAGTACTTCAGTGGGCCACGTCCGGCAAACGGAACATCATCACTTGTAATTTCGACCATCTCATAACCCTTGCAGCCGAAAATTCCCTTTTAATCAATCCTAGGTCCTTTAGGATTTGATTCCTGTAAGAAACCAATCTCTTGATTGTTTTCCAATTTCACTTCTTTTTCCTAGTTGTTTTAGGACTAAAATTTGGCCAACCTCCTCTATAAATAATGGCTGACCGAATTCACTTTCATTCAGTTGATTAAATGATATAAGTTATAGTTTTACACTTCTTTAATCACTCACTTTATTTTGGTCTTAAGTAATTTGCATGCTTTCTTAATTACGATAAAGTACATGAACTATAGGCTATTAGATAATTGCTCTGTCTAATGCTAAGCTTTGTTTCGATTCTATTATTCTCCACTTGGTTTGATTTGTGTGTTTAATTTACTTAGTTAAATTAGCAGTCTGCCAAATCCAAGGGTAAGGATTCTAGAAATTAAGAGCGTCGTCTTGCAATCACTTTCCTTGGCACTATCCATATCGAGTTCTTGGATTTCCCGGCATGGAGTTCAGGGGTTCACATCAGAAACACTGATGGGAAAACTGTAAATGTTGTTTAGCAAGAGGTTTTTGGGTTGTTAAAACTAGAAATGAATGATATTTAAAGTAATTGTTTTCACAATTTCAAGACTTTGCTTTACTTTGCTCTCTGAACCTGATGCTTTTCATCCATATAATATTTGACTTGTGCTGTTTGGTTACAGAGCAATGGTTAATGCCCCAATTCATGAACTTACAAATGATGACAAGCCATGGGTTGCGGCTGTTACAGTTGAGGAAAAACTAAATTCCTTTCAAGCACAAAAAGCCCAACCAAAGTTCAGAAAATGATTTTCAATGATGATCAGATTAGTTGACAACTTTTTTTTATTATTCTAATAATAACAAGTTATATTTTGTGACATGCATTTTTTACATTATTCTTGGAAATAGGACTCAAAGTTGAAGGCATCATGTTTACTAGGGCTATAAAAATCATCAGGCCAAAATTGATTCCTTATAGAAAATACAAGATAAGCAATGTAGACATTCGTCCGATTGAGAACCCCGCATTTAGGCCTGAAGGGATTTCTGTGCAGTGGGTTATTGATACCTCAATTGTTATTGAAGAAGTCAACAAAGAACCTGTAGTTCAAACCATGAAGTACAATTTCAGATAATTTTCAGATTTGGCTCAGATTGTTATCAGGCAAATAATGTTGTTGGTGCATACTCTTCCACTCAGTTGTGTTCTCTTAAAATTTATTTACTGCAGGTGTGTTGGGCTTAAAGTAATTCCTTCATTTTTTTAATGACAAGCATTGTTTTGGTTCTTCGTGCTTTGCCTCCATCCATGGCAACCACAAAATCAGGGATACATGATGTCCAAAAATTCTTGGTTATAGAGTTTTACTTATCAGAAACATAACATCCTTTAACGTAACACATATTGTTTGCTGTGTGGACTGAAGTTGGGTAAAATTTACACTTTAATGGGATGCAGATTGCAGACTACCCATGTTTCTCTTTGGAAAGAATTGGTTCCAAATGAAGGAAAACTCCTGTCAAATGATATAATAAATTTCCCTGTTATTGTTCGTGTCATATTGAGGCCAAAATACTACAATGGTAATTTTAATTTTCTTCCTTACTTTGAAAATACAGAACCATTTTTAACCATTTAAGAATGCTAATATTTTGCATCTATCAGGAGGAGTTGAACTTGGCACTGGGATGAATTCGATGATACTGATTAACCCTCCTGTGGAATAGGCAGTCAAGTGGCTAACTGGTAAAATCTTTGCTTATTTTGATTATATATCCTACATAGTATAGAAGATGTCATGATCTTTCTTTCCTCTAAAATTATATACTTCCATTGCACAGGGCACAGAGATCCAGGAAGATCATTCAAAACTTCTTTAGGAAAAATGAAACCATTGGAAATACTATCCGCCTTGAGCTTCAGAGTGATACTAAAACAACAAAGATTGTTAATCTCTTGCTTACCCAAAATGTTAATTCTAAATGGATTGAAATATATCATTGTCTAATTGATCAAATTTCAAATAAAATGAAAAAAATTTATATCATGCAGAAGAGTTGTTAAAGGCACAGTTAATCTGAAGAGGATTACACAGAGCTTCTATTACATGGCTTGTAAGAAGTGTGCTCATGGGACATTTGCTAACTAGGATTTTGAATATGTTTGCAACAACTGAAATGAGCGCCAAGTTGCAGAGCCAAGGTAAATTTACTACGTGAGGGGTAACGATACAACTTTGTTTTAGTTTATTAATTCCTCGTGTTTGGTTACAAAGTACAATTATTAATCTAACCAAATTTGCAGGTATTGCTGTGAGATTGATCTAAGCAATGGTACTGCTGCTATAAGAGTAGTTCTGTTTGGGGAGATGGTTGAAAAGCTTCTGGGGTTAACAGCAACTGGGTGCCTTAAAAAAGCAACATAGGTCTGATTCTTAGATCTGTTGTACTGATATTTGAATGCAACAAAACAGTATATATATCATTCTTTTATAATGTATCTCATACAATTAGATTGTTAACCTTCTATGTCTATTGGATATTCCTAGGTGTATATCAATCAACTGCATGATTCACTTCAAAGCAAACCATTTGTCATGCATGTGAATCTCTCCAAATGGAGAGAATAGGATGTGTAGAAGAAGTACATTGTTTCCTATTTTGAGGATTACAAGCATACTGAATCGAGCTGTGGATTGGTGGCAATAACAGAGTGCCCCGCCTTTGACAACTTGGTTGCCGATGCTGATGTTGAAGGAAATGATGTAATAGATAACATTGAACCTGGATCCTACACTTCCTGTAAGGTAAACCTCTTGGAAAAGATAGCATGTGCTGCTTTACTGCCATATTTGCAATATTAGACAATATGAAATTAACACATTTTTTTTGCAGAAAAAATGTTGCTATGGAAGAAATCCGTGTCAATATCCTAGCGAAATTTGAAACTGCTGATAATCATACTGCTGAGGCAGTTGCCAAACAATCAAGCAAATGACCCATAAAAAAATTAGGCTGGATTAGCTGCATCAGTTTTTTTTATAAATAATGTCTTTCTTATCTCTTCAACTGATCCTTTGCATTTGGTATTTTGAATTTTGCATGCAAATTTTGGTGGATCTCTTCGGTGGTGAAGAATTAGATGTCCTAGGCATAATCTGTCTACTAGCCAGGGCTATGAGTGTTCATACATGAAGAGATTTATCTTTTATTAGTCGAAAGACAATTATTTTGTGGATCTTGAGATGAACAGGCATCATTCAGCAACTACGCCTTTTGTGTTTTCTTCATTGATGATGATGGATGATTATTACATTGTAGCACACTAAATCAATTATTATGTGAGACAAATATGTTCTCACCCTTGCCTTCAATTTCAAAATATATCATTTGCTAACTTGTAAAAAATTTCGCCATTAAATAACTTACAGTTTTATAATGCAATCACTTACTTTAAAATATATATATATATTTATATTTGTAAACAATTGTTTTTTTTTCCTTTCTCCCAATACTTAATCATCTATATTTATCAAGGATATTACTTTATTACATAAATTTAAGTGAACATAATTTTCTCACTTTTACACAAATTCTTATAAAATCTTTTTTCCTATTTTCTTCATTGATATTTTGAAATTCAATAAAAAAAAATTTCCCCAACTTGTTATAAATATTTCTCCTTTTATTCTCCATGGAAATATTTTGTATATTTTTTTTCTATTTTCTCATATTCATGATCTTCTATATTATGCGTAAAGTATTTACAAATGCAAGTAGGGGTGGTAATTCGTTACGTGTTCGGGTTATCGAATTCAAGTTGTTTAACTCCCATCTCGGCACCCCTTAACCCTAAATTTACCCATATAATAATTTGTGTTATTCGTGTCAGTCCAATTAATCCATGAACATTTTGTGTTGTTGTAGTATAAATTTCTCTTGCCGTATTCAATTTAATTCATTCACATGACCACTTTCTGAAATCTAGCCTTACCTAATTAATTATTCATATTATTTAGATTTACCCATATAATCCACAAACCCTCTAACGATCAACTATAACTTGCTTATATTGTGTTTGGTTTATGTCGTGTCAAAGATTTTCAACCCTAAATACAATTGTTTTTCTCTATCAATCGAACAATATGCAAAATGAATTAAAGATAGTTGGCATATCTATTCATGTGAATTGGCATTTGTACTTATGCTGCCATATCTTCCTAGCTCTCAATTTGTAAGATCTTTACTTTTATCTATAGGACAACTATGACACCAATTTTATGACTATATTCTTGAAATAATAAAAAAATTACTTCAATAACAACTTTGCCAAAACAGAAGAAAAAAAGTAATTTCTATAGAGGCCCTCCAATCCAATTATACCATTATTGATGCTTAGAAATATAACAGCAAAAGCACAATTTATACATATTGGACGATTTAAAAATACTATTAATCTTAGATAAATAATAATAAATCACCAAATTAATAGTTTCAGCTAGAGATGACCACGGTTCTAAAATTGCCGGTTAGGGTTCTAGAACCGTCGGTTCCGATTCCAAAATAGATGGAACCGAAACCGAAGCTTTATAGGACAGTTCTAGATGGTTTTGGTTCCAAACGGTTCAGTTTCAGTTACGGATATGGTTTACGACAGTTTTAATTTCAATATCAGTAATACCAACTCAAGTATATCATTAATATATATATATATATAATAAAGAAATGTAATATTTGAAATTTCTATTATATAAATTTTAAACACAAAATGAAGTTTAAAGTGGAAATAATATTTATGTTTACAAGATTCTCATTTTAAAAGTAAATTATACTAATAATAATTTATTGAACAAGCAAATTTTAATACATATAAAACAAAATATTATATATATAAAATAAATATAGATATATATAACTAAAAAATATAAATATAAGTTATATTTATATATAAATATATATATATTTTTGGACGGTTCCAAACCACCGGTTTCGGTTTCGGTTCCGGTTCCTATAAATTAAGAACCTAAACCAAACTGCAAGACACAGTTTTGGTTACAGTCCCAAGAACCATCCCCTATAGTTACGGTTTTAGAACCAGAACCGCTGGTTAGTTTCAGGTTTGATTCCGGTTAGAACCGCCGGAGCCATGGTCACCCTTAGTTTCAGCAATTTTATAAATTTATTAAGCATATTAATTCTTTTTTTTCCCAAATAATGGAAAAGGAAACCCTTCCGGATGAAGGCCCCTTTCACATTTGTACCGCTGGTTCACTACCACCCACAATCGGCTCTGCTTCCCTCTTCTCACACACTACTACAAAATGGAGCTTTAACGGCTGCGGATTAACGGCGAAAAATAGAAAACCGCAGTAATAAAAAAAATACGGACTTTCTACGGCGGTCTAAAAATGAACCGCCGTAGAACGGGACTTTCTACGGCGGTCTAAAAATGAACCGCCGTAGAAAGGGACTTTCTACGGCGGTTGCAAGGAAACCGCCGTAGAAAGGGACTTTCTACGGCGGTTGGAAGGAACCGCCGTAGAAAGTGGACTTTCTACGGCGGTTGGGAAGGTAACCGCCGTAGAAAGTCCACTTTCTACGGCGGTTGCCGCCGTAGAAAGTCCACTTTCTACGGCGGTTTAGAAAGCCCCTTTCTACGGCGGTTTATTTTAAAACCGCCGTAGAAGTCCCTTTCTACGGCGGTTTAATTTTCTCCGCCGTTGTATTGACGTATTAAAACCTAAATAACGTGTATTTCCATATTGCGGCCGAAAGTGTTATTCCCCAAATTTCTACTACGGTTTTGCACGTTGAACGTCATTTGGAGCTAAAATTTACCGCCTAAAGGTTAGAAACTTCTAAAATTTCTCAGTAATTGCTTATGCTTGTACTTTAGATGTGTCATCCTATAGAATTTATTTTTATTTATGGTAGATGGCTGAAAATTAAAGTTGCATATATTCCATGTATGTGGTGAACCTTAGTATTGTGGAACCCTATTTAGTTATACTATGTAGTTTCTTGGTGATGTAATTTGATTTATAGTGTTTGATTTTTAATGGATGATGTTCATATAATTAGCACTACTTAGAGTGTGTATTATTTTTTTATGCATTTAATGTGTTTGACGAAATGCATAAATGAAAAACTTAGAGTTTCTTCTTCATTTGATTATGTCTATTGCGCATGTGTTGTTTATGCATTATTTTTTTCATTGAGGTATTATAGTAGTTTTGATTATATGAGTAACATAAGTATTATGACATGTGCTAAGACAAGCATGCAACTTGATACTTTGTACATTGTTTGTTGAATTATTATTTGGTATTTTTAATTATTTCAAGGTGTTAGTTACACATGGATCGAAATATCTTGTTCTGTGGTGATCGGACCTCCGATTCTTATGCGAGAGAAGTTGAAAATTTCATTCAATTCGCTTATAAGAATACAAAGTACGTCCATTGTCCGTGCAAAGCTTGTAAAAATGGTGCGCGGTTTGATAACTCAGATACAATAAGATTCCATTTATATCGGCACGGATTTGATCCTTCTTATAAACTGTGGATTTAGCATGGTGAAAGTATTGATGGTTTACCTGAGCAAAGAAAATCTCATGCAAAAGGAGATGATGCGATTACTAGAGATCGATTAGATGCCATGATTGAGGATATGGCCGAGGATTTTGCTGATAAACCAGAAGTTCTTGCTTCCATTTTGGGTGACAATGAGAAGCCTCTATACAAGGGTTGCACTAAATATACACGATTGTCTAGTGTTTTGAAGTTGTTTAATTTGAAAGCGGCAAATGGGTGGTCAGATACTAGTTTTACAGCCTTATTGAGGGTATTGAAAGATATGCTCCCAGAAGATAATGAACTTCCAGATCGAATTTACGAGGCGAAAAAAATGTTGTGTCCAATGGGTATGGAGTATAAGAAGATCCACGCTTGCCCAAATGATTGCGTCCTCTACAGGAATGAGTATAAGGATTTATTGCTTATACTCATTTAAAACTCCACGATACAAAAACAAGCAGCTGTGTGATGAGGTTGAAGACAGTTCTAATGCGCAAAAGAAGGGGTCGCCGGCTAAGGTTCTGTGGTATCTTCCTATAATACCGAGATTTAAACGGTTGTTCGCTAATGAAAAAGATGGAAAACTAATGACATGGCATTCAGATCGGTGTATTCCCAGTGATGATGACAAGGTGATAATGCATACATCAGACTCAGATCAGTGGAAAAAGATTGATTCAATGTATCCTTCTTTCGGGGGAGAAGCCAGAAATTTGAGGATTGGTCTGTGTACTGATGGAATGAACCCGTTTGGCAGTCTGAGTAGCACACATAGCTCATCGCCGGTGATGTTGGTTATTTACAATTTGCCGCCTTACTTGTGTATGAAGCGCAAGTACATACTTATGTCTCTAATGATTTCAGGCCCACGGCAACCAGGAAATAACATCGATGTGTATCTTGCTCCTCTTATTGAAGACTTGAAAAAGTTATGGGATGAAGGCGCACCTGTGTTTGATGCCTACCGTGAAGAAATGTTCACATTACGTGCCATGTTGTTCTGTACCATTAATGATTTTCCTGCTTATGGAAACTTGTCTGGGTACTCTGTTAAAGGGCATAAAGCATGTCCAATATGTGAGCAGAGTACAGATTTTTGTCAGCTTGCACATGGGAGGAAGACAGTATACCTTGGGCATCGCAGATTTCTTCCCGAGACTCATCCGTATCGCCGTATGAAAAGAGCATTCAATGGATTCCAAGAGTTCAGAAAAGCTCCAGAACCCTTGAGCGGGCCAGAGGTGAAAGCTCGTGTGACGGACATCAATGTGGAGTTTGGTAAAACTTCGGAGTCCAGCAATAATGATACAGGTTGTTGGAAGAAAAAATCCATATTTTTTGAACTTCCATACTGGGAGAACTTGGATGTCAGACATTGTCTCGATGTTATGCATATTGAGAAAAATATTTGCGAAAGCCTGTTAGGTACGCTCTTGAACATCCCTGGTAAAACTAAGGATGATTATAACGCGAGACTTGATATGGTTGATATGAACATAAGAGCAAATTTAGCACCGGTAGCTCGAGGACAACGCACATATCTACCCCCTGCCTGTCACACTTTGTCCAGAAAAGAGAAAAAACAACTGTGTTCAAGTTTGCGTAGCATCAAAGTTCCATCCGGATATTCTTCAAATGTAAGCAGACTTGTTTCCATGAAAGATTTAAAACTGGTTGGTTTGAAGTCTTATGATTGCCATGCCTTAATGCAACAATTGTTGCCTGTAGCTATTCGCTCGATATTGCCCAAGCATGTTAAGTCCAGTATAACAAGACTTTGTTTCTTCTTCAATGCTATATGTAGCAAGGTTATCGCGCGCGAAAGACTTGATCAGCTACAAGATGAAATAACTGTTGTCCTTTGTCAATTAGAAATGTATTTTCCACCCGCCTTCTTTGATATTATGGTGCATTTGGTGATTCATTTGGTTAGAGAGATAAAAATCTGCGGGCCTGTTCATTTGAGATGGATGTACCCATTCGAGCGATATATGAAAGTATATAAGGGGTATGTTAAGAATCGTTGTCGTCCTGATGCTAGTATTGTTGAAGGTTATATAGCTGAGAAGGTAATTGAGTTTTGCACTGAGTACTTGGCCGAGACCGCATCCATTGGAATATCTAAGAATCGGCACGATGGGAGGATTACAGGTATGGGCACAAGGGGAGGAAAAATGTTTTTGCCGGCTAATGTTGAATTGATGAAGGCGCATCTCTACATTCTGCGCAATTCTGAAGAAGTTGCGCCCTATGTGACAGACCATATACAGTCAATAAGAACGTCTTATCCTGCTTGGACGGATCAACGTGTGCTCAATGAACATATTCGGACATTTGTCTATTGGTTTGGTAATGCTGTCCTGGGCAAAGACGTTTCGGAAACATTGAAATGGTTGGCGTTTAGGCCCAGCCCTGCGGTACGAGCATTTTCATGCTATGACATAAATGGATATTCATTTGCTACTAAGAGACAAGATGAGAAGAGTACGGCACAAAACAGTGGTGTTACATTAATCTCAGAGGCTTTACATGTTTCTAGCAGGAAGGATAAAAATCCATTGTATGCAAGCATGGCTTATTACGGGGTGATTGAAGATATTTGGGAGCTTGACTATGTTTGTTTCAAAGTAGCTGTATTTCGATGCAAATGGGTTGATAACAATAGTGGGGTTCGAACTGATGATCCATTGGGTTTTACCTTGGTCAACCTTAATCGGGAGGGTTTCAAGGGGGAACCATTTATACTTGCATCGCAGGCGAAACAAGTTTTTTATATCACCGATCCTTGCGACGAACATTGGTCTGTTGTTCTTCATGGTAAACAACATCACGGTGTGGAAGGGATTGATACAGAAGAAGGGCTTCATGAGGCTGGCCTTTCTCTAGTGGGTTACCTGAACCGAGAGCAGATGAGGAAGATAGGGAACTTGATAAATACATACTTCGTGATGACCACAACGAAGGATTATGGTTCGAGGATCAAGTGTCCCATAAGAGAAAGAGAATAAGTTAAGAATCATTTTCAGGTATATTGTTTGTTTTTATTAAACTTCAATTCCCGTGGGTGTGTATGTGTGTGTGTGTATTTGTATATGTTTCTTTGATTTTAATGAAAAGAGGTGGACATAAATTTATAACAACATTTATTTTTATCCTTCGTACTGTGGGATTGAAACAGGTCACAACTCGGATGAAGCCGCGCAATCAAGGGACAAAATTTCCAGAGACTTCATATGCAGAACTGTTTATAAATGAATATGTTATTGTTGGAAATTGTGTGAAGCTTCTGTGTTGATCTTAAATTGCACTTGTGTTTTGGTCAAAAACAAGCAGAGGAGATTTTGTCTGAAGTGATTTGAAACAGTTGGAATAGTTGGAATTTTAATAAAGTATTTAAAATTCCGTATTATTCGAAATAGTTGGAATTTTAATAAAGTATTTAAGTATATGTGCATATCCTTGACAGGGAGTACGTTACATTTATAGGGGAGACTTTGTCAAATTTTCCGGCAAATTGATTTCCTTGTTTTTCATTTATGAATAAATGTTTCTTGTATTATTATTTTTTTTTCCAAGGAGTAGTACTTTTGGTAAAATTTCCAGGGGAATCTATACGTAGTTCATTTTGTTTTGATTTTATATTTAACTCTTCATAAATTACTTGTCAGTGGGTTCGGGAAACAAGGGAAATGCAGGGGAAAAAAGGGGAGAGGAGAGGAAGAGAATGAGGGAGGAAAAGAAAGTTCAAAAAATTTGAACTTTAATTAGTAACCGGGTCGTCGGTTCAACGGCGGTTCAACCGCGAACCGCCGTTGAACCAACTTTCCACTGCGATTCAAGAGTGAACTGCCATTGAAAGTGGAACTTCAACGGCAGTTCAACATTGAACCGCCGTTGAAAGTCCACTTTCAACGGCGGTTCACGGTGGATTCATTTTTCAACGGCGGTTCGCGATTGAACCGCCGTTGAAAGGTCTCCTCGTAAAAAATTGGAGCCAATTCCCGCGCGGGCATATTTTAACATTAATTTTTTTTTTCCATTTTCAAAAAACTAATCCCACAATTTTGTAAATATAATAATACATACCCAGATTGTGTATATTTATTAATTATGTACACAATCCCGACTTTTATGAACCATTTCATAATTAAATTTCAAATTTTCCATTGAACCATATATTTGCATTTAAATTTCCCTTGCTACTACACGTACAATAATTATAGGTCAAATATAGAAATTAATAAATTTCGTAAATTTACATGTAAGAGACGATAAAATAATAAGCTTCATTATGTTCCCTAAAATTTCTACTTTTTCGACTTGGGCGAACGGGATAAAATAATCAATTCCACAAATGCATTAGGTATGTATAGTAATATAAAAATTAATTAAGATTAGTTAAGTGGCCGAAAAAAAATTAAATAGAACTGGATTTCATTAATTTACATACATATATATATATAAACATCTTTCACTTTTCTCCTTTCCCCTCTTGATGCACATCATATATCCAACTTTCTCGATCCTCTATGCTCTCGATCTCTTGTAAATTTCCACTACATAAATAAAATATTTTCATTTGAAGAATTGAATACTTTAAGACAACTTTTATAATTAATTCTTATATATATATATATAAATGTATTTTGAATTTGGTACAAAAAATAGAAAATCCATGCGTACGTAGCGCGGGAATTGGCTCCAAAAACTATTTTTCTACGGCGGTTCAACCTTGAACCGCCGTAGAAATCAAACTTTCTACGGCAGTTCATGTTTGAACCGCCGTAGAAAGTATTTTCTACGGCGGGTTCTCGGTTGAACCGCCGTAGAAAAGTAGTTTTTGGAGCCAATTCCCGCGCTACGCATGAATTTTCTATTTTCATATCATTTTCTAAACCCTAAACCCTACTCTCTATTAAGTTTTTTTCCCCAATTTTCATAAATTAACCGCGGTGACGCTTAAGATTGAAATAGATAGTGAAGCGCCACCCTTTTCCTGGATTTTTGCTTTGACATTCTGAATTGGGTCGCAGGATTCGACCTCGAGGATGATGGTCTTCCCCGTCAGAGTCCCAACGTAAACCTCCATTTGTTTCAAAATACGTTATATATATATATATAAGACTTAATTATAAAAGTTGTCTTCAAGTCTTCAATTCTTCGAATGAAAACATTTTATTTATGTAGTGGAAATTTACAAGAGATCGAGAGCATAGAGGAGAGAGTTGGATGATGTGCAAGAGGGGAAAGGAGAAAAGAGGAAGATGTTTATATATATATATATATATATGTATGTATAAACATATATATATATATGTATGTAAATTAATGAAATCCAGTATCTATTTAATTTTTTTTCGGCCACTTAACTAATATTAATTAATTTTTATATTACTATACGTACCTAATGCATTTGTGGATTTGATTTTTTTATCCCGTTCGCCAAGTCGAAAAAGTAGGAATTTTAGGGAACATAATGAAGCTTATTACTTTATCGTCTCTTACATGTAAATTTACGAAAATTATTAATTTTTATCTTTGACCTATAATTATTGTACGTGTAGTAGCACGCGCGGGAAATTTAAATGCAAATATATGGTTCAATGGAAAATTTGAAATTTAATTATGAAATGGTTAATAAAAGTCGAGATTGTGTACATAATTAATAAATATACAAAATCTGGGTATGTATTATTATATTTACAAAATTGTGGGATTAGTTTTTTGAAAATGGAAAAAAAAAATAATAATATTAAAATATGCCCGCGGCGGTTCAACCGAGAAAAAGTGGGGACTTTCAACGGCGGTTCAACCGCAAACCGCAGTTGAAAGGAGAATCAACTGCGGTTCAACCTTGAACCGCAGTTGAAAGTACACTTTCAACTGCAGTTCGCAGTTGAACCGCAGTTGATTGTTGGTTCAACGGCGGTTCGCGGTTGAACCGCCGTTGAACCGACGACCCGGTTATTAATTATATTTCAAAATTCTACTTTTTCCCTTTCCTCCCTCATTCTCTTCCCCTCTTCGCCCCTTCATTTCCCCTATTTCCCGAACCTTCTCTCCCGCGGCTGTTCGGCTTCTTCGCCGCTTCTCCCGTCGCCGGCGAGCTCCTTAACCTTCCGATCAACCCGTCGGCTGCCCAAGCTTCACCGATTGTTCGGCTGGACCATGCAAGGCCGATTGTTCGGCTCTCAATTTCCACCCTCCTATATATACTTCGGGCTTGTTTGTAGGAGTTCACCCAAAAGGTTCCACCTTCTATGCTTTCATTTTAAAACTTTTGCAATGTGACCTTACATTTTGTAAATGCTTCCCATTGCACTAGGATTTTTTGGGTTGATATTTATGGTTGATTTCGGTTTTAATCCTTGTGATGAATGATTGGAAAGCTTTTGGATTTATTGATTGTTTGTTGCATTGGTTTGGTTGTTGAATTGAGTGTTTTGTCCTACATAAGTTGAGAACCTAGGGTTTTGATTAATGTTCCATTAGGTACCCTTTGAAATTCGGGTTTAGTGTATGAATATGAGAAACTCAAATGATTATTTCGGTTTTGCTTGATTAATTTTAGAACATTGGTGTTTGATTTAGGTTCTTATTTGATTTAGTGTCCCTCCTTTAGTGATAATGAGGAAAATGCTTTTTTGTTGATTCCACTTTGTGAAATTTTATTTCTTTAGTAGAAATGAATGATTGTTCTCATTAGTTGTTGGTTGTGAAATGTGAAGTACTTTATCAATGGTACCCTTTATAAGTCCACTTTTTTTTGGCCCTCATTTGGTTTAATTTGGATAATGGTAATTGTGTATTTTTAGGAGTGAATTTTGCGAATGTACATTGCCTTTTTTTTCACATTACAAGCATTCTTGTATTTGACATTAAAGCTTTTCTTTAATTGCATATATGTTATATTGAATTCGCTTTCTATGTACATGAATTTTAAGGTACTTTCAATGGCCCGAAAAAGAAAAAGCAATACGGAGCATAGTGATGAGGGTAATGGCAATGGAGATGGTTCTTCTACTACATCTAGTAGAGGTAGAGGGCCCACAAATTGCAATGATCTATTGGAAATGCGAAAGAATGGGAAAACTCTTGACATTTCTTTTGATTCCGAGCTCAAGCCTAAAAAGTGTCATGCAAAGTGGATTACCTTTGTGGCATATACGGCCCGGAGAAAAGTGGACATAGTGGAATATGAATCATGGCCCAAAGTTCCCGAGGAGATCAAGAAGAGAGTGTGGATGGAAATACGGGTATTTTCTTTAATTATAATGCATTGTTTGTTTCTTCTTCCATACAAATGAACTCAAATTCCTCACTAAATTTTTACTCCTAATTTTCACTGTAGGCATTATTTGTTTTCGAGTCAACCGAAGAACTCGAAACAAAGTGGATTTCTTAAGCCGGTAAACGGTGGAAAGATTGGAAATCCTATTTAGGGAAATATGTACATGGTGCCTTGAAGGGTAAGGATCCATGCTTGGAATATAAATATCTCCCTAGGGAGACATGGATTAAGTTCAAGGCTAGCCGCGAGACAGAAGAATGGCAGGTATATTTTTTAAAATTGATTTCCTTCTTCTTTTTGGATATTTGAAATTGCTCAGTTTAGGGATAATAATTTTTCATTATATTTCTCTCTAGGCAATTCGTGGAAAAACGCAAAAGAATGCCACTTTAAATGCTTTCTACCATAATTTATCTCGCGGTGGCTACCGACTGCTGAAGCAGCAGTTGCATGACGAGGCGGTGAGTGCATCCGGAAAGAAGCCTTCAGAGGAGGGTCAGTCCGAAGAAGAAGGTGAAGATTCTTATTCAGTGCCAGGCCGTCATCTACTTTGGAGATAGGCCCACACAAACAAAAAAGGGGAATACTTCACGCCAGAGGCTGGGCGTGTAGGGATGGAAATTGTAAGTTTTGCACCATACATTTTCTTATGTTTCAGTTCTTTTAATATTTAAAGTCTATGTGTATATATTTTTTATTATAATTGATTATTTATTACTAGATATCTATGATGAAATGCTAATTAATAATTTGGTTGTCATTAAATGTTTATATCGCAATTATAATTATCTAGTTGTCACTGTAAAGTAAATAAATGATTAATTTGTATATATGTGTATTTATTTATATTTTATAATTATGGTTATCAATTTTATATTTAAAATTTATATACATAAATGATTAATCTGTGTATATGTGTATTTATTTATATTTAATTGATCTATTTACATTTACTAGAGTTGTACAAATGTGTAGGAAAATCTATGTTCCCGCGAGTCCCAAGGGGAGACCGTTGCAGAGGGTAGGAATGACATTCTTGTCATTGCAACGGGAAAGCCCGATCACCCCGGTCGTTATCGCGGCCATTCTACCAGGGCACGTATCACAGAGGTTTTCCCACAGCAAATAAGGCCGTCGCTTAAAGATGAACTTGATTTAACAAAGCGACAGCTTCAGAAAACCACTGCCCAACTAGATGAATGTCAGACACATCTGAAGATGATGGTTGGGTTTATATGTGGTAAGATGGGAACCGACTATGATACATTAAAAGCCACCGTCATCAATAGTGCCAAAGATGAGAGCTTGCCCCCAGAGACCTCCGGAGCGGTCCCTGTATCCCCTGTGAGCCCTGTTTCTCCTCTTATACCTACAAGGTTGCCCGAGTTGGAAATGCTACATGTTGCACCTGCGGACCCGATCAAAGCCTCTGACAGCGGTGCTTTAGGCGAATACAAGGTAAATAACATTAATATGTATATTTTCATAGAATACACGTGGTCTTTTTAAAACTAAATTAAATTCAGTGCATGCTTATGACACACTCATAAACAGAACAGTCCGAAAGATTTGCTCATAAATCCCAACTCCGACCATATCTGATCATGAGTAAGATCAATATGAACTCCCCTAGGAGTCTAGTTTCATTTCCAACTGGTTTCATAATTTTTAGAATTTTCTGTAGGGATTTATCCTCCAAAAACCGAAGGCAACTACAGCCTTAAGCCTTCATCTTAGTTAAACAGAACAGCCCGAAAGATTTGCTCATAAATCCCAACTCCGACCATATCTGATCATGAGTAAGATCAATATGAACTCCCCTAGGAGTCTAGTTTCATTTCCAACTGTTTTCATAATTTTTAGAATTTTCTGTAGGGATTTATCCTCCAAAAACCGAAGGCAACTACAGCCTTAAGCCTTCATCTTAGTTAAACAGAACAGTCCGAAAGATTTGCTCATAAATCCCAACTCCGACCATATCTGATCATGAGTAAGATCAATATGAACTCCCCTAGGAGTCTAGTTTCATTTCCAACTGGTTGCATAATTTTTAGAATTTTCTGTAGGGATTTATCCTCCAAAAACCGAAGTCAACTACAGCCTTAAGCCTTCATCTGAGTTAAACAGAACAGTCCGAAAGATTTGCTCATAAATCCCAACTCCGACCATATCTGATCATGAGTAAGATCAATATGAACTCCCCTAGGAGTCTAGTTTCATTTCCAATCGGTTTCATAATTTTTAGATTTTTCTGTAGGGATTTATCCTCCAAAAACCGAAGGCAACTATGAGCCTTAACCCTAAGATATATCTTGATGTATAGAACATGTTTTAGGCTTTGAATAATTCCTTGGATTGGTTTCAAGTGAATACTTGTTTAGACGGAAACTTTCTTCTTCAAAATTTTTTTTTTTTTCATTATTACAGTGCTTTGTTAAGTTAGACTTAATAGTTGATTAATGTTCATTCGCTTGCCTATTATCTTAGGACGGGTGTGAATGCCATCTGTTCCTCTCTGAGGATTCGCAAAAGCGGCATAAGCTTGTGGCAAAAGGAAATATTTATAAGCAAAGCAAGCACCAAGGGCGCGAGGTTAGGAAAGGTTGCGCGAGGGTCACAATTAAAATTTCCTATGATAACCGTGCCCCGCTACCATTTCCTGAGGAAGAGGCTACAACAGTGGGAATGGCCAAGTCCTTTTTCGTGGAATGGCCTATAGAGTTGATTGAAATTATTTAGCCGGCTCCGGGAACAAAGGTATATTCTTTCATTTATTTGTGAATTACTTAATACCGTTTTGTATATTTAATGTTATTTCAAATTATGTTAGGTGGATAAAAGTGCCCAAAAGAAAAAAGGCCGGATGAATTCTATGGATGACAAGACATCTCCTTCGGCGACGGTTCCGACTGAGATGTCATCCTCATCGACATCTGATCCATTGCAAGAGTTACAGCTCCGAATGGAGAATGATTCGGACTTCAATGGCTTCTTCTTTGAAATGACAAGAGAAGTCATAGGTTTGGACCTGCCTAATGCGATGGATCGAGGGGATCTCGTAGAGTTATTGACCAGAGAAAGCCAGGTCTCAAACAGTTTGATGCAGTTGTTCACCCAGTGAGTTTCCACTTAATTTTATAACCTATTTCTAATTATTGTTATATATAGTATGCATTCCATGTGCCTAGGCTAACCAATGAAGCCCTTTTTGTAAATTCTTTAGAGCTTTACATGAGTTAGTTGAAAGGAATGGGAGAAAGGGGATAGGTTTCCTCTCGGCTGATCATGTCACACCCATGCTTGGAAATACGCTTGAAGCTAGGGTAAACTACATTGCGCGAAACTTGAAGGATAGGAATAAAGAAATGTATCTGGTGCCTTATCTTCAGGGGTAAGTGACACTGTAAGCGCTTTTCTAATATTTAATAAACACTGATATAAAGATCTGACGTCATTAAATTTTTTGTTTGCAGTGAACATTGGATGCTAATAGCCATTAGACCAGTAGAAAAGGTTGTCTACTGGTTTGATTCTTTACAAAATCCACAGAAGGAGGAGGCGGTGGTGCTTATAGACGAGTGAGTTATATATATTAACAACTGTTAGAATGCCTATATATCCATATATTGCTAATTATTTTCGTTCCGCTTTCATTTTTATAGGGTGATGTTTAACTATCAAGCTTTCTTAGGATTGCCCAGAAATGTGCATATGCAACCTTCGTGGATAGTAGTTAAGGTAAAATTGGTTCTTATTAAATTTTTTAATTACATCCGTGAGTCTAGTAGCCTAAGCAATTAGTAGTGTTAGTTGTTTTAATTAAATCCGTGAGTCTAGTAGCCTAAGTTAGTAGTGTTAGTCAATTAATTTATTAGTTAGTCAAGTTATTTATTGAGGCATTTGATTTATGCATGCAATCCGTGAGTCCAGTACTGTAGGTTAGTTAATATATGCATGCAATTGCCTTTTCGATCAATAGAAATTAGTGAGTCCTAGTTATTTAATTAATTAGATTAATATGAGTGAAGTTATGAATATTAAATTTTTTACTCAACGTTGTGTTGTATACAATTAATTGTATGATCTTCTAACTCGTATATATTAATTCATTAGCATAAAAAGCAAACGAGCAATTGGGAGTGTGGGTACTATGTAATGCACTACATGTACCAAATAGCAATGAAATCATCCACATTGGCACTTGAAAAGGTAAATATATATATATTTCTCATTACTTACTTACGTATTTCATTTTGCTACTCGGATACTTTTTAATTTCAAAAACTCTGTTGCAGCACTTCAAGCTCAACTGCACTCCATTAAGCAATGTGGATATAGATGCAGTGCGAAAATTATGCGCTAGTTATATTTTGGAGCATCAGCCGTAGTTGAAGAACACTAATTAAACTTGTTCATATTATAGTTGTACATTGGTGATATTTGGTGATATTATGCCCTGTATTATAAAAGCGATTTCAATTTGTATATTGGTGATATTTGTATTAAATTTCAAGTTTTAGCAGCAGGTTTTGCTTTAAACCAGGTTTTAGCAGCAGGTTTTTAATGCTTTTAATGCAGTTTGGTTGTAAAAAGAGTACACTTTCTACTGCGGTTCAAGGTTGAACCGCAGTAGAAAGGGTACACTTTCTACGGCGGTTCAATTGAACCGCAGTAGAAAGTCTACACTTTCTACGGCGGTTCGACCCGCCGTAGAATGTCCGCTAACTTACAACGGCTGCCAGATAGATGGCGGTTCAAAAAGGCCAATAACCGCCGTTAAACGCCCTTAAAAACCGCAATTAAAATCCCTTTTTGTAGTAGTGACATTGAAACTCTACATCCCAAATAGAGAAAAAAAAAAAAAATCAAGGACATCAATCTTCCAGCCGTCCCACCATTGCCTAAATGGTCAGCAAATCAAATAGTTGGGTTATCTAGCCGATAACATCTTCTCAAGCTTTTCAATTCCGGTTTAATTTCTTCTTCATCGTTTCTTTTTCAATATAGCTTTCAATGTTGAGAGATAAATGACGACCCTCTGTGTTTTCCGCGATGAATGTGTACAACCATAAAACTATTGAAATCACGTGTGAATGACAGCAAATCTTAGCGTATCTTGTCCGGCCGGCGATTGTCATCTCAACATTTCAACTACCAAAGCTTCTTTTTGTTTTTGAGGCCTTTAATTGCATTTTTTTAAGACCATTCACTACTGACAAATTCATGATGGCTAGCTTGAATTTATTTACTAAGAAGATTTCTTCCTTGCTGTGCAGGTCATCGATGCAACCTTCGTTTAGCTTGTGTGATGGATAACAGCAAATCAAATCTACCATTTCTCTGGCCGGTTATTTCTTTCTCAACTACCAAATTACCAATGAAAATACTGTTCATTGCTCACAGGTACATTATTACTAGTTAATTGACTGAGATTGCTTTGGTTGCTGTGCTGTTTAAGAGATACGAACACATTCTAAGATTTTCTGCTTCTCTCTATAAGATGTTATCTTGCCTTTCCTCTAAAACTACAAGAGCAATAGTCTTCCTTCAATATATTTCAGAAACAGAATAACTGGACAATTAACTTGAGTGACTATGGATTCCTGGGTGCGTATCTATAAGATTGGGGAAATTGAAGGCGTTCACTTGGTGAGTTACATATTTAACACTTTAAATTTGAGGCTGAATGAACAGTTTGAATGAACATAATTGACATGCATGCCTACTTCAGTGACTAACTATTTTCAATTCTATGATAGTTAATATTTAAATTATTTTTTCTCCTAGTAAAATTTGATCACCTATTCTCTTTTTTTCCCTTTTACAGTTGTTCATGTGATAGCCTAGTCTCACCACCCGTATACAAGGGGTTGGCTAACCGGATGCCTGTCTGGTTCACACCAGGACTCAGATGCAAAACATAACATAAAGAGATCTAAAATTTTAAACTATTATTATAAAACGAAATTCTTACATGTACCACCATTAAGTAGGGCTGATTACAAAGGGAAACTATCCCGAGTCAACTTCCTTGCTAGCTAGTATAGTGGTTCATGTCGTCCTAATACCGATAGTGAGCACAATCATCCGTGCATAACCTATTCGTAACAATTTCATTGAAAAAAGAAAACAAAACAAGAAAAAGAAATGAGGCCATACTCAGTGAGGCCACGCCGTTTAACAAATATTTACTGAGTTTCATAATTACCCATGCATGTATGTTCAGATAATTGTATTAGACAGCAGTCATGATGCAAATGCAGAACACATACGGAAGGATACAAAATCAGTATAGCAGAAAGTCGTCAAAGTTCTAAATGAACCGTGAACAACTTTTTAATCAACTCTAGATTCGGAGTTGAAGTCAGATTAGATATAATCGTCAACAACGCCCATACATAATAATGGCCCAGATACAGAAGTAGCTCGAGAGATTAGATATAATCGTCAGCTACACCCATACAGAATAACGGCCCAGATACAAAAGCAGCTCGAGACTACTGACCAATGAGAATGACCCAACGACCAATCCAAGCCGGCTCGCGAATCATTCCGCACAGGTTGTGAATTCACGACTCAGAATAAATCAGAACAGATATACAGATAATCCAGTGTGCAAAGTAGGCACACCTAGTCATTCACAGATATAACATAATCAAGTGCATAGATTAGTCAACATGATAAATCTCATATCTCAACTCATATCATATAAGAATGAATTCTAACACATGTCATATGCATGATGCAAATCAATATTCAATTAATTAAAGATTAAAATGGTTCTTCCTTTTCAGTGAGGTAACTCACCTTAGTCCGTTGAAACTAGCTTACGAGTATCCAGCGATCTGCAGTACATAAGTATCGAGGTTTAGACTCTATTCTTCTCTTCAGGTAAATTATGGAATTCTAGAGTTATAAGAGTTCCAGTGTTCAATCCATATATCCATAAGTGTTTTATGAATCCTAATCAAGTATTTTATAAAAGGGTTTAAAGGCATGAAAGAAGTTGTAAAGGTTTTAGTTTGATTTTGTAAAAATTCATGTTTTTAGGTTCAGATCAGTTTTACATGCTTTCAGATCTGTTAAAACCACTCAAAATACTTCATCAGCTCCAAAGACGGTTTTACCCGCCATTGGATTGGTTTAAACCGATCTAAGCTTTTCAGCAACTCCTAAGGTCAATTTTTCCCGCTTCGAAGGCGGTTTTACCCGATTTTCATGAAAAAATTCCATCAAAATTACACAAGGTGGGTTTACCCGATGCAAAGTTTGTTTTTTCAGATTTTCTTGAGCCAAGAAAGTTGGTTTTACCCGCCTTTGGATCGGTTTTACACGATTGTTCCTAGAAATCGCCTCTTTCAATTTTGGCTTCGGGTTTTGATTAAAAAGTGATCAAAACTCGTTTTCTTTGGTTCTTTTTGCTCAAAATCATACATACAACATTCCTGTCGTTTCATAACACAAAAAGAACATCCAAAAATCCAGAAATTATTCTAATTATCAAGAAAACTCAAAACTTAACTATTTCATAACTTTTGCATTCTAATTCAAAAAATAACATTATAGTAAGCTGAAATCGCTTACCCTTAGATTCCTGAAGTTGCGTAGACCAGAATCCATGAATTAGAAGTCCAAGCTTCAAGCTCCAAGTCCTTCTTTTTCTAATTTCTTCCTAATTTCTCAACTTTCTCTATTCTTCACTTTCTCTCGTTTTTGCTTCTTGATTTTGCGGAAATATGTTGTTTATGGGTGGGCAAGGGGGTATTTATAACCCTTGGCACCGTATGGAACAAATTTCATAGGGCTACAGGCCCCCTACGCCCGTAGCTCGACATTGGAACTCGGAGAAGAATATTTTTTTTCCAACTTCCGGCGTCGATTGGTTTTACCCGCTCCTAATGCTGGATAAAACTGGTCTTGATTTTTGTCAGCTTCCTAATGCTAATTTTACCCAATCTAATACTGGATAAAACTGCTATTTCTACTGTTCATAGTCGGTTACATCGGTTTTACCCACTCCCAATGATGGGAAAAACCGATCCTATTCCTTTTTTATTATTTTTCTTTTTCTTATTTTTATATCATAAATTCCAAAATTAAACTAATATATCTATTTGAAAACATCCTTAAACACAATGCTACATTTAGAAAAAGCATCATAACTCTAAATTAGATATCAAACATCATGACTGGAAAAATAAGATTTCCTAATCAAAATTTTCAAAGAAAACTACACAACTTATAATCGTGCCTAATTAACTTTAAAACATAACTTTATATAAATTATAAAGGTTAAACTAGGACAACAAACCAGGGGTCTCACAGTTCATATTTAAAATGCATGATACTCCCACTTGATTTTTGAGAAGATATGTCATTAGCTATGAAATGATCCATGTATACTTATTTTTAAATGACTAAACACTATAAACGATTTTTCATGTATTTAATTGTTAGGTCCTATTCTCTGTATTTGTTTCTTCATATTTATAACGTATCTAACGAACTATTGTAAATCTTTTCTGTAGCCATTACAAGAAAACTACTTTGAATTGCTTAGTGGATCTACTGTGCGAATGCAAAACATCACTGATAAAAATATAAAAGAAAAGATTTGTTGAACAATGATTTTATTGTGTGTATAACATTGTACAAAGAGAGCCTATATATAGACTAGGTATAGGCTAAGTGTAGTACAGGTAGTACAAGTAGTACACTAGGTGTAGTACAAGTAGTACACTAGGTGTAGTACAAGTAGTACAATAGTACAAGTAGTACAAGTAGGATACTGGGTTAAGTCCATTGGACTAATCTATACACTAACAGCCCATTGGGCTAATCTATACACTAACATCCCCCCTCAAACTCAAGGTGGCAAGGAGGAAGCCAACTGGAGTTTGGATATAAGATCTCGAAGACGACCAGGTGGGTGAGATTTGGTGAAAATATCAGCAGGCTGGTCAGCAGATGATATGGAGAATAACTTGAGAGTGCCTTTCTTGAGATGCATGCGAGTAATGTGGCAGTCGATCTCAATGTGCTTGGTACGTTCGTGGAAGACATCATTATGAGCAATGTAGATAGCACTACGATTGTCACAATAAAGAGGAGTAGCAATGGGTTGTGGAGCATCCATGTCAGCCAAGAGCCAGCGCAGCCAGACAAGCTCACAGGTGGTATCGGCAAGGGCACGATACTCAGCCTCAGTACTGGAACGGGAAACAACTTCCTGCTTTTTGCTACGCCATGAGACAAGAGAAGTACCCAACAGGAAACAGAAGCCTGTGATAGAGCATCGATCAGTCGGATCACCAGCCCAGTCCGCATCTGAATAAGCATGAAGCTCAAGTGAAGACTGAGAGGAATAGTGGAGACCATGATAAAGTGTACCCTTGACATATCGGAGTATCCGAAGAACAGCAGCATAGTGAACAGAACGAGGGGCATCCATGAATTTACTAACCATACCCACAACATGTGAAATATCGGGACGAGTAACAGTGAGATAGATTAGACTACCAACCAGCTGACGATAGCGAGTAGCATCAGATAAAGGTTCACCGTCTAAGGGTGTAAGCTTGGCATTATATTCCAAAGGAGTGGAAGCAGTCTTGTTGTCAGTGATACCGGCTTTGGAGAGAAGATCAGAAGCATATTTAGCTTGGGAAAGATAGTATCCATCAGAGGATGAGGTAACCTCAAGCCCAAGAAAATAGCTGAGAGTGCCCAAATCTTTCATCTCAAAATGCTGACTGAGAAAGTACTGGAGAGAGCGGATACCTGCAGAATCATCTCCAGTAATAATCATATCATCAACATAGAGAAGAACAAGAGTGATACCAGCAGAGGATTTGCGAACGAAGAGAGCAGTGTCATGAGGACTCGAAGTGAAACCCTGCTGAGCAACAACTGAGCTGAACTTTTCAAACCAAGCTCGAGGAGCCTGCTTGAGGCCATAAAGAGCACGGCGAAGACGACAAACTTGACTGCCTAAATGTGGATAACCAGGGGGTGGTTGCATGTACACTTCTTCATTAAGGTCACCATTGAGGAAAGCATTTTTCACGTCCATTTGATAAAGAGGCCAACGGCGAACAGCAGCCACAGCAATGAGACAGTGGACAGATGTAAGGCGAGCAACAGGAGCAAATGTTTCCTCATAGTCAATGCCATACTGTTGGGTAAAACCCTTGGCAACTAGGCGAGCCTTGTAGCGTTCAACAGATCCATTAGCCTTGGTCTTGATCTTGTAGACCCACCTACAACCTACTACAGTCTGACCAGGAGGCAAATCAACCATATCCCAAGTGTGATTTTTATTAAGGGCATCTAGTTCATCATTCATAGCTTGCTGCCAAAGAGGGTCAGTATGTGCCTCACGATAGGTGCGAGGTTCATAGAGGGTGGCAAGGGCAAAAGAGCAGTGATAATCAGAGAGATAAGAGGGAGGAATGCTTACCCGAGTGGAACGACGAAGTTCTGGACCATCAAGAGATTCAGGAGATGGTGGTGCCACAGGATCCAAGACAGGCAGGTCATGTGCCGAGGACAGAACCGTAGATGAGTCGTCTGGAGAGGCAGCGGATGTTGAAGAATCCTCCACAAGTTTAGGATAGAGAGGGAGAAGAAGATCAGTAAAAATGGGAGACTCGGAAGAAGAGGATGTAGGAAACTGCTGGAGACTCGTAAAAGGACGATGCTCCCAAAACTCAACATGACGGGAGACACGAAGACGACGAGAAATGGGATCATAGCAGCGAAATCCCTTTTGAGATACACCATAACCAAGGAAACAACAGAGACGAGCACGAGGTTGGAGCTTTGTTCGTTCATGAGTAGGAAGAAAGACAAAGCAAGCACAACCAAAAACCCGAAGAGATGAGTAGTCAGGGGTTTGACCATAGAGAAGCTCAAATGGTGATTTGTTGTGTGTAGTTGGTGAAGGGATGCGATTAATGGTGTATACAGCAGTGAGGGCAGCCTCACCCCAAAAACGTTCAGGAAGAGAGGCAGAAATGAGAAGGGTACGGACAACATCAAGGATGTGACGATGTTTTCGTTCTGCACGACCATTTTGTTGGGAGGTATAAGGACAAGACCGCTGAGTAAGGGTACCATGATTGTCTAAAAAGAATAGGAAAGACTTATCATTATATTCTTGAGCATTATCTGATCGAAAAACTTTGACAGTGCGATTAAACTGTGTTTGAATCATTTTATGAAATGTTTGATAAACAGACACAAGTTTAGACCTATGATGAAGCAGATAAATCCAAGTATATCGAGAAAAATCATCCACAAATATGACAAAATATCTAGATCCCCCCTCAGTAGGAACAGGTGCAGGACCCCAAATATCAGAATGTATAAGATCAAAGGGTGCGGAAGAAAAGGAGTCACTATTATTAAAGGGCAATTTTGTTTGTTTGCCAAAATGACAAGAAGTACAATTAAATTTTTGAAACTGAACCGAACCTAAATGACCTTGAGAAGCCAACAGCTGAAGACGAGATAAGGATGGATGACCAAGACGAGCATGCCATAGATCAGGTGAGGAGGTAATAGTGGCAGCAGCTGCAGAAACGACTCGGGAAGGAATTTTCAGGTCATGAACCTCAAACATGCGACCAACCTTACGGCCTGTCCCAAGAACTTGACCTGTCCGGGGATCCTGCACTTCCACACCATGATTAGTAAAGAGAACATCTACGCCTAATTCACAAAGTTGGCCAACAGACAGCAAATTGAGGGATAACTTTGGGATATGAAAAGTGTCACTAAGGGATAAACAAGGAGAAGAGATTGTTCCTTTATGACTAACAGGCATAGGAGTTCCATCAGCAGTGTAAATGGTGATTGGATGTTCTAAGAGTGCCTTATCAGAAAATTGGGATTCATCAGGAGTCATATGGTTACAACAAGCAGTATCAAAAAACCAAGAATGGTTACCTGAGGTGACAGAGAGGGCAGTGGAAGTACGGGATAAAACCTGTTGAACAACTGCCTCAATATCAGCCGTAGTAAGTGAGGAAGTCGAAGGTGGACCGGTAGGAACCGATGGATCAGAAGGAGATACAGCAGCTGCCCGAGGAAGAGAAGCTTTATTCTGCTCTTGCATAAATTTCTGCAGTTTGCGACAAACGGAGATGTCATGCCCTTTAGCACGGCAAAACTCACAGCGAATACCTTTGGAAGACTGAGAGGTGGGACGCCCAGAGTTTATCCGTGGAGGAGCAGTGAATGCAGCAATGGGAGGCTGTGGAGATGGTGTAGCCAATACATGGTCAGATGATGACATGTGATAAGTAGGCCGACGGTTTTCCTCAGATATGAGCTCCTTCACTGCAGCATCAAGAGAAGGAGTAGGAGAGCGGCTAAGCAGAGAAGCCCTAGTAGGTTCAAAATCTTCACGCAAACCCATCATGAAGTGCATAAATTTACGGCGATCCCGATATTTGGCAAAAAGCTCAATGTCCGTAGGACACACGAGTGGAGGATTTGCAGCAGAGAGTTGTTCCCACATAGTAGAAGTCTGAGAATAAAAATCAGAAATGGACTGACCTGTCTCTTGTCGCATTTGATAAAGTTTTGATTCAATTTGGAACTCCAAGCTTGAATCATTAGTACAATTATAGCAATTGGCCAAGAATTTCCAAGCAGCTTCAGCAGTTTCAAGACGAGGAAGA
Organism: Leptodermis oblonga; assembly: GCA_016801395.1. Taxonomy (NCBI): domain Eukaryota; kingdom Viridiplantae; phylum Streptophyta; class Magnoliopsida; order Gentianales; family Rubiaceae; genus Leptodermis; species Leptodermis oblonga. The sequence goes on from CM028753.1 coordinate 27,984,148, forward strand.
AGATTATGAATGGAGGGAATAGAGGTATTAATAAACCAAGACAAGATCTTACTCTGAATACTCTCCCATTCCTCTAGGCGATCTTCATAATCATCTGTTGTAACAGTAGTCGTGGAAGACTCCTCAGCAGCTATGTCTTTGGACTTAGAGTTTGGTACCGGCTTAGGAATTGAACCAGTCACATATCTCCACAGTTTACGACCCCTGAGAAAAATAGTCATATTCTGAGACCATGCATGATAGTTAGTAGGACCATCCAACATAATGTTGATAGGACGTATGACGTCGCGATCACTTTGTTGAGCCATATGATGTATGTTTGCTGAAGTGGCAGACGTGCGCTGGTGGTGCAGAGGCGACTCGAGGCGCGTGAAGGCGCGTGGTGTCAGGCACAGAACTGGCTGTCGGCGCGTGTTGGGCGCGTGGGAGACCGAGTTCTGGAAAGAGTTGTGGACGTGACGGCGGGACTATTCTTCTGACCGGATTACCGGATGAAGATGAGGGCAGCGGAAGAACGCCGGAAATATCCACAGGAACCAAAAGAATTAGAGCAATGGCTCTGATACCATGATAAAAATATAAAAGAAAAGATTTGTTGAACAATGATTTTATTGTGTGTATAACATTGTACAAAGAGAGCCTATATATAGACTAGGTATAGGCTAAGTGTAGTACAGGTAGTACAAGTAGTACACTAGGTGTAGTACAAGTAGTACAATAGTACAAGTAGTACAAGTAGGATACTGGGTTAAGCCCATTGGACTAATCTATACACTAACAGCCCATTGGGCTAATCTATACACTAACAATCACCACCGTTAAGGGAGAATTTGAATGCATCCTTAAGGTTGATGAGGATGGTAAATGTTGTCTGTATGCAGTGGCGGACACAAGGCGAGGCAGGCTAGTATCGACGCCCGTTGGTCCGGGAGCGAAGGGTAGTAGTAATACCACCCTTCAGCTCTGCCCCGCCTCGGACGCAGCTGAAACCCATCGGCCAGCTCAGCGAAGAAGATGACTGAGTCTTCTTCTGTTTTCTTTTCCTTTTTTTTTTTTTTTTCCAGTTTTTCCTCTTAGTAAAACGATATCGTTCTACTAAGGAGGAAAAGAAAAAAATAAAATAAAAGAGCATAAGGGTTGTTTTTGAAAACTCATAAATTGCAACCAGACCCCGCCCCAATTCTAATCTAATTCACTCAAATTAAATCCAATGCTCCCAAACCCGGGAACAACACAACAACTTGCAGCCGCGAATCTACCAGCTTCAACCACCGCCGCCGTCCAACGCGAACTGCAGCCCAGCCAACGCTTACCGCCTCACTAAAACCTACAAATTGTAAGTTTAATTATTTTCTTTACTTCTATAATTATATTTATTTTTCTTATTATTTAATTTTAAATTTTGTGTATTTTTTATAGTGGTTGTTTAATTCAGTATTATATTATATGTGATGAACCATAAAATGATTATAGGCTATAACAATGTTTTTTAATGATATTTATGAATTTATAATTGAATATTCATGAAAAGAATTGTGATTGTCATTTTTTATTATTGATTAAATAATTTTAAACATGTAATTATTTAATAGCTTTTGTGATGATTGTTTTTTATATGAATGCTTGTGTTGTTGTGCTAATATTGAGGAATAAAATTTTAAGGATTTTATTTTTATCATTAAGGTTTTTTAAAATTTTATTTGGAGACATATATGATTATGGTTATTTTTGTACTTTAGTTGTACTATGTATCTTATTTAAGGACACCAGGAAAAAAATTGTCACTAATGTCGTCCGTATTCATATATTGTTCTGCGTTCGCTGCTGTCTGTACGGGAACAGGGTGGAGGCTGCTTTTGAAACCATCTTTGTGCTTCCAACTGACTATGTCCAACTCAAAATTGATCCAGCATCCAAGTACTATTTGAGATCATTCTACCTTGCTCATATGAGTACGCAGTTGCTGAAGTTCTGGTGAGTATTCCATTTTTTCCTATTATAATTTGAACAATTTTGTTACAAATTAATTCACTTACCTTAGCCCATAAATCAAAATCATGCTCATTTATAAGATGTTCCGTGGAACCTTGAACCACTGAATGACCTCCCAGAGGATGTCATATTCCTCTTGAATTCGAGGAATGGCACTCTCCATGTGAACAGCGTCTGCAGGTCAAACCAGAGTCTATTTTTGCATGGAAAGAACTGGCGAACATTTGCCGCAAAACACAAGCTCACCAAAGAAATGCATTTGGTTCTCTCATGGCCTGGTAATGCAGAATTTGATGTGCATGTATTCCATCTGGACAGTTGCAAATTCACTGATTTCATCCTTTTTGCTAAATGTTTTCTTCCTAATGTGCAGGCTACTAAAGTTCATCTTAATAAATGATTACTTCTACTTGCAAATTTGGTTGATCCACCAGTCCCTAAAATTGAAGTAAAAGAAATTGAAGTCATCACAAATCCTCAGCCTCTCCTAGAAGCTGAACCTCTCCTTCCCCAGATATTCAAGTTACTGCAATTGTGGCTCAGAATTCGCAACGAGGTTTTACCATTTCTATCTCCTGTAAATTCTTACACGTGAGCTTGTTTAGGTTTTACGTCACTACATTTGACATTTACATTCCTACAGGGGTTCTTCAAGTTGTTGCTGGAGGAGGAATTCCTATAATATTCTCAACTGTATTGAAACACCATGTGATTATGTACAGTAGGCAGGTATGCTTGACCCTCTCTAACATTACTTCTCTATACAGTAAAGAAATCTCTCCACTTGTTAGTTCACTAATAATTTTATTTTCCACTATTGTTTTTTACAGACTATCCCTGCTGAATTTGCTCGAGCTCACCAGCTCCATCTGCACCTCACTGCCCAGCTGATTAGCCTAAGAGGCGGGTTTCCTATGCGCTTGGTGCGCAGGACAGATCCCAGGCGCCCAACTGCGACTTCGCACAGCTTGAACTCCGTGGCAACTGGAAGGGATTCGTTGAGGCCAATGAGAACTCCGTGCTGAAGGTCCCGCAGCTCGTTCTTCTCTTGAACCTTGCGGATGTTGCCTTCCATGTGTCCATTCATGGTTGATTTAGTTTTGAGGTCTTAAGGGTGTTCTGCCTTGTTTGTTAATGACTCTGCCTTTTATTTGCTTATGTTGTTGTTATGATAGTTTGCTGTCTTGCTGCGAGGACTGTTAAGTGCAGCAATGATGTTTGCTTTCTTTGTGCTGACTGAAGCACTTAGCTCTTTTAGCTGTGCTGACTAAAGCACATAAATCTATAATTGTGCTGCCTAATCCACTGCAGAATCCCTAATCAGATTATCAGTAGTTTTCTTTATTATGTTTTTTCTCTTTTAAATTTGAGTATTTTCAGCTTCTAAACCTCTATATAAAAAGAATAATTGCATCATTGTCTTACGTAATAAGCTTTTATAATAACAATTGAAATGAAAATACATTACTACAATTATTCCAGAAAATAATTAAACTATTGTAAATGCAATTTCATCAATAATTATTATTACTATTTTTTCCATTTTTATTAAATTATTTACTTATCTCGTTATCACCCAAGATACAAAATGACAGAAAACTATAAATTTATAGATAATTATTAAAAGAAACCCACTTTACATATTCAAGTGACCGAATAAAAATAATAACACAATTGCCTGTCATTTATTATATGTTCAATCACCATATCCCACCATTTCATCTTCTATCTACAAGTCTCATTGAGTCCTAGACCCAAAAATCTGTCCATCTCCCCCCCCCCCCCCCCCAAAAAAAATCTTTCAGCAATGATGCTAGATACGAAAACGACACCAAATCAATCCATTAGATCTTCTGGTGAACAATAATTTCTCAGCTGCTACGCTTCTACTGCATTACTGCTCTTTTCGTTCTTTTTTCTTATCTTAATTATAAAAACCCTTCAATGAAGTACTCTTAAAAGTAATGATGACATAGCTGAATTTTCTAAAAGCTCTTTGTTTGCTGTACAGTTCGTCGACATGAAAACCTATTGAACAATTCAAATCCTGCGCAGATTGACAGCAATTCAATTGTTGTCTCTTCTGGACGGCGATTGCTTTCTCAAATGTGGAAGTTCCCAAGCGTTTCTATTGTTTGAAGAGATTTGAACTCATTGATAATTGAAAGGACCATTCATTACTAACATTTCTGTCATTACCTTCTTGAATTTACTCATATTTTTTGGTTTACTATTTGCCTTCATTGATGCAGTCTCTCTTGAAACCCTCGTGATTCACTTGCTGCCCCTATCTCTTTCTTTTTCTTTTTCGCTATATAATATGATGTTTGGCTCTTCATTTTTCTTCACCAGTGCAATACTTTGATTAACCAGCTCTGAAAAATTAAAAAATATTATTGCTGCACAAAACTTGCTCTTCATCATTAATCATGGATTCCTGGCTTCGCATCATTAAGATGACCAAAATTGAAGGTGCGGAGTGTTGGGAAAAGTAGGCCTAAACAATTAAATGATAGATAACTCGAGTCGTGCAAAGCACTGTACTCAAGAAATTATTTCTGGGTAGAAATATTTCTCCAGGATTAAACGAGTTATTCCTTTAAAAGAAGGATCAGGAACAGCAAATCCAAAATGTTGAAGGAACGAGAGAAAAAAGGTTTTCAGAGAAAAGTTGGTTTTCTAGGAAATTCAGTTGTCTCGATCATAGAAAACATATCAAGTATTTATAGGTAGAGAAAATTGGTTTAGTTAGAAAAATCCTGCTATCAATTCTCCACTAACGTTCAGAGAGTATGACTCTTTCTCTTCTGCCTAAATCTCTCTACATTAAGTAATTAATTAACTGACCAGGTTTGAAGGAGTCATGTGTTGACTTAGTATAAACCAATTATACTTCTCAGTAAAAGGTTAATTACATCTTTTGAAATACTAAACCATAATTTTTCCAACACGGAGTTGGTAAGTTTTCTATTTTTCTATTGTTTTAGCTACCTAACCATCGGAGTTCATACAGTAATATGCATGCATGATTGTTTTGACTCAATAGCATGTATGATAGAGGGGTATTCAAAACTTGATAGAACCATCGATCCTTTTCCTTTTCATATGTCTTCTCTGTTAGTTTGTTGACCTATTGATTAACCCAATGTAATTTCATATCACTCATGTTTGATATTAAATAAACATGCCTATTTTTATGGCTCAATAATAATGTCGAATCCAAGTAATAAACCATTATATTGATTATTTTGGTTCTGATTTCATACCTCAACAACAACAACAACAAAAATTTATCTAATATCTTTTTATTCTTTACATATTCTGTAACGATATGGTATTCGTTTTCTTCTGTAGCCTCTGCCAGAGAATTACTCTAAACTAATTGACGGATTCCGAATTAGTGTGGAGAAAATCGGAACTGTGCAAGGAGACTGTGACTGCATAATCCAAGTTGATGAGGATGGAGAGAGCCGTTTTTACTGTGAAAACCTTCAAACTGCCCTTGAAGTGCTCTATGTTCTTCCAATTGATTATGTTCAGCTGGAAATTAACACTGGCAACTTCTATTTAAGGTCATTTCATGCCGATGGAAATGAAAATTTGGCGTTTAAGATTGATGGTCAGGATATCAAGCACCAATACCTTGCTCAGTTGAGTTATGCAGCTTCTCAAGTCTTGGTAAATAATATCTTTCAATTTTTTTGGTTAATATTTTTATTTATGTTCTTTAGCTAACTAAATACATGTAACGAAACATGTCTATTAACAGCATATTCCATGGAATCTAGAGGCTTTCAATCAGCTGCCAAAGAATGTTACCCTCACATTTGATTCTAGGATACAGACACCGGAAGTCACCGCTATCTGCAGGCCTTATGAAGGTTTGTACTTGTTTGGAGAAAACTGGAGGAAATTTGCTTGGCACCATAAGCTGGCCAACAAGATGTTTATGTTGCTCACTTGGCTTGGTGACAATCGGATTGAGGCTCATGTATTTCATCCAGATGGCCTCGAGTGTTTTTGAGTTCATTGCCTATGGTATATTTCTCTACTTCCATACATGAAGACTTCCAGTTTAATTTTATTGCTTTGTTAATTTTTATTTTGAACGCATATATATGACGGTGTACACCCAGTCCCTCAAATTGAAGCTGGAATGAATGCAGAAGTCTCTCAGGCTGAACCAGCAGTCCTTGTACCCATTGTTCACAATGAGGTGGCTGTTATTGGGCAGCAGATTCCACAACCAGGTTTTTACCAAAAAAAAAAAAAAAAGAAAAGAAATTATAATTAACCATTACTTTTTGCATTTTCAGTAATTAATAAACTTCGCAAATCCTTACTTTGTTACATCAGGCAATGTTCAAAATGTTGGTGCTCCGCCTCATACCTTCTTAGTGCTGTTTAAGGAGTACATTAAGAAGATGGTTAGTCTTTCTATATTTTTTCTGTTTCTTGCTGTTGTGATATTTAGCACAATAATTATGTGAGCCATTATCTGTTACTTTTAGACCATCTCTGCCAAATTTTCCCGTGCTCACTATCTGCACTTGCACTTAACTGCACGCATAATTAGTCCAGGAGGTGAGTTTGTTATGCGCTTGATCCATAGGACAGATCCACACTGCCCATTGGCTGAGTTCACACAACTGGAAATGCATGATAACTGGGGGCAGCTTGCTGCGGAAAATGGGAACTGGTTGAAGAAGATGCTACTCTTTGTTCTCCAGCCAATCAATGGAAATGTTGAGGGCATTGTCTTCCATGTGTCTCTGGCAGATTGATCTTCAATGCGTGGGCTTGTAGGCTCTATTGCTTCTTTTCTTGTGGTGTTTCCTTCATGGCAAAAAAAACTTTTTCCTACTCTGGTGTTTAATCCTTTTAATTATTGTAATATTTCTGTATTAGCTGTCTTACCGGGTGGAATGTTAGAAACCAACAATGACTACTTTTGTTTGTGTTGACTAAAGCACTAAAATGGTTTTTTTTCTTTGATATTATGATCGTTATTATGCTATTTTTATCTTTATTATCTTCTCTTTTTTTTCTTTTTTTTCTTTTTTTTTCCTGCTGGCTAAACCACTACAGAATTCCTAAGGAACATTATAAGTAGTTTTCATTATTGTGTTTTTTTTTCTCTTTGACATTTCAGTTTTTTGATCTACTAAACTTCTACATAAAAAGATTAATTTCGTCAATATTCAATATAATTAACTTTTATAATTAACCTTTTTTTTTTATCACAACCAAGGCGCATTAGCGCATTGAAACACTGTCTAGTAATTTTTATAATTGCTATATGTGGTTGAATGGTTCATTGAATGAACTACACTTAGGCTGTGTTCTTTTAGAGATTAAATTGGAAAATTTTTGGTTTGACAAAAAAATAATTTTGTAGGAATTCTTTTCTGAAAATTTGTGTAAGAGAGGGGAAAAGAGTGATATGATTATGTTATTTTTAGACAAAAAATATGAGGAAATATTTAGAGGGAGTTTTAAAACTTAAATTTTGAATTTTTGTAGAAAATGAAGGTGATTCTATTTGTAAATTTTTTAAAGAAAAAAGTGGAAATTTTCTTGAAAATGAATGAAAGAGAACAGAGCCTTAAAGCCTAAAATATTAATTCTTAAAAATTCATAATACCAAATTATGAATTTATTTTACATTAAATATTTATTGTTACGTATAATCCATAAACTATTTAAATGAAAACATATATATTTTTTATATTTTCAATAATATATAATTTACATTATATTATATATGGTATCTTATAATATGATATGCGTATGGTAAAATTTGATTTCCTCATTTCTCAGTACATTTAAATTTTACTCTAAAATTATGCTTAAATAATTTCAAAAAATAACACCATCCTATTTCCTATTTATTTTATTAATTCTAATTCATTTTAAAATTAAAGCTACTCTAATTAAAATTGAATTTAGTTATTTTATATCCTCTTCCTTAAAAGGTACCATACAGATACTCCCTTTGAATCAAAATTCAATAGAGAACTAAGTAAAATTATTTGTTTTTTAGCAAAAGAAATAGTTAGTTTATCGAAGTAAAAGGAACTAAGAGTGGAATTTTTGTTGTTTTCATACAATTTGACTCGATTGGTGAAATAGTATCTCTCTCCCAAAAGCATGTTGTTTTTACCGATGCCCAAAAAAAAATCTTGTTGCGAATGAACAAGATTAGGGGTGATAACGAGCCGAGCCGAGCCGAGCTTTGACGTGTTCATTTATTGTTCATTTATTTATCGAGCTTAAAATCTTGTTCATGTTCGTTTATTTATTAATCGAGCCGAGCCGAGCCGAGCTTGGACGTGTTCGTGTTCGTTTATTTATTAATCGAGCCGAGCCGAGCTTGTTCATGTTCGTTCTCAGCCATAAGTGTCATGCTCATCTATTTATAAGGAATTTTCCTCCCAAATCTTCTCTCATTTCCGATGTGAGATTGGGTGAAATTCACCTCAAAATTGTTCATTTTCGATGTGAGATTGGGTGAAATTCACCTCAAAATTGTGAAATAAAATAAATTTGGCATTGGGAAGATTCGAACCCTAGTTCCTTTGTTTCTTTTTTTGATGTCTGGCTATTGCACCAAATTTATTTTCATGTTATATGTATGAATGATAAATTATATATGTATTTTATCCTTCTTAAAAATTATTTTTTCTTATCGAGCTGTTCACGAACGTAATCGAGCCGAGCTCCCTTTTGTTCATTTATTGTTCGTTTATTAATCGAGCCTAAAATTTTGTTCGTGTTCGTTTATTAATAAATAAACGATCTCGAACCGAGCTTTTAACGAGTCGATCCCGAACTTGTTCGTGAACGTTCGTGTTCGTTCTCAGCCCTAAACAAGATATTGAGGAATTGTCCATACATAAAATCATAATTATTAATCTGGGCATTTTCCAAAGAAAAGGGGAATCTTGTCTTACAATATAAACAAAAATGTTTTTTTCCCCTCTTTCTTACACAATTTTTCAGAATATAATTCACTCTAAAAGAAATTTCATATTCAAGAAAATTTTTTATATTTGAGTACAATCTAAACAGTCTTAATAGAATACTGAAAAGTATGTCTTATGAAGCAAATTTTAAAAAGAAAAATAATACTGCAGTAGTTTCTATGCTCCAACAGCCAAATGGAAAAATCCAGTAAAACTATAACCTTTTTTTTTGTTCCCTATCTGAAATGGTACATAGACACGTCGGTACATGTGATCTACCGATCATCTTCAAGACTCCAGATTCCCTATAGTACTAGTTATGTACCAACTCTATATCAGGATCATAAAAACACACATGCTCGATTATTTATAATTTTGCCTTCCTAAATAAGCATGTAAACTATGGTATAAGATTGATATCCGATCCGTGATACAAATACATCGGATCACAAGTAATCTTCATGGGCCAAAGCAGAGAAGTTGACAGGATTAAGGCCCAAAATATATAAGGGGAAGTGAAAATGCCTCAACTCACTAGGTTAATATATAAGGGGAGTGATGCTGCTATATCCCAATTCCTTCACCAATCCTCTGCTCTCCATTATCCTCCGAACTTTGACAGCATCATCTGGTTTTCCAGCTTTAGCATATAAATTTGACAGTGTCACATAATTTCCTGCATTTTCAGGCTCCAACTGGACCAAACGCTCTGAAGCCATGACTCCAATTCTTATGTTTTCTTCTTCTAGAGATGAAGCAAGCATAGAACCCCATATACGCTTGTCCGCCTCATAAGGCATTTGTCTGATAAACTCAACAGCATCCTCAAGCCGACCTGCACGCGCTAGCAAATCAACAACGCAAATGCAGTGCTCCATCCCCGGCTCGAGCTCAAAATCGACACTCATCCTGTGGAAAATCTTCAGCCCTTCGGCTACTAGGCCTGAATGACTGCATGCTGATAACACAGAAGTAAATGTCAAAGAGTTTGGTCGGATGCCAGAACTGCACATCTCTTCCAAAAGTTGCACAGAAGCTTTCCCAAAACCATGCATTCCCAATGCTCGCAACATTGTGTTCCATGACACCACATCCCTGTACTCCATTCGAGAAAATAAGTGACGCGCTATCTCAACGAAGCCACATTTGGCGTACATGTGAATGAGCGCATTCCAAACCAGACTTGCTGAACTACAATTATGTTTTATCATGTAGGCATGAACCTGTTTCCCCAGTTTCATGTCACAAACACGCAGGAGAGTGGAAATTGTAGTCTCATTATGCTTGATTCCCATTTTTTGCATCTCTCTGAAGCAATCCAAAGCCAAGTTCATCATCCCTGAATCAGCAAAACCAAAAATCACAGCGTTCCAAGGAACAACATCAGATCTATCCACCAAGCCAAATATATTCCTTACATCTTGCATTCGCTGACACCTTGCGTATAGCGCCAACAAGGCAGGTCCAGCAGAACTGTAAAATGTACTCCCAAATGTCGCCTTAATCCCAAATGCGTGAACCTCTCGTCCACATCTTAATGCCCCCAACTGTTGACAGGCTGCAAGAACACTAGAAAGGCAATCTAAATCGGCAACCACTTTCGCTTGATTGACCATATTCCGAAAAATCTGCAGTGTCATTTCATGTTTTCCAATCCTAGAATAACCAGATATCAAAATTGTCCATGATATTACACTGGGTTCATCAATCTGCCTAAAAATTCTTAAAGCATTTTCACACTGCCCCATACGACAATAAGCATCCATTACAGTATTCAAGGTTACTCTATCAAACTCAATCCCCTCTGTTCTCATAGAGCCCAACATTTCCACAGCCAAATGAGGAAATTCATTGCCAACATAGCCAGAGATCATTGTATTCCAAGACAACAAATCCTTCCCCACCATATTATCAAAAACCAACCTTCCACACCCAATTTCCACACATTTGGAATACATATCAATCAATGCATTGCAAACTTGGACACTGCAGCCCATTCCGCAAGAAACCACATCCTTATGAATCTGAATGCCCACTTGTAAACACATACTCACCCCACAAGCCTTGAGAACCTTTGGAAACACATAATTATCAGGCATAACACCCTTAAATTTCATTTCTTTATATGCGTAGATGCACTCATCAAAAATCCCATTTCTTGAATAGAAGGAGATGACCGCAGTCCAGGCAAACACATTTGGCTCAGGCAATTTATCAAACAATTGGCAGGCTATTTCTATCTTGTCGCACTCTGCATACATTTGGATCAATTTGGTGCCCATAAACGGGTCGTGTTCGTGCCCATTGATGATGATCTGCTGATGGGCTTGTTTTCCCGGGTTTAATGCCCTGAAATTGCTACATAGTTGTAGCAAATGATTGAGTCGAAGTGGGGTAAGTGATTCGAAGATGGGAAAATTGAACGAGGAAATTTGTCTTTGGATAGTACCCAAGAATTTCATCTAACTTGCAAAGGTGTTAGCCTAACTACATGAATATAGGAAGTAAAATAGCACACAAATTTCTTTTCTGGTATGAAATGAGGGGACTTTTACTCACCTTCTGGTGGTTATAGTAGTTCTCACAGACACCACTATTTTCTTCTTTCATTCCTTTGCTTCCTTGTTTGCTCTGGGCAAACTCCAACCCTCCTTAAAACTAGTTGCTGTGTCCTACACTTCGTGCAATCTTCGCCCAATTTTTATACGGTACATGAAAAAAAATATAAATGAGATAATCTATACAGCACATTGAAACTTTGCTCCGGAAATGGATCATTTGAATAGATAGTGGATACAAAAACCTCCTAAACCAAATTATAACAATAGTACTAACATCCAACTATAAAGAGCCTGCAATATTGTGCAACCAACAAGCACAATTACACGAAGTATATAGAATTATATCCAGTCATCTTTGTTGTCCTCCAGAGTGTAGGAGGAACTTAGAGAACTTAGGAAGGAACAACACAATAGAAGTATCACCTTTAAGGAGCAATGAAAATTTTAAGTAAGTGAATGTCAAGATGTAGTAACCAATCCCAGAAAAAAGAGTGACACAGGAAGTACAAAATAATTTCGCCTGCATCAAGAAATAGTTTTTTCAAAAAAACCCTGCTCTATTAATTTACTCTTCTGAAACTATTGCAACCCTATGTATTTAGTAGAATGAGATTAAAAGCTTAAAGTTACCTATCCCAGTTTATTGGCTGTAATCAATCAAATCTTTCATGCTGTTAACAACTGATATCAACAATCCATCAACCAAATTACTGACCAAACACAAACACATTACTACAGCAAAGATGTCAGATGTTATCAGATACATCTCAATATTATGCAAAATCATAGACAGCAACTAAGCCTTCTACCTTACTCAGTTATCCTTAAAGCAAAAGATGGTTTGTTTGCCAAGCATATTCTCTTTGCTAGTTGGGAATGTAGGATCATTGTACATTGACTAATTAAGCTAGTTGGAGGTCCTGAAGGTTGGGGTGGTGACGTTGCAATGGGATGGTGATTATATGTTTGTTTACACACTAAAAACGGAGCTTACTAAATACACCTTATCGTAAAGAGGAACTCAAGGCTGTGGAATGTTGAAAAGTGATTGTATGCATTGTAGCTCTACCAGGCATATTATCAAACAGTAGGGGTGCAAGCAATAAAAGAATATTAGACTAATCAGCAAGAATGAGTGACAGAAACTTAAAAGACTACATTACAGCCCAACAATATGTAACCTCAAGCAAATTAAAAACACCAAATACTAAACAATCAAGTAATGGAGACTTACCTCCTGTAGACGGCAGGAAGAGCCAAGCAACAGAGCCCGGCTGACCGCTGGAGAAGGAAGGAAAAATATATTTTTGTATTCGTATGAAAGGAGTACTGCAGTCTGCAGCTAACCAGAAGAAGATTGAGCGAGAGAAAATACACCGTGATTGAAGAATAGGCAACCTACGTGTGTAACTTGTTAATATAGAGTGACACTATTCACATACAAACTAATCAATTTTTTAATTTATTTTTAATGTCTAATCTTGTTAATATTGTTTTTATTTTTTAAATGGTCTTCACATTTCAAATTTGTTATTGAAACTCGTCCTATTCATATAGTTTGTTTTTCATATACAAGACTTGTTATAATTATATAACTAACGTTTACAATGTCTCCACATGCAAAAATAGTCAATTTTTTATGTCTATTTTTGTTAACATTGTCTTTATATAATTTATTGTCTTTGTACAATTTTCTCGTACTTATTGTATTCTTGTTAACAATTACATCAATACACATTTCAAAAACTTTTTTCATGAGGTCCATACTAAAAACAAGATTACTCACTAGTATTTTTTTCCTTTGTCAGGAACCAAGGAGCAAAAGAAGGAAAAGGAAAATGAGCAAGCAGTTGTGTGCCTGTATGCATTATGTCGTACCTTCGGAAAATGAGTGAAGTATGAACGTTTGCTCAGCTTCCAAAGGCAATCAATAACAATGCACCTATTTATGAAAAAATGTAATTCTGCAGTTGAATTTATAGGGTCTGCACATTTTTATATGTTAATTAATGTGTTAGGTACTTTGATCAGCTTTTTGAGAAGCAATTAAACAATAACCCCTTAACAATTAAGACCAACAGCTTTAATTAACACTTACTAGCAATGAGCACAAAAAAATAAAATAAAATAAATTCTGAAAATTTTTGAGGAATTCGACATATGATTTTTTTTTTTTACACTTATATATATATATATATTATATATTATATATAATACATATATTATATTATAGATAATATATTAAAGTTTATCGATTAAATATGGGGCATGTTATTTGCAGGACATCTTTTACTAAATAAAAGACACATTTTAAATTTTTTAGTGACGAAAAGACATTAGCACCCTTACCTCTAACAAAAATTTCTTACTTAAATTTTTTTTTTATGTATAAAAAACGCCAAAAGAAAACTTTCTCGCTGGCAACCATGGCCGGCAACCTTCACCGGCCCTTGGCGACCTTAGCCAGGGGCCGGCGAAGGTTTCCTAAACCCTCGCTGCAGGCGAACCTTTGCCGTCTTGCAACGAAGGTTTGCCGAACATTCCCCGTCCTGCAGCCGGACCTTCGCCGTCCTGTGGCGAAGGTCTCCTCTCTTCTTTTTTGTATTCTTCTTCTTCTGCTTCTTGTTTTTTTTTTTTTTCCCCTAGAGGTCTCCTCCTTCGCCGGCCATTGAAGCAAAGCATTTTTTACTTCTCACACTTTTTCTTTCCCTCTTCTCTTCTCTGCTCACTCAACCAATCATCGCTACTGTAGTCGAAATTCCTTGATTCTTGGAACTTGTGGAGCTTGATCTTTGCAGAGAAAAGATACATAGGGAATTCTTGGTTTGTGTTCTTAAAGATGTTGCAGGTGGCTGAAATAAAAAGAAAATTTGAAGATCTTTGGTGGGTTCTTTTGTTTAAGATGCTATGAAGAAATAAGGAAGAAAGAAAGAAAGACAAAAGGAAAGGATGTTTGGGTTCTGCTTTGCCGTCGTCGTCATCTTCTTGTCTCCTCTCTGACGTCGTCTTTCCGCCTGCGATTTTCGTTCTCGATCGATGGGAGAGGAACTTGGTAAAATTTTTTTTTTTTCCTTTACAATTACAAATAGGCATTTTAATCTTTTCACCCTTTAAAATTTTAAAATATATCCTGTATTAGCAAATTGTGTCCTTCAAATAATAATTTTCTTAAATATATACAGGGTAATGAAGGTGCAAGAGGGGGTTGGAAGTGTTTACGCAACCCCCTTGGATCCGTCACTGGTAATGAGGATGTGTTGAATCCATTTACAATTTTAATAGTGGATGGCATAATGCCTTGCTTTGGCCATCTCCAAAGGAACGACAAAAATGCCGCCTTTTCAAATATGATAACTCCAACTTTGTCTCAAAATGATGCTTTTGTTGTAAACTTTATTATTGTAGGTGGCATCAACAGTTCATATATACAGCTTTTGTAAAATGTCTCCCAATAATAAGATTTTGTAATATTTCAGTGTAAATGACACATGATCACATCCTTGTCATCACTTTAACTTGTAATTTATATAGATACTTTTTTTTTTCCAAAATTGAGTGTTTGAAGTATAATATAACCAATCAAATTGATGCTTGGCAATTCATAAAAACCAAAATCAATGTACATATATATAGGTTGTTGTAGGGGTGGTCAAAAACCCGCGGGTCGGGTCGACCCGCGTGTTTGACCTCGAACCGACCCGGAAAAACCCGACCCGTGGGTCCGGTTTTTTTCCGGTTTGGTTCCGGATCGAACCGCGGGTCGGGTCGGTTCCCTTTCAATTTTTTTTTCTTTCCATAATTGCTGGTCGGGTTTTTTTCCGGGTCAAATCGGCGGGTCCGTTTCAGTTCCCTCTCAAACCGGTGGGTCCGGTTTAGTTCCCCATCCAATTTTGGGTTTTTTAAATTTAAAACATGTAAAATTATAATGCTAATTGGCATAAATCAAGATTCGAACACACAACCTAAGGTTGGCAAACCAATCTTAAAGAAAGCTAATTAACCACTCCAGCAACTCTTTATTTTGTTATTTTTTCTTCTTATTATTATATTATACAACATTAAACTATAAATTATTTAAGGGCAAAAGACAAAAAGCTCCCTCATGGTTTGATTAAGCGACAAATACCTCCCTTATGCTTTTAAAACTCTCATTCACCCCCTTAAAGTTTGGATTAAGTTAGACTGTAACAGAAATTGTGGAAACTAACGGAAGGTTTATTATTTTCCTGAACTATCCTTCACACTCGTCAACAATAAAAGAATATTGAGAAGGCGACCAAATTTCAATTCATATACAGAAAAAAAGAAAGAAAAAAACGATTTTTGGAAAGCCAATGTTGTGTTCTACTTACAATAGTCACAATACAACGGGTTCCAAAACGTCCGCCGGAAAGATACCAAATGGTATATGTTAGGTCGCTGAATATTTTGGTGCCCATTACTCTATTTTTTTTTTTTTCTTTATTTTTGTTTTGCCTATTTTCCATGCTATATCTTAGGCTTTGTGGACTACTGGGTCATATATGTGACATATTCCACAACAATGTCTTCCACAAGAGCCACATTCGATCGAGACAAATGGGCTTTGGTTCTCCGACGTTGATCGACCCAGGGATTGGTGGAGAGGATGACAATTGATGAAGAGGGCAATGGACCTGGGAAAAGGAAGAATTAATTGGGGCAAACTTTCTGGTTTTCGCCCCTTGGCACTTAAGAGGGCAACTGTCTTCAATTTTGTTCACCAGCAGGAAAACAAGGGGACATTTTAGTCACAGAAATTTTTGTGAATCCTTCTCTAACAGCGTGTGTAAACCATTTCCGTTAAATAACCCCCATTTCATTTATTTTCCAGCTTAATCCAAACTTAAGGGGGGGTGAATGAGAGTTTTAAAACCACAAGGGGGTAATTGTCCTTTGATCAAACTGCAGGGGAGCTATTTGTCTTTTGCCCATTATTTAATACATAAGCTCAATCGTATACATACATAAGCTCGAAAATTCTTCACTATTGAGACAAAATAACGTATAAATTTCACGTGATAAGTACAATCAAGCAAAGTCGTGTCTGGAGAAAAATTGCTTCCTTAGTTGCACTTGCAAATAGTAAAATGCAGCTCCACTTCTAGAAATATTCCTTACTAGCTAGTTCAGTTACATTTGCTGATAGTGATGTTACCGGTGACAAAGCTTTTGAAGGGTATTTTTTTTATTGTTCTATTAATTGAGAAGAAAGTAACTTTTTATGCATTGTTTTGCCTTATTTCACCACTTGATCAAAGATAGCTAGGGTAAACTAATCATTTTCATTTTTTTGAGTCTAATCTTGTCAATATTGTTTTCTCATGATTTCACACGCTTATCACTCAAACTCGTCCTATAGATACTTATTAGTTTTCACCAATAAAATATATCATATTCATATGACTAGTTTTCTCATTCAATAAATTTTCAATAACTACAAATTTTTTTTAAAAAAGTCAGCTTCCTAATCTATTTTCTTCGGTCATTGAGGGCATGTCCTTTTCGTTTTGGTTTTGGTTTTGTTTTCAATGATAAATTTAATATATTATAATAATTTTTCATCATTTTTAATACAATTTTTTACTACTCAACTATACTTTTTTTACATTTTTAATACACTTTTCACATTATAAAACTATTTTTCAAAAACATGTTTTCAAAATCGTTTTCAACACAATAAAAAATGGAATTGTTATTCGCAGTAACATTTTCTTGTGAAAAATCTAAAATACCCCTGACACTAAAAAAAAAAAAATTAAACGATACTGTTCACGCGTGAATGAATAGTAACCGTTTAAAAAAAAGGATGAATGTTTAGCTCGTGACTCTGCTTCAGTCTATAAATAGATTGAAGCAGAGGAATTGAAATAGAGCTGCAGAGCTGTGTGGAGAAGAAAGATCACAAAATTAGCTAAATCGGATAAAACGGTTACTGCGAATATGATCGACAAAAGGTTAGTGCATCAAATTAATATCTGTTTCGATACTGTTTTATTTGTTTGTTTGATTAATTTAGTTGTAATATGTCCGGATTTGTCAGTATTTTTCCCGAAATTGTGAATTTTTTTTCCGGATTGGCAAAGGTCCGACCGGTAGTTACTGCAAATAACAAATTTGGGGGGGGGGGGGGGGGGGGGGGGACTGAAATACCGCCGGTCGCCGGCAGTATTTCACTCCATAATACCGCCAGAGACCGACAGTGTTTTAACGGAAAAATAGCGCCCGGAATCGGGCGCTATTTTGGAGGAAAAGGTCTCCGGCGGTAATTTTGGGAAAAATACCGCCGGAGACCGGAGATATTTTCCAAAAAATAGCGCGGCGGAGATAATTCGGGGGCCGGCGGTATTTTCAGGAAAAAATACCGCCGGAGACTGGCGATATTTTTACAAAAAAATATCGCCGTATTCCGGAAAAAATACCGCCGACGACCGGTGGTATTTTCCGGCGATCTGCGGGACGGTTTTTCGGACCGAACGGCGACTTTTAGGCCAACATTTTAAATTTTCTTTAACTTTAATTGTTTTATTGTTCTTTTTATGTTTTATGTTATCAATTAATTTCGTATTGATAAATGCGTGTTTATATTATTGCAAATGGCAAAAGCAATTAGGAAATTAAAAATGAAATTTACCAAAAGCAAGAAAGATGACAATTTGCATTTGGTTCAGCGAGGCACTGAGGCGACACAGTCATCCTCTGAGGAAGCAGGTGGCCGAATGCCGCCGACTGCATCCGAGCGGCAGAGGAGGGTAGCAGGAAGAGCGCATGGGTCTTCGCGCTTTTCAAATGCGGCGAGGGAAAGTAACGTCGATTACAGCGAAACACCATTTTCCCCGCCATACATTGGAAATGCGGAGGAGGATGAAGCTAGGGAAAATGCGGAAAGATTTGAGAGGGACATGTCTCAGTCTCAGTCGCAGGGCTACATGGAAGGGTATTCGGGGCGGTTGGAGGAAGAGAACGATGGGGAAAATGCCGAGACCCAACGAAGGAGTGAGAAAGGGAAAGAATTAATGGGGTCCTCACGTAGGTCAGTGTCAGGGGCTGGGTCCGGTTCCGGTTCCAGGAGGGATGCCGGGTCTCAGGCTTACCGGCCTCTAGATGGTCCGATTGACGGTGGACCTTCAGACCCAGAGCTGTTACGGAGTTTTAAGGGTCATATTGCATACTATGTATGGCAGCGACAGGTATCGTAATATGGTTTAGTACATTTTTCGTTATATAATTTTTATTTAGTTTCGTTTTATGATTATTACGTGTGCGCCTAAAAAGTATTATTTTATTTATTAAACTACGCAGGAACGTGGTGTACTGTTGTGCCATAATGCGCACGAGCGGCTGCAACGGTAGGATTTAGCCGATGGGGAAGTAAAAACCATAGTGGCAGAATCCGGGTTGTCGCATTTGGTATGGTGCATGCATCCAGAGTTAGACTCTGCACTACTTAGCGCCTTTGTTGAAGGATGGCATCCGAAAACTAATTCATTCCACATGCCATTCGGAGAGATGAGTATCACTCTCCACGACGTCGCCTGCATTCTGGGGATTCCGATTGGCGGATGGCCAATTGGGTGGAAAATTAAGCCGGCAGATATGAAAGTTCTGCTTTTAGAATTGTTGGGGATTGAGGAAGACAAGCTCGGTGATCGAGATTTTGCAAGTGTTAAAATGTCCCTCCTTCGAGAGCACTGTGTTAGCGGACAGGTGGAAGCCGCTAATTCTGCCGCAGGGTATTTGTTGTGGTTGGTAGGAAACACCATGTTCGTGGATAAGAAAAAAACCTACGTTGTTGGGCATTTCCTACCTTACCTCCGCGATGCAGAAGGCATAGCAGGACTTGCGTGGGGTGCAGCTTGTCTGCCCAACCTTTACCGCAATCTTGGTAGGGCCTCTAGGGCGGACGGTGCCCAGTTAGGCGGTTGTCTGACCTTATTGCATGTTCGTAAGACTCGTTTATAAATTATTTCAATACTTTATACAGGTAAATTAAAATGAATAATCTTTTTTTCAATTGTTTTAATAAAGCTGGATATACGAGTACTTTCCAGCGTTTAGTCCTCCCCAGCTCAGTTCCTGGGATGCCGAATGGCCTGCTGCAACGAAGTGGAAAATCGGAACCGGAAGGAAGCAGGAGCCTAACGCAGATTTGCTGTCATACAGGCGCACACTAGACGGAATGAAATCCGGGGAGGTAATATTTGTATGTCATTTAAATTTTGTAATGTTTATTACTGTATTAGACAACGTATTCGAATATCCACTTACTAAGTTCACATGAACTAGGTCAATTGGCTTCCTTTTGGGCCAAATCCTGCGGGGGTGCACCCAATAACCTTATATAGGGGTCTTATTCATTGCCCTGCGGTCGTAGAGCCATATATGCCTGATCGGTTCTTGCGACAATTTGGATTCGTGCAGTCGATCCCTCACGCAGTTTTATAGCTAAAGAGTTGTTACAGAGGCCCCGAAATAAAAATGTACTCCTGCGTTTACGATACGAATCTTAATGTCCCGCACATGTACAAGAGGAATTCGGTAAGGGGGATGCAAAGGGCTGAGTGAGCCGATCAGGCATGCCCTGAGTACCACGACTACTTCCGGTCGCGAACGCACGTGCGTGTCAGTCCAGACGACATGGAAGTGGACGACACACTGGACCCCAAAAATATGTCCGCGGTTGCGATAAGCAATATAAATTTTTGCTTATTTATGTCAATTAATTATACCTGTTTGTCAATAATATTTACTGTATTTCGAATTCTCTTACAACAGCAGCGGTTGCATATATAACAAGTAAACTTTATTATTCTCATCCCCGAAACCGGCATGCCTTCCCCAGCTCCGTGAGGAGGAGCGCCATAGAGGATGCGGCTACCCATTTGGAGGATTTGATGCTGAGACTGGAGTTATAAATGGTTGAGTTGTATTTTTTTCACGGTTTCATGCACTGTATAAAGTAATATATCATTTCGGGTGATATATACATATATATATTAATTGCCTTCACTAATGTTGTAATTAATAACATACAAACGTTAAAAGATGAGAAACTTATATTGTTAACGTACAATGAAACAAGTAACTTGCATTTAACGTTAAACAGTGGGTGTGAAAAACATATACTACTAACACTCAGCAGTCGATTTAGTCCTGTAAGAATCAAATTTTTGTTTCAAATGGGTTTGCCAAAGTTGCATGTCTTCTGATGCCCTGTTTCTTCACGTCGGATATATTGGCGGTAGCAATACCTCACCGGTCGTTAACAAGCAATTTCTCGGCCCTTAAGGTGAAATGGACAGTTTGTCATCTTGCTGCTTGTATTGGCCCGCCGGCTTTTCCCTTCAGGTAGGCTTAGCTTATCTCTAACTTTTCCTGATCTTTCGCACCCTATCTCAACTCTACCTTTTCTCTCTCTTGTAACGAACAAATCCAAAATCTTCAAAGATGAAGTAATTTTTGCAGTCATATTGTTTTCAGCTGCTCGTGCGTTAACCCAAGCCATCATATCTTCCCTACTGCTGAACTCTTCGTTCGTCCGAAATACATCGGTGTGGTCAGCATAAATGTCATCGCTTTCAACACGAAAATCCTTTTCAAAAATAAGCAAAAGTGGTTCAGCATACTTAAACGTAAAATTTTAGATGCAACCAACAAATTGGGCAATAATCTTGTCGCCCTGAATCGAAGTTCTGACATAACTACTTTTAGCAGAGGTTGGAGGAATATTGCGAATGGGACGGAATTTTCGGTCGGAAAAATTGAGGGAAGAGGTGGTTTTTCGCCGGAACCGGAGAAAGACGCCAGGAAATACCGCAGGCCGCCGGCGGTATTTCCCCTAGCGATATTTATTCCTAGGGGAAATAGCTCCCGGCGGTATTTCCCCTAGTAATATCGCCGGTCGCCGGCGTTATTTCGTCCTGAAATACCGCCATTTGACAGGTGATATTTTGGGATGAAATACCGCCGGTTGGCGGTATTTCTCTGTGAAATACCTCCGGCTGCTGGCGGTATTTCCCGAAAATTCTGGCCTGGGAGCTATTTTCCACGGCTGAAATGTGACAGATACGACAAAAAATTGCCGGATAATCGCAGATTCGGAAAAAAATTCTCCCAAAATGGGTTTCTTTCCTGGCAAATGAACGGGTATACAGAAATTTTTTTCTGTCTAACTAAATTCAAGTAAAAAAATGTATAGAGTGTTTACTTACAGTGTAATATGGATCGACTTCGGGTATACCGGCCATATTTGAAGAAACGTGTCACTGATCAAATGTAAAACAAGTATCTTCTGTAGTTTGAAGTAAATCCGAAACCCTTACATTTATAGATGAAATGGTCTGCACTGTTATGCATGTGACTCTTTGGTTTTTTTTTTTTTTTTTTTTTTAGTGTCAGGGGTATTTTAAACTTTTCACAAGAAAATGTTATTGCAAATATCGAAATAGTTACTGCGAATAACATGCCCCTAAAAAAAAACAAGCCTCTGTGCTCTCTGCTAAAAGAAGATCATTCAGCAATGTGTTTTTTTTTTGGTTAGCAATAGCAACCAATGGCCAAAAAACGAAGGAAAAGGAGCAAGCAGTTGTATGCATGTTTTCTCGTTTTTACATTACCTTTGGCCCAGTCAACTAATAAACGCCTCTCTTCTTATTTCGTGAAACTCTCCACTCACACTTCTACTAACCATGAACCAATCCGCTGTCACTCTTGAACTTCAACGCAATTTTTTGCTAAATTTTTTGTCTCCTTAAGGAAAAAAACAGTCGAAGAAGTAGTTGTAGGATACAAAAATAATATATATCCAAAATAATATTAAAGAAATTAACGTACAGCGGAATAAAACTTCTTTGTAATAACGAACAATAAATAAACCTGCACGCACATAATCTGTACGGCGCACCTAAGCCAAAGCTTGGTCGAGAAACAACCCGAAGGCTATTCATTTTCTCCTATATCTTTGTATCTATCTCTGTTTCTCTTTGTTATTACAATGATCACCCAATGCCTCTATTTATAGGCTAAACTATCCTGAATCCTATTCACAACTATTTCCAAAAACAACTTGGTTTTCCAAAATAAACACTAAACCAAATAGGAAATAGACAAATAACAATCCTACTACAATTATAATTACCTAATTAATACAAGTTTGGTTTAAATTATTATTTTCCAACATAGCCTCCCTTAAACCAAACTTGGAACAAAATAGCTCCAATGCCATCACGAGCTTCAATCTCCATCGATATTTCTTTTGTAGTATAGACAACATGCAACATCACATTGTAGTAGTTTTTCAGCTCTATTTCCACTCTCATCTTAGACACACCTTTGTATGTTCCATGAATCTTCTGTGGAAGCTCTTCTTTAGCGAAGAATTTATTCATATCCACCCATTCTTCTTCATTTGAGTTCAACTTCTCATCAACCCTGCAATCAACTTTGCAGATGCCAAAAACATTCTCGCAAACTAGAGACATCACATTTAAATAAGATATGGACACAAACTTGTATTTTGAGAAAGCCTAATCAAATTTCTCAGATTGGTCAAAAAACTTACTGATATCCAGCCATTCATCTTCAAAACAGAGCTTTTCATCGACATTGCTAATCTCATCAATGCCTTAGATATAACAATGTCCTTGCAAACCCAATGCTCCACTGTCACAATTTTATCTGACTCAACAAAGTTTTCGCTAATCACATAATCACTTTGTTCTTCTGTTTCATTAGCTTCCGAGAAGTTATTATCCTTTGATTCAATAACTTCTTCAACAATCACATGATCTCTTTTATCTACGTGATCATCAATTTCAATCTCTTGCTCTTGTTCTCAGACACAAACAATTTCTTCTTCTTGTTTGACCAAATCAACACTTTTAATGTCTTCATCCTCCTTGGCATATTCATGTAGTTTGACTCTTTGAACGTTTTTGTTTTCTCGATTGGCAACTTTTAACTTTTCCCAGAACTCATTAGCTGTCTTTACATCCATTAAATTTCTGCATACGTCTAATTCAATATTCGTTCTTAAATAATACAGAGCCAATTGTTTCTGATATTGATTTATCTTTGATTCTCTGCTTTCTGACTCAAATCCTGTTTCAATCAGTGCCAGATTCCAATAATTCTAAAGAAATCTTCCATCTGTTAACTCCAGAGTTCATAATTATTTTTACCATCAAAGACAAAAACAGGACACTTATGAATGATAGGTAAAGAAGACATCTTTAGCTACTCCCTTAACATCCGATGCAGTACCCAAATAATTCACCCACAATAAAACAATCAAAGTTGCTGGCTTTGATCTAACGACCGTTGGAATAAAGCTACCATATAAAGCAAACTTGCATGCAAATATAAGACCACGAAATAGAGCAATTCAATCCAATTGATCACACAAGCTTTTTCCAAGAAACTCGTGCAGCACACTCACTGCGCCAATTGAACAACTAGAAGTTCGTAATTTTGCTTCTGTCTCCTTTTCTTTTCTAAGTCTGCGGCAGACGAGAAAAAAAGTAAATCGTAAACCTTTCCTTAACCTGAGAATACAAGTTTTTGTACGACTCTTCAACCATCGCAAAATCTCTCCGACTCTGATACCACTTGTAGGATATATAAATAATATATATCCTCAATAATACAATAATATTAAAAAG
This sequence comes from Leptodermis oblonga, assembly GCA_016801395.1. Taxonomy (NCBI): domain Eukaryota; kingdom Viridiplantae; phylum Streptophyta; class Magnoliopsida; order Gentianales; family Rubiaceae; genus Leptodermis; species Leptodermis oblonga. The sequence continues at coordinate 28,008,343 of CM028753.1, forward strand.
ATTAACGCACAGCGGAATAAAACTTCTTTGTAATAACTAACAATAAATAAATCCGCACGCACACAATCTGTACGGCGCACCTAAGCCAAAGCTTGGTCGAGAAACAACCCGAAAGCTATTTAGTTTTTCCTGTATCTTTGTATTTATATTTGTTTCTCTTTGTGATTACAATGATCATCCAATGGTTCTATTTATAGGTTAAATTATTCCTGAATCCTACCATTAATCTGATTTAGAACTATTTCGTAAAACAACTAGGTTTCCCAAAACAAACACTAAACCAAATAAAAATAGACAAATAACAAATCCTACAACAATTATAATTACCTAATTAATACAAGTTTGGTTTAAATTATTATTTTCCAACAGTAGTTAGGAATTTTGGTGGAAGTTCTTCATGATCAAGGTATGGATTCTCGTGTTGCTTGACTCTGTTTCTTCACCATATTCTGCATTTCTATACCTTTTATTGTACCTAATTTTGATTCAATTGTGATAACAGCCGACAAGCAAGCAACTTTTAGAAAGGAGGAAGAATTAGATGCTTCCTGCTTTCTGGAAAAAGTAGGGAGAGGTTTCGGATTCCGATTGAACTAAGGGAAAAGGAATTTATGTATGTTTTACACGATGATGCTTCTTTTTTGTTATCCCCGTAGGTGCTGCCAAAGCAAGATGGAAAATGATCTTGGATGTTGGCTTTGATTCTTTCTTTTTTCTCCTTCTCTCCGAGTCTCCGGCTACCCATCTAGCTAAACATTTTAAAGGGTTTCATACATTTCTGCTTTTATGGCAGTACTAAGAATGTTAAAGGCTTGAACTTTAGCTCGCCAAGATTTTGTTTTTCTTCTTCCCTCACACCCCTCCCCCCCCCCCCCCCCCCCCCCCCCCCCCGGCGATTTGTGGATCTTTTAACTTGTGCATTAGAAAATTCAGTAACCTGCCTAATCCTCCTAGGGCATGTTAATTGTAGGTACTATTTTATTTAATACAAGATATTTTTTAAAATTTTAAGTGGTAAAAAGACATTTATACCATTGACTCTAAATTAAAATAAATAAAAATTTACCTACCTAATAAAGTAGTCCATGTTTGGTGTTTGTTTAGTTGACTCTAAAACTTGCTTTTCTTTTTGTTGTTCTTGCAATCATTTGAGCGCAGTTATTGCACCTATCTGAGAATTGTTGAGAGATATGACCATGAACTGTGTTCAAACTGCCTTAGATGTTCTGGAATCAATACATTTCCAATTTCCTGAGCGGAAATCATCCCTACTTGAAGATCTCAAGGTCCTGTTGAGACTTTTGAGAACACTTCATATGTGTGGGAGAAAGTGGGGCAAAGGTGTGCGCTGAGAGTCTTCCTTGCATAACATTGAAGATTCTGTTCATAGACATGCTCAGAAAATTCAGTCTATTTGTCTCAAATCGAGGGACGATGATGATCAGACGATGTATGATACTAAATGGCGTAGTCTCCTCAAGGGAGTTTCTGAGTTTCTTGCTTGCATCCACTGGTCATTTAGGCAAGAAATGGAGGAACAGTACCTGATTTTTACAATTGGCTCATTGCAAACTAGCTCTTCTTCTCAAGAAGTTGATCTTGTAAGTATCATGGATTCCCTTCTTCACAATTTGCGAGATATTTTGCAGCACATTAAGTTTCTTGGAGGATTCACACAAGCAGCTGAGGACCTTGAAGAAAATATACGATTCTTGAAGAACTTCCTTCTTTTTGCTACGTCTCGAGGACTTGGGCACACGCAGATGGAAATTCTATTGATTCACATTGAAGGCTTGATCATCAATGCTTCACACCACACATTGATGCATTGGTATGGTGAGACATGGAGTGATATTTACCAACTTATACATAAAATTCAGCCTGTTCAATCCCATGTTTGTGGAATTTATGCCAGAGTCCTGCCAGTCTCAAAATTGTCTCTATCATCCCAGAATTCTACTTTTGGAAGCCATAGATTTATCTTGGGGAATTTTGTTGATTCTTTGATCTTTCTTCTTTGGAAGCTCTTATCTTTTGGTACCAATATCCTAGACCAATTCAACCCTTCATCCCTTTACGTGCACATTTTTAATTGTCAAACGCAAAACCTCTTTGAGAGACTAAGGTTCTTGAGAACCATTCTAAGGGAGTACCAAAATAAGTTTGATGAGTTATATGAGAAAATGCATGACCTTATTGAAGTTGTGATTTGTGAGGCAGGAATTATAATTTTCTGTCTTTATGTAACAGATGAAGAAGTCAACTTGGAAAACACATTGAACAGTCTATTTTTATTTTTAGAGGAAAAGTTTATGCTTATCAAGGCAGAAGAAGAGGCACAGAAATATCCACTAATGCCAGCATCCTACTTCCCTCAAACCAACTTACTGGGTTTTGTTGATACCATCTTAAAAAAAATGGAGTCATTCATTGTATGGGAGGTAAATTCCTTTGCTTCAGCAAAAGATAAGTTCCAAATTGTCTATGAAGATCTGGTGTTCTTAAGATCTTTCCTGGTTGATGCTGCAGAGCAGTGTGACCAAAATGAGAGACTCCAATCTCTTTGGAGTCGCATTGCTATGATAGCCTATGAGACAGAATTTGTCCTTGATTCTTTAGTGGCTCGAGATGCTCTTCAGAGTTTAGTTGTGTTGCTTGATATTATTGTGGAAGGGATCAAGCTCATTATGGCTGAGGCCTTGGAAACTTTTCATAGCATGAGACAGATCACCAAAGTCCAGAATACTGTTAAGACTCATAGTAATATACCATCAGTAGATGGGATCCCCGTATTTGATGAGATTGTGGTGGGTTTGAGTGATGAAGTAGAGAAACAAAACAGTTGGACATTGTTTCTATTGTTGGTATGCCTGGATTAGGCAAAACAACTTTGGCCAAGAAAGTCTATAGTGATCCCTCCATCCTCTTTCACTTTCATATTCGTTCTTGGGGTTCTGTGTCTCAAAAGCACAATAAGAAAGATCTGTTACTTGAGATTCTAGGTGATGATTTGGCTAAAAGGAATGAAGATGACTTGGCTGAAAAGCTCTACAAATGTTTGAAGGGAAACAGGTATCTGATTATCTTGGATGATGTTTGGGATACTACAGCATGGGATTACTTGCAAAGTTTATTCCCAAATGATAGTAATGGAATTTGAATTCTCTTGACAAGTAGACATCAGAACATAGCTTTACAGATCAAACCAGACAGTGAACCTCATAGTCTCCTTTTGCTCACTGACGATGAGAGCTGGAAATTACTGCAAAAGAAGATAATAAATTATGGAGGAGTGGCTGAAAAGCTCTACAAACGTTTGAAGGGAAACAGGTATCTGATTATCTTGGATGATGTTTGGGATACTACAGCATGGGATTACTTGCAAAGTTTATTCCCAAATGATAGTAATGGAATTTGAATTCTCTTGACAAGTAGACATCAGAACATAGCTTTACAGATCAAACCAGACAGTGAACCTCATAGTCTCCGTTTGCTCACTGACGATGAGTGCTGGAAATTACTGCAAAAGAAGATAATAAATTATGGAGAAGGCTGTCCTCCAAAGCTATCAGCAATGCGGATGGAAATTGTACAGCATTGCAAGGGATTGCCACTAACAATTCTAATTGTTGCTGGAATTCTTTCAAATATGGAGCAAGATAATTGGGAAGAAGTTCTCGAAAGTCTAAGGGAAGGTACTTTGTCCATTACAGAAAAATGCATGAAGAGTTTAGAGTTGAGTTACCTTCATTTGCCAGATTATTTGAAACCATGTTTTCTTTACTTTGGAGCATTTCAAGAGGACCACAAAATATCTGTTCGAGAATTGTTATGGCTATGGATTGCTGAAGGATTTGTTGAGAAAACTGAAAGAGAGTACTTAGAAGATATTGCAAAGGGTTACATGATGGAGTTAATTCAAAGAAGTTTAGTTATGGTTGCTCAAAAAGGATCTCGAGGCTGGGTCAAATCTTGTGTGCTTCATGACTTGTTACTCGACCTCTGCAAGGCAAAATGCAAAGAAGAACACTTTTTGCATTACTTGAATGGATATGAGCTTGGTAATTCCATGGAGCGGTTGCGTGTTTACTCTAGGGGAATAGCAGATTTTGAGGAATCAAGGCTACTTTATCCTCGTTTGCGCACTTTGTTCTTTGTTACTGATTATAGAAAACGATATGAACAATTTTATCGTGGACACTGGTATGATGTCTTACGTGAGTTTTGCCAGTCCAAACTTTTAAGAGTTTTGGACTTAAGGGGAACCATGGTGGGCCCATTCTTCCCAAGAGTAATCGAATTACTTGTTCATTTGAGATATTTGGCCTTGGCCGTGGTGGTTGAAATTGGAGCATTTAGGCTCTGTTCTTTTTCCAACATAATCAGGAAAAGTATCACTTTTTTCTCAAAAATATTACACAAAGAAACAACATCATTTTTATAAAATTTACAATTCAAATTTAAAAATTCCCTCTAAATTCTCACTCATATAAATTTGAAAAAAAACATAATCATTATACTTTTTCTTCTCTTTCCTACACAAAACCCCAAAAGAAATTCTCTCCAAAACAAAATTCTTCCCTAACTAAAAAATTTCCTAACTAAGTTAGGAAGAGAACAGAGCCTTACTATCTCATCATCAATTGACAATCTCTTGAATTTGGAGACATTTGTTATTCAAGGGTCAGCGAAAGTTATGCTGCCAAATGCTTTGTGGAATATGAAAAAATTAAGGCATCTGTGTATAACTGGTTCAGATGCTTGTTGGGAGTTGCCAACAGAGATACCTGGATATTGCTCCAATTTAGAGAATTTCGAAACTCTTACCACTGGAATTTTGTTGTGCCCATACAATGGAGGTCATGAGAGAGCTTCCTAATATTTGCAGACTTAAGTGCAATCTCTTTGTAGCAAAAGCGAACAGTGAGGACTGCAGAATCTTTTCTTTAGATTTTCTGAGTCAACTTGAATCACTCACCATTTCCCAAAGTCATAAGGGATTTCATGATGTGCACCTTCAGTTTCCTCAGAATCTCAAAAAGCTAGTTTTGTCAGAATTTTGCCTTCCATGGAGTGAAATCTCAGCAATTGATGGACTGCCAAATCTTGAGGTTCTGAAGCTACTAGCCGATGCATTTACATGGGAAATATGGGACATGGAAGAAGGGACATTCCCCAAGCTCAAATTTCTGAAATTAGCAGGTTTGGATTTGGCCAGGTGGACAGCTTCGGATGATAATTTCCCCCCTCTTGAGAAATTAGTATTGGATGGATGTCGACACTTGGAGGAACTTCCTACCTCCTTAACCAATATTTCAACTCTTAAAATGGTTAAGGTGTCTAACTGTGAATCTGTTGTTGCTTCAATAAAGGTAATTGAGGAAGTGCAGACAGATATGGGATACGATTATACGAGGATCTAAAGATCCTTATTCATCCGCATTCGCGATGACAGAATACTTCGCCTCGTGATTGGATTGGGAAGGTAAGTCAAGCTGTATTCCCATAATGCTATTATGCTATGTGAAAGATCAGTAGTGTTTACTCTTGTATCATCAACCTCTTGTATAAAGCATTTAGTTTTTGTTGTCTTGTCCAATACTATGTTACTATGTTTGCAGTTTTGCTGCATAATAGCATATGCATGGATCTATCTGCAGTACTTTGAGTTCTGCATAGTAGCATGAAAGTGTGAAAGATTTGTGAATCTTGCATGAGGATTAGAATAAGTGATTTTTTTTATAGTTTTTTTTCTTTTTCTTTTTGAGATAAAAACGTGGATTTCATTACTGCAAGTCATCTTCAGCAAGTTTTAATACAGCATCTGGGTAGTCATCAAAGTTGACTTTCCCCTCATCTACATTCAAAGCTAACTTAGAAGTTAATTGGGCTACTCTATTAGCAAAACAAAACCTTAAATCTGGTATCTCCTTTGATAAATCCTTGATGAATTGCACCAGATGTCCGAATTATGACAAGTCCCTTTCTGCATTTGCTATCTTCTGAATCACTACAAGGGCATCACCTTCGATGATACAGTGGGTGATACCCCAGCTTTGGCATGTCTGTACTGCCCTCGATTGAAGCTCTTTTGTTAGAGAAAGTGAGGGTTGTACCCTTTGTAAATGCACCATCTACATTTATTTTTAGCCAACCTTCACTTGGAGCTGCCCATCTTCTGCTCCTTCTAGCTTCAATTCTCCCTTTGTGTCCCTCATTGAAAACTTGCTGAAATTCCTCCAAGAAAGCTTTAGCATACTCGGCTGTCAGCCTTGGGGCTTTTTCCACACATTAAAAAATTATATTCATTCCTATTCTTCCACAGTAGCCATAATACTATAGCTGCTATGCTAATTCCACAGACTTCTCGGCTTTCATGCTTGCTGCTTTAGTGTAGATTCCATTGAGTTCATCAAAGCATCTCCATACTTTCTTGGCAAAGCTGCACACTTAAAAATACGTGTTTGTCTGTTTCGTCTCTCGACCCGCATCTCAAACATTAACTCTCTGCATCCAAGATTCTTTTCTTCACATTTTGCACCTATTGGAAGGATGTTTTGGCAAGCTCTCCAAACAAAAAGATTAATTTTTGGAGCAATTGGCATCTGCCATAAATCTCTCCGGAACTTGGCTTCTCGGTATCTTGACGATGGTTCCCCCAGTTCTGATCCTCTCTCTTTTACAGCCCTCGCCAGTTTGTATGCCGAATTAATACTAAACAATCCATTTTTTGAGTAATGCCACACCAATTCATCTTCAGGCCAACTGTATGACAATGGTATCTTCCTAATCCTCTCCACCTCAAAGTTTAGAAAAAACTTTTCTAAGCTATGATCCCATCTTCCATTTTAAAAAATCTATTAAATCAGCAACCGTAGCATTTGGGAATCTGACCTTGTTAATTTGTGAAGCCTTAAAATTAAGGGGCACAGGCACCATGGATCATCCCAGCCCTTAATTGACTTTCCGTTGCCCACTCTCCATTTCTATCCTGCATTAAGAATTTTCCTTGCTTCCATTATGCTTCTCCAAAGGAACGATGGATTATGTCTCAACTCAAGTTTGCCTCCATGTAGTTTTTATTATCATAATCCTATGCTCTCATTTTCCTTGCTGATATGGAATCTGGATTTTTCACCAACCTCTATCCTTGTTTCGCTAAGAGTGTAAGATTGACTTCCTCAAGAGACCTGAAACCCAAGTCGCCTTCCATCTTTACTTTACAAAGATCATTCCAATTCTTCCAGAAGACGCCCCTGTTGTCTGTTTTCCTACCCCACCAAAAGCCTCTTATCAGTCTCATAATGTCCTCACAAACACTTTTTGGTAACTTCAAACAGGTCATAATATAAGTTGAGATTGCTTCTTTTCCTGCGGCTGATAAACATTTCTCCTTCCCCCCCCCCCCAGTTTTCCTAAATATCCTGTCTCTGATATAATCAAAAACTTCTAAATTTTGACCTTCCAAGGAGATATGGGATTCCTAAATACGTGATTCCTTTGCCATCATCACAAGCGACTTTGAAAGTGTTGCTCCACTCCAAGCGTTTCTCCCCTGACATTCTTTGATTGCAAAACAGTCTAAACTATCAAAATTTATCTTCTGCCCCGCAGACTGTTCTTACCTTTCCAGCACTTCCGTTAAATTTTCTTTATTTGCCTTCTCAAAATGAATGCTACCACGTTTTTCCTCTTCTCTAATTAAAGTTGATAGACCTTCTGCACGTAGAATAAATACGTACGGGGACAAAGGATCCCCTTGCCGCAGACCCTTGAAGGTTGGAACAGTTCTCCTGCCTTACCATTCACAATAATGGAATACCTCACAGATGTGACACATCCCATGTTCAGTCTTCTCATCCTTTCCGAGAAACCAACTCCTTCCAGCACTTCCTCCAAGTAGCCCCATTCCACTCGATCATAAGCCTTGCTGATGTCGAGCTTCAAACCAACAAAGTCATCCTTCAATTTCCCTTTATTAAGGCAATGAAAATTTCATAAGCTACCATTATATAGTCAGTAATTAGTCTTCCTTTCACAAATCCACTTTGAGCCTCATCAATAATTACTGGCATGACTTTCTGTATTCTGTTAGCTATAGTCTTTGCAATGATTTTATAAAGTACATTACAAAGACTATGGGGTGATATTCAGTAATTTTTCCTGGTTGCTTCACCTTTGGAATCAAAATGATGTTTGTATCATTGATCTCCTGTATTGATCTTCCTTCATTCATGTACGCAAGGGCCAGCTCCACCACATCTCTACCCACAATGCTCCAGAAATTCTGATGAAACCCAGCATGCAGACCATCCGGGCCAGGTGCCTTCCACAGATACATTTGGTATGGCGCTTCAACAATCTCTTTTCCTGTAAACTCCTCCATCTCTGACAATTTTTCCTTCAGTAGCCCCTTTTTTTTTGAGTTTGATGTGCACATTTGTAACTGTAAAGTCAATTAGGTTTGTAGATTTGTCTAGCATATATACTGATTTCACTTGGATTGCCTTTGGAAGCTCAAGATATGAAATCTTTTCTTTGAAACATTTTAGTTAATTTGGTGATTAGTCTTTCATGGTAATGGGTTTATTGTTCTACTTTGTTTAATGTCTTTTTTTAGCATATTTTGATTTGTTTCTTGGGAAAATTTCAAAACCTCCCAAGGTTTAGTAATATATCAAAACGATCCCCTGATCTCAGAGATATCAATTACCCCTCGAGGTTTGCAAAGGAAACACTCTGAATGTGTACGAAAAGTAAAAATACCCTCAAGTTCCGGGCATTTAAGTATTTCACAAAAATTCAGGGGTATTTAATATTTGTGAAATCACATGATTGTGTTTATATTTACCTAAACCTCATGGGTTTTTTTTGAAAATTTCCCATATTTCTTTGGTTGAATGGTTTGAGGAATATGGGCAGTGTAAGATTTGGATTGGAATTCATCTAGGATTGAATCCTTCATATGAAGGCTAATTTAAATAGCTTATAATGGTGTGGATTTATTTTCAAGGATTACTTAGTTATTAGTGTGTGGTTCCTCCCGCATGGCATATATTAAAGTATTGTATGGAATATTAATTTCGTCGAAGTCTAAGAAGCACTCATTCTTTAATCTTGTGGTTTGTTGCAAAAGGTCATTGTTACATTTTTTTCCGGGTGAAATACATTTTACCCCCTGTGGTTTTAGTATAAGGACAATTACCTCGTGTGGTTTAAAAGTACCTAGTTACCCCCTTATGTTATTGGACTAAAGTGTCCATTTGACGGTAACGGTCCAGACTAACGGATGCCTGGTTCTCACGCACCCAATACTGAGAGTACAACTGCTATTATATTTTTATGGACGAAAATACCCTTTTTTCTGAATTAACCTAAAACTGAAAAATATAAAAATAAAAACGATGGCAGATTCTGATGTGGGTTTGAACAAATCGATGATATGTGGGTTTGAACAAATCGATGACTGCATCATCTATAACAATTGGGTACAACCTCCGACGACGGTGGCACGGGATTAAGAATCGGCGATGGCAAAGACACATGAAACATTCTGCAAGCTTTTCAAGGTACGTAGGAAGTTCTGAGTTTGGCTTCTTGATGGGGATTGAACGATTGAAATTTGATTGTGGTTGGAGTTTGAATACACTCAAATTTGATTGTGGTTGGAGTTTGAATACACTCAAATTGATTCATTTTTTTGATCGACAAGTAATTGATGGAATTACGAATGGGTTTGGTGTTATTACTTTCTTTGTAGGAGAAGCTGTCAAATATTTAGGTGGATGACGCATCTCTTCTTATCTTTTCTTCTATCTATCCTATGTATCTATTAGTGTATGTCCATTCATGATCTTGTAATTAGTTATATCCCTTCCTCTCCCTCTACCTATTAATCTCTTAATTCATTTCATGCAACTCTTGAGTTTTTGTAACATTTATATTATCATGATATGTATCATATCATAAGCCTATAAATAAAGGCTTTTGAGAAAGAATGAAAGAGGAAGAAAAAGAAAGATAGAAAAGTTTGATCACTATTTCCTCTCTACTAATTTATCTTGTCTTTACATTATATTGGTTTATACTACTACTTTTAGTAGTAATTTTATAACACGTTATCAGCACGAGACTCTACCCAATTGAGGTAGGTTGGTCGTTGAGGAGAATTTGTACCGATATGGAATCACCGAAGGCTTGGACCTATAATCCGGTGTGAGATCATTTCAAGGCTTAAACCTATGATCCGGTATGTATTAATTTGAATAATATACATCTATATATATCTATATAAGTCACACAACAACGAGCTATAAAATATTATATTTTTGTGTGATATTTTTAATTTTCCTTTTTGAAAATTTTATTATTTGGAGAGAATTGTATGAACATGTTCATATACTACGTACTACAATGATTTTACTTGTTAAAGTCCTAACCGTAATTGGATATATTATTATGATATTTTATATGATTGTTTCATTATCCTAAGATTTTATTTGTAATACATATTTTGATATTTTACTTATGTATGTATTTTCTCACATAGTTGAAAAATACAATTGAAATAGTAGTGTTTAAATTTGGGCACTTTAATGCAAAATATCAATTTGTTCCGTTGACAAATTTAAAAGTGTATATGATCACTTGAGTGAAAAATATAAATTTGTCCTGTTGACAAATTTAAAAGAGAGATATAATGACCACTTGATTGCAACGGATCACTTTGTCCCGTCAACAAATTTGAAATAGAAATTATTTTGATTATTATATTTGATATATTTTCTTTCTATCGCGGATCATATTAATGAGTTTTGTTGGAAACTCACGAGTTTCGTTCAATAAAGCTGCTCCATTTCCTGAAGTAAATGTGAGAGCGCATGCACCCTTATTATGCGTGAAATAATCCATTTCCCGAAATAAATGTTGTAATCATAAATCTCCTATAATATATAAAGATCTTATTTCTTGAAGTAAATATGATCGTTTTGCATCCATATAATGCACAAAATCGCAGTCATAAGTGTGAATTTTATGATAATTATTGTAATCAAGATTATTCAAATGTGTTGAATTCACCACTAAAAATGGAAGAATAGTGAATACTCATACACCAGAAGTGCAAAATCATAACATCACCAGAAGTAGACAAGTTGTGACAAGAAAGATAAAAGTAAAAGAAGAAATTTAGATAACAAATGTTATCGTTGTGGCATCAAAGATCATTGGTCATGGATGTACCTATCGTACACCAAAATATATAGCTATTGTCTATCAAGTATCATAGAAAAAAGCTAAAAGATTTTATCTGTAATGATGTTGTGGAATTAATTTTCAATTTTGCACCCTAAAGGTGATAATATTGTAAATGTTTAAAAATAAATTTCTTACTTCATTTATGTTGCTTAATTATTTTTAATTTGATGTTTACAAATATTATATTTATTGTTAATTTATGGTTTTAATATTTGTTATTATTTATAATATTGTACTAAAATATATACATCATTTTAAATTTTTATTTTGTGATAAAAATAAACATTTCAATGGTCAATCACAAAGCATTATGTCCAGAAGTCAGTACTACAACATATTGCAGATAGAGATACTAAAAATAATGTTCTTATCTAAAATTGACATAAACAATTGTTAGTACTATATTTGATAGTACAAATTATTGAAAGCTCTAGAAGAGTAGCTATTATTTTATCTGGAGGAACAAAATATTACACCTGATGATGTATTATTTTTCCTGAAGTTCCAAAGAAATCTATTGAGATTTTCAAAGATATTCGCCGAAATGGATATCATATTACGAATCAAAATGATGGTGATAATAAATACTTGTGCATTACAAGTACTATTTATGAAAAGAAACTTTTATTGAAAAAAGTTATTTTCTAATTCCTCCATGTTGTACTACACATATATTACTGCAATTAAAATTTATGCAACAGTAAACCAGACATTTACTAATGTGTTTATTATGGCATGACCAGTTAGGTCATCCCGGTTCTATAATGATGCGAATAAAATAGAGAATTCATTGAAAGGCCGAAAGATTCTTCAATCCAATGAATTCTTGTGCAATGTTTGTTCTCAAGGCAAATTGATTGTAAAGTCATTACCTCCTGTGAACATTCATACCGAATCTCTTGCACTAATAGAACATATATATGGTGGAATATTTATGGGCTTTTTCACCCACCGTATAGACCATTTTGGTATTTTATAATTTTGATTGATATATCAACAAAATGGTCACATTACGTTTATTATTACAAATTGCAACCTGGAGTTTGCAAAATTACTTGCGGAGATAATTCGGTTTTGAGTTTTCTTACTATATAAATAATTATTGCCTGTCTTTGGGATAAGTGTAGAATGCCATGCTGTTTGTATTCACACAAGAAACTATCTAGTTGCATTGTTTCATTATATGCATTAACTTACTTACATGACAATTGTTTTTGAGAATGAAACTCCCAATATATATTTGGGGGCATGCTATATTGCATGTTGCAACATTCATTCGCATCAGGCCAATAAATTTTTAATGAACTCTCTCCCCCAACAAATGATTTGGTCAGAAACCAAAATATTTCTCATCTGATAATTTTCTGAATGTGCGATTATATTTTGATTGCTCCACCACAACGCACAAAGATGAGCCTCAAAGGAGGTTAGAAATAGATGTTGGGTATGAATCTCCACTATAAAATATCTTGAGAACAAAAGTTGGATATTCATTCACTACTTGTCATACGGATTGTCATTTTGACAAATCAATTTTCCCAACATCAGGGAGAGAAAAGTAAGTAGCCAATTAAGAAAATTATTATGATTGAATTATCAATGATCATCGTATAAAATTATATGAACCTGAAGTTCAAAAGATAATTCATTTACAACTTGCATTTCCCAGATGTTTTTTTTTTCTCTGACCTTAAAAGGTGTGACTGAATCACACATATTGGCTACTAGTGCTCCAATTATATTTGATATCCCTGAAGGATTTTCTACCACTAATAAATAATTAAAGATAACAACAATGTGTGGTAGACCAATCGGTTCCAAAATAAAATCCTCGAGATAAGCGGAGCAAGTGATAAATATGCCAAGATTGAGGTGTTTGATATTCTGGAAGAATTTTCAAAATTAAAAAGCTCCTGAAGAGTTTTCTCAGCATGACAGATAATAAACTTCTGGAAGAAGCTCAGGTACCTGAAAAGTTTTGATAATAATGAGATCTCAACTATGTCATGTCTGACTGCTAAATGTGGAATCTAGCTATGAACAATCGACGTCGATGATAAAATTGTTTATGCTGCAGCAGTTGCCGTTATGAATGAAAACGAGGATCATCAATCTGGGCCTGTAGATAAATGTTGACATATAAATTATTGCCCAAGAAAAATGAAGAAAATGAAAAGACGCAATTCTAGTAGAATTGAATTCAATGCTTCAAAAGAGAAGTCAGTGAGCAAATAATTCACACACCTGAAGATGTGTAACTTATGATTCATAAATGAGTATTTGTGAAAAGCGAAATGAAATAATGAACTGACACAATTTATCGCACAAGTTTTTTTTCCTGAAGAAAATGCATTGATTATGGGGCGGCATAATCTCATGTGGTGGATGCAATAATTATTGTTACTTGCTTTATCTGGCAGCAAGGGAAAATGTTATGTCATGACAAACCTATTAGAATGGCTAATGAAAATCTCTGAAAGATTTGTATTGCCCTGAAGGTACGATGCAGTTTATCGCAATATTTATTATATTAAATTATGTGAAGTTCTATATCTATATTTTATTGAGAGATCCGGATCCCAAATTTATACTGATTATTTTTCTTATATCTCCTGAAAAGACTCAAACTATTATTGATTATTTAAAGTATTATTTTTGAATTGAAACTCCTGAAGAAAATCAAAATGTTATTGAATATTTGAAATAAAATATTTTGGAAAAGACAAATTTTTTGTGTCTTGGTTTCAAAATTGAGCACTTAGAGAATGACATTTCGTTGCATCAATCTTCTTATACTGCTAAAGTATTGAAACACTTTTATAAGAATCAAATACATACTTTGAGCACAATTATGAGTGTAAGATTGACTTGATGTGCATAAAGATCCGTTTTGTCATCATAAGGATGATGAAAAACCATTTGGTCCAGAAGTACCACATTTTAAAGCTATCGAAATAATAATGTATCTTGCAAGTCATTTACAAGTTTTGAAATATGTTTGCAAGTCATGAACACATATGTTTCTTTAGTTTGAAGAAACAATAAATATGGGGTCATTATTTTTTGAAATACACAAGTATGATCTTCCAAGTTCTGCAGATGTTAGATATTTTACTGTTCCTTATAATGTTCGATCAAACCAGTGATGTGCTTATATGCAGTGGTACAGCTATTTCTAAGCGTTAAATTAATGAAAGAAATCATAGCTGCTACCTTATAATCTTGCTACACTATGCAATTCATAAAGCAATTCGGGAGCATACTTGGTTAAGATCAGCAATCCTGTATATTTGAGGATCAAGTGGTTTGCACTCAGACGGAAAAGTTTCCATTACTTTATTTGAAAAGAATACTATATATATTGCTCAGTTACAGGAATGATACATCAAATATTTATTTACTTAGTATTAACTTCAACGTTTGAGAAGTTAAGATACAAGATCGGAATGCAACGATGGAACAATATCAAATGATGTGCTCAAAAGGGGGAGTTACCCACTGTACTCTTTTTCCTTTACCAAGTTTTTTTCCCATTGGGTTTTTACTAGTAAGGTTTTTTAATGAGGCAGTGTTGTACTAAGAAAATGTACTCTTTTTCCTTCACTAGGTTTTTTCTCACTGGGTTTTCCTAGTAAGATTTTAATGAGGCATTTCTCTTAATAATGGACATCTAAGGGGGAGTGTTATGATAATTAGATTATGTCCATTCATAATCTTGTAATTAGTTATATCCCTTCCTCTCCCTCTACCTATTAATCTCCTAATTCATTTCATGCAACTCTTGAGTTTTTGTAACATTTATATTATCATGATATGTATCAGATCATAAGTCTATAAATAAAGGCTTTTGAGAAAGAATGAAAGAGGAAGAAAAAGAAAGATAGAAAATATTGATCACTATTTCCTCTCTACTATTTTATCTTGTCTTTACATTATATTGGTTTATACTACTGCTTTTAGTAGTAATTTTATAACAATATATATTTATTGTATATATATATGTTTAATTTCCTGGGAATATACTGAAATTTTGTCATGATGGGATTCAATTCATAACGAAATGAATTTTAATTTGTGTTGGGAATGACTACGCCTCTTCATTCGATTGCCATATCTCTGTTTGGTTGGGTGATGGAGAGACCGAAGATGAGAGACTACGAGGAACTAAAACTCTCTATCTTAGATGGGTTTGATGTTTTTTTGTTTTGTTTGTTTTTTTCAAATAAAGATGGGTTTGATGTTCATTTTCAACATTTTTTTGATCGGTCTTGGGCTTTCTCTTCTCTTGCCGGCGGCGCTGTGGATGCTGGGAATAGGCAGTAGTTTCAATGTAACATTGATGGGCATTTATGGTATTTGACACTAAGTTTGTTAGTTTGAATCATTTTGGTTAAATGGACACTTTAGTCCAATAACACGAGGGGGTAACTGGACATTTTTAAACCACAAGGGGGTAACTGTCCTTACAGCAAAACTACAAGGAGTAAAGTGTAATTGACCCTCTTTTTTTTTTCCATGTTCTTGTTGCTTTTGCAGAGTGGATTCTCTAACCAAACATATTGTTACGGGAAAAATGCAAACTCCAAAGAATATTGTTCACACTTGGCTAGAGGAGAGGTTTTTTCCCTTTTGGGGGGGGGGGGGGGGGGGGGGGGGTGTTTGTTGGGAATTGCTAATGACTTTTGAAGGTGTCATTTGCGTTTTGTTGAAGTTCTTAAAAATTGTTTTTTAATTTGGAAAGTCTTAAACATAGTTGATCCACCGTAATATGAATATAGTTTTGTGTTTTTGAGATATTCTTGTAAGGCTTTGGTGGCCACTTAAAATGAAATATTTGATAGTTCTATGAAATCATTTAGACATTTAATAATGGGGCATACTATTTGCAGGCACTTTTTTACTATCCATAGGCACATTTTTTTGTAAATAGTCTATTTTGCCCTTTACGTATAAAAATAAAAAAATAAATTTTTTTTTCCACATTATAAAGCCTCATTTTCTCAGTGTAAATGACAACATCTAGCCCAACTTCTCAAGCTGGAATTTGGTCAAAATCCCGCCCACCATGGCGAGATTTTGACCAAATCCGGCCCAGCATTTGGGTGGGATTTTGATCAAATCTCACCCAGGGGGGGATTTGGTCAAAATATTTTGACCAAATCCCGTCTGGCATGGGCGGGATTTTGATCAAATCCCGCCCATGCAGGGTGGGATTTTCACTGAAATCCCGTCGGAGAGAGGTGGGATTTCAGTGAAAATCTGGCCGAGGAGACCAATTTCTGCCGTCTCCTCGGCCGAAATTTAACAGATCCGGTCAAAAATGGTCGGATAATAGTAGATTCGGGCAAAATTCTGTCAAATTATAAACAAATTCATCAAAATATGAACGAAACAAATATGAATTTTAGCCACTCACCTTTGTCGATCTAATTCATATGACTTTTATCCGATTTAGCCAATTTTTTTGCTTCTTTTTTTCTCCAAATAGAACAGTTACATGAGAGCAGCTTGAGGGAGAGGATTGCAGGAAATGTTATTTTTAAATACCCAATGGTATTTTAGACTTTTCACAGGAAAATGTGCCTGTGTATAGTAAAAATGTGCCTGTAAATAAAAATTCCGTTAATAATAATCCTTGAATATATGTTACTTTATATTTCTGTACATTATAATCATGAGTGAACTGCCCAAAATATTAGTGTACTTAATAGTATGTCCGCTTTGGTGACTAAACTTTTTATTACTCACAAATGTGACCATACTTATTAAAACGAGCTAAAAATGTCATATTTGGTATTCGTTAGTCTTGACGGAAGAGGCTGCATGTGTGTTTCACATGCCATTTTTCAAGCATATTTTCCTCCATTGATTATTAATTTTTTTTTTTAAACCATTCTCTCCTCTTCTCCCCCTCTCTCCTTCAAAACTCCTTCACCCTCTTATCTCCCCTCTCTCTCCTTAAAAGTGCAGCAGGCTTAGTAATCTAAGAAAACAATTCAACAATCAATACCCTTTTTCATGGGGGGAGATCAGGTGTCCCCAAGTCACATTGTCGCCCCTCACATTCAGGGGGGGACTATGAATGTGAGGGGGGATAGTGTGATTTTGGTCCCCCCTGAATGTGAGGGGGACAATGTGATTTGGGGACATAGAACCCCCTCCCCCCACCCCCCCCCCCCTTCTCTCCCCTTTTTCATACCTTTCTTCAACCAAATTCCCTCAACAAATCTACCAAATTCCCAAGCTTGTTGGCGAATTCATTCTTAGCTCCAATCAAGCTCGCATGGCCCCCATTGAGTAACCCTACTGAGAACCCAACCACAAAAACAATAGCAAAGATGGAATCACTAATATTAAAGAAAGTTTTATTAATTCTAGAAATTTCCAGAGTACAAACAAATCCCAACAAATAAATATACTAGTGGGGCTCATATCTGATAAGCTAGTAAGCTTTGGGAAATGAGGGGGTGAACTGCCACGGCTACAAAAGTTCCCGGTTGCATTTCTAGGAAAAAAACTAGATGAATTTTCCTAGTTCCGCCGTCCAGGTTTAACCGAGCAAAGACGCAGCCCACTTTGTCTCAGTCCTCCAAAATTATAGATCTCAGAGGAATTATCATCAAGAGTGATTTACCCAATCTCTCTCTCTCTCTCTCTCTCTCTCTCTCTCTCTCTCTCTCTCTCTGTATAACACAAAGACTGTGACGCCCCCGACCAGACCCCCAGTTACCGGAACCATTCCCGACAAGGAAGCGCAGGACGGATCGAGAGTGAGCGTCATTCAGGGCTCTCGCCCAATAATCAATACAGATAATAAATATGAATTACCTTAAAACTGTATTTATTACCCTAGCAGGTCAAGCAGTTCATAGCAGCAGAAAATTAAAGATAAAGTTGTTTGAGGATGGTCATAGACCAAATTATCCTCCAAAACCTTAAATATTACAGAGTTCACGCCCATCCGCCTTACCTCTATCGTCACTCAGGTCAAGACCCTGTAAAATAATAAAAGGAAAGAGGTGAGCTTCACTAAACTCAGTGAGAGACCTCGGGTTTCCTTAGGAAAATTTCCACCGTAAGTCTTGAAAGAATAGGCCGAGTAAGCGAGTAAAGAGTTTATGCATATATATATATATATATATATATAATAGCGGAATTCTAGCCATGCATGGCAAGCAGGTAAACAAGTCAAGCACGTCAAGCAAGTCGAGCACGTAATCAAATCAAGCAGGTCATGTAGTATAGGCAAGCATATAGCAAATACTAATGTAGGCATGGCAGCATAGCTACAACATTTATATGCAACACATTTGAGTCACTAGACTCCTAGCGGGCATATTGCATAGTTAATCTTTCTCATATTAAAGCTAAGTCGGAATCCATTCGAGTATTGGGTTGTTCTTCTGTGATGGTTTGCAAAGTACATCGCCCCCACGGTAGCCGTATCGGTAGAACCGAGTATGCTCGACGGCAGGGGTTTTGGATCCTTGGATTTTTTACAATTCGGGGCAAAACGGGTGTTTCTCTTATATAGAAGGAGTGTCGGCTCCCAGCGACACGTCTTTTGCCGACAGGCCCTACATAACTGGCAAGCAGCTACTATCTAGTCAAGCGGGAAGACTCGATGCCAAAGTCTTTTCAAGTAGGTCCTTATGACCTATTTCACGCTAAGGTGATCATGGAAACCCTAGCATACTTCATACTTTTCTAGAGGCAATCATGCAAATCCTAGATGTCATTATCCTGGGACGGGCCTAGTCCTTTCTTGGCCGATGCATAATGCTAGTATGTGTTCATGAGCATACATCTCTAGAGGCAATTGTGCAATCTTAGATAACATGTGATTTACCCTGAGAAGGCACCAACCTTCTTGGCTACTATGTCATTCTTTCATATATAGGTGCATATATTCATAGGCATTCAAATGATCATGGGAAGTCACGTACATTCAAGTCAAGTCAAGCCAAGTCGAGTCAAGTATGGCATAACATAATCAATCATAGCATCATCATGTTAAGCAAACACGTATGCACACTTAGCAATAAGTTGTATTTAAAATAGGCAAGTGGCGAGGTGTGGGAAACCTCTTTGAGAAATCAGGCAAACAAGTATGTATAGCACATAATTATTAATTATATAGTCCAATTAAATCTTATGAAAATAGCGAGTAATCCATCACCTTTCGTGAGTGTGAGTACGACGATTTACAGATTCGCTTCTCGGTCAACGGTCAATTCCTACATTACGAGCGTTTTAGTATAAGTTAACTATGTTTTGACTTTACGTTTTACTCTTGATTTGACTTTACGGTCAACTAGGGTTGATTTTGACTTTTTGGTTAACGAGGTTGACTTTGACTTTAGGTCAACAGTCAAGGTCAATGGTCAAAGGTTAAAGGTCAAGGTCAATTGTCAAAGGTCAAGGTTAATTAATGTCAAGTTGGCAATTAAGGTCTAGTTTTGAAATAAGGTCAAGTTTTCAATTAATGTCACGTTTATAGTTAAGGTCTAGTTTCAAAATAAGGCAAATTTGTGGAAAATAAGGTCAAGTTTCAAATAATGGTCTTTCGCAATTCCTTTTGGTCACTTTTGAAAATAAGGTAAGCTTTTGGGTCACTTTTGGAATTAAGGTAAATTTTTGGGCTAAAACCAATTTTTGAAAAATAAGGCAATTTTAGTTCGGGGCTATGTCCAATTTTCTGTTCGACTCAGGTTGAAACTCGCACCTGGGGTTTTCGTGTTCTTCAAGTTTTTAGGTTTAAAATTCAAGAAAAGGTTTTCTGGGTTCTGTCCGAGTCGGACACTAACTCGCACGGCTGTCCTATTTTTTCCAAAACTGCTGGTTCGGGGTACTACCTTCGGGGCTGGTTTAAACATGTTTCTAGTCTGTTTTAATCCATTCCAAAGGCATACACTAATAGTCCACATACACACTATATTTAAGAAATCTAATTTTGCGAAAACGAGCAATTTAACTAGATTAAAATTCGTCTCGAACTAGGCTAGGAACACTGATTCTAGAACATGCATAATTCTGTATTTTAATTTCAGATCTGAAACCTTACGACTTGTTAATCTCTAGAGGCAAGCATCCTCAGTATATTAACATGTAAGAAATACAGTAGACATCCTAAACATGCTTTCTATCAATTTATTAACACGGATTAATCAATAACTTGTTAATCAAGTTTCTCTATATGCTCATGCTTTTAAGTTCGTTTTTGATTCTAAATCCCAATTTAAACACTCACCGCGAAGTCATACGAATACCACAAACTTAAGGACTTCAATGGAGGTGGCACAGCGGCGGTTCGACGACGGCGACGGCACTGCTCCAAGCTTCACGACTTTTTCTTAGAATTTTGCTAAAGAGTTGCGAAAGCTTAATTCATGAAAGTTAAGGATGTATTTATAGGCATCCAATAGGTCTAGGGAGATTAGAATCTTCTTTAAACAAGGTAAGTTTAATTCGGGTAGTTGCCTTCTACCGAATTGATTGTGATTCCGGATTCCTTAATTAAAGATTTTTTCCCTTTTCTATTTTCTTTTGTCCGAGTTCTCGTCTGACTCAGACAGGTACTCGCACGGCTTGATTCCACAAATTCCTTCCTTTTTGAATTATGCAGCTGCCTGAGAATCCATGCGACTCAGATGGAAACTCGTGCAACGCGATTTTCCTGATTCGTTCCTTTTATGTTTCTCCTACCTTTCTTGTTTCACTTTAGGAAATTCTTACTTCCATATTAACTATAAATCAATCATTAATTCTAGCAATCAATTAGGCAATCAATCTAGAAATCAATCAAGCAATTGATTAAGCAATTAATCACGCCATCAATTAAACAATCACTCAGGCAATCAATCAAGCACTTCATTTATTCGGTTTACGTAATTTAAGAGCAAGCAAAATATCATTTTACCCTTAGTACGTTATGGTTTCTAACTCAAAATTTTTGGGTCCTCACAAAGACACACAAAAGGCTACAAAACTAACAACATAGGAGAATAAATTTATTCCCAAATTCCTACTTCCATGAATCCATCCTCGATAGCACATCCCTTGAACATTCCCCTCTCTACTTCACCATTGCTGGAAACGGCAATCAGACCCACCTTGCCCTGATCTAGCCTCCTATTGATCACATAATCCAAGAGACCCCACACAAATTGCAAGCGTCACCCCTTGTGCCGATGAGTGAGGAATCCCCGAATTAGATGGAAACTTTCCAAGAAAAATTAGAGAACTTAAGAATATTACACTTGCTATCCTCAGCAGCAATAACTTTTCAAGTGGATTCATAGAAGCATTTCAATGAACGTTTTCTGTGCAAGAACTTTTGTTGTCTGAAAACCTAAATCTTGGGAGAGAAATTTGGTCGTTCAATGGAGAAATCTGCAGAAGTTGTAAGTTTTGCATCTTTCTCGAACTTGGGACAAAAGTTTTGATAGTGGTTGTTGTGGCGAAGAAAAAAAGAATTAGAAAGGGAGTTGTCATATGCCGCGGAGGGAGGAGAGAGGGGAGAGGCGGCGGAGGATTGAAGGAGAGAGGGGGGAAGAGAAGAGAAGGGTTAAAAAATATTCTAATAATGAATGGACGAAAATATTCCTAAACAATGGCATGTGAAATGCACATGCAGTCTCTTCCGTCAACTTCCATCAAAACTAATGGCAATAACCCAAAAAATGACATTTTTGGCCCGTTTTAATAAGTATGGTGACATTTGTGAAAAATAAAAATGTTTAGTTACCAAAGCGAACAGAGTGGAATAGTAAGGTGACATTTTGGGCAGTTCACTCTATAATCATCTTTGCTAATTATAGTACTTTGTGAAAAAGTAATGATAGCTTTAGCAACAAATCATAGCAACTTTTTGATAAGAACTCCTGTGGCTTGCATTTATCGGTTACATTTTTATTAATATCACATAATTGGCCAATGAATGCATGTCACATGAGTTGCTAACAAAAAGTTGCTATGATTTGTTGCTAAAACCATCATTACTCTTTGTGAAAGAGTAATGATAGACTTAGCAATAAATCATAGCAATTTTTTGATAGCAACTCATGTGGTATGCATTCATTGTTTACATTTTTATTAATATCACATAATTGACCAATGAATGCATGCTACATGAGTTGCTAACAAAAAGTTGCTATGATTTGTTGCTAGGACCATCATTACTCTTTGATGGTCTTAGCAACAAATCATAGCAACTTTTTAATAGTAAATCATGTGGCATGTATTTATTGGTTACATTTTTATTAATATCACATTATGTTAGTTTTGTGCAATTATAATTTATAATTTTTTGGGATATTACATTTACCTCCTTTGAGTTTTAGTAAAATTACAAATATCCCCTCATATTTTTGTAAATTACAAATAACCTCAGTGTTTGAAAGGGAGTCTCTTGTATTGACATTCGTCTAACGGTTGGACGTCAATACTAAATTGATACACATGTTTTTATTATTACTCGATACATCAGAGGCTAAAATTATTATGTGTTTTTTTTTTTTCACTACATAAGATATTTCCCCCCTTTAAACTTGATACACATGTTTCATTCGCTCTGTGCGATTTTTGTTGTTTTAAAACATAACTGCGATATATCAACAGCTACACAAAATATATCGAATCTATACGCAAAACGCAATACTTCACATTTTAAACTCATAATTGCAATACATTTGTAGAACATACGATATGTCGGAGTCTATATGCGACAAGCGTGTTTTCATAACATAACCGGTATACAACAGAGGCTTAAATCGATATCGGGCATTCTAATACTTTTTTGTCTTTTTGTGGACCTATTTGTTATCTTGAAAAACCTTTGAATAAATCAAGGTTGGTTGTAATTTATCAAAACTTGAGTGGGCATTTGTAATTTTATCAAAACTTGAGGGAGTATTTATAATTTTATTAAAATTTGGGAAGGTAAATGTAATTTGCCTTAATATTTTTCTTCATTTTGATCAGCAAATTATAACAATGTGGCAACCTCTTGGGTGGAGGCTTATTACAAAGGGTTTTTTTTTTTTTTTTTAGGAAGGGGGTAAATAATTAGGGGAGATCACTCCATTTTTTATGCTTGCTTACTGCCTGCCCCCGATTTTTGTACTATACATTAAAAAATTGTAGAGCCTTTGGCTTTGGCGAGTGGCCACTCAGTTATTTGGCGGATACAAACTGCATGAATGTCTTACCATATTAGTGCACCAAGTTACCAAATTAAAAATGGGTTAACTACATATATCTCCTCTAAATTCTACATCTTGAGCTTTAAGAATGTTATTAATAACCCCTTAACCCTTTAAATTATAAATGTCCAAGTGAAATTGATATTTATTTTTCTAAATACTAGATACTAGTTGCTAATGTGGTCAAACTAGCTAGAAGAGATATTGCTGATATTTCTAAATTTTAGGGAATATTGATAATTTTCAAATTTTGGGAGGTAAATATGATTAACTCACTTAAAATTAATCAAAGAATAAATGGCTAGAACCACCTTGAACTCTTTATCAATTAAAAATTGCCACTTGAACTTTTAAGTTGTGCAATTAAATTCTTAAATAATTTGTTGACAATGTAAGAACTATTGGTTTTAATTTTAAATAAAATATTAAATAAAATTTTCAATGAATCTTTAAGAAAAGAAAAAATTTTCCAGTTGATTTTTTAAAAATAAAAACATTGGTCACTCAGTGGATGATTGCACAAAGCTGCATCCGGAACTGAAGCACCCAGAGAAGAGCAAAGGGACGGCTAAACCTCAGGACGCAGCATTGCCCCAATATCGGATCAAACAGAGGCCTATGGATCCAGGCCCCTCTGGATCGCACGATCAAGATACTGAATCTCCAACTATAGGAATAGTCATAGCTGCCCCTAAAGCACCCACTGTCTCAGCAACTCCCACTGTAGGAACAATCCCAAAAACCCCTAACTCACCCATTATCTCAGAAAATCCCCACAAAGAGGCGATGGAACCAGATGTCAACCCTCCCCCTGTCTAAAACCCCCAAGTCATAGCACTCACTTAGCCAATTGCTCCCCCAGAGAACCCTTATCCTTACATCCATGCTCAAAAATCATCTGCTCTCGAGTTCCCAAAACTCCCGAACCCATACACACTGAAGCCATACAGCCTATCCCCCAACCCAATAGGCAGCCCTAACACAATAACGTCTCAAACAGCAACCCAACGCCCCTCACCCAACCTTTCCCCCATACAGTCCCCTAAATCAAACCCCCCAAAACAGAGAGATTATAATTGTAAGACCCCATAAATTTTCATATTAATAAAATATTTTTAAACTCAATTATATTAGATTATAAAGTTGTATAATTTTCTTAAATAAATTTCATTAAGAAATCTTAATTTTTGAATCGTAATGTTATGATGTTTAATTTAGAGTTAAGGTGTTAATTGAAGTATAGGATTATGTTTAATGATATATGAAAATATATATATATTAGTTTAATTTTAGGAATTTTGGAATGAAAATGTTGGATATAACTTCCGGATAACACAACAATGACTAACCAAAAATGAAACCAAAAATCTATTCTGTAAATACTAGTCTATTACAAGATATAGTAAAAGGAGAGGTTGCTTCAAATCGTACAAATGCACTTTCCTTTAGGTTTTAATAGTTTCCTTTGGTGTGCAAAAGAGATCCGGAACTAATATCCTTATGGGATAAGATGAAGTCTTTAATAGTAAGCCTGCACTGACTTAAACAAAACCAGAAGAAGAGAGAAAAGAGCAAGAAAACCTTGAAAAGTGAGAATGATTTCATGTATCTGTAAATCCATCCTAAGGAGCATATTTATAGACCTCCAAAGGGTGCCATTCAATAGCCACAACTCCTATAAAGAAGTAGGAAGAAACGGAACTGAATTCGAATAAGAATTGAGTTCGGAATCACCATTTCCGTGAAGAGATGCAACTTTTCAGAAGAAGTAAACTCTCTGGAGCTCGTCCGAGTTCTGTCTGATTCGGACAGAAATTCGGACACACGTCAGTCCCAGAATATGAACACATCTCAGTTCCAGAAGTTTTCTGGAGCTCGTCCGATTTGCTTCCGAGTCGGATAGAAATTCGGACATCAACCAGTCCCAGAAGTTGAACATCTCAGTTCCAGAAGTTTTCTGGAGCTTGTCTGAGTTGCTGTTCGATTTGGACAGATACTCGGACAACCTGTTCAACCTGTTCATTCCTTTTCCTTTCTGCTTTCAGCTTAATTATTGGAAAATCTCCAACAATCCCCAGTCATTTTCCAATGATTTGGAAAATTGCCATTTTCTCAAGATCAAGAACCTTTCCTGATAACTTATGCATTAGCTATGGTGTCTTTCGATTGAACCAAAGCCTTAGTGAAAACATCATGCAAACCTGTCGAACTAATTTGGTAGACAAGCTTTGCACCAACAGTCCATTAACAAGCCTTAATGTAATCACACATAAGTTCACTTTTTTACTACATGTTATAAACAACACATAACAATTATGTGCATCAATCCTTCATGAATGTTTCCAAGATTTAACCAAAATCTTTTATGAGTCTTCATTAAACATTCATATAGGCAAGTCTCAAAATGCCCCCGCCATATGAGAATTTCCAGCATTTAATTGCTTTCTCATATTTGGCATTTTCTTGGACTTGTTAAGGACCCCAAGCTCAACCTGTACTCACTGGCGAGTTAGAACACTAAAATTGTAGTGTTCCAACCATTTAGACAATATATTTTTCGCTACATTGAATTTAGAACTAGTAGTTTAACTAGCAATGAATTGAGGGTTCCATTGTAAATGGTCTAGGACATGTTTCTTGACAGAAGATAATCGTTCCTATTAGTCCTTAATCCATTATTTGATTTGCCTATTTGGCTTAATCAAATTCTCTCATTTGAATGATCAAATCACTATTCCAAATGGTTACTTAATCTCATATATTAAGATTCCACCATTTAGTGACTTAACATGGACTTTTAATCCATTTCCATTGATGTTTTGTACATCAATCTAGATAATTTCTTACCTAAAGAATCATCTCCTTAATGTGATCAAACAAGCAATCGAATTGCATTTGTTCATTTCATTAAAACACACTTTAATGGATATGTCACAACTAGTTCAAGTTCTGCAAAATTTGTACATACATTTACAAATTAACATGGAACTTTTAAAACTTTAGTTCATGCATCATGAATTTAATTATGAAAATAATTATCCATTCATTTACAACATATACGGCAAAGCATGATCATGTTATTTCTTTGTTACCTAACACACATGCTTTTCATACAATCATATTTGTTGCATATGAAATCTCACATGAACTAAGAATAATGCAAAATAATGCAATTAACAATTCCAGTTCATCAAAGCAAGTAATCATGTTAGGTAGTTTTCTCTACATTTTCTATGTATCAAATTACCTAAACTTGCTACATATTCATACAAAACATAACATACTCCTTAATTTAATTCTGATTTCAAATAAGCACATTGAAAGTTTAAGAATTAATCATAAGGACACTCATTATATTTTGAAGTATTAACCATGCATGAATCAACCTAATTTTCAAAGGAAATCATACACTAAACATCATGTGGTTCCAAACATACATTGACATGCAAATTACTTACATAATTTTACAGATAATGTAATCATAATAACATGCATGCACAATACTTCACAATCAAGTTTTGTCATCTTAATGATTTCAAGTAAGTTTTGAAATTCCACATGCATACTATACCACGTAACTTAATTATAACTTCAGCAAATTACAACTATATTCCAAATAATATTAATATTACAACAAATAATAAAAATCTTCAAGTCATTACATATGTAGTTTTCCTACATACAACCCTCCTTTAGATCATAACAAATATGATTACATCATGGCCACAAGTGCTTCTGCATCTTCATTGCTTGAAGAACTTTCCTCTTTCTTTTGTTTCTTCAGCAATCGACACTCATTTTTGTAGTGTCCCTTTTTATTGCAATGAAAACACTTGACCTTTTTCTTTTTGCTTTTTCCATGGTCATCATCATCTTAGTTTCTCTTCTTAGCCGTCCTTGTTCAACAATATGCAGCTTTGTGGCAGATTCTTCGACATCATCATTGGTCTTGTCCTTCTCATTGTTCTGAGAATCCTGCACCCTCAACTCTTCTTCTACACGAAGAGTGTGAGCAAGTCCCTCAAGTGTGATCTCTTCTGTTTTATGCTTGAGATCTTTCTTGAAATCCTTCCAGGATGGGGAAAGTTTGTCAATTATTGCCGAAACAATAATTGCCTCATCCATGACCAAGTTATGTTGATTAAAATGATTTAACATTTTTTTCAATTCAGTGAATTGTTCCATAACTAGTCTATTATCAAGCATTTCAAAGTTAAAGAAAGTTGAGACAAGAAACTTCTTACTTGTAGCATATTCTCTCATGTACCTTGCCTCTAACTTGTCTATTAATTCTCTTGCTGTAGGAATTGTATGGTAAACATCAAACAGATTGTCTTGCATTACATTGAGGATGTGTCCACGACAAATCTCATCGTCATTCTCCCACTTGTGGCACTTCCGTATCTGCAGCAGATTTTCGTCATCTTTAATCGGTGGCTTTGGCGTATTCAGGATATACACCACCTTTAGAGAAATAAGCAGGAAGTGGATTCTCTTCTTTCATCTTTGTGAAGTTTCCTCCATCGAATCGATCTAACTTAACAATGGATGAAGTCAAGTCCTTCACATTGGTAGCCATTGAAATGCTTAATAAAACCTAAAGATTTTGGATATAACTTCTGGATAGCACAACAATGACTAACCAAAAATGAAACCAAGAATCTATTCTGTAAATACTAATCTATTACAAGATATATTAAAAGGAGAGGTTGCTTCAAATCGTACAAATGCACTTTCCTTTAGGTTTTATTAGTTCTCTTTGGTGTGCAAAAGATATTCGGAACTAATATCCTTATGGGATAAGATGAAGTCTTTTGTAGTAAGCCTGCACTGATTTAAACAAAACCAGAACAAGAGAGAAGAGCAAGAAAACGTTGTAAAGTGAGAATGATGTCGTGTATCTATAAATTCGTCCTAAGGAGTCTATTTATAGACCTCCAAAGAGTGTCATTCAATAGCCAGAACTCTTATGAAAAGGTAGGAAGAAACGGAACTGAATTCGGATAAGAATTGAGTTCGGAATCACCATTTCCGTGAAGAGATGCAACTTTTCAGAAGAAGGAAACTCTCTTGAGCTCGTCCGAGTTTCTGTCCAATTCGGACAGAAATTTGGACACACGTCAGTCCCAGAATATGAACACATCTCAGTTCCAGAAGTTTTCTGGAGCTTGTCCGATTTGCTGCCGAGTCGGACAGAAATTCGGACATCAATCAGTCTCAGAAATTGAACATCTCAGTTCTAGAAGTTTTCTAGAGCTTGTCCGAGTTGCTGTCCGATTCGGACAGAAACTCGGACAACCTATTCATTCTTTTTCCTTTCTTCTTTCAGCTTAATTATTTGAAAATCTCCAACAGAAAATAGGAAAAATAGAAAAATGAGAAAATCGGAAAAATATGTAAAGTTATGGACTTGTATGATTTTTCTTAGAATTTTAATAAATGAAGAAATATTTTTGAAGCATAAAATCTTAAATGTTTATATTAAGATTAAGATATTAGAAATAAGGTTAGAAGTATGTTTAAGTGATAAGTGATAAAGTAATTAAGTAATAAAAATAAAGAAATTAGAAATCGATTAGAGCGGTTTTACCCAGTCCACAAATGGGTAAAACCAATTGCAATGGATGAGGGACCGGTTTTACCCCATCATGGAACTGGTAAAACTGATTCTACCGCTTCACGGAGTGGTTTTACCCAATCTCTGAGTGGGTCAAACCGATCTGAAGATAAGATAAAATATTTCACCGCTTGAAGGAGCGGTTTTAACCGATCCCAGAGCAAGTAAAACTGATCCAGGAAATGACAAAAATTACTCTGACCGATTTTAGCCGATCCAAGAACGGGTAAAACCGATTGCTCTCTGAAAATGAAAAAAAATAAATTTCAAGATAATCTCAAACCATTTGGCATATTAGGCAAAGATTGCCTATAAATAAGGCCTCTCCAACCCTTAAAAACTCATTTCACTCCCTGCAAAATCA
The DNA here is from genome assembly GCA_016801395.1 of Leptodermis oblonga. NCBI lineage: Eukaryota > Viridiplantae > Streptophyta > Magnoliopsida > Gentianales > Rubiaceae > Leptodermis > Leptodermis oblonga. The sequence goes on from CM028753.1 coordinate 28,037,783, forward strand.
AACTAAAAAGAGCAGAAAAGAGAAATAGGAAAAGAAGGAGAGAGAAGAAGAAAAGCTAGGGAAGCTAGGAAAGGAGGAGATTTGGAGTAGGAAGTTGATTCCGCAAGATTGAATTCGTACTAGGAAGACTCCAGAACATTAAGGTAACACGTTTTGCTTGTTTGTGTTAGGAAAATGGAAAAGATGCATGAAAATAGGAAAAATGAGGTTTTGGAGATTTTGATTCAAATCTTTATGATTCAACGTTGTTTAAAGTGTTATGGATCGATAGGAATGTTATATAAATGCTGTAAGATTGATTTTGAACAAAAGAAACCAAAGAGAAACGAGTTTTGGAGCACTTTTGTTTGAAACCCGAAGCAAAAGGTTGAAGGAAATTTTTCTGGGCTGCAATCGGTTAAAGCTCAAGAAAATCAGGTAAAACTGATTGACGATAGGGTAAAACCGATCGGCAATTGGGTAAAACCGATCCGATGCTGAAAAATTGATTTTTGAATAATTTTAATTCTTTTGTTTATTCTTTATAATTCCTTTTATAAATCTTTAATAAAATTATTTTAACAACTATTTCAAGGATTCTAAGTGCCTATTTTCTTAAATTAGTAATTATTATTTTGTTAGTTATTTCCGAAATAATTATAAATGAAGTTTAAATGTTATAAACTCCTTTTAAAAGGAAAATAAGTAAAATAGTTTACAGCACGAAACTTATATTTTCTTTAAAATTATAATTAATATATTTTCTTATTGTAATTATTTTCAAAATAAAATAGAAATACCTAATATTATTTTACGCTCTTTTTGGTAAAAATTAGATAAATTAGTTTGACGCCCTTATTTAGTTAATTCCTAGAATTAATAAGAAGTTTAAATAATCTTAGGATTATATTAGTTAGAATAAATATAGAATTTTTGGACCTTGAAATATATGTAGATCGGGTAGATAAATCGTGAGCTAGTATACACGGATTAAGGTGAGTGTTCAGACTAAAGGGGCAAATGTTTTAATTGAGTAAATAAATGAGTTAGCATTACTGATATTGTAAGACCCCGTAAATTTTTATAATTTATATTTTTATTGGAATCAAATTTTTAAAAACTCAATTATGTTAGATTATAAAATTGTATAATTAAGAATTTTCATTAAGAAATTTTAATTTTAAATCGTAATGTTTTGATATTTTAATTTAGAGTTAAGGTATTAATTTAAATATAGGATTATGTTTAAATATGAAAATAGATATATTAGATTAATTTTGAGAATTTTGGAATGAAAAAATTGGAAAAGTAGAAAAATGAGAAAAACTGGAAAACACGTATAGTTATGGACTTGTAGGATTTTCTTTAGAATTTTAACAAATGAAGAATTATTTTTGAAGCATAAAATTTTAATGTTTAGATTAAGATTAAGATAAAGATATTATAAATAAGATTAAAAAGTAAAAAGTGATAAAGTAATTAAGTTATAAAAATAAAGAAATTAGAAAATAAGTGGAAAGTGGAAAAAACAAGGAACCGTCGGTTGTACCCAGTCTACAAACAGGTAAAACTGATTGCTAGGCTAAGGGACCGATTTTACCCGATTATGGAGAGGGTAAAACCGATTCCACCGCATCAAGGAGCGGTTTCACCCAGTCTCTAAAAGGGTAAAACCGATCCAGAAAGTAAGAAAAATATCTCACCACCTGAAGGAGGGGTTTACCCGCTACCCGATCCTAGAGCGGGTAAAATTGATCCGAGAAAATGAGAAAAACTACTCCGACCGATTTTACTCGATCCAAGAGCGTGTAAAACCGAATGAAACGGTTTTACCTGATTATGGAGCGGGTAAAACCGATTGCATGCTGTGAATGAAAAATAAAATAAAATTTCAAGATAATCACGAACCCTCTTTGGCGTATTAGGCAAGTTTGCCTATAAATAGGGCTCTTCCAAGCCCTTAAAACCATTTTCCATCCCGGCAAACTTAAACTAAAAAGAGAGAAAGGAAAGGAAATGAGAGAAAGGAAGAAGAAGAAGAAGAAAAGCTGGGGAAGCTAGGAAATGAGGAGATTTGGAGCAGGATTTCATATTCCACAACATAGAATTTGTGCTAAGGAGACTCCAGAACAATAAGGTAACATGTTTGGCTTGTTTGTGTGTTAGGAAAATGGAAAAGATACATGAAAACAAGAAAAATAAAGTTTTAGAGATTTTGATTCAAAATCTTTATGATTTTACGTTGGTTAAGTGTTATAGATTGATAGAAATATTGTAGGAGTATCGTAGAAATTAGGGGTGGGCACGAATCAATTTCCACGAATCGGTTTCCTCGAATTTTAAATTTTTTTGGCCAATTCAAAAATCGAACCTAATTCGTTTTAAAACTGAAGAAACCAAATCGAATTCGGTTTAGACCGTGGAAACCGAATTCACAAATTTGTTTCCAGAATTAATAGTTTAACACAGTAAGGCTTTGAAGAAAATGAAACAGAGATGGGAGAAGGAAATAGGATGAATAAAGAAAGAAAGATAATGAAGAGAAGAAAGAAAATAGATGAAAAGAAGAAGCACCGTTTAGTTCCAAATCCACCATTGCCGCCCCTTCCCAGATCCACAACCTCCACCATCCAACAACAACAATTAACACCACCATAACCTTCTCCCAAAAATTTGATGGCTAAGAGAAGAAAATGAAAGAGAGATGGGAGAAGGAAATAGGAAGAGTAAAGAAAGAAAGATGACGAAGAGAAGAAATAAAATAGATGAAGAGAAGAATAGGGAACAGAGGTGGGTTCGCAGGGAGAAAGAAAAGAAAGAAAAAAAAGAAGGGGGAGGGGGGGGGAGAGAGATGTAGTGGGGCAGAGGAATTAAAAAAATGAGAAGTTTAAAATTAAAAAAATATAAATCATATATCCCAATTCGGTTTTTGAATCGGTTTTCGGGTTGGATACTAAATTCGAAAACCAATTCTAAAAACGAATTCCTAATTCGAATTCAGTTTCAAACCAAACCTTATTCGAATACTGAATTCGAATTGGGTTATTCGAATTCGGTAATTTCGAATTCGGTTCGATTTTTGAATTGGACCAAACCATGTCCACTCCTAGTAGAAATGATATTTATCAAAAAGAATCAAAGAGAAACGAGTTTTGTGCATGTTTTAGCAAAAACTGAAGCAAAGGTTGAAAATACGTTTTCTGGGCTCAAAGCAGTTTTAACCGATTGAAGAGCGGGGAAAACTGATTGGCCATGCTCAAGAAAATCTGGTAAAACCAATTGAAAAATTACTGAAAAAGTCGGATTAACAGATCGGGAGGCGGGTAAAACCAATCCGAAATTGAAAATCTTGATTTTTTAATATTTTTAATTCTTTTGTTTATTTCTTTATAATTCCTTTTATAAATCCTTGTTAAAATTATTTGAAAGGTTCTAAACCCCTATTTTCTTAAGTTAGTAATTTTTATAGTTTTGGCTATTTCCAAAATAAATTAGAAATAAAGTTTAAATGTTATAAACTTCTTTTAAAAGTAGGAATAAGTAAAATAGTTTTACGACATGAAACTTATAAGATTATTTTCTTGTCAAAATACTTGTTTTCAAAATAAAATAGAGTAATCTGTATGAAAACCTAGAATTCAAAAGATTCATCTAAATTTATGAATAAAGTCTAAACTATGATATTTATGTAATGCATATTTGATTATGAAATATTAGCGATATATATGAGGTGAGTGTTATCACTGAAGGGGTTAAATGTTTTAATTGAGTAAATAAATGAGTTAGCATACTTTATTTATGTTATCGTTATGTTTAGTGAAATGCATGCGTTATAAGTAAGATATATGATTATAACTCTTATACGAGAAATTGCAGTGTTTATATATGTGTCATGTCTACGTAATTGTTCTTAAATGCCGAGTTATGTGTATAAGTGAGATATATGTTAAACTTTATCGTGTACTCGTAATTAAGTGTCAAGCATGAAATATTAGTGTCTCGTGCACCCGTGTTTGTGCGCCATGTTACGTGCTACTTGCGTGCTTCCTATTGCTTGTTACATGCGTGTCATATTTGGGGTCCCCAAAGCCTGTTTAGTTATTGGGATCGAGCATGTCCGCATCAGCTTGAGTGCTTGACTCAATGATTGAAGATGTCGAGTTTCGGTATTATCTCGAGATATGCCATGTAGTTTCGTGAACCCATGTATGTGCACTCATTCATTGGCATAGTTGACGAGGTGACACACCGTGTATTGTGTTCGCCACCCATTTAAGCACATGTAAAGTATAATCGGTAATACTTACATAAGGGTCACACAGATCCTTTGTTAAAGCTTGCTGGTTATACTATTTCTATCTTTTACGTGTTCCCCTTTACTTGCTTAGGAAATATTTGCTATGTGCTGGTAAATGTCTTTTCGGTAATGTTTGTGACAGTGTGACCTCACTGAGTTTATGGAAGCTCACCCCTTAGATGTTTTGCATGTAACAGATCTCGGTAGTAATCGCTACTAGCGTGATACTAATGAAGGACTCTTTTGGATTAGGTTTTGGAACGCTAGTATTGTAGTATTACTTAAGAATCTAGTTTTAGCATGAGAAACTACTAATGTAATAGTGTGAATTAGTGTGTGTATCTTTTGAAAAACTAATATAGCTTGAAGTTTTATAACTTACTTTAATAAATGAATATCTTATTTATTTAGCGATTACTCTATATATCATGAATGAGTCTTGGTGCGAACCAGGCAGGCATCTCGGTCGCTGCTTCCGCGTGAAACAAAGAGGTCGGGGCTGGGGGTGTCACAGATATTATTGAAATGGTTATTGAAATACATGCGATATATGATTATGCTCTTTGAACAAAGTGAAATATTCATGTTATATGAATGTAGATATTCTTAAATATTAAAGTTTATCATATGACTGAATTTATCGTGTAGTTATGATTAAAGTGTAAATGTTTACTGTTAAAGTGTTAAATATTACGGTTCCATGTTCACTGTTCATTGCCTATTGATCACTGTTCACTGTTAACTATTAACTGTGCATAAGAGTTGAGGTCCTCAAATCCTGTTCAATTTATTGAAATCGGGCATGTCGGCGTCGAGCAAGAGTGCCCGACTAGATAACTGGAGAGGTACTGGGTAATATTCTGAGATTTACCATACTGTTTACTGTTTTACTGCTTGGATTATCGGCATCGGAAGCGGTTCGCATTGTACAGTATACCACTTTACACTATACAGTGTCCCAATTCAGGTAAACTATAATCGGTAACGCTTTTCGAAGGATCTCATCAATACTCATTATAACTTGCTGATTATGCTCTTTCTATCCCTTACCTGTTTCCCCTTGTGTGCTTAGGAAATACTTGCTATGTGCCGATAATTGTTTACTTGGTAATGTTTTTAATAGTGCGATCTCACTGAGTTTATGGAAGCTCACCCTTTAGATGTTTTGCATGTAACAAGGATTAAGGACGACACTATGAAAAGCGTCGGGATCATAGGATGAAGTCTCGCATTAGATAATTAAGGCGAGAGTATATTGTAATAGTTATAGAAATACGCTTGTACATTTTGTATTAGTGAAATAAAATATATCTTATTTTTCATTTAGTGTATAAATTTATTATAATTAATTAGTACTCTTCTATCATGAATGAGTCCAGGTATGAACCAGGCAGGCATCTCGATCACGGCTCCCGCCCAAACAGGGAGGTCGGGGCTGGGGGTGTCACAATAATGCTCAAAAGCTGGCGGCCAGCACCCACGAAACAAAAGTGTTCACCCACATGGAGTTGCCCTTAACTTGTTTCCACAGGAGAGAGAGCCTGGCGGACTTCCCATTTTGCATCGACGCAGAACGTGACAAGCCAAGCTATTGCAGCCACAACATGAATGCTTATCAGACTCAAAGCCAGTACAGCCTTCGGTCCTGCCAAGGGATCAACAAATCCATGAGTGGAGATAGTTCCAGCAGAATTGTCGAGTCCCTCCATTACCGCAGACACCTGTTGCCCCAACTGCACGAAAGAGGAAAAAAGAAGTAGCCTCAGAATCACTCTGGCCAGATACGTACTATGCGCACCCGTTCGTTTAATCTAAATTATGTACGGTTATCTTATGATTAGAGGGATATTTTGGAATATTAGAGGTATTGCGGGGGTTTCCTCACTTCGTCGCTTGAAAAATTAGTTTCGTTGCACAAAGTGTCCTTTTTGGCTATCCTAGAGTTGATGGTGAATGCAGCTCAGCAGCCCCGGTATACTCAGGCACTGAAGTTTGATAACTATGCTCTAAATACAAATAGTAAGATTTGAATTTTTTGAATACGTCCTTAGTGGGAGCAGTAAAGCTTCAAACTGAACAGGGAATGCATGTCTTCTTTCCGGAAGAGGAGACTGATTCTTCCCTGCTTGTATCAGCAATTTATGCCAAGTGTACTAGAGTAGAGAGAAGGGAGCTATGGATGGAACTTGAGGTTGTTGGTCTTCCAGAGGAGACTAATTCTTCCCTGCTTGTATCAGCAATTTATGCCAAATGTACTAGAGTAGAGAGAAGGGAGTTATGGACTGAACTGGAGGTTGTGGGTCAGCAGTTTAGAAGTTATCCATGGATGTTAGGAGGGGACTATAATGCCATTTCAGATGTCTCGGAGTACAAGGGCCGAGCTACTCCAGATGGCCGCTCCATAGCGGATTTCGTTAAGTTTATATCCAAAGCTGAGCTGATGGAACCTCCGGTGGTGGGGAGCCTCTTCACATGAATAGGAATTCGCAACCGTGGCAGGGTGTTTGAGAGGCTGGATCGAGTGCTTCATAAAGCTAGATGGATGCAAAGATTTTTGGATACTATAGTCCAGATTCTCAGTAGGACTTGCTCAGATCACAACCACTTTTATTGACAGCAAAAGAAGTGGGTCAGAGACGAGGAGGGGTCTTTCGGTTTCAACATGTTTGGCCGACTCATTCCACCTTTTTACAGCATGTGAAACAGAGTTGGGACTTAGAAATACAGAGTTATGGCATGGGGCGGTTTATGCTTAAGCTGAAGCGGCTGCGAGCCAGCCTAAAAATCTGGAATAAGGAAACTTTTGGGAATGTTCATGATGTGGTCAGTGTGGCAGAAACAGAAGCCAAGGTGGCAGAGGAGGAGTTTGCAGCTTCGCAACATAATAACGACCTAATAGCAATGAACCAAGCGCATGCAAAACTGCTCCAGACCTTGTCAATCCAAGAACATTTTTGGAAGCAAAAATCTCGAGTCCGATGGCTTCAGTCGGGGGACAGCAACACAAAGTATTTTCATGCCTCCCTCCAGAAACGACGGTTGCAGCAAGGCATCCATAAGGTAAAAAATCAAGGGAGAGAATGGATCGATGACCCCTAGTTGATAGCCCAAGAGGCAGTGACATTCTTCCAGGGGCTGCTCTCTGATGACGCGCCTGTGGAGAAAAGCTCAATGGCAGCGCTGCTTGAGTTTGTTCCATCGATATTGACTAACTAGCACAACCTGGAGTTTCTCAAGGAGGTAACAGAGGAAGAAATTAAGCATGCAGTTTTCTCCCTGTCAACAGATAGCGCCCCGGGGGTGGATGGATTCGACGTGTTCTTCTTCCGAACTTGTTGGGACATCATCCAAGAGGATTTACTACAGGCAGTACGGAATTCTTTTGTGGGGTACCATTGCCCTGATCGGTAGGCAGCACAATAGTCCTAATCCTTAAAAAAGAAGCCCCTTCCTCCTTTGTGGACTACAGGCCCATCAGCCTCTGCACCTTTCTAAACAAGGTCTTTACTCACATTCTAACTGATCGACTGAAAAGTGCACTGCCGTCATTCATTTCCAAAGAGCAAGCAGCCTTTTTGTAGGGCCGGTAGATGACAGATAATGTTCTCTTGCTACAGGATATGGTTCACCACCTCGGGAGAAAGTGTAGGGGAGGCTATGTGAATTTTAAGCTGGACATAATAAAAGCATTCGATCGGGTATCTTGGCACTTTCTCCCTAAGTTATTGCTGAAGATGGGGTTTCAGAGACAGATAGTGGAGTTAGTTATGAATAATCTGCAGGTGAGCTGGTTTTCTATTCTAGTAAATGGATGCCCTAAGAGTTCTTCAAGTCAGGCAGGGGGATTAAACAGGGGGAACCTCTCTCTCCTTACCTATTTATTCTGCTATCAGAGGCCCTCTCCAGAGGATTGAATGGGTTATTTGAATCTAGAACCATACAGCCTTACTCCCTCCTGAGGGGTTCCCCGCCGATCTCACACCCTAGTTATGCAGACGGCATCTTCAACTTTTGCCGGGGTGACAGGGCATCTCTTAAGGTCCTTACAGCCTGCATGCAACTTTATGAGCTTGCTACAGGTCAGAATGTGAATAAAACAAAGAGTGCATTTTATCTTGGTCCTACGCCGACCTCTAGAGTCGACTATTGCAATCCGAAACATAACGGGTAATTCAAGGGAGGATTTTCTAAAGCTTAAAAGGGTGGCGAACTACCAATTCTTAGCAGTCAGGATCTATTTGAGGTTGGAAAATTGGAAGACCCGATTATTGTCAATAGGAGGGAAGCTGGTATTATTACGGCATGTGCTGAGCACCATTCCCATCCACATTCTAGCAGCATCTAGGGTGCCGAAAGGGGTTATTGCATCGCTGCACCACCTTTTTTCGCAATTCCTACGGGGGAAGGATCGTAAAGTCTGGTAGGCTTGGGATACTATAGCTTACCCTACATCGGAGAATGGACTGGGCCTCCGCAATCTTAGTGTAGTGAACAAAGCTTTCACCTACAAACTCTTTTGGAAGGTGGCTAATAGGATTGGAGTTTGGGGGAGGTTTATCTCGGACTGGGGAGTCTCCACCAGTCAGTTCACTGGAGCTAGATGGATGAGGTGAAACCTTTCTTTTAATCGAAAATGCGGCTGCAGGTGGGAAGGGGAGAGGCAGAGTTTTGAAAGGTTGACTGGACTGGTTTGGGACCCCTTTTTGAATTTGCACAACAAGAAATCAGTGCACCATAGGTAACCATTGTAGAGGTTTTTGGGGATTCTGGGGAAGTCTTACCGGAGGTGGCTCACTCTCTCCTATCTTGGGTGATAGAATGCATTGAAGGGCTACACATAGCTTTCTTAAATGAGCCAGACATTGTCATTTGGACGTAGGTTTCATCTGGGCTTTTCTTAATTGGGTCGGCATACAATTTGCTCAGGCCTCGGTGCACAGTATCTCTTCAGTGGTAAATGATCTGGCTATCGGGCTTCCCATTTAAAATTTACTTCTTTGCCTGGAGGCTGCTGAATGGACTCCTGCCATTTCCTGAGGTCCTTCACTGGCTGGGGTTTCAGTTGCTATCGAAGTGTCCAGAATGTCCAGCGGAGGACACCATGGGGCATTGGTTCTTCGCTTGCCCACTTGCAGCTTCGATTTGGAGAAGATTCTTGGACCCTCTTGGCATTCGCTTCTCGGACCATTTCCCCTTGTGGGATTGCTATCAATTTATTTGGGAGGACTATGCTGAGGGAGCACGAGGCCTAGCTCTCTGGGCGCTACTACTTCTTATACTTTATGAGCTATGGAAGGTGCGGAATCGCCTCTTGTTTGATGAGGTACGCCCGACAGTGCAAGTGATCGAAATGAAGGTGAGGAAAACCTTTCGGGATCTATCACGGGTCCTGGTTTGCACGAAGAAGCTCCGGGAGAATGAGTTGCTTATCTCTTCAAGTCTTGTTCGGTGATTGCACCCACAGAAGCAACGGCAGCCGATACTAGTGCGGTGGCATTTACCTAGGCCGCCAGAGTGCAAGGTGAATCTTGATGGATCGTCCTTTGGGAACCCAGGCTATTCAGGATGTGGCACAGTTGTTCGGAATGGAATGGGGCAAACTCTTCATGCCTCGGGGAGGTTTCTTGGCGTCCAAACAAACTTTTACGCAGAGTTCATTGCTCTTGTTTGTGGTTTGCAAGTATGTTTGCAACTTGGCTTGCAAGGAGTAGTTTTTTAAACGGACTCTGCCTATCTTGTGGGTGTGGTAACAGGGGCTTGTAAAGGCCAATGGGAATTCTTGTATCTTTATAGGTATATCCGGAGACACATGTTGGAGGATTTTCGCATCCAACACATTAACTCCGTTGCAGACTGCATGGCTCGAATGGCGGCGTTATCCCAAGCAGATCTCACATACTCGCATGGCTCTTTTCCAGCCACGATTTCTAAAGCGCTTCCATCAGATCTCTCTTAGGTCCCATACATTAGACTTTAACTACTTAGAGAATCTGATGTACTTTGGTTTTTTTCATTACTCATCTGCATTTTGCATCTTGTCGTTTGAGGTAAGGCACATTATGTTCCCCTCAGAATTTTGGGCATTTGCCTCTCATTTTAAAGGGTCTATATGCTTCCCAGGCACTTAATCGGTTGTTCAACAAAAAAAAAAAAAAAACATTGGTATGAAAATTTGGTATTTTTGTTAAAACATTATTTAGAAATAACCCTTTTATAAAGAAAATTTTAAATTAAAGCTGACATTTTATTACATTGTGTTAAAGTTTGTAATTGAATAAAAGTTTGTAGTGATTTTTTACAATTAACTCCCAATTAAATTGTTGCATGTTGAGATGCACAAAATCTTGGGAGTGGCGGGTTCATGTATTTACCCCGCCATGCACAAGTTTGTGTTTCACGCATTTTTGTGTGTGTGTGTGTGTGTGTTTTGTTTTTAACTTGTACCCACGGGTACTGTACATAATTTTTAAATAAAAAAATAAAGTAATACTTGAAGATAGTATTGTTGATACTCGTGAACATGATATTTAACTTTCGTTGTGTTAATATAGTACATTATGATTCAGTTTTATGACTTTTTTACTTTTATCTAATTTATTATTTGTGTTGATTGATACAATAAGAGTTTAATTAGATGAAGAAAACTAGTCACAGTGTTCAGAAAAGTCAATTGAATTTATATTTAGTTGAGCCAACAATGAAACTGAATATTTTGTTGATATGCAAATTTGAATCATTCTTAGGGTGAGAATTTGATTAATTTGAAGGAATTGATTCTTCATTTGATTAAGTCTTAATCATTGTGAATTTCCTGCTTATAATTTATTTTTTGAATTGATGGTATGCTGTGAGAAAACTTTTTATGTTCTGAATATGTTTTAAAATCTGAATATATAGGCCACTGTTAAGATAGATTCGCTGGATGAGCATAATCAATTACTGAAAATGCGTCCTGATATATTCAAGAGTTGCGAGAAAACAAACAACGATATCGTATTGTTATCTGTTTTGGATTTTTATTTTTATCTAATATGTTTTGTAAGGCTTATTAGCATGCTGCAAACTGCTTAACTACCTCTCTTATGTCTTTTGTAATATGTGATTTTGTAATTTGGATGCTCATGGTGTTAGTACTGTAGAATTTTACCTATTATGTTTTTAGTGCTAGACTTTTTTTTTTTCATTGAAGTTATTTCTTTACATAATGAGATGTTTGTGCAAAAATATTTAGTTGTGAATTGAAAATCAGTTATACAGGTTATTTAGGTTACCTACACTACCACAAAATGGGTCTTCAACATCGGTTGCTTTAAGCAAAAAAAAAAAAACACGGATCATTGACACCAGGTTTAAAAAACTGGTGTTAAAGATAACTTTAACATCAGTTATCCAGAACACCGGTGTTAAAGGTCATCTTTAACACCGATTTTTATTATAATCGATTTTAAGTTGCATTGAAAAACGCACGAGAGAATTCGAATGATCAGATCTTTGGCTATAACTTTAGCGCCGCTACCCATTTTCCATATACAAATCCTACTTTTCACAAAATTGGAGATACATTTTATCATTTCTCCTCGCACCCAACATATGCCGGTTATCGTCATTGCCGTTCAAATTGAGTTCGGCGAGAAACAACCCACATTCATCAGTCACAGTAAGGTAAAATAATTTGTTTTTCTGGTCATTTTCATTTAGTTTTATTTTCTAAACTAGGAATTCTTTGTTTTTATCGTTTATGGAGAAGAAGATGCCATATATTTGGTTCTTAAGGAGAACACAAGCAATATCGACTAGTAATGTATAATTGTTATTGTTTTGTTTTGGTAATGGTTAGGGCCTGTTCTTTTACCTATTCTCAGACCCGGTTCTGGCCTTTTTTTGGGTCTCAACCCAAAAATCTAACCTAACCCATGTGCTTTACCCATTTCTCAAACCCGGGTCACAAACCCAATTCCCACTTCCGTCGCCGCCCTTCCGCCGCCGCTGACCTCCTCCCGCCGCCGCCAGTGCCACCCACTTCTTCTTCTTCTTCTTCTCTTCTTCTTCCCGGTGCTATCTTCTTCTTCTTCCCTTCTCCTCCTCCTCCTCCTCCTCCTCCTCCTCCTCCTCTTCTCTTCTTCTTCTCCTCCTTCCCCTTCCCTCCCGCCGTTCTTCGCACTTATTCTTCTTCTTCTTGGTCTTCTTCTTCTTCTTCTTCTTCTCCTTCTCGCGTCTCCTCCTCCTCCTCCTTCTTCTTCTTCTTCTTCTCGCGTCTCCTCCTCCTCCTCCTTCTTCTCGCGTCTCCTCCTCCTCCTCCTTCTTCTTCTTCTTCTTCTTCTTCGCACTTATTCTTCTTCTTCTTGGTCTTCTTCCCCCACAATTAATCACAAACCCATTTGTGATTGTAAATTCCCCAAATTTGAATCCCCAAATCCCAAATTATGAGAAAATTAAAACTTCAATCAAACTCACGGGTTTGATTGAAACAGAAAAAAAAAAAAGAAGAAGAAGAAGAATTTTGGGGATTTAGGTTTTGGGCTCACGGTGGCGGCGGCGACGCGGCGGCGGCGGCAGCTACGCGGCGGCGGGCGGACCCGGGTCTGAGAACGATGTTTCTTTGTTTTGGGTCTCAACCCATTCGGTCTCTACCTAAAAACTCAGAACTGGGTCTCAACCCATTGAAAAGAATAGGCCCTTAGTGTTTTTGTGATAATGTGTTTCGGTCAACAAATGAGTTTGGCATGATTTTTTTTTTCTGTTTTCTTTCGGATCTAAAATCTTTGACTTTTTAAACTGTTTAGATTGAATCGGCACCCCTATAGTCTGATTCGATCTAAATCATGTTTTATTAATTTATTTGATATTAATTGTTCTATTTTCGTTCTGAAATAATTTCTGAGTTTTTTCTTTATAACTGTTTAGATCGAATCAGCATCCCTGCAGTTCGATTCGATCTAAACTATATATATTTTATTTTGATTGTGATTTATTTTTCTGTTTTCTTTCGGATCTAAAATTTGTGGTTTTTTAAAAGTGTTTAGATCGAATCGGCACCCTTGCAGCCCGATTTGATTTAAAATATATATTTTTATTTTGGTTGTGATTTTTTTTTCTATTTTTTTTATCTGAAATTTATGATTTTTTAAACTGTTTAGATCGAATCGGCACCCCTGCAGTCCGATTCGATCTAAACTATATATATATATTTTTTTTCTGATTTATTTTTTTGTTTTCATTCAAATATGAAATTTGTATTTTTTTAAAACTGTTTAGATCAAATCGGCTCCCCTGCAGTTCGATTCGATCTAAACTGAGTTTTACTTTTTTTTTTACTTTGTTTGCATGTGGGCAATAATCAATGTGTGTATTGTTGTTATATGTGATATTGTTGCTATGAAGCATATTGTCATGGTCCATACACCCAAAAAAGTTGTGTTTTTCCAACGCTAGTGTATATACAGTGAATATACATAATCATGCTAAAGGATTCACTCGAAAACTATCTGGATGATCCATTGTATGATGATATGGAGCGGACAATTCTTGACTATGTAAAGCTTTTTATATAATAAAATATCGTCGCCTCCACCTCATCATAGAAGAGATCATCAAGAAAGTTTTTTTGTGAATTCCTTCACATGATTATGAGGATTTTCACCTGTTGTGAAGTAAATGACGAGAAGTATGGAACTGGAGCCAAAGCCAAAGAAGAACATCCACTAATCCAAAAATTGGAGGATGGGGTTACATTTGTAGAGGTTTTAAGTAAAAGACAAAGATGAAGATAAAGAGTATCAAGTAAAAACAAAGAGGAAAATGAATATATAACTTAGCATTTATATTGTAATAGGAATTTGATTTTCTGATATATTTAATAAATAATTGTGTTTAAATTGAATATGTTGTTGCATTTTATTAAGTATTTATAATTAGTTCAATGATTTTTTAAATCAAGCTTTTTGATGAGGTCATTCCTAGCGCAAACCAGCCAAGTCAGCATATGTTGATTCAGCCCGAAGGCAAACCTTGGATGAACGTATTAAGAAGGACAAAGTGGTACACCTCTTCACAATAATTGGAGCCGTGCAACCTACAAATCGCTCTCGACAAAGTTCAAGGCATTTCTTGAAGTTCTTGAAAGCTTTCTTGAACTTCTTGAAACATTTCTTGATAAATCTTGAAGTTTTCAACTTCTCGGTTTATTAAGTTGGTTACTGTTTACAAATCTTGAAGAAATATGAAGAATCTTGATTTTCAGCATTTTCGACGGGTTCAGAAAGCTTCTCATTGCGTCCGGAACAATCCGAACTATTTGGTGAAGTTTTCCTACTACAAATCCACAAAATCATGCTACGCCATCCATTGGGCGGAAACCATCAAGCATCCATGCTCCATCAATTTGGCTAGCTCACTAGAGAAGGCCCATAGCCAAAACCCTATCCCTGTTAGGGCTAGGTTTTGGGGTTCTTGAATTAGATTAGGATTTGTGCATGTTTCCTAATTCTTTTCCTTGTTTGTTTTGGATTAGTTAAGGTTGTAACAACTTGACAAAATCCAAGGGTTAGTAGTTTCCAAAAAAGTTTCACTTCTTAAAATCCTTTTTGTGATAGTTTTAGAAGTTCTTTTTATTATTTTTTTTAAAGGGAATTTAGTTCACCCTACGTTACCATAAATGTGACAAAATTCTCTTTCCAATTCCATGCTTCTTTTGGATTTGGAGTTGTAAGGAATTTCCAATTCTGATTGGATTTCACTTTTTCCAAAAAGGGGTTCACTTCTTGAAATTTTTTTGTAATAATTTTTAGTAGTTTCTTTCCTTATTTTTAAGGGCTAATTTCGTGTTCCCCATGTCCTAGGCAGTTGAAAATTAACCAACCAATTTCCATGCTTCTCTTGGAAATTGCTTTGTAAGGAATACCAACTCTAGTTGGATTCCACTTTTAGTTGTTTCCTTTTCTTTCTCCTTTTCAGATTGTAAACGGCACACAACCTCCTTTCTATATAAAGGGTGTTGGGCGAAACTTATTAAAAACATCAAAAATAGAATTCAGATTGTTATATCTTGTGAGGTTTAGTTCTTAGCTTAAGAGTTCTTATTTTGCACTTATGTAATTAGCATGCGATATTAAGATAACATAAGCGAAACTATAGGATAAATTAGGTTTCTTGCTTCACATAATTTCTGTTGTTTTCAATTCGTTTATTCTTGCTTAGTTATAGCTAAAGTAGTTTATCTCACTATATGCTTTTCCTGTAATTCTCGAATCTATTAAGTAAGATTGTGCCCTTCAACGATTCACTTTCCCTGTCAACTTTCTGCATCGTGAGGTCTTCTTCGAATAACTCACATTACTTTTTACAGTGTACTCTTTTTTAAAATATATCATTATTTTCTAAATTAATTGTTGGGAATTTTATTTTATTTTACAAAATTTATGCATTTAACACTGGTTCTAGTTAATAATCGGTGTTGAAGACACTGGACCTTTAACACCGATTTCAGGACAATAGGTGTAGCTGAGCCGAGATCATTACAACCGCATATCATTCACACCAACACCAAAAAATTGGAAATTCAGTGCTAAATGGGTTAAATAACCGGTTTTAAAGACCTGATTTGTGGTAGTGCTATTAACCCACATAACCATATGTATATATATATGTGTGTGTGTGTGTGTGTGTGTGTGTGTGTGTGTGTTGTGTGTTCTTAGCTCATTACAATATAAATGTTAAATGGGTCGGGTTCATGTTAATATTATGTTTAATAGCTCAGGTTAGGGTTTGTCAAAACAAGGAAGGCTTTCGTAATGCAAAAAGGAATTCAAGTGGTGAATTCTTTTTGGAAACTAAAACCTAATTTCAAGAGGAATTAACTTCTAATTAAAATAAGGAATGGATAAGGAAATATGCAAAAATCTTTTTTCACATTCCACAACCCAAACATATTGACATTTGGAAAAGTAAATTCGGTTGGGTTGTAATTGTTGTTGGCCGAAACTTTGATGATGTTTGGGGTAGGGTTTCGCCAACTGAATCATGTAGCACTGTGACTAAAATTGTAGGAAGCTTCTATGAACATTCTAGAAATGATTTTCGTCATTCCTCAGGATTATTCAAGAAACGTCCCTTTAAGCTTTAGAGCCCTTCGATTCTTTGAGAAGTTTCAAGAAACATCCCAAACTTACTGTTGAGGAGTGAATGGTCGAGAATCATGTTCAATTGTAAGGACTTTGACCATTTTACCCTTCTTAACTGTATCATCTAGGGCTTTGCCTTGTTATATCTGCTGGGCTTGGACTAGGCTCGAAATTACAATGTTGCTTAGAGCTTGTCTATCTTCTTCTTGCATCTTCTAGTAATTGGCCCATTAAGGTCAACTAGTGGATCCCTTCGATAAGGGCTGGGATCCTTTAACATAATTGTCCCCTTATGGAGAACGCTGGCCTTCGAGGATCTTCCCTTTGGCTAGAACTTGCGTCTGATCATCTTGTTGACTTGGCTGCGAACTTTTCTGGTTATCGATTGAGATTCCCTCATCCGTAACACGAATTCAAGATCAATAGCACTGGAAATATCAAGAAAACAAAACATCTATGAAAGATAAGAAATAGAACAGAAAATCATCGCAATTGTGGTCTGCAGTGCTGGAGAACAGCAGCGTGGGTCATGGTTAACTAATTTATGGGAAAATTCATATGTAAAGCAGTAGTGGCTTGAGGAGCCACTCTTGTAGCTCGAAGAGAAAGAGGCATCAGTCATTGGTGGTTGCAACAGGAGTTTTAAGCATCATCAAATCTCACAATTCAATAGAAACATGAATCCTATAAAACATAACTTTGATATTGCAAAACAGAGAGAAGAAAATAGGAGCGGAAAATTGCAAGACATTTGAAAATAAATGAAAAACAAAAAACTGAAAAAAGAAATATAGGTGGCCAAAAGAGAATGAAGATGGGATACAACTGCAGGCTCATAACCCAACAGTAATTTTTTTGGCACCATACAACCTTGATGTTCGCTAGACGAGGAGTAGAGGCCGCGATGATGGTGAGACGAAGGTTGCCATTGATCTTAGTTTGTCGTTGTGGCTAGTGGTGACGAGCAAATTAGAACTTCGACAATGACAATTTGCAGTGAATCAAGAGAAAAAGATGGCTACCTTAGACCACCTCCCTCCTTGTCCCTGATTAGATGGCAGAGTTGGTGAAGGTCGACTTGTATTGTGTTGGCGAGGAAGAGGTGGTGGTGATGGTGGTGTGAGATCGATGGATACGACATGGTGTTTATGTCCATACAATTATGTTTATGTTTTTGAATTTTTGATAATAAATTATTTCCCTTACTAAAAATTATGCAAGAATTATACATTTCTTATTATTTTTGAAAGTTTTACTGTCCCTCATAGAAATATTCCCAAAAAATTATATTTTAAAAAAATATTACTTTTTATATGAGATTGGTGGAGCATTACAAATTAAAAAGGTTGCATTTTAAGTAAAATTAATAATACTCATAGCAAGTAGGGTGGCATAGCCCACTTGATATGGAAAGTTGTTATGAGTATCGTTACTTTTACAAATATATATCATGAAAACATCAAATGGTTTGTAGATAGAAAATATAGGCTTAACTACATTTTACCCCCTTTTATCAAACATTTTAATATTTGTCTTTATGTGTTTTAAAAACTAACACTTTATAACATCTATTGAGATCGGTTAAACAAAATAAACTTGAAAAAGGACAAAATGACCCGATCTATACAACCCTCACCAAAGTTCCACTGTTGTTTTCATCCACCACATAATGCTCGTTGCTGTCTATCTTCCTCTCCAAATGCTCAACGGTGGTCACCCCCATATCTAGGTCTTCTTGCGGTCGACGCCGGTGATCCAGTTGCCGTTTCTTCTTCGATCTTTTTCCGCCGACATCACAACAACACTCTTTCGTCACTTCAGATCTTGCTTTCTTCCTCGATTTTTCCTCTTGGAAACTCTTCAGCAATATCTTGCATTCTACCGTCAAGGTTTGCACTAGAAAGCGACAATGCCTTTTTGCTCTATGGGTTCACTTTCCATCTTAGACATTTTGATTATTTATAGATTTATTTTGTTTGATTAGTAACGATGGAAGAGTTGAGCGGTAGTTTATAAAATATAGGGAGATGGCTAATAGTAAGAACAAAATGACACGGGCCCTGTTTGGTATCACAACTCAAACCATGATTTAAGTTTTATTTTGATTTTATAATAGTTTTTCATCATTCCCAATAAACCTTTTTACATTTCTAATAAATCTTTTTACATTTTCAAACACACCTTTATACAATCCCAATATAGTTTTAATATTATAAAATTAAAATGAAACTCAAGCCATAGTTTGAGTTCTGATACCAAACAGGGCCGTAGTTAAACCTAAAATTTATGAAACGGAAATGTTATCAGTATGACACATTTTAAAAAATTGGCCTGTAAAATTACCAAACTACCCTTCCCTCTTAGAAAGTGAAAAAATATTACTGCCCATTATTCAATCCATATCCATTCCTTCTCCTTCTCCATTCGGGTGAACCATTCCCTTCTCCATTCGCCGACCGTGAATCGCCTCCTCCGACCGCCGCCGCCGCTCCATCTCTGCCGACCGAGCGAGCTTCCTCGGCGACAACTCCATCTCCAAGGCCGACCCTCTTTTGCATCTAAAAAATCGGTTGGTGCGTTTTTTTTTTTTTTTTTTTGGAGTTTTTTAAATTTTTTCCAAAACTTGAAATTGCATTGAGTTGGTTGTTGTGAAGTGTATGGGCAGCAAGTTTATGAATGATTTCGGATGTTTGTTGCATTTTCTGGCTGTTTTGTGCATAATTAATGTGCAATTTTCATGCATGTATGATTTCGAGCTATTTTTGAATGGTAACTTTGTTGGGAATCTTGAAAGATTGCATTGTCTTGGTTGTGTAGTAGTGTTTGTGTTTATGTTGCGTTTTCCAGCTGTGTAGTTCACATTTTAGGCTAAATTTCGAGGTCGTTCGTCGGAAAAATGATTTTCTGACTAACGACCTGGTTCCTGTGGCCTTTTTTTTAGGGAAAATCGACTGAATGAGGCATTTTTTGTTAGGAAAATCACTTCGGTAAAGCGATTTTCCTAAAAAAAAAGGCCTAATCCAGGCACTTTTCAAAGGGAAAATCGCTACACCGAGGCGATTTTCCTTTAAAAAATCGCCTGGATTAGGTGATTTTCCCTAAAACAATCACCTAATTCAGACGATTTTGTTAGGGAAAATCGAGGCGATTTTCCCTTAAAAAAGCTCCTGAATTAGGCGATTTTCCTTGGTCTGTCTAGCTTTTTTAATTTTTTTCCCTTTAATCTGTCGTTTGCTTTTGAATTTTTTTAAATATTAATTCCTGTGCAAACTTTTAATTATAGATAGGGGATAGATATAAAGGTAATATATTCCGTAGGACGGGCAAAAGATCCAAATTCGGAGAGAGTAGTATTCCGGATACATCCGGGGAGAGTGGTATTCCGGATAAATCCGGGGATCCTATTATTCCAGATGCAGAAAATGCCCCTTATGTTCCTCCAACGGTGTCTGAGCATTCGAGGAGGGTTGTGGCACGACCACGAACATCTTCTGCGACTGGGAATGTCACTGCTCCCATTACGGAACACTCAGTTCAACCTTCCGTCTCTGGAAATGAGTACATCATTGCGTCCTTTGCTGAACAACCTTCGCATCGCCCTTTTCTGATGTTGCAATGTCCCATAACAATGGTGACAACGAGGGGGCTTGTGGAAGAAGTGATGCTGAAAGGGCGAATACAAGCACTAAACCAACTAAAAGAGCAGGGAAAGGATTAATGGGCAGTGAGGCTAGGGCAATAATTGCAAGGTGGATGGATTACAGGGAGCTAGACCATCTGCTCGAATGTGGTCCTTTAATCCCTGAGTTGCTTTTGAGTTTCAAAGGACATACTGCCTATCACGTTTGGCATGGAGAGGTAATTCTAGTAAATTGTGTACTTATATTTGTGATGTATTTGAGCAATTAATTTTTTTCTAATTATATATGCTTCATTACTTATAATCCAAAGTGCAATAATAAAGTTTTTTCACATAGTTTAAATTTTTTTTAAAAAAGAAATGCTTTAGGAATTGTAACCGTCTGTTGTAATTTCATTTTTTACATTTGGTAGGAACGGGGGATATTGAAATGTCATAATGGGGCCAATCGCTTAAAAAATTGGCCAGGCAATGATGACATGAAAAAGCTTGTAGAGGGGTCCGGTTTGGCCCATTAGTGCAGTGCATGCATGATGAGTTTAGACGCCGCTCTGTTCTGTGCCTTTGTGGAGAGGTGGCATCCGGAGACCAACTCATTCCACTTGCCATTCGGGGAGATGACAATAACACTGCATGATGTTGCCTACATACTGCGCATTTCGCTTGGGGGTAAGCCCATTTATGGAAAAACAAAGACTGCACAAATAGCGACGGATGTTGCAGCTGTGTTGGGAAAAGATGAAGTGAAACTGGATAAGCCTGGATTTGTGAAGTTGACAAGCATTGAGGCAAATTGTGCCGGTAGATTTGATCAAGTGAATGCTGCCTCAGGTTATTTATTGTGGGTTTTAGGTCTTTCCCTGTTCATGGACAAGTCGAAAACCCACGTCTCTGCGCAGTATTTAACTTTCCTTCGCGATATTGAGAAAGTAAGTGAGTACTCATGGGGCGCAGCTTACTTAGCGTACTTATATCGCCAACTTGGGAAGGGATCTAGGGCACAAAGTGCTCAATTTTCTGCTTGTTTGACTTTACTGCAGGTTTGTCATTGTACATGTAGCTTTCCTTATTAGACAGTGCTGTATTTTGGGCGAATATATGTTTTAATTATTTTTCTGTTCATTCTTATTAGAGTTGGATATATGAATACTTCCCAACATTCAGCCCACCAAAGAAGAGATCGTGGAATACTGGATGGCCTGCGGTAATGAAATGGCACGTTGGTACCAGAAAGAAGTGTGTTGCGCAATATGATTTGAAAGCTTACAGGAGGGCGCTAGATGCATTGCAGCCGAACGAGGTAATATGTCAGTTCTGTGTGTTTGTAAACAGTTATTTCTCTTTCTGTCCTATCTTTGTTGATTCGTTTTACTGTCGAACAGGTTAATTGGATACCATTGAGCCCAATCCGGCATTGGTCCATAAAATGTCCTTGTATAGGGGGTTTATATATTGCATTAACGTTAAAGAGCCTTATATGCCGGATCGGGTGTTAAGATAGTCCGGGTACGTCCAACAAATTCCCTTTCAAGTCTTCAAACCGAAGGAGTACTACAGAAGCCCAGAGACAAAAACGTATGTCTGCAAGTTCGTTGCTGATATCAATAGTTGAAAAATATATCATACAAGGCTTCTGCGAGATATGAAGAGGGCCGATTATACTGACGAAGCATGCGAGGGTTACCTTGATTACTTCCGGTCGCGGTCGCACGTTCGTGTCAGTAGGGGTCCGGTCGAGGAATACACTCCTGATCCAGCACATTTATCCCTCAATGCAGTGAGTTTAGGATGATTTTAGATTTTCTTTTTACCTATATCTGTATTACTAGTTGCTGATTGGGTTAATAATTTTAATTGTTGCAGCGAATTCAACACTTAGCATCTCGGGCTGTCTTTTTTCATCCAAGGGTTGAACATGCAGTCAACCCTGAGACACGTAGGCAGGCTATTGCAAAAGTGGCTTATCATTTGGAGGCCCAGATGCCGGGACTCGAAGAACTTGCGAGAAGACCGCCTTTTGAGCCGTAGTGCATTGTCTTATAAGGTTTGGATTCTGTATTTAGTGACTTAAATGTAATGGTGGCCCACTGAATTTTTTTTTTCCCGTATACATTTTGGATGTTAAATTAGTGCCTTAACTGAGTGTTGCTAGCGAATGATTTAGAAATGTTAATTTAGTGATTCATTATGTGGTCTGAACAGGAATTGATTGGCTCATGTATAGGGGGAATTGATTGGCTCATGTATAGGGGAGACTATGCCCAAATTTCGCGAGGCTAAACACACAAGTATAAAATAATACACTTAAACTGTGATGAAAAAGTACACAAATTTCTTCTTATCCCCAACATCTATTTTTCAATACAAACCAAAACACACAATAAAACTTTTCAAATCAAAAAATATAATCCCTAATCGATAACTATAGTAGGTTGTGTGTCTATATTACCTATGCTATCGACGTACAACCTTTGATAATTATCTAAGCGAGTTTATAACCTGTCCTTCAACTCATCCATCATGTCTTCCTTATGGTGTCGCCACAACACACAGATTGGGGGCAACAAGATTTCACCGCTCGTCTCCAAACAAATGAAATGGTTGCCCGGATATGACCCATAGTGATATACGTGTTCGGATCATTAGATACGCCGGAATCCCGCAAGCGAAGTGGAAGGAAGGTGCAACATTTCGCTCCGTAGAATGCGAATACCCTCTGGACCTCGTGGCGACAAGTAGGCCAAATAGATAAGTATCAAACCAAAACTCCTCTGTTGCAGGACTTATATGGTAATCCAACACTATATGAGCTTTATCGTACATTGCTTCACCGAGAACTCCAAACCATAATGAGGCATACGCGTGAAGTTCATGTAACAGCTCTCGCCGGACTTGCGACCAAAGTGACTCGTCACCGTGTACGAATCTAGATATTACCCTAAAACCACAGTGTCCAGCCCCCATTACATTTTTATAATCCACAACATAATCTAACACAAACTGTTTTACCAAAGGCGGTAGGTTGAAAGGCCAGTTGGATTTGTTAGAAGTCATTCGATTCCTCTTGGTTGATGACCCAGTTGACCTGCTGCTCCTTGCACATGTTATTCGTATGCATCAAACAATAGATACATCAAAATAAAAAAGTGACCAACAAAAAATTGAAATGGACACGGCAAACTATATGTACCTCTGCCTCTGCCTATGCCTGTAACCCTCTCGGTATGCTCGTAGCCCGATAGATCTCGTTGCGTAGAGTTGTTTCTCGGCCTTCCCCTATGTGGCCTTTGTATCGGATCAGTGAAGTCAACAATATCTGGATGCAAAGTGCTATGCATGACACCCGTTACTCTGTAAATGTCCGCAGTAGGATGTTGCGAGGCCTCAATATACATCTCATGCAGTCGCCCTTGTGCTGTTTGCCGTTCCTCATCGCTAGGCATGTTTTCCTCATCCAAAGATAGGGTCCTCCAGAAGAGGTCCACATCCAAAGGATCAATAGGTCTGTAACTCCTGACCATTTCAATCATCTGATGCGCACACGGCAAGCCATAGCTGGTTTGCATTTCACAACCACACAGCTCACTATTTGCCCCATAGACTGCACCTCTCTTTTTGTATTCATTTAACAACAACAGTATGGCATCTTGCGAAACTCTGCCATTGATCCTACTATATAACAGGTAATTGGCTTCACGCAATGTTTTGCTCCGAGATGCCTCCATATTACTACGGATCTCATCCAAATGCAACTTTATCATCTCATTTACCCCCAGAAAAATTGTAGGAAATGATCCGCTGTCGATTTTAATGGCACACTTCAACATTGCGTGTGCACTCTCAACCCTGCAGAGATTTAAAAAAAAAAAAAACATACAAAATTAAGGCTTTAAATCGGAGAATAATGTATAATGGAGTCGTATCTATAACTATATGTGACGAAAGTTAATAGATTCTCACATATTGTTTGTGCGCCCTCCATAATATTTTATTTCTTTAGTCCAAAATGAGATAAACTTGGTTTTGTGGGGATCCAACCATGTATGGTGCATATAATTAACCACAGATATCCACCGCCCTCTATATTTAGTCTTAATGATTTCCATAACTTTCGTGAACTTTTCATACGTTAGAGCACTCATCACTCTTCTCCACCGACCTTCAAACTCTTCTAATATCTCTTTGTTCGTACACACAGTCAGTGCTTTCTTCTTTACATCCATAGTAATATGCCTTTTGCACAATAGTTGTTTAGAATCGGGGAAAACATGGTACACAGCTTTCAGTAAAGCCGACTCTTTGTCAGTCATAACAACATGTGGATATTTCACTGGATCAAAAAGTTGTCTCAATCTAGTCATAGCCCAGAAATAAGTTGCATAGGTATCATCCCTCAAGAAAGCAAAAGCAACATGAATGTATTGATCCGTCGGAACATGAGCGACTATCTGAAGCAGAGGCATGTCATACCGGTTGGTCTTGTATGTCATATCCATATACAATGCGTAAGAAAATGTATGAAGTAGACCAGGAACATCCTCATGCTCGAAGAACACATTTTCAAGAGCATTACGCTCATCTTCCGCTGTGTACCAATAGTAGTACCTGTAATCATGCATCAGTTTCGAGAAGTATTGTATAGTACTTAAATCTCCCATCTCGTCTCTTCTAACTTTTGCCGTTTCGTTGTACACCTGTCTGATACGTGTGACATTAGTCGCATTATCAGATCGCAATTTTGCCAACATCTGCTTCGGAGCTAAATTTATCTTCATCATTTCTGAAATTTTCTCCTTTTCTTCTTCATTCAACTTGGAGTGCTTTTGATGCCAGTTTCTAACAAAGGATAATTCATGATTGTGCTGACATTTTATGACAGTCAGCTTCCAGTTACCCCCACTAATTTCTTTTCCTAGTAATTGAAAGGGACAACCAGTCAACTTACTACTTGTATTGTTACGGCCTATTTTCCCCGATCTATCACAGCCTATATCAACTCTCCCTCTTCTCCCTTTTAGAGGCCTCTTCCACTTTTTAGAAGAAGTTATTTTAGTATCAAATTGATGCTCGGTTGCTCTGGTTTCAACCCAACCAATCAACTCAGCTCTAGTCCTGAACTCTTCCTCAGTCCGAAATACATCTGTGTAATCTGGAAAGATGCGATCATCCGCAAAACGCAGAGCCTGGCAAGAAAACAAAATATGAAATTAGATATTACCAAAATCAGGGGCGAAAACTGAGTAACAGGTAGAATCGCCCATGAGGGGCGATTCTGTGGGGTTTAATCGCCCTTCATGGGCAATTCTCTATGCCGTTTTGTTTATGTAGAATCGCACAGTTGGGCGATTCTGTGGGGTTTAATCGCCCCTCCTGGGCGATTCTCTATGCCATTTTGTTTATGTAGAATCGCACAGTTGGGCGATTCTGTGGGGTTTAATCGCCCCTTCTGGGCGACTCTCCATAGAATCGCCCAGGAGAGGCGATTAAACCCCACAGAATCGCCCCTCATGGGCGATTCTACATAAACAAAACGGCATAGAACACTGATTTTCTCCAACAAAATCACCATATTGGGGCGATTTTATAGTCATTAAATCGCTCATATCAGGGGATTTTGTATAAGAAAATCGCCCAAATGTGGCGATTTTATTGGGTAAAATCGGTGTCTTGTGGCAATTTTACCATATAAAATCGCCTACTTTGGGCGATTTTATCAGATAAAATCGCCCTAAGCAGGCGATTCTCCTCCAGTGAAAAAAATCCAAAAAAATGTGCCACCTTTTGTCCATAAACATTGTAATGTGATACGTACCGTGTAATATGCATCTTCATTTGCATTACCGTCCATGATACGTAAGCAAAATTCAGGTATTTTTGATATAATAGTATGATTGTATGTTTTAAGGGAAAAGATTGAGTGGAAATGGGAGGGAGTATGGATGAGGGATGAAGGTAACCCCTTTGTGTTCTTGATGAAGAAGGATAAAAATGGAATGTGAGAGTAAAAAAGTTGGGTTAATTTTTTTTATAAAATTATAAACTATTAAGGGCATTAATGTTTTTTCACCACTTAAAATTTTAAAAAGTGTCATGTGTTTAGTAAAATGGTTCCTGCAATTAACATGCCACTTTATGAAACTGGATGGTATATATACTATTCATACAAACACATTTTGAAAACTAAGATGGAACTTTTTGTAATTATGGTAAATTTAATAGGCTGCCGATGTAATTTTATCTAAACAAACAAGACATTGATCTTCCTTCCCCCAATTTCCTGCCAGTTCGAACTGCAAGACCATGGGAAAGAAGCCACAGAACTCCAAAACGGATAACAACAGAATTTGATCATTAGAAACCAAAAAATTGGAAACCTCAGCTCTGATAGTTCGGGTTTCATCGCGAGCCTTAAACTCCGCAGCTTCTCATTTATTTACAAATTCCCGTTCGAATGACCTTTTTTTCCTTCGAATTCATTCGTTTTTGTTTAATTTTATCCGGATTTGTTTGGTGAAATCGATGATTGTTGAAAATGAGGTTAATCACTAAGATTGATGTTTTCTTTTGAATCGTTTTGATCTGATTTCTAGAGATTTCTGCTGTTTTCATCCTAAAGGGAGAGAAATGCAACTCTAATTTTTATTTATTTTTGGTTTCTTTCTAGTAAATCTTTTTATGTTTAGTTCAGTGCTTAAATACTAAAATTAGTTTCATTTTACTGTGGGAGTTGCATGCCCGATCACTTCAGAGTCTTCGGTTTGTCATATTACTGGAGTTCTTTCTTTTGGTTTTTGGGTGTTTGAATGTAATTATCTTTTTTTTTTTTCATTGTTTTTAGTTTTTTCTTGGGTCTTTGATTTGTAGGATGAATACAGCTATGAATTTTTCTGACGGTGATGAGGGCCCAGCTATTCTGCAATTACACAAATGGAAGCCCTCTGAGGTGGATTTACTAAGAAACCTTTCGGAATTTGGTCATGGTTCTATTTCTCCATCGAGGGAACTTTTATTATTGCTATCATACCATTGTGAAGCATTATTGCTTCCTCTAGTAAAAGGTAAGAGGAAAATTTTGTTTTTGTGTGGTTATTTGTTTCAGGATTTTTGTTTATCTTTTGCTGGTCTGATTTATGTTTATATACAGAGAAATCAAGTAATAGAAGGGATATTGAAAATAACGTCTGTCAAGGTTTAGAGAATTTAGATCCTGTAGCTTCTAGGTTGGCTGAGGTATCAGGGACTGGGCAAGAACCTGAGACAACAGAGGCTTCTTTAGGAACTTCTGAAAGAGCGGAGGTGGATTTGACTAATGGTATTAAGGAGGAAACTAATTGTCAGGGTTCCTATGGCTGTAGTTTTATCTCTGATGTACATTCTTTGGCTTGGGGCAGGTGTGGGGATATCTCCAATGAGCATGAAGAGACTTCATTTAGGGAGTTGCTTTTTGTGTCAGGAAATAGTGGAGTTACTGTCCATGCTTTTCGTAGACCACACAGAACTAGTGAACTGAGGAGATCAGTGGAAGAATGTGATAATGCACAAGGTATGTGGGTAGATTGGGGGCCATCATTAGATGTTTCTTGCGATATGGACTCGAGAATGCCTTATGATGGTTCTGAAGGTGCCGGTTATGAAAGTAAGACTACTGCAGGAGGATATAGACCATGTAATAATGCAGAAGCTCCAAAGGGTGACTCATCTAGCATGAGTCCTACCAAGCGATGGTTGCGTACTTTCTTTGCAAAAGCTCAGACATTGAAGTCTGATGGTCAATTATATACTAGATTTCCCGAGAGGTCATCATTTCCTTCTTCAGCTGAGGTAATCTCATTTAGCATTTTGGGTGATGATCCGTTTCTCTTGGAGTTTATGTCTAATGGACATCCTGCGATGAATGAAAGAGATAGTTGTTGCGTGTCAAGTCTCAAAGCATATAATGATTCAGATGCAGGTTCTTTACGCACAGCAGATAATGATTATGTTTCATCTGCCACGGTGACCCGTGGGATTCAAAATTCTTACAAATGTTTTAGAGTTTTTTCAAGCAACTCATTTTGCTTAATTGGATTTGCCCTGGAATTGATGGATTTTGAACCTATCAACAAGCCTGATGTGCATGAAAGGAAGAATAAAACTATAGTTGCTGTGGTCAGGCTAGTCAGCTGGGGAATGCAGTGGGTTTCCTCAGTCAAGCTTGATGAAGCAACAGATACTACTGACTGGACAGATTTCAAACTGTCTCCTACTTTTCTTGTTTGTCTCAGGAAATCTGGCTTGATTGCATTTTATGGTGCAATGAATGGAGAATATATAGCATCTATTGATCTCTTACATGTATGTGGTTTTCATCATCGTTTAGATTCCCTGAAAGAAGAAAATGCAGCTCTGAAACATAACAGACTTATTGTTGATCATGATAATGGTGTTGCATCATGCGATGAAAATTGTGATTTGACTGATGCGAGAAGGTTTAAGAGTCTTCTAATGTTTTCAGATTTCTCATTATTAGGTATAGTTGATGAACTTGGTGTAGTTTATGTGATACATGTTGATGACCATATTCAGGGAAAGCATAAGTCTTTTAAAACACTATTCCCCAATCAATGGTTAGGATGTGGAATTTTGGCTGGCTGGGAGGTAGCTGGTGGTGAAATTGGCTGTGTAAGTATTAATAAATTACAAAATATGGGGAAAAGTTTATCTTCTAGATTTTGTACCGAAAATGAGGAGGGAAGCACAAATCAGGAAAGTTCTATAAAAAATCAGAGGGGTCAATTTAAAAGTTGTTTATCTGGTACAAGTCAGGTAAGGGGTGAGAAGAAGTTTGTTGATTCTGAATCATCCTCAAATGTTCTGAGACAAATTTTCCTCCCCAGCGGTAGACACGGTAAAGATGATCTTGTTTGTTTTTCTCCTTTTGGAATTACTCGGCTTGTGAGAAGATACATCCCTCCGGAACAAAAGAAATTTAAACTTATTCACTCCGGCTTGTTTCTGGACTTCACTTTAAATGATGACAAAGTCTCTAGCTTGCAAGGTTGGGAAAATTCTACAGAGGAAGCTGTTGGCTGTGTTTTCCAAGGCTGTTTATATTTGGTGACGGAGGCTGGACTTTCAGTTGTTCTTCCTGCCGTATATGTTTCTTCTAGTTTCTTTCCTATTGAAGCTATTGGATATCGCTTTTTAACTTCCTCAAGCGCAACTAGGAATGAGGCTGATGGGCTTTTGGAAATTGAAAAATCAAAAAAGCCTCTGTCACCTTGGAAAGTGGAGGTTTTGGATAGAGTACTTTTGTTTGAAAGCCCTGAGCAAGCAGATCAATTGTGCCTGGAAAATGGTATAATTTCATGAACTGGAAATATGATACTGTTATTAGCATAGTTCACTTTTTTATAGAATTAAGTATAATCTCTGGCTAACTTTTCTTTATCATTATCTTCCTCTTTCTTTTGTGGGAAACAAGATCAATTACTGCCACAATATGATGTATAAGCAATAAAAGATTGAGGATGAATTAAGTTGAAACTTTAATGTTGGCAAAGACAAGCATCTTTTTATTTGAAGAAACCAAAACAGAGATGTGCTATTCTTATGAGATTTTGTGCTGTTGTAATACTCAAGTAGTACGTTCTGAATGTTGATAAGATAAGTTTCTTTTTCTTTTCTATTAAATAACTGCTTTGTTGGGATATTTTCAGTTATAATGTGAACTTGTGAAGTGTTTAATGAGAGAGTGCAAGTTTAATAGAGATTTTGATTATAGACGAAACTTGTGCTAGAATATTTTCAAATTGATTCCAAGCTAAGAATATAACAAAGGGAGTGTCACTCAATGGAAGAATGAGATTACTTGGATAATAAAGAAATTTCACCCTGCATTCTGTTGATAGAGCTAATATGGGGAGAGTGAATGGATACATTGTGGTAGCTTTGTTTATTTCTCCAGAAGATGTTAGGTAGGTTCTGGGAAAATAATAAATTTGACACCAAGAATAATGAACTTATTGAAGAACATCTGGAGATGGTTAAATGATCTTTGGGTACAAAGTATCTTGACAGCCATTGAAGTTTCATGGTTTCTCATATTTCAATTTCCTTTTACTCTCTTTTTTTTCATGGTTCTGTGTCCTTGGATGTGCGCATCGTATACGTGCTTTTATCGACATGTATCCATAAGTATGGCCCCGGTGCACAATGAGAACTTAAATGTGACTTATCTTGATGTAGAGAGCAATCTGTATACATCTCTTAATGAGGTGAAGCATCAGCTATAGAATATGGAGCTAAAAGTCATGGTGTTTCTTTTTATTGCACATTGCCGGAGGCATCAGGACCTCAATTATCTTTATGTTTCTACTTCTTGTCTTAGTTGTTTGTGACAATTTGTGCTCCTTCAGCTTGCCTATCCTTATTCTTGTCGAATATCTTTGTCTCTTTTATGCAATCTTCTCCTTGGTTTCAAGGCTCACTTTGGAGTTTGCATCTATGAACTCAGTCCTTCTAAAGGCTTGTTCGATAACATCACATTTTGCTTGAAATTAATTAATTAAGAGATAATGACTTTTAAGCTATTTGATAACAAAAGTTTAATCATCGTACTTGATTAAGAACTACTGATTTTCTGTAGAAAAATGCAGGCAATAAAAGTTAGTTTATTGTGTATAACTTAATGCTCAAATTAACAATTTTTTATATTCATTTTCTAAAATATCCCTCTTATCATATTTATATTGCTTTAACTATAAATAACTCTTTTTCAATGACTTATTGCTTTATTTTCTTTCTTTCTACTTATACCACATTTTTAAAATTGCTTCTTTTTTCTTTTCTTTATGATGTCGTTCTTCAAATTTTTTAATTATATTATTTGCATTAACAATTAATTTGATAAATTATATCTCTTACCTATTTTTATAAGAAATATTAATTAATAAGTTATATCTTTTTTTACATATCTTTTATTAACCATATCATTGTAAATTTTGTGTATATATGTGTTAAAAATCAACAGAAGGAAAAATATTATCTGTTTTAAGCATTAAGACAACATATTTATTAAACAACATCAAATGATGAAGCATTTTGATTCAAAGGTCGAAAACTCAAATTTCATCATTCAAATTTCAGCTACGTAATCAATTCAACATTTCGGTTTCAACATTCAGCATTCAGATTTGAACATTAAGTTTTATCGAACAGGCCCTAAGATTTTCTATCAGCTCTGACAAAGAATGATTGAAAATTTACTGTTGCCAGAGTTTAGCTGGCGGGGCGGCAGCTTGGGGCTGGGTTTTCTTGATGTTGGAAGGGGAATTTTGTTTGGGGATTGAGCGCATGGCAGTGGCTTGCTGGTGTTTGTTGATTGGGTTGGTGATGGTGTTTAGTGTTTGTGGTCTTTCTGTTGAAGATTAGTTGGATGGACGCAGAAATAAAAGTGAGAAAAAAGAACAAGAAAAAGAAAAATGGTGCCTTGTGTAATGCAGGTAGTTGCTTATTGCATTGACTGTTTCATAGTTTTTGACATCTGGCCCTGGGTTAGCATGAGTTGATGGAGTAAAGGCAGTGGAATGGCCTAAGTGCAAAGTTTTTGAATACTGATGTTCAAAATGAGACCAATACTTGCAAACTGGCTGAATCTAAACACTTAAAATTGTGTATTAATCACTTGAGTACTTGTTCTTGAGTTTGGGTGTAGTTTATGGAATCCTTCTAATTCTATATTCTATGCCTTGGTCCATATTTTGTTGACTGCAAAAGTTTAAGAGCTATGATTAGATGTTATGATTCCAAGCCTAAAAGGCTCAAGGAATTCTGAAAATTATAGTTGAAGAAAAGTTTAATATCACGAAAGTAGTATGAGTACATGTAGAGTAAAACAGCGTGAAATAGTGTTGACTACCAAGATTAGTTATTTAGGCTCTACGATTACGATTTTGTGTAACTTTAGTCTTTCATCTTCTACCTGTTCTCATGGCAATAAAGTGTGGTGGTGGCTATTTCTGAGTGCTTCTAATAATTTTCAACCTTATTGATCATATGCTAGGAATTACTTGGTGATTTAATTTTTGAACTGGCTCATTTGAATTTCTTGTCCTCCCGGGGTTGACATTTAAGGGTATTTGTTTAAACAGTGCCAGGAGATGAACTGAAAGTCATCTCAATCTTTTGATTAGTGACTGTTCTTGCATTTTTAGTTTTAAAAATCAAATGCTGTTCTTGCTTTCTTGATTTGACAAACTGCTATTCGGTTTCATCCAGTTGTTTTATAATTCCAGTTATTTATGGCAGCCACTTCTAATAAAAATGCAACTTAAATCAGCATTGCATGGAAATTATGGTGTAAGCCAATGTCAATTTCTAGATTCATTGAGTTTTATCTTTGGTTCATAAAATTGTGACATTCTCCCCACCCCCCAAATGACCTTCTGCTGCACTTAATTTCTCAGCTCAATTTGATAGTTGTTTGTAAAGTTTGGCTCAAACTACAATACCTACTACTTTATGAAAGCTTCAAGGATGCTTAAAGGAAAAACAGGGTATGCTGAGTTGAAGATGTATAGGTGTGTTTGTTCAATAGAATTAGTGGATCCACTACTACTTTTCCCAGTGTATTACACAAGGATTTTAAATGCTAGTATGCGCAGGAGAATAAAGTTGGCAAATGTACTTTAGTACCTTAGTTCTCAATGTCATCAATCACCTAGTTTGCTTGACTTTATTGAGAATCTTCTACTTAGTTTGTCATCCTTGTATTTTATCCTTGTATGGCTCATCAACTTTTAGACTCTGGTTAGAACAGTGAGAAAATGAAGAATGGATCGGTAGTTGGTCTCGATGATATTCCTATTGAGACATAGAAATGCCTTGGAAAAATTGGGATTACATGGCATACAAATTTATTCACTGTAACTATGAAATTAAAAAGATGCCTAATCAATGGAGAAAATGATGTATTAATTCCCTTGTATGAGAATAAAGGGATATACAAAACTGTGCAAATTATAAGGTATTAAGCTAACGACTCATACTATGGAACTATGAGAAAGAGTATTAGTAACTAGATTCAGAAATGAGACTATTATACAAGATAACCAATTTGGTTAATTGTCAAATATATGTACAATAGAAGCTATGCATTTAATAGGGAGATTATGTGAACATTATAATGCAAAAAAAAAAAAGTAGACTTACATATGGTATTTATTAACCTGGAAAACAACATATGATAGAGTTAATTGAGGCAAAATGTGGCAGGTATATGGAAAAGAAATGGATAAGGGTAGCCTATATAGAAGTTATAAAAGATACATGCAAACATATAACATGTGTAAGGACGCTAGTTGGGATATCGAGTGTTTCTGGAATAATATAGGTCTCCATCGGGGATTCGTTTTAAGCCCATATCTCTTTGTTTTAGTAATAGATGAGATTATTAAGCATTTGCAGGAAACAATCCCTTAGTGTAACTTGTAGACGAAGTAGGGCCTGTTCATTAGCCCATTTTAAGTGGGGATTTTTTTGAACAAGTTTTGGAAAAAGAATTTTTGAATGTAAAAAGTATTGGAAATATAATAGATGTGTAGTTGAATGGTAAAAACGTGTATTGGAAATGATGAAAAATTTATAAAATAAAAAATGTACTGTAGAAAACAAAAACAAAACCGGAACAGGATCAAAACATCAACTAACGAACAAGGCCATACTTTTAATAAATGAAATGAGGAAAGATGAAAAGACTAAGTTAGAAGCTTGGAGGGAGGGATTAGAATCAAAATGTTTTGTTTCAAGTTAAAACTGAAATATGCAATGACACTTTAATAATAATAAAAGTAACAATAGAACTAAGGTTAAACGGCTACCATTAATTAAATGAGTTTAAGAGGGCGTAAGATACAAATTCTTTAATGGAAATGGTACAGGATTTGATTGAAGAGGTAGATCACAATGATAATCATGATTGCAGTACTATTGTTTGGTTCAGATTGTGGGTAAGTGTTATTATGATTGATGATACTTGGTTTAACTCAATCTTAGTAATGACAATCAATTAAAATTTCAATTTTACACTTATTGGTGTAGGAATAAAATCAGATAGGAAAAATGAAAAAGAAAGAAGAGAGAGAAACTATGAAGATAGAGGTTGAGAGAGTTGGTGAAAAGAAATAGACAAGTAGGGGTCTTTGCCAAACCCCCCACCACAACAGGTGGCTTAGACCCAAAAAAGGAAAAAAATAAAATAAAAGAAAGATAGAAAAAGTGAAAGAAAATAGGTTGAGAATGAAAATAGGATGATAAATGTAGAGAGAGAAAGTTGAAGGAAATAGAGGGGAAATTGAAAGAAAGAGGTAGAGAGAGAAAATAGAATGATAAGTTAGAGAAAAAAAAAAAGAGAGGTAGAGGAGAAGTGAAATGAGAAATGTAGAGAGAGAAAGTGGAAAGAATAGATAGAGATAAAAAACATATGATAAAAGGAGAGAATGTGAAGGAAAAAATATATATAGAGAGAGAATGAGATGAGAGAGTTAGAGAGAGAAAATAGAAGGATAAATGTGAAGAGAGAAATTGGAAAAAACGGGTAGAGAGAGAAATTGGAAGGATAAAGGTAGAGATATAAAGTAGGATGACAGAGGTAGGGAGAGAAAGTGGGAGGAAATGGATAGAGGGAAACTAGAATGATAAAAGTTGAGTGAGAGCAAAATGAAAAGAGATTGAAGAGTTCGATTAATGGGGTTAGGGTCGGGAATCAAAATGGGGGTAATCATTAACTTATTTTCATTTCCATTGACCTGTACCAAGTAGCATCGATGGGAGTGATATCACACTGATTCCCATTTCACATCCTGATTACTCCCAACCAAGCACCCCCTTAAGTTGTACATTTAGAGTCTATTGTCGAAGAAAATGTAGAATTGCAAACTGGAACAAATGGAAAAGTGTATCCTCGATATTTTGTGATCATAAAGTATCCAAAAATTGGAATGAAAATTTTATAGAACAGTTAAAGATTAGCGGTGCTTGATGGTTCAGAACGTTGGGTGACTAAATATTGAGCATAATCGAAAAAATAAGAGTACCAGAAATGAGAATGTTGAGATGGATGTGCAGTCATACTAAGTTAATAAAAGAAGTAATGAAAGTATTTAAAAAAAAAAAGTGGGAGTAGCTCCAATAGATGAAAAAAAAAAAAAAAATGACAGAAACAAGCTTAAGATGGTTTTGGACATGTACATAGAAGGCCTTTACGTACCCCAGTACGATGAAGAGTAAATAGAGAAGCATTAACTAATATTAAAAGGGGACAAGGAA
The DNA here is from genome assembly GCA_016801395.1 of Leptodermis oblonga. Taxonomy (NCBI): domain Eukaryota; kingdom Viridiplantae; phylum Streptophyta; class Magnoliopsida; order Gentianales; family Rubiaceae; genus Leptodermis; species Leptodermis oblonga. The sequence goes on from CM028753.1 coordinate 28,073,124, forward strand.
GACCTACTAAGAATTTTAAGACAGCTATAAAGAATGAAATGTTATATGTTATATTTAAATATAAATGAAACAATATGGCTTGGCCAAATACGATTGCAAGATATGATTCATATAACCGATCTAACATAGCGATATAAAGGCTTACTGAACTAAGTAACTTTGGAGCTGGATATGCACTTTTCTTTTTGGCTGGAATAGTAAATGCTTCATCACCTTCCTATGGGGATGCATATGTAATTTCTAACTTGCATTGCAGGTCTCAGACAAAATGTTCAATGAAAATTTTCTGTAGTAAATGTTATACTGATATTTCAGAACCCATATTATGGATAGATGTTCAATAGGTTTGTGTGCTGAGAGTTTACAACAAATATTCGATAAACTAGTGTTTAATGAGACAAAAGTTGAAGTATTTTCTGAAATATGTTCTGTATGAGTGTTTTTATGTCTGTTTTACCTATCCTGCTTATGCATCTTTGCATTATGTTTTAGATTATACTGATCATATTTGCAGTTGCTAGTTTATTTTAAATCACTCCATAGTTTATATTTGACTTACAGTGCATGACATAAATTTGTCACAATGTTTCAGGTTGGGACTTGAGAACTTCACGAATCAGGCATTTGCAGCTGGCGTTGCATTACTTGAAGTTTGAGGAAATAGAAAAGTATGATTCACTTTCTTCTTTGATACATTCCTTTTAACTATAGTATCTTCCAAAACTTTGAAACTTAAAAGGAAGTTTAGCAGGTAATAAGGTTCAAAGATTTTTTCCTTGTGCTTTTCTGAACGAACATGTTTCTGGTAGGATAGCTTTAGTGGAGCTTTGTGTTACATGCTAGATTTTTTGGTGATTAGGTTGTTAGTGGATCTATTCTGAAGTTGTCCTTTACTTTTTTCAGCAACTTACGAATTGAACCAATTATTATGGCCATTTTGCAAAATGCATTACAGAAAACTTTGTGCTGCCATAGATTGGAGCTGCTTGTGTTCAGATTATGGTGCTTTCCTTTTGAACCTAATTAAGTGGTTTTTATACAAGCAAAGAACTCAAAACTTATCTGGAAAGGAATATTGCAGAAAATTGTGACTTATCTATGCAGGAGGACTGGGAAGAGGATAATTATTATCCCTATTAATGGAAGATGAATGAGTGATGCTTCTGTTTGTTGTTGAGATGTTGAAGTCTATCTGGAAGTTTTTTTTTTTTTTTTTCATGTTTTTTTCTGTCTGCATCTTTGAATATGTCTTGGTCTCTTTGTTGGTCAGTTGTCAGTTCTCTCTCTGTCTCTCGCAATGCAACTAGGTCTCAGATCTTTTAAGAGTAGTAGCTGCTAAATATATTGCATGGCGGGATAATGGGACATAATTAGGACCATACTGGTGCTTCCATATTGAAGTTTATGTGATACTACTTTATGGTTGCCTGTTTAATATGTAGTATTAGCTAATCTGAAATATTGTGTAAATTGAAATGCTCTTTTGGTGTGTGTTTTATCATTGTTTTTGTTGGCTAATTACTTTTAAGTAATGTTGTCTTTTGACCAAATGGTTATGGTTGTGCTCCATTGCTATACGCGATGACTTAACTTGAGAATTTGTTTTTGAATCCATTGAGTTAACAAGATTGTTTTAGAAACTTGATCATATTTTTTGATTGGTGAGCAGCTCTTTAGAAATGCTTGCCATTATCCATCTTGCAGAAGAAGGCATCCTGAGAGTGATCTTTGCTGTTGCTTATCTGATGTCAAGGAAAGTTAGTAATGACAGCGAGGTTTCTGCTGCATCAAGGTATTATACTTCTTTACTGCAAGTTTGGAATACATTAGCTGTAGAGAGGTAGACATTCCCCTTCATAATGGTCTTGAGGTCGGTAAGAGTGTTGTAATAGAAAGAGTTATATGTGGATTTGGTCCTCTGAACAATACCAAATATTCAAATAGAAAATAGTATAGTGGTTCATGGAGCTGTGAACTGCTTCTCCACGCACACTTGCAATTGCACAGCCACATACCTGTTTTGATTACTTTTCTGGTATTTGGTTGGCTCTTCAAGTTGTCTTGATGAGCTCCTTATGACATTATGTCTGCCCAAATTGGTCTAGACTTATACTTAATGTATTGGCATCACATTTTATTTATCTTGATACCGAGCATAGAGGTTACCATCCTCAACATCCTTTTGCACTAAAAATTAAAGCTACACCACCTGCTTGTGTGACTAGGAATTCTGCATTCAGCTTCCCATAATTTTATCCAATCGATTATTTGTTTCTTTTAATAAAGAGAAGTAGTAACGTGTATTGAAGCTGATAATGGTACATACACACACACACACACACACACACACACACTCTGGGAAGTCAAGGATGGATTATTGCCCTTTTGATCACAGTTGAAGGAATGTTGCTTTGGGTATATCATGAATTATGATTCCTAAGGCTTCTGGAGATAATTGACAGCCTTCAATACTTACTGCAGTGAACATGGGACCATGTATCTTGACCGATCACGATAATGAGAAAAAGAAAATGAAAAAAATTCTTATTTAGCTTTCCATTTAAAGGTACTTTTTGGGGGAAGTGAGAGGGCCTGTGAGTGCAGGGAGCCAGTCGTGTGGGAACTTCTTTCCGATTTAGAGGTCCAAGGTCAGGCTTTCTCACTAGCCCCATTTACCAGTCAGGATGTATTATTTTAATTAAGATTGAAAGTGTTTATAAGATGGGGGTGGCAGGATGGGGTTGGTTCTACTCATAAAGAATGTGTTTCTATGAATTAACCTACAAACATGGTTAATCCCTTCTTGGCCCGTGGTTGAGTTACTGATTTGTATTTGTAATGTCTGAAAGAAAAGTAAAACCATAATGAGGAAGACTTAAATAAGACATTATTTTACCTTGTTTTGGAAGGATTCATTTTATCGTCTCTTGTTACACTTATACAATTAAAGACAATACAATCTTTTTTAGCTGCTATTCCTTTTGGAAGACTAAAAAGTTTTTATCAAGGTAGTTCTCACTCCATTTCTTACAACATTTGACGGAGATGTGAACTTAGGAGGATAAGTTCAAGATTTTCAAGGATTTTCTTCTTTGCTTCCATTTTATTCCCCGTCCACCCAACCCTTCTCCCAAAAACAAATGTACACAAAATCTAGTGCAAGTTTTTGTCTTTTACAAGTTTTGTGGATCAGTAGTTTTTACAATTTAAGATTGTGATACAGGCTTCTTGCATTAGCCACCAGCTTTGCTATCAGGATGGTACGTGAATATGGCTTATTGCATCACAAAAAAAATCTGTTAGATCAGGACCTTGGAAACGTCCAAAAATGTCCTACTCTACCCAACGCAGTGAGTGGTGATAAATTAGAATGCTTGAGGAGGATGTCAGACATGGCTTACTTTTTGGAGATAATCAGGGGTTTGCAGTTGAAACTTAATATCAAATTTAAAAGGGTAGGTCATGGATTGCTATGCCTTTAATTCTGCTAATTTTTTCTGACTTCAGTTGAATTAAATATTTGTCTAGTACCTAGAATTGAAGCATAGTCTCTGCCTTGTTTTCTAGGTGGATGGTCAAAAGGTCTTAAAACTTACAGATACAGATCTCTTGGAGGATGATTCAAAGAATTCAGTTGCTTCTATGGACCCATTGTTGTTAGCAGCAAACAATCACGATTCTGTGGATCTTGCATCTGAAACTGCTGACAATATGGCTTTGATCCCTATGAGTGTGATGAATAGTGAAGCAGCCCTTGTTTCTGAAGGAAGTGGTCTTGGAAAAAGACTTTTTACACTGGAGAATCCAAAAGATATGATTGCACGATGGGAAGTTGATGATTTGGATATTAAAAATATTGTTTCAGATGCTTTACTTTCAGGTCGCCTGCCTTTGGCAGTTCTTAAGTTGCATCTTCTTCGTTCCCAAGAATTTGCTTCTAAGAAAGAAACTGATGACACCTTTAGTGAAGTTCGTAAGGTTGGAAGAGCCATAGCGTATGATTTCTTTCTCAAGGTAGGCCAGTGATAATTTATATTCGATTTGAATTGAAGCAGAACAATAATTGCTACTCCCCACCACCCCCTCTTCTTTTTTGTTTTCATGGTAATTATTTAGAACTTTGTGGAGTAGGGTGAGACTTCACTTGCTGTGGAAACTTTGCAAAAGCTTGGAGAAGATATTGAAACTAGCCTCAAGCAATTGCTTTTTGGGACTCTTAGGAGATCCATTCGTATGCAAATAGCCGAAGTCATGAAATCGTATGGTTATCTTGGATCACATGAGTGGAAAATACTGGAAAGTATTTCACTTATTGAGGTAAGGCAAAAAGTTATTAGTATTGCCTCTCTTAAAGACCTTAAGCTTTTCACTGGTAATTGTGTTTGAGCTAACACTTGGTTGTTTTCTAGAGGGTGTACCCTTGCAGTACTTTTTGGAATACATTCAACTCTAGGTGGAATGAATTAAATGACGGTGCAAGCAGCAATATTTTGGAGGAAATCAGGTTGCCGCTGTTGTATCCATTATATAAAGATACTCAGATTGCCTGTGGTGAGATTGATGGAGCAGTATTGGGGTCGTGGACAAGCATCATTGGTTATCCTGCGTCACCTGAGGTTGATAATGACAGCTCTCATGCTAGCTACTGGACTGCTGCTGTTGTGTGGTCCGATGCCTGGGATCATCTTATTATCAATCGGGTAAGTTATAGATTATAGTTGTTGAATTTTCTTTTGCTACCATAAGTTTCTTTGTTTCATTTACTTAGATTGGCATTGTTGTTTTTCTTGACCATCATTAATTCATTAATCCCTTCATATCAGTAAAAGAGTCATGTTTCTAATACTGTTTCTAGTAGGTCTCTTTTAATGGGGCGTAGGGAGTACTATATAACACTAAAGGACAGAACTCCATACTTGTTTCATTTTTGGCATTTTGTTTTGCATTATAGCCTTTGTTTGAGCACTGAATAGCAAAAGTAAGAAGGAAAAGAGTAGGAGGGGAATTGGATATCTATCTAGATTTACAATGTCAAACTACCTGCCCAGATGAGGCTGCCTTCAACAGAGAAAGCCCAAACATATCATTGAGTCATTGATGAGACATCATTTCATTTCATATGTCGTTCTCCCTCAGAAATGCAAGTATTCCTTGCACAAGCTTTAAGGCTTCAGAGATTTTACTGAATCTTTTAGACTAAGCTTGATGGACTTGTGTGCCCCTAATTTTTGGAAAAGCTGACTGTTCTGTTTGATCACTGCTATCTTGTAAGATTATTATTATTAATTTTTAATATACTATTGTAGTGGATGCCTTTCTTTGTATGAAATGGTTCCATCTTCTTGAAGTTTCCAATAGTTATGGGTCCTCGCCAACTTTGTGCTCTCATTTGGAGGTCAATAACAGTATTATCATAGAGTGTATTGCTTTGAATATTAATTAATTCTTGTTTGACAAGTATTTCAACTGAACAATGAGATTACATTTCTCACCATGCAGGTAGTACTGGATCAACCTTTTGTTATGGGTGTCAACATTTTGTGGGAATCACAACTTGAGTATTACATGGGCCATAATGACTGGATGCAGGTTTCCATGCTCTTAGAGGTTATTCCATCATATGCACTGTCTAATGGAACTTTGAGCGTCAGACTGGATTCTTTGCGCTCTACTACAGTTGTTGAATATGGCCAGGAAATTACTGACTATGACAATTTTATATGTTCCCTTGACGACCTAGATGGCATCTGCATGAATATTCCAAACATTAAGATTCTCAGGTTTCCCACCAATGATATGTGTTCCCAATGGCTGAGAATGCTTATGGAACAGCAGCTAGCTAAGAAATTTGTTTTTCTGAAGGATTACTGGGTAGGTACAGCAGAGATAGTACCTCTTCTAGCACGTTCAGGTTTCATACTGGACATTCATGATACTTCATCTTTGAAGGAGTCAATTGAGAGCTCAACTGACTTGGTGCTCTCAGTCATTGATGCTGCAGTTCATCCAGATGCTATTGTTGCTTTACATAAACTTTTAGTGCAGTTCTGTGCACAGTATAACCTGCTGAATCTATTAGATCTCTACTTGGATCACCACAAGTTGGCTGTAGATCAAGATTCTTTTGCATTGTTGCAATATGCAGTAGTAAGTTGCTTCAATCCATTAGTCTACTGTTAATGTTCATGTGAAGTTGTTTTGCAAAGATATTTTACTCACATAGAGTGAAATAATTAATCATTTGGTGTCTTACCATTTAAAGATTAAATGATGCATTTGAAGAAGTTCAAATTATGATATTGGAAAATGTTTCTAACTTGTGATTTTTTTATATTATATATGTGCATATATGTATTTTAGACTTCTCATTATTATTTATAAATTTGAGCAAAAATAGCAAACCGATTGAGTTGAAAAGACTTATTTCCATTCACACTTGGTGCAGTGAGCATGTGACTGGACAAATTTTGGATGCCCCATATTAACTTAGTGAATTATTGATTTACAATGTGCTGCTTAGACAAAACTGTTTCATTTTCCTTGGTGATTTAACACCTTCTGAGTTCATTATTTGGAAGTTCTTTTTGAGTTTTAAAATGTATGTAATTCTTAGGGGTGTGAATCATAGAGTTTTAGAAAATTGACAAAATTTTTGTCCCAGATGCCATGTGTATTTCTTTAGCTTAAAGGTTTTGGTTAATGGAGTTAAGCTTTATGACCACTTAGGTTATCAGTGTAGAAAAGAATTTGGAATCATTGATGGAACATTTTAAATGTTCAACAAGAATTATTAGCCAGTGTTGCTTGATCAATATAATTTTGTAGAACCTCCATCAATAATCATACTATATGTTCTTTCCTGACTCAAACTTCATCCTGTTCTTCCTTGATTTACTTTCTTGACCCAAGTTTTCTGCATTATATCTTCAATGCCAAGACGTTCAAATGTACAATTAATTCTGGTTCATGTCTGGTTTCCTATAGAATCATTCCTCGTCAGATATGGTCATTGATGCTATGTGTACTCATATAATTTGGTTCATAGGGTGACAATCTGTTTGCAAAATGGCTTCTGCTTCAAAGGGTGAAGGGAAGAGAATATGATGCGTCATTCTGCAATGCCCGAACAGTAGCATTGCACAACTTCCTTCCTGGTAACAATGTAGGTGAACTAGATATTGATAACATGATGCGAACAGTTGATGACATTGCAGAAGGAGCAGGAGAAATGGCAGCTTTAGCAACCTTGATGTATGCTCCTATCCCAATTCAAGAGTGTCTGAGTAGTGGAAGCATTAACAGGCACTTTAGTTCTGGTCAGTGCACCCTGGAGAACCTTGGACCCGCTCTTCAGCGCTTCCCTACATTATGGCGTACTCTACTTGCAGCATGTTTCGGACAAGATCCTACCTGCCCCATGTTTGGTTCTAAACCTAAAGGTGTGATGTGTTATTTGCTTTTGTGCCATTCTGGCTGTGCAATAGAAGAGGAAGCCTGAAAAACGTGAGACGAAAAAAAAAAAAAAAAAAAAGAAAGCATTTTTTTTGTTAAATTCAAGAGTGTAGAGCAATGTCATAGCTCATTTCACTACCCTTTTCTTGGAAGTCCATAACATAAGAGCACTGAGAAGATTTAGAAGTTACTCCACTTTAAATGCACACTCTTTTCCATCAGTTGCTTTTCAAGCAAGTTTGAGCTGCTTATAAATGCTCATAATATTCTAATTGTTTATCATCCGACAGTGTCTGGTTATTCTGATTTGCTGGACTATCTGAATTGGCGTGAGAGTATATTCTTCTCTTCTGGACGTGACACTTCACTGCTTCAGATGCTTCCTTGCTGGTTTCCCAAGGCTGTTCGCAGATTGATTCAACTATATGTGCAGGTTTGTGGGGAAAATTTGTTTGTTGTTACATTATGGCGTACTCTAATTTGTTTGTTTGTTGTTACATTGGTTACTTCTTACAGTGCCCGCCTATCAGAAGTGATCTAGTTAAGTGGATTGTGACATTTGAATTTAAAATTTTTAGTTCAGCACATATTTCATGTACTTTAATCAATAATGCATAACGTATTCTTCAATAGTAATAGTCTGGTACCTTTTCTGGCACTTAAAAGAAAGGGAGGATGGGGGGAGGAGGGTGAAGTCGGGCATCCTTTTGGTACTATTATCGCCATATTATGATTTATTGGATTACTTCATGTGTTTTGGATTGTCTCGTTGTAGGGCCCTCTAGGTTGGCAATCTGTGGCAGATTTTCCTGTGGGAGAATACTTTTGGCCTAGGGATTTTGAATCATCAGTTAATTCTGATGATGATTCTGAGATTAGTGCCATCTCATGGGAAGCGGCAATCCAGAAGCATATTGAAGAAGAACTGTGGGCTTCTTCCTCAGAGGTCAGAGGATCTCTTTATTTCCCTGTTTTACCATTCTATAGAATGTGACCTCTAATAGTTTACCTTCTCCATTGGCATCGATTTGTTGTGTACCACCCAAGGTGTCCCTATTACTTGACCTATATTTGTGCAAGACCTAGTATAAGAAATGCTTTTGAAAGAATGTTGTCCGCAATGCCTCTACTGAAGCTCCATAAGTGTTTGATGCGTATGTGCTTTGTGCTACATTGCCCTTTTAATGTTTGTGTTCTTTTGTATCTTGTTGGTTCATTGGCCTCAGGAAACTGGTCTTGGTCTAGAGCACCACTTACATCGTGGACGTGCACTGGCTGCCTTCAATCATCTTCTCGCTTTGAGAGTTGAAAAGTGGAATAAAGAAAGAAAAGGGCCATCTGGAACATCTGTACCTGGGCAAACAAATGTCCAGTCAGATGTCCATGCACTTCTAGCACCTGTCACTCAGGATGAAGAATCTCTTCTCTCAGGGGTAAGAATCACTCAGGACTCATCTGATATTTTAAGAGAAGACTGGTTACTTTCTATATTTGATGTAGCAATCTCTTTCTGCATGTTTCCTTGCTTTTGTATAGCTTCTTTTAGTTCTCTCTTCCATTTTTTTTTCTTTTCATGTGGTATCTAATTATTGGTAATCAGTTTGTCTGCCTAACGATGTGGGGTCGGCTATTTGAATCATATCTCGCCATCGTATACGGCTATATGACATTTTTATAGATTGGATAAAAATTAACAATGAACGCACAAATTCACAGAAGAAATGGAATGTCTGGATGGATGTGTGGAAAGACTAATTAGGTGGAATATGTAATAAATGGATTAGAAAGAAAGTGGAGGTAGCCCCAGTAGATGAGAAAATGAGAGAAACGAGATTATACTGGTTGGTAGATGTGTGTATGAGAACTTAGATACTTGTACAGTTTGTAGTACTTAGAGAATTATTATCTCAAAATAAAGGGAGAAAGAGAGAAAAAGGTGGGTTGGGCACAGACCTGAAAAGGCTTGGAAGGAAACTATTATAAAAGACAATACATTCAAACTTAAATGAAACATGTTTTTGATAGAACACAAAAGCAAAATATGATCCATATGGTTGACCCCACATGGTGGGATAAAGGCTTGTAAATTTTGTTTTTGGATAAAAATGGTTAGGGAGAACACAATAGCAAAATATGATCCATATGGTTGACCCCACATGGTGGGATAAAGGCTTGTAAATTTTGCTTTTTGGATAAAAATGGTTAGGGAGTCAAGGACTATACATGTGCCACCAAATTTTATAAGGTAGCAATGAACTTTAAGTGGTTTAAGATCTTGAGTTAGAGGTGAAGAGTCATGAATGTGTTTTGCATGATATTTTATGTTGGGAATGCAATAGGTTTCTCTCTTGAAACACTTGAGTGTTGTGGCATGGATAAAAATACTAACTCAGGTTATGAAAGGAAGGCAATATTGTTATTGACTTATATGCTGGACACCTTTTTTTAATCCTCCTTTTTGCCCTTCGTTTAAGAGATTACTATTGATGCTTGCAGTTGTTTCCCTTGGGAATTGACTGCTCCTTTCCGCTTATTTTTAAAGGTTCCTGTCTTTTGAGACCTTATATTGTGTTGCATCAGGACAGTTAGGGTTTACCTTAGTGAGTCATATGAGTCTGAGATGTAGTCCCATTGTATCTACCCTTGGTTCCCACATCAGTCGCAAGGACAAAAGCATACTTAACATGAGCAGGCTTGCTGGGTCAAGGTGTGACAGAATTTGTTCAGTGCAAGACCTTGCAGTCTCTGCACATGAAGAGGTTGGACCTTGGTTGACTAATAATGGTTTGTTATTGGTTGACTAATAATGGTTTGTTAATTTAGTAACAGGGTACTGCATTGCAATAGTAGAAATCTTTGAAGTAGCTGTATTGAATGATTAGTGACTCCTTCAAAAGTTTAGGCATCAACTTTGGCCAGTGAAATGAAACCCAACTAATTTGTACCAGCTTTGGTGGCATCTGTGGGCTTTCTGGCCATTGGGCATTAGAAGCTTATGCATGCGTATATTGTATTTGTATGGTTCATGTATCTAATATATTCTTTTTTCAAAAAATTATTTAGTTTTGGTTGTTGTTCCGCTGCTGCATAGGTTTAATTTAATCTTTTCTTCCTGGCTTTTTGGGAATAAAGTTAGATCCAACTTGGTAGCTAGGGAATTTTGATAGATACTGCATATGTAATTTATTTGGTTTGCATGTGAGGTAAGAAATATCCTGATTTTATCTGAGGTTATGGGAACACAAATGAGAATGCTTGTGGTTAAAAGGATTTTGTTAGTCGAGTTGGTTGTAATTTTTCAAAAGGTTCATCCTGCAACATATTATTTGGTTTGTGTGAACATCCAGCTGATGATAACTATACATTGCGCCCTTATAAGCTTGTGTAGCATCTCTTGATAACTAACATAGTGCTTATATCAATGCCTGAACACCATTATGTAGCTTGTATCTTTTATATAGGTTGTGCCCTTGGCCATTGTGCATTTTGAGGATTCTGTGTTGGTGGCCTCGTGTGCTCTTCTTCTGGAGCTATGTGGTTTGTCTGCCGGCATCCTCCAAATTGACATTGGTGCTTTAAGAAGGATATCTTCTTTCTATAAATCTGGTGAACATAAAAATCCCACTATACAACAGTCACCAAAGCGTGGAGTACTGCATTCAAAATCCAGTGAAGGTGATATAGCACAATCTCTTGCTCGGGCCTTGGCTGATGATTATCTTCGAAATGATTATTCCAGTTGTATCAAGCATCCTCAGCATAATGTCAGTAGGAAATTGCCAACAAGAGCTCTGATAATGGTCCTGCAACATTTGGAAAGAGCAAGTCTTCCAACTTTTGCTGATGGAATGACATGTGGTTCTTGGTTAATGACTGGCAATGGTGATGGAACTGAGTTGAGGTCTCAGCAAAAGGCTGCCAGCCAGAAGTGGAATCTAGTCACAGTTTTCTGTCAGTTACACCTGATGCCCTTGAGCACCAAATATCTAACTTGCTTAGCAAGAGATAATGATTGGGTATGCCCTAATGTGGTTATTGACTTTGAAGTACATCATGATTCCCTTTTTCAAATTGAAATCTCTAAGTTACATATTTTTTATCAGGTTGGGTTTTTATCAGAAGCTCAAATTGGTGGATACTCTATTGAAACAGTTATAGATGTTGTAAGCACTGTGCCTCTTTTAGCTGCTCTTTCCTTCCTTTTTATGAACATTCCTATTGTGTTCTATTTTATTTCTTAGAAATCGAGCTCTGACTATACTGTGGTATTGATATATGAATTTTACAGGCATCAAAGGAATTTAATGACCCACGCCTGAAAATTCATTTATTAACAGTTCTGAAAAGCATGCAGTCAAAGAATAGAGTTGGCTCCCTTTCAAATTCAGATACGGTGACATCGAAATTTGAAACTTCCATCTCAGATGAGAATCTTTATGGTTTGGTTGAATTGTTTGGAATCATAGGAGAATGTGAAAAACTAAAAAATCCAGGTGAAGCTCTTCTTTTAAAGGCCAAAAACTTGAGCTGGTCAATTTTGGCAATGGTCGCAGCATGTTTTTCCGATGTATCCCCCTTGTCCTGCCTAGCTGTCTGGCTGGAAATAACTGCAGCAAGGTAGTGATTGTCTAATTTTCCTGTTTTCTTTATTGATATGCTCATATGCTTCTTGAAATTTCTGAGAAAATTTGTGCTTCAGCACACCTCATTTTTCCTACCAAAGCAGTTTCTACTTTTTATTTATTTTATTTTGTTTTGAAGAGCTGTTAGAATTGTGTTTCTATTCATTATCGTGTAAGCTTTTCTGTATGATATGAAAATGATTTGAGATGCTTCTGCCAGGGAGACTTCTGCCATCAAAGTTAATGATGTTGCTTCCCAGATTGCAAATAATGTTGGAGCAGCTGTAGAGGCTACTAATTCCTTGCCAGGGGCTGCTAGAGCCATCACCTTTCACTATAACAGGAGAACTCCAAAAAGGAGACGGCTTATTGAGCCTGTGTTGGGTAGTTCCAAGCCATTAACTGCATTTGATGTATCTTCCACTTCTGGTGCCGCAAAGTTTGAAGAAATTATTGCTCAAGGGGAAAGGGAGAATGGCATTGATAATGAAGTTAATTTGTCTTCTAGTTCTGATGAAGTAATTGATTCCTTGTCAAGAATGGTAGCTGTGCTGTGTGAACAACATCTGTTCCTTCCATTGCTAAAGGCATTCGAAATTTTCCTTCCTTCATGTTCTCTCTTGCCTTTTATTCGTGCACTTCAGGTATGCATAAGTTTGAGAAACATCTACAGGTTGCCAATCATTTCTTCCAATCATTTCTTTCGTGGTCTGGTTATTGTTTTCAACTTGTAAAGACAATTAGATTTCTCGATTCTCCCGAACTGACTTTTTAATGGTTATATCAGTGAATATAAACAACGGTAAGGCACAATTATTGGTACAATATTCACTACTAGTGCTTAGTTTTATTCTGTCCTTGGGAAGGAAGTGTCTTCCTTCTGAGCAGCTTCATTTTCTCCACTCAAAATTAATACATTCAAGATTTGTTTGGGTTATGAATTGGACTATTGGTCAAAGTATCATTTAGCTGAACATGTAGGCTGATTGGGAGAAGTACAATAGTGAGTATATAAAACACTTTTAGCATTAGGTTTCTGAACAGACAGCTTATCGGTAAATAACTTTTCCAAAAAATTTTACATAGCTATATGTTGGTAGGCTTTCAACTTTAAAATTGTTTTGGCCTGCTGGTGTGCTCATCTTAGGTGGTATACATTTCATTTACAGGCCTTTGCACAAATGCGTCTGTCAGAAGCTTCAGCACATCTTGGTTCCTTCTCTGCCAGAATTAAGGAAGAACCTCTACATTCACAAACAAGCATCGCGAGGGAAGAGCCAACAACAAATTTTTGGATAAGTTCAATTGCTATGAAAGCTGCTAATGCAATGCTTTCAACTTGCCCATCGCCTTATGAGAAAAGATGTTTATTACAGCTGCTTGCTTCAGCTGACTTTGGTGATGATGGATCTGTGGCGTCACACTATCGACGACTTTATTGGAAAATTAATTTGGCCGAACCTTCATTACGCAAAGATGATTGCCTTCACCTTGGAAATGAGACATTAGATGACGATTCACTTCTAACAGCATTAATCAATAATGGTTGTTGGGAACAGGCACGCAATTGGGCAAGGCAGTTGGAGGCTAGTGGTGGATCTTGGAGGTCTGTTGTACATCATGTTACTGAAATGCAGGTATGTGATCCATTCTTGGAATTGTCTCTGTTATTAATATTTTCGAGGTAGGTCTCTCTGAATAGCCTCTTGTCTCCAACTGAGATTTGTTTGTTTTGTTGTGCTTTTGCAAGAGAGTATGAGTCACTATCAGTGTAGAGCCATTTTATCCTGCCATGCATGTAAAATTAATGTTTTAGTTTGTCTTAGTTATCTTCAGGAAGTTTCAAGTTAATTAATTATATTTTAAAACTGAAATTAAATTGTTGTTGTCTTGTTAGCAAATTCACATTAATTGTCTGCAGTAGGTGGGCTGAGAATGAGTGACTGGTAGCGGATCTCTTTGTGTCAGGGATTAAAGAATAGGGGGCTTGCTTGGTTCGAAAAAAGGTATTGGAATGGGAATGGGTTTGGTAGTAGTATGAAATGACTATGGGTATCATAGATTTACTTTCGCTGCTTGGTTCAAGAAATATTTTGGAATGAGAATGAGATAAAATTTCATTTTTTCCCTCAGCTTAAAAATATTACCCCAAAACAAACCATAATTATTGATAAAGAACTCAACTTTTAAACATAAACACATGAACCATAATTTCTTCAGTTTCCACGAAGACCATTCGGTTAAAGAAATAAGAAAGCAAAAAAGAAGCATTCATATAAGAAACTGAAGAAATCAAAGATGAGTGTTAATCATTATAAAGAGGGGCAAAGATGCAAAACCACACACAGACCGAGAGAAAGCCAGCTTGCTCATCTCGCCATAGAGAAGGAGGAGCTCTGTAGAAAGAAATGTGAGGTAGATGATGGGTGTTGACGGTAGACAGAAAGAGACGGTGAGCTTGGGGTGGGTGCTCATATTTGTTGATGAGACGAAACAGAAGGGTTAAGTAAGCAAATAACAATAATAAAAAATTTATGCTTGTCGGTTTCAGCCCAAACCAACGAGTTTGATTGGGAATGGTGATTCAAAAAAAAAAAGTGGATATGGAAGTACTGTTTTAAAAGTCAGATATCAACCAACAACTTAAAAAGGTATCAAGCCCGATGATTCATTCTGATTGCTATGAACCAAGCACGCCTGACTTCATGCCTGCGGTACTCTATCTGGGGAAAACTGGTGGTGAATAGTGATAGGAGATGGGTATTTTGAAGAGAAGTTATGCAAATACCTTAGTCTGAATTGCTTGTGACCTTGTTGTCTATTTTTGTATGACCTTCCTACCATTTTCTGTTCAATTCTTAGTCGATATTGATTCTGTTACCTTTTTTCCTTTGGTCTGTCAACAATGTTTCTTTATTTTATCACCATATTATTTTATATATGTTTTTCAGCCATTCATGTTGTATACAAGTCTTGTAGATCATTTGCATGCCCTTGTGAACTTGCTTGCTTTCATTCATAGTATGTTGTTCATATTGCTATGCATCTCAGAAAAAAATTTCTTTCTGTGAACTCCCTTAAAATTGGCATTATGAACATTATGTGAAGCTGCATTTTGTTATAATTTTAGATTTTTCATGATATTTATTCTACTCCATATCTGTCCTTGCACACGTGCATCTAGGCTGAATCCATGGTTGCAGAATGGAAGGAGTTCCTTTGGGATGTTCCAGAGGAAAGGGTTGCTTTATGGGGTCACTGTCAAACACTCTTCCTCAGATATTCATTTCCAGCATCACGGGTATGTTTAGATTATTAGCATATACTATAGGTGTAAGCTAAAGTTCTGGTTCCTTTTCCACCAATCATTAGTCAATGGTTCTTCCTTTCTAATGTGTTTATAACATTCTACAAAACTGAAATAGATGGGGGTGTGTATATCTCACTGCAGAGGGTAAATGTGGTTAATTATCTGAACTATAAATGAATGGGAAACAAAGGGATAAGTTATGCAACTCATTTACATACCGATTATGAATGTTTGGAATTGCTCGTGACCATCAAATTGATTGTGAATAATTTGCTTACTCTCTTTGAGAAATGGGGCATTTCTGGGCCTGTCAGTGATTGAAACAAATTTTTTTTCTCCACATTACCCCATCTGTCTTTTATGTGTAAAACTGAACAGGGTTGTTTACACACTTATCAAAGTCCTACAACTGAGAGCTTGCTGTTTTCTGTAATTGGTTTTCAGGCAGGGTTGTTTTTCCTGAAACATGCAGAGGCAGCGGAGAAGGATCTTCCAGCACGAGAACTTCATGGACTGTTGCTGCTCTCTTTACAATGGTTGAGTGGGACTATCACTCAGTCTAGTCAGTAAGTTTTTTCGGTTTTAAGATAAGGCCTGCTGCTTCATGTCTTAGGTAAATATTGAATTATTTAGTGAATTTTTCAGGGCATGTCCTTTAAACCTTCTACGTGAGATTGAGACTAAAGTGTGGCTTCTTGCCGTAGAGTCAGAAGCACAGGTTAAAGGTGAGGGCGAACCTGCTCTTAGCAATTTTGGTCGTGAACCTGGAAACAGGAAGAACTCTAACATTGTAGATCATACTGCAAATGTTATTACAAAGATGGACAATCATATGAATTCTTGGAGAATGAGAACTGTAGAAAGGGGTGACATCAGGGAAAGTAATCAGACACAGTTAAAGACCCCTCAAGTTTTAGTTGACTCAAACATTTCAGCAACCACAGCAGGGAACACAAAGATAAAAAGGAGACAAAAAGGCTTTGTGCCATCAAGAAGGCCTGCAGTTGATGTACTGGATAAGAGTAATGAGTCTGAAGGTCTTGCTTATTCCCAGAATGTGAGAGATGATGTACAATTGGTTGATGACAATTTGAAATTTGAAGCATCCTTTTCAAGATTGGAGGAAAGAGTTGGACCAGCAGAGCTTGAAAGGGCGGTTCTTTCATTGATGGAGTTTGGACAAATTACAGCTGCCCAGCAGCTCCAATATAAACTATCTCCAGGTCAAACTCCATCAGAATTTGTAATCTTGGATGCTGCCTTGAAGCTTGCTGCTATCTCAACTCCAAACAGCAAAGTAGCTGTCTTTCTGTTGGATGATGAAGTGCGCTCTCTCTTACAGTCTTACAACCTTCTTTCTGATTACAGCAAAATTGACCCTCTAGAGGTATTTGTTTATTTTAATATCTATATTCCCCATTTTTTTCTCTTCTAATCTTCTGTAAGTGAGGATTCATCTTTCTTTGCTGATTGTCAGTTTGTAACATTAGTATTTTCTTTGAGAAATTCATTTGTTCAATTTTGTCTGAGATAGGTGTTGGAGAGTTTGGCAGCCTTCCTTAAAGAAGGACGTGGACATGGACTATGTAAGAGAATCATATCTGTTGTCAAGGCTGCAAATGTTTTAGGTCTTTCATTTTCAGAAGCATTCAACAAGCAGCCAATTGAACTATTACAGCTTCTTACTCTCAAAGCACAAGATTCATTGGAGGAGGCAAGGCTCCTTGTGGAAACCCATTCTATGCCAGCCTCTAGTATTGCTCAAGTTCTTGCAGAATCCTTTCTAAAGGTATATGCTTTTGTATGTTTTCCATCTTTAGTGAAGAATATGCTCAATTAGATATCTTTGAATAGATTTATCCTATATGGTGGAGGCTATAGCAGTTATTATTTGCTTAAGCTGAGTGGCTATTGTCATGTGTTGTTGCTTCTCTAGACATAATCCAAGTAAAATTTGGACATTAAGTTGGGCTCCAGATTTATTTAGTTGTTACTCAGGTTTTTTACTGGAAGATTGTACCAAGACAAAAAGATGAAAGAAAAGGGAACTGAGATTTTTTCTTTTTCCTCTCTCCCCTTCCCCAAATTAGGGTTTATTAGCTGCACATCGTGGTGGATATATGGATTCCCAAAAGGAGGAAGGACCAGCACCTTTGTTGTGGAGGTTTTCTGACTTCTTGAAGTGGGCTGAGCTTTGTCACTCAGAATCAGAGATAGGCCACGCGTTAATGCGTTTGGTAATTACTGGACAAGAAATACCACATGCATGTGAGGTAATCATGTGACTGTTAGTTTTCTTTTCCTTTCTTTATTCAAGTTCAATTTAGACATCAATCTTAATCTGCTTATACTGGCAATTTTAGGCCCTGTAAGTTAACCCGTATTTTGATTCTGTTTGGTTTTGTTTTTGTTTTCTACAGTACATTATATATTTTATAATAATTTTTCATCATTCCCACTACACCTTTCTACTATTCAACTACACATTTTTACATTTGCAATACATTGTTTACATTTATATTGTTTTCCAAAAACATTATTCAAAACGTCCCATAAAATGAGCTAACGTACAGGCCTTAACGGTTCCCACGTTACAAGTTTTCTAGTTGATGTCCGTTGGAAAGCCTCACTTGAATGGTGGGGCATTAATGGAGTGCTTAAATGATATAATTATCAGTCTTGTGACCTGATAGCGCACATATATACTGCTCATCTTGTGGCCAGTTTTACTGATTGCCACTAGTTTTCCATGCTATTGGAGACTCCTTTTCACATATTTTAAGAGTTTAAATCCTGCAAGTCACATTGTGTTTCTTAGAATCAAAGTATATGACATGTGTATGTTCGCAGTGTATCAGTTTTTATTTGCCTGAATTTCTACTCCCGTTGAAGTATTGTTTGTCAGTCTTATAACTTGATAATACAACTAATTTCTCTGGTTCAAGGAAAATGAGCCTTTTTTGAGAGAGCTCTAGTAAATATCGGTATGGTGCTCGAGTTTTGGACAGAGTATAATGGTTTTTTTTCCCTTGGAATCGATAATTCAGGTTGAACTTCTGATACTGTCCCATCACTTCTACAAGTCATCAGCTTGTCTGGATGGAGTTGATGTTCTTGTAGCCCTTGCAGCAACCAGAGTAGAAGCTTATGTATCTGAGGGGGACTTCACATGCTTGGCTCGCTTGATTACAGGAGTGGGAAATTTTCACGCTCTGAATTTCATACTTGGGATTCTTATTGAAAACGGGCAACTTGATCTTCTTCTCCAAAAGTTTTCTGCTGCTGCAGATACCAATTCTGGCACTGCTGAAGTCAGAGGATTTCGAATGGCTGTTCTTACATCACTTCAGCAATTTAATCCCCAAGATCTTGATGCATTTGCCATGGTACTTATTTGTCCAAACTTTCCTACTTATAGGATAGTTATTTGCACTAACTAAATGAAAGTCTTCTTGGTGCTTAATAATTAATCCAGTATTCAGAATTCAGTGTCTAACCTACTTCTTTGTGCCTCCCTAATTGAATTGAGAAAATATAGTTAATCCCACATAGTGGGTGTAAAGGCTTAGTTGCTGTTGTTGGGATTGGACAATAGGAAACACCCTTAGCAACCTTTCTTATGTTTGTGCTTATATGCTCTGATTAATTCTCCAGGTTTATAATCACTTTGACATGAAGCATGAAACTGCTGCTCTTCTGGAATCACGGGCAGAGAAATCAGCTCAACAATGGTTCCTCCGGTATGACAGGGACCAGACGGATGACCTCCTGGAGTCCATGCGTTATTTTATTGAAGCTGCTGAGGTTCACTCCTCCATTGATGCTGGCAACAAAACACGCAAGGCTTGTGCTCAGGCATCGCTTGTCTCCCTCCAGATTAGAATGCCAGATTTGCAATGGCTTAATCTCTCTGATACCAATGCGAGGCGAGCACTGGTCGAGCAATCCCGCTTTCAGGAGGCACTGGTTGTTGCTGAAGCCTATGGCCTAAACCAGTCAAGTGAATGGGCACTGGTACTTTGGAACCAAATGCTAAAACCTGAACTTACTGAGCAGTTTGTGGCCGAGTTTGTTGCTGTTCTCCCTCTTCAGCCCTCAATGCTCCTTGAGCTGGCGAGATTTTATAGGGCCGAGGTTGCAGCCAGAGGAGATCAGTCCCAGTTTTCAGTGTGGTTGACTGGGGGAGGGCTCCCAGCTGAGTGGGCGAAGTACCTCGGCAGATCATTTAGATGTTTGCTCAGAAGAACTAGGGACTTGAAGTTGCGGCTGCAGTTGGCTACAATTGCCACTGGGTTTACTGATGTTGTTGATTCATGTAACAAGGCATTGGATAAGGTCCCTGAAAATGCAGGTCCCCTTGTCCTGAGGAAAGGGCATGGAGGAGCTTATCTCCCTCTGATGTGAAAGTTTCCGGTTTCCGAACAAAACGACGACGTGATCAGTCGGTCCTCGAGGCCTGAAAACACATCACTTGTTTTTTACTGCATGCTACTGACATCATAATCACATCTCATCGATCTGCTTATACGGATTTTGAGTTTTAGGTCGGTAGAGTTATCATTGGAATCAGTTTTGGCATCATTGATTGATTTTTTGAAATTGAAACCCCCAACTATTTTGACATGGGGGGGAATCATCTTATCTGATGAGTATACCAGTAAAATTTTGTCCTGTAAGAGATGTACATGATTAGAATTGTAGGATATGTAAATAATGCTTTGTTGAACAGACGACTTGTGGTCATTTGATCCTTGCTTGTTTGCTTCTCTTGATAGGGAGCTTTCTTGCAGATTTGGAACTGGATTCATTTGAGTGAATTTGAGTGAATTCGTTAGGAATTTATCCCTCAACAAATATTGATATTTGGATGCGAAATTCTCAAGTATTGCGGTTTTAAAAAATGAGTAACGGTACTCATTTTAATTAAGTTCATGGGAACTGTAACTTTTTATAGCAAGTTGATGTGGCATTAATTTATTAACTACATTTTTATGAAATAATTATGAATATTATATTATCACAGAATGCTTGTCATATCATTTGTTATGAAAAACTGTTATACATTAGTTGAGTTTACTAATTGTTTTTAACATAACTAAGTTAGAAATATGAGATATTAGTTACTCTGTATTATTGTTCTTTAAAAGATATTTTTAAAGCAAAATTGACATTTGTGTTTTCTTTTCTTTCTTTTTTTCCCATGTTTTTTTTAAAGTTGCCTATTGTATTTCAATCGATTTCCAAATCTTAATAGAGAAATATCCGTAGTTATTCAGAGCTTTTTCTCTTTTTACCCTACGGCATCTCCAATCGTTTTGAAATTTACAGTTACATTTATTTCTATTTTACAATTTTTATCGTAAATTCACTCCAACAAACAACAATATATATCTATCTTAAAGAATATTCTACTTGGATTTCAATTTTAAATTGAATTTTATTGCCTATGTACTTTTTAAGTTATTTACACAAAAATCTCAAATAATTGTTTTCTTTTGTATTTTTGTCTAGTATAATAAATTCAATTGCTTAATAATGAAACGATAATTATATTAATATCAAAATCGAGATTACTAAAATACATCGGTTCCTAGGGATCAATAAATTTGGTTACCCCACCAAGGCCACAATGATAAGGAACTTGACAGTGGTCTTTCATACGATCAACTTGATGACGAACTGACTGATTCACAACCCAAAAAGTAGTTGATTGAAAAGGTATAAAGGTATTTGGCCGATGAGCGGAGATATCAACAAGAGAATCCGAGAGTGAACTGGGCAAATGTTAGTTACAACACACGAATATTAATAATGCTAAAAATACTTACATAATTCTTTTTATTTTTTTAAAAATAAAAAATAAGAACTTACAGAATGTGTTTCATATTAGGTACTTTTTAATATAAAGTAATGTTTAAGTGATCTTATAGATAAGAAGTATTAATTAGTATTTTTATAATTTTGGATACTTTTATATGTGATTTTTATATTTATATTATTTAAAAGTTAATTTTTTTAATTAATTAGAGTTAATTAATAGTTATTTATATTTTGTGTTAGATATGAAATAATAATTAAATAGAGTAAACTCTTAAAATTATATTAATAGCAAATTTCATATTTTAATTAAACAATTGAAATAAGAAATAAAAACTAACTTAGGGTCTAAATTGTAAACAAGTAAAATAATAAAAAATTGAAGAAAGAAAATAGAGGTGTGAACAGTGCATTTGAATAGGTTCACGTACACTATTTACACCTAAACCAAAAACGGAAAGGAGGCCCACCTCGACCTCTAAATCTCCAAATTACCTCTCATTTCCGCTGGGAATGGTCAAACAACCTTTATGGTTCATTAGACTCAAACAATTTTCTCTCTCAACAATGTATCAGTAAAAGTTATATACGTAGACCATATGAGTCTGGCTAAGGGACACACGCAACCCGTCAAGAAGAGCCATTTTTTTCACTTTTTTAATTTATAAGACTAGTTTGTAACAAAGTGTGAGTTCCTGGCATGAGGTTATCATCTCAATTGTATTCACAATCAAGGACTTGGAAGAGATTTACATTCATTGACTCCTTTATGTTTGAAAACACAAGGGTGTTGGTAGGCAGAGGAGCATAAAGTTTCTAGCCTTGTTTGGTAAAAAGACTCAAACCATTATTTGAGTTTTATTTTGATTTTATAATATTAAAATTACATTTGGAATGTAAAAAAGTGTGTTGGAAATGTAAAAATGTTTATTGGAAATGTAAAAAGAATTATTGGGAATGACGAAAAACTATTATAAAATCAAAATGAGACTCAAACCATGGTTTGAGTCTCTTTACCAAACAGGGATAGGTCTTGGACATTTAATTGATCTTTGAGAAGCACAGGTGGTACCTTTTCCTGATTTTGAAGTTGGCTCTTTTGTTGCGACACCACAACTATATCTACAGAATTTGGATGAGGGATTTCAATCAGATCATTTACAAACTCTCTTAGAACCATTGTTTTTAAGCGATGAGGAGGACAAGTTAATATGTATGCCGGATCCGGGTGGTGGTTTCTCAATTAAAGGTGCTTTTGAACTTTTACGGCCTAGAAAGCAAATAATACCATCTTTAAAGAAGGTCTGTTTGCCAAGAATCCTTAGAAAGATTTCAGTCTTTGTATGGAGATTGCTTAATCTGATTTTACCTTTTGATGATGTGCTAAAGAATTTTGGTTTTAATTTATAACCATCTAAATGTTCCTTTTGCCATCACGAAGACTTGATGGAGCATTGATTCAATGGATGTGAATTAGCAAAGGGCTTGTGGTTGTATTTTGAAGGTTTAATTGGGATAACTATCCAAAATGGAAATTCCTTGTGGATGTTTTGCATACTGGTCTAGTAACACAGATTCGGCGGTCCAAGCGGCTCTGGTGGAGGTTCTTCCAGTAGTTGGAGTATGGAGTTTGTGAAAGCCCAAAAACCGTTGGTTTTTTTATTCATTACGCACACCTCTGCATGTTCTTACCAGAGAGGTTCATGAATTGTTTTTCGCTATTTTCCATGCATGCCTTTAATTAGCCCTCCGCCAGCCCAGGAATTTTGGAAGGAGGCAGGTCTTGTCCCCTTTTTGATGCAAGGAGGAAGAACTAGAGCAGTTCCTGTCGCCTGGACAACTCCGAAAAGTCACAAGTTGAATGTGGATGAGTTGGCTTTGGGTAATCCGGGATATATTGGAGTCGGTTTTGTTATCCGGTATAGACAGGGTTTGGTTGTTTTGGCAACTTCTAAATTTCCCTTTGATGAGTAAGTGAGTTACATTTCCCCCTTGAAGTTTAGGTAAATTATAAAATCACCCTCATACTTTGGTTAAATAACCAAAAAGCCCTCTTAACCAATGAACAAATTACATTTCCCACCTTGAAGTTTAGGTAAATTACAAAATGACCCTCATATTTTGGTTATCAATTACCCATTTCTAAACTGAATGATGACGGGTCATTTCTAAACTGAATGATGACGGGTCATTTCTAAACTGAATGATGACATAAACAACTATATTATTGGGGAGACTAAAGTGCTCCTCAGTATCTATCTAAAAATTTATAGACCAAAATGTCCTTCACCAAGACACAAAGAAACACTTAAAATCCCTAATTTATTATAACACTACAAAATAAAACTTTTTTAGTTTTTCAAACAAAAGTATCGTTGATTATGGTTTCTTTCAATCCTGAAGAGAAGCTGTAAGTGGAGATATTTTCAACAAATTTTTCTCTAACCAATGGTATAAGAGCCGGTAATGAAGCATTGTTTAGAGAAATTTTTGTTGAAATTATCCTCACTTGTTTCTCTTATAGGGTTGAAAACAATCTTTAACAATTATTTTGTTTAAGATAAAAAAAAAAAAGCTTTATTTTGTCTTTCTATAATAAATCATGAATTTTAAACATTTTTGTGTGTTTGTAAAAGGCATTTTGGCCTCTAAATTTTCAATAAATTAAGTGAGACACTTTAGTTTTCTCAAATATATAATTATTTATTTTCATTATTCAGTTTTAAATAGGTCAAGTTTATAACCAAAATAGGAAGATCATTTTGTAATTTACCCAAACCTTAGGTGGGAAATATAATTTGTCTACCTTTAAGGGAGATTTTTGTTATTTAACCAAACTATAAGAGTAAATTTGTAATTTACCCAAATCTCAAGTGGAGTATTGTAATTCGCCACCGGTTAAGGGGGATTTTTGTTATTTAACAAAACTACAAGGGTGATTTTTATAATTTATTGAAATATACTTTTTTATTGTTTTGAAAATGCTTTTGAAAATATATTTTTAGAAAATAATTTTATAATGTAAGAAGTGTATTGGAAATGTAAAAAGTATAATTGAATAGTAAAAAATTGTATTGAAAATGATGAAAACTAATTAATATAATGTATTAAATTTAATGTTGAAACCAAAACTAAAACCAAAATCAAAACCAACATTAAAAGAACAGCCCCCTACTTTGCCCTATTAGGAAAATAATTGTTTACTCAAAATAAATGTAATGCTTCACAAAACAAAACAGGGGAAAAGAAAAGAAAGAAGGCAACGTCTACTTTCCCTCTTGTCTTCTTCATTCTCCCATCTTCAAATTTCTGAGACAGCCGTCGCCGACGACGACAGCTCTGAGGTTTCCCCCAGTTCGGCTTTACCAGTAGCCGTCGCTGCATTCTTGGTTTGAGTTGAAATTCAGTGACCAGTTTTTGCACAGGTAAGTCGTATTTATCATCGGCACCTGTCAATTCTACGACCATCCGTATTGGCGAGTTTTATTTATTTACTTGTTTTTGTTGCAGGTGTTGTTTCTTGGTTTTGGCATCGGAAAAATGGTATGTCTTGTATGATTAGGGTTTATTTTTTGAAAAAAAGGACCCTTTTTCCAATCTTATTTGTTAGGGTAGTGTGATTCTGATTTGGGGGGTTTTTTTTTCAGCTGCCGCTATCTCTGCTCAAGACTGCTCAAGGGCATCCCATGGTAAACACGACAGTTCCTTCTTGATTAATTGTACACAAGTATGCGTAAATGTGGAGGAATGTTGGAGAAAGAAAAAAAGTATGAACTTTGTGTCAGTGTGCTGTAGTAATTGGGTTTTCAGTCCGTGGACTTTGAAAGTGTATATTTTTCGTGTAGCTAGTTTCAGTGGTAGTACATGATTTCTGGGCTGCTTGTTGTCTTGCTTCTATCTTACATGCTTTTGCATTGTCACAGTTGGTAGAACTGAAAAATGGAGAAACTTACAATGGTCACCTTGTGAATTGTGATACTTGGATGAATATCCATCTTCGTGAAGTCATCTGTACCTCAAAGGTGAATCTTTTTCATTCAGATTCATTCATCTGTATTATGAATGTGATTAACCAAAATGCTATTGATGTAACTAACCAAAATTAAGTGCAGGATGGAGATAGATTTTGGAGAATGCCAGAATGCTATATTCGTGGTAATACTATTAAGTATCTACGAGTTCCAGATGAGGTATGCTCAATACATTCATGAATTGAATGAATTTCCTTTTTGTTTCTTGGCAATAAGTATTGCAGCATGATGAAGCATTGCTTCTGTTTGTTGAATTGAAATAGTTGACATTTTGATAAGTGAAACTGTTTGACGGCGGGTGGAGGGAATTATAAGTGGAGACGTTTTGCACATGATACAATAATATTCAGTGTACTCTCATAATGGAATGTGAAAATCCACTGCGAGTTGATGCTTTGTGCCATCAAATTATAACAACTTTGAGGGTTTTGTGTCGGCTTTTTAATTTGGTTGTCCTGAAATATAGGTGACACATGCATGGATGTTGGTAATATGCCTTTGCATTGACATTATGCTCCATGTGCTGAGTGTCTGATTTGTCTAATTCCATCTATTATTCACGAACTAAGTCAAGCCATAAATTGTTTCTTTATATGTCCAAACAATACGGTATGACTATTCCATATGATCTCTTTTAGACCTCTTCCCACAGACTAGTTCTGCCCCCCCCATCTCCACCATTGAAGTAAAATGGATTATTAACTTAGGTACACAGTCTGTGGCCTTGTAGATGAGGTAACATATTTTTTTATCTTGATGAGTTCACACATTTTTTATCTTGTGGAGCAAATATAGTTTATACTCTTATAGGTGGTAGTAAAATGTGTACTTGTTTAGCAAATAACTCTTATGCCATTGAATCAATTCTAATATTTCTTGGAGTATTTTTCCATATTTGGTGTATTACTTGGAAGTTTCGATAATTATACAGGTATCTAGTTGTATAAATGGTCCAAAGATAATGGAAAAATGACGTGAAGGCTGATATAACTGATGTCCTTGAAGATTAGTGTGTTAGTTTTGCAATCTATTCAATGTGTTTTTCTTTTATGCAAATGAGGATGTGAGAATGTGAAAATGTTTGCTATATATAACAAGAGTTGGGGAAACATGAAGTCTGAAGGAATGTTGTCAATTTGAGCAAGTTTCCAGCTTGGAGCTGGAGTTGATCTACAGCCATATTTAGGGTTATGTTTTTGCTCCAATCAAATGCTTGGCTGATGGTATTTTGTTTAATATTGCCTAAAAGCTTCAGAATACTGTTTGTCTAGAGTTTTAATGTAGTTGTGTAATCTGTGGCTGCTCTGTAGAATACACCACCTGTATAATATTTTAAAAGTGGACTTATGCTGTCAGTTCTTGCCTCCAAGTCTCCTTCAGCACCCACTTCTTTTTCTGGATTGTGAACTCCTAGTCTTTGTACTATATGAGAATCCCATATGTCAATAATCTGTTAAAATTTTAGGAAGACAAAGAATGCATCGTCAAGCAAGTCATCACATAAATTCCTGGCTTTGTGTGGTGAAATCAATTAGCTCTTGTTCTGCGTAATTTTTAGGTATGTTATTGGGTAAACATTTAAAAGGAATAATAATTTGAGACTGTTTCCTGTATACAAATCATATATACCGAGTGCAAATTCAAGTATTTTATTGGTGAGCAAGTTTGGCATATTACTAATGTTGTAGACTATAATTTCTTGTTTGGTAAGAAATTAACCTACACTCACTATGAGTTGGCATGAGCACATGTATGAATTCAAGCTAGCTCTTGAGTGTATCTTTTTCTTTTCTCGGTTGTTTGAATAGTACAACCTGATTCACAAGTGATGTTGAACACACAAAAATCAGAAATTTGTTTTCTTTTGTTCCTTCAAAACCCCATGTACGTCCTTTCATTAGTTGGAGTGCTGATGGTAAAGTTGTCTTTTATGAATTTTTCTATACCATGTCTATCTGCTTAGTTTTTTTGAGTGTTGATGGTACCTCTTCTGGAATTTGGTTTTCTCAGGTGATTGATAAAGTTCAGGAAGATACAAAGAGCCGCTCAGGTGTGGAATTGCTAGTTTATCAGGCTATTTGTGTGAACACGTATTATTGATTATCTATTTATCCGACATGGGTTTTATGTGTAGCCATTATGCATTTAAATCTATCAATTATCGATTTTCTGTCTGGTTTAGATGCCATCTCTGAGTGATTTGGAACAAGAAGTTGGCTTACTCTTCAGCTTCCAGTCATTTGAAAGTGCATTAATAGGCTTGTATTCTCTTTGATGTGTGGAGATTTATGTCTGAGTACTCAGTATGCCAAATCAATAGCAGGAGGAGTATTTTGATGGTTGGATGTGTTGAATATTCTTTTGTTGAACTATTTTTATGAGGTGACCTGATATTTTACTCTCATGTAAATGTCGTGCTGTGTTTGAGAATATAGGAGTAAATTATTCATGTTCAATTGTTGACACCTCACGGCTCTTGTGGGGAATTACTTGCGAAGGGAGGAGAATATTTAGGACATTGATAACTCTGGAGTTTAAAAAAATGAATCAATTACCTGAAGCTAATGGATCTACAACTATATTCTTTCTATTGCTATAAATATAAATCATGAACCATGAATAGCGAGAATTGTTGTGTTGAGCCAAACATTCCCACTATTTTCTCATTTTCACAATAGTTAACAGCCGTTGATGCCTGTGTTATGTGATTTGGCCCAAGTATGTTTGTTGTTAAACTATGTGAATCTCTAATGGAGGCTATTTTTTGTAAATGTTTGCAGATAGAAAACCACCTGGGGTTGGTCGTGGAAGAGGGAGAGGAGGTCAGGATGGTGCTGTTGGAAGACAGGGAAAAGGAATTGGGCGCGGGGTAGATGATGGAGCTGGCAGAGGTGGAGGTCGGGGCAGGGGAGGACCTGCTGGCAGGTCTGGTGGCAGTAAAGGTATGAAACTCCATATATCTATATATAAATACGTTGGTCACTGTGAGTTGAAGCCTGGAAGGCATGAAGAAGAGGCAATGGCTTTTCAGATTGGTGTTTGCTTGCATGTAATACTTTTCAGATTAGTATGTCAAGTTGTATTTGTTGCATATTGTTTTCTTTTGAATCTTTCTCTCTTCTCCTTGTGATGCCCAAAGCTCTAGATGAATACGGCTGCTTTGGTTAGATGTTCATTGAAATTATTGGACAGGAACAAGAAGAGAATTCTTTCTGAAGACTTCCAAACATCTGGTTTTTTTGTAAAGTAAATGTATTTGTCTAAAATCAAAGAATTCTGTTGAAGTAGAAGTTCGAGCTAATGTATCTTTGGTTTTAGATTTGCATCCGTGTGGTAGAAAAGTGTCCATTTGAAATTTTACTTGCTTTGATACTAGCTAGAATTTGAAAGTGAAACAGATGCAATAACGTTTATAAGCTTGTAAAAGTTCATGTCTTGAATTTTTGTGGCAGGTGGGGGACGTGGGCGTGGCTTGTAATCTATAGGTGGAACAACAGCACCTGGGATCTGAGTTGCCGGATTTTACATGGCATGTTATTATGTGTGTTAAGGTACAGGGAGGGTGAATGGTTTTTGATTACTCATTAGATGAATGAGGTTTATTTTTATGGAAGAATGGTTGCGGTTGGTTCATGGTTGCCTCCAACCAAGAAGCAGGCTTTCAACTTTGTTAGTTTATTTATGGGGGATCAATCAACAAAAAGTTAATGATGACTAAACTAAAATCCTTCTATTACTTTTATTTTAACTGGTGCGAGGTTTTTTTTACACCAAGTTTCCATTGTTCATGCTTTGAGTGGATGATATCATAGTTTACAGAATTTTGATCTATTTACTATGCTACTATTTTGATCTATTTATGATTTTATCCCATTCTAAAAAATAATATTAAAATAGTTCAAATAAGAGTAATTTTTATAATTGTCTGTAATTTTATACATACATATATTTTATTTGATTTTATCGATTTGGATTCTATACGCAAATCGATTTCACGTAGGATCTCGATCTTGCAAATAGGATGATATGACTTTATTCCACTTCTCATCCTAAATGGGAACTCATTCGATGTTGTCTTTGTACTTGTCCATGTTTTGAAACCCGGATTGAACTTTCTGGTCGGACCGAGAACCAATTTGATGGGTTCGGTCTGGTTCTAGTATCATATCCGATTTAGCAAAAATTGCGAATTATATTGGGGCATGTTAATTGCAGGACTTGTTTTATTAAACACATGATACTTTTTAAAATTTTAAGTGGCGAAAAGACAAATATACCCTTAATAGTTTTTAACTTCATAAAAAAAATTTACCCCACTTTTTTAACTATAGGAAAATCGCCATAGGACGGCGTTTTTTTAGGGAAAATCGCTTACCCTAAGCGACTTTCCAGGTCGTTCGTCGGAAAATCGTTTTTCCGGCGAACAACCATTGAATTTACTCTAAAATTATCACTACGCAGCCAGAAAACGCGTCATAAACACTAATACATTCCTAAACATAGTACTTGCAACACCCAACACATTCAAATTTTCATTTCCTCTACCAAAAAAAAAAAGAAAAAAAATTCCGACCCACCGATTTGTTGAGCTAGACCGACGACTGACGAAGAAGAGCGATGGAGGTGGAAACCGGAATCGCAAGATGGAGGAGAAATATGATCAC
Source organism: Leptodermis oblonga (assembly GCA_016801395.1). Classification (NCBI taxonomy): domain Eukaryota; kingdom Viridiplantae; phylum Streptophyta; class Magnoliopsida; order Gentianales; family Rubiaceae; genus Leptodermis; species Leptodermis oblonga. Next base: position 28,103,020 of record CM028753.1, read on the forward strand.
TTGGTGAAAAATATCAATTTGTTAAATTTATCAACGGGACATTGATATTTTGTATTAAAGTGCCCAAATTTCAGCACTACTATTTCAATTATACTTTTCAACTATGTGAAAAAATACATACATATGTAAAACATCAAAATATGTATTACAAATAAATGATTAGGATAATGAAACAAGCATATAAAATATCAAAACAATATATCCAATTACGGTTAGGATTTTCACAAGTAAAATCATTGTAGTACGACGTATGTGAGGAAGTTTTCAAAATCCCTTACAATAGTTAAATTCACCAAGATATAAAATTAGGCATATCAAACAAAACATTTAAATCACATATTCTTTTATAGATCTTAGTCAAGTGCAATGAGTAGATTATATATATATATATATATATATATATATGGTAAATTTATAAATTAGTCACCTTACCTTGAGAATATTAACGTTTTAGTCACCTTATTAGTTTTATTATTTTTTTAGTCACCTTACTTTCGTTTTTGCACTATTTTAGTCACTCTATTAAAGTTGTCCGTTAACCCTCTAATGGAGCATTTTTAATGAGGGTATTTTTGTCAAAATAGCTCCAAACTTCTTAAATCCTTCTCTCTTTTGGCTTAATTACTTTTAACCCCTTGTGATATAAAGTTTTCACACTTTGTCCCCTTCTATTTTTTAATAATCACTTAACAACCTAATTACTTATTTTTGCTTCAGATTTTATTTACTGATTTTAGTTTATGTTTTTAATTACTGCTTTTGTTTTTTAACCTTGTCCCCCTCTATTTTTTAAATAATCACTTAAGACCCATTTACTTGTTTTTTCTTCAAATTTTGTTCACTGATTTTTCTTTATGTTTTTAATTTATGTTTTAAATTTTTTTAAAACTAAGAACAATGACATCATCTTCACCAATTGCTCGTACACGATCAAAATTGTTTTTACTTTGTTTATGTTTTTTTTAACTAAGAACAACATCATCTTCCTCTGTAAATCTGGAAAAGATGGTGCATATTTATACTCGTTCCCTAAAACCAAAGTCATAATTAAACTGATAACTGGAACCCGTGTGGCCATAATAACAAGAAAAGGCATGAAACAAAAGTGGCCATAATTATCATCTTTCCGTGGCCTTTTCTTGTCAGATGCTCGCTCATGAGCTACAAATTAATAGAATTTAACAAAACTAACTATTAGTATAGACCAAAGAAAGTTTATTCATTGACAAGAAAAGGCCCCGGAAATTTCAGTAGACAAATATCTTAGCAATGATCATTGTGAACTAATATTGCCATCACATGAGCAATTCCGCCACCGCCGCCGCCGCCAACACCTTCACAGCTATCCATTGACGAGTTTCTCCTTGCAGATCCAACATACCGATCATCATCTCCGAAGTAGATCTGCAATCGCGACCATCATATCCAAATTTCCTAGCGGCTGCAGCTTCTTTCATCACCTTCCCGTTTTTCCGGCGCCGCTAGTGTTTTGCCCTAGCGCCGCCACCTGAACAGATCTCCACTTGCAGCCTTATTCTTTATGGTCCATCTTCAAACAAACTTCCCAGAAATTCCCCCAGTTATTATTCACCTGCTCCTTGGGCTCTCTTTTCAGCTTCTCATTGCATTGAATAGTTGCGGCTTCGATATGGTGCGGGGCGTACCAGAATCCTTCCCAAACGTACAGATTGAAGCTATCTCCAAAATTGATTATGAGCAAGATTTGGGGGCCCCTTGAAGCCTAAAATGTTAAGAGGAGAGAGATTGAGAGTAAAAATCCCCTTGTTAAAAGGAACTACTTTTTTTTGGTCACATTTCCCACTTTAAGGGCGGATGACGAAAATGCTCTTGATGCGGAGAAGATCTTAGTTAACCCCCTGGCCAGTTAAGATAGTTCTAGGCATAGCCCAGGTGCTGTTAGCGCAGCCGGAATAAAATGAAGGTACTTCCGCAGGTGAACCAGTCTGGCATAAATCTCTAGAAGGCATGGAGTTAGATAGCATGTTTAGCTTTATTGAGGCATATGTGGAATGTATGCCATCGTTAAAAATGATCCGTTAAAGGGTTAACGGACAACTTTAACAGAGTGACTAAAATAGTGCAAAAACAAAAGTAAGGTAACTAAAAAAATAATAAAAAAATAAGATGACTAAAACATTAACATTCTCAAAGTAAGGTGATAAATTTCTAAATTCACCCATATATATATATATATGTATATATATATATATGTATGTTATATTCAAATAAATACATACCTCAAGATTGCGTAGTAATTATTAGGAAAAATCTCATATAGAATCATCCTATGAGTTTGAGACTTTGGTGATTCCATACCGTTACAAATTTTCCTCGTCAATCAACCAACCTCAGTTGGCTAGAGTCTCGTGCTGATAAAGTGTTATATAGGGCCTGTTCTTTTTGTTTCGTTTTGAAAACGATTTTGGTTTCAACAGTAAATTTAATATATTTTAATCATATTTCATCATTTCCAATACAACTTTTTACTATTCAACATCTACTTTTTACCTTATAAAACTATTTTCCAAAACTTATTTTCAAAATTGTTTTTAAAACGCTCAAAAAGAATATGCCCATAATTATTACTATAATATAACTATACATAGAAGCATGTAGTTTATAATAAACAAAATAATAAGACAAGAGAGTAGAGAGAAAATAGTGGTAGATAATTCTCTTCATTTCATCGTCTTATTTCTTCATCTTAGCCTCATATTTATAGGCTTAAAGTTATAGACTGCGAGACTCAAAGAGTCATACTAATTACATAAGAAATAGGGTGAATTACATTTACCTCTCCCGAAGTTTGTCTAAATAACAAATGAATCCCTCAAGTTTTGAAAAATAACATCCCAGTCCCTTAACCACCCAAACTGAGAGTCCCTTAAAAAAAATGGCACTGTTCCGATGCTCTGTTTTTTTTTTTTTTTTTTTTTCCAAATTAGCTCTTCAAAACGTATCAAATCATTAATCCAGATCAATGTTTGAGCACTGTCGAATTCCAAATCTCAAGTAATATGGATTCATTTTGGTGCAGCATCTGCATAGTTGTGTTTCTCCTCAATCATCTAAAATGAAGTACCAAGAGCCTTCACTAACTGATCATCTGGTCAGAATTCTGTTTTCGATCAAATATTTGGATTCAAAAGCATAATTAACCAGAGCATATCTAGCACTGTTCATCGTCTTCTTCCTTCATTTTTTTTTTTCTCTCTTTTCTTTGGAAGTTGACTGCAATTCTTATAAAACCTTGTGAAACTCCAAGAAACATGACATGGTAAACTAGAAGAAACAAAAAAATGGCAACATCACTATTCACTAATGAATATGAACCTATAAAAGGGTTTCTCTCAGCCGATTGCTTCATCTTCCTGCTGCTTCAGAACTCTTCCAACAACAATCAAGCAGTGACGAACTTGCGGAGTTAGGGACCGATGAGGAAAGCCTTGCGGATGATTCAGTAATTAAATTAGTTTGTTGTGCTTATTGTTTTGGATCTGGATTAATGATTTGATACGTTTTGAAGAGCTAACTTGGAAAAAAGAACAGAGCATCGGAACAGTGCCATTTTTTTAAGGGACTTCAAGTTTAAGTGATTAAGGAACTGGGATGTTATTTTCTAAAACTTGAGGGATCCATTTGTTATTTAGGCAAACTTCGGGGGAGGTAAATGTAATTCACCCTAAGAAATAAAGGGGATAATGGGGTAGATGAAATACTATTAGATGATAGGATCATAAGTAGTGAGAGTCAGGTAATATAGAAAAACATTCACAATATCTTCATTACATTTAGGAATTTTTTTAGCTTTTTAGTCTTTTATAACTTTGTCATCTGGTAAATTTAAAAAGTTATTTGTATTTTTTGAAACAACAGAGATAAAATCATAGTTATATAGAAAGTTCAGGAAGACAAACGATTACAAACATAGTAACTATATACATGTAGTTTCAAAGTGGACAGTAAAGCAGAAAATATTTTCTTCAAAATGAGTCTTAGGCCCTGTTTGGAAGGCATATTGAGATATGTTTTTGGTGGGTCCGGAGCCCAAATATTGTTTGGCATCACTTTTGGCATTTCACATTCTGAAAGCCCATTTTGATATGTTGTTTGGTAAGTTTGAGATTCCTTTGTAAAAATGCCCCAAAAGACTATTGGGGAACCGTAGATTGAACCGACAGATTTACTCCATCAATTCGGACCTCCAGCGAAGCAAATCTGGAGAAGATCACAACTGGCGACGGAGAAGGTTGCTGGCGTGAAAAACTCAGTAGCGTCGACAGTGGATTTGGAGGCCCAACAGCTCCGGTGGCGATTGTTCAGCTCAGATCTGCTCCTGTCGATTTTTTTAGCCAACCTTATCTTGGACTTTCCAGTTCGCGAGTTTCCAATCTTCCATTCCCCAGTCCATCTGTCCGTTCGATTATAAATCTGACCGCAACTACTGATTTCTTGGCATCCATCTTTGTTTGTTTTGTGGGTTTAATTTGATTGGCTTATGTGGTGGTGCTGATTAACGTTGTTGGGAGAAGGGGCGGTTGTGATTGCGTGGGTTTGGATTTTAATACGGTGATGTGGATGGTGGTGGTGGTATGCAGTTAATGGTGGCGGTTCCAGTGATGAGTGGCGGTGGTGTTGGGCGGTTTTGCCATTATTGCTGGTAGTAATGTGGTGGCTAGGGGGTGGTTAGAAAGGTGATGAGTGAAAAAAAAAATAGAAAATAATTATTAAAATGTAATGTAATAATTATTGTAATAAAGGAGAGGTAATAATTATGGAAATAGATAGATAATTGTATTTAATTATGTAGATAAATATGAAAGAAAAAGAATACTTATAGTAATTTATATCATTAATTAATAATTTTTGTCAAGTATAAAAGGTAATAATTAAATTTAACATTTTAAGAGAATAAATAAAAAGAAATTTTTTTTTAAAGTTTGAATGTTAAACATTATTTCAAAATATTTTTTAAAATATATCTCAAAACACAATTTAAAAACACCTCTTAAAAAGTATATTAAATAATATCTCAAAATATCTTTTAAAATATATTTCAAAAACACCTTTCAAAACCTATGGGCCTGTTCTCTTTGGTGTTTTGAAAACAGTTTTCAAATTTAGTTTGAAACAAAATAAGTTTCAGAACGTTTTGTAAGAAACATCGTTTTGAAAACAGTTTTCAGATTAATTTTCAGAACTTATTTCAAAACACAAAATGAAGTGTCTCGATTGTACATGCTGTATGTATATGCTGGATTTCGTTTGCAGAGAACCTTTATTCACATTAATGGCTACTATTTAAGGTTAGCCGTATGAGCAACAACACACTCAACTACAACCACAGCAATCCAGAATGAAGGGCATATGTACAATGAACTCTTCACATTGCGAAAGCTGTAAAATTCCCTTAACAATAGCTACTCAGTTGCATTCTGTGCAGAGGAGAAAAAAATTTAACCCAACAGTTGGACAAAGTTCAACATTGCACAAAGGAAATTAGAGAAAGAAAGAGGACATCCCATTTTGGAAAGTCGCAATCTCCTTCCTCATCAAAGTGCAAACAGCACAAATGAAGGTATGAAAGCATCAAATCAACAACCAAATGTACAGCAGCCCAGAAAATTTCCCTACGTGTACACATATATACGTATACATAGCAGAACCGAATGAATTGCAAAGCCAACCTGGAATACCGAGTTTGGGGGGGAATTGAGTAGATAGGTCAACAGTGCAACTTACCTAAAATTCGGAGATTTCAGGGACGGCGGATGCTGAAATAAGGCGTCGAAGACTTCGTCGCAGTTGGCCCTTTCACAGCTGCACGGAAGGCCGTTCAAAACTATGACTTCGTCGGCTATGTGGGTGACGGAGGCTCGAAGTATGGTTCCGCAAACTACTGCCGACCGGAAGTGCAGCTAGGTAGGAACCGGATTCGAGGACCGGTTCACCACGACCTAGCAGTCGTCTGCAGACACAGGGGATCGGACCAAGCAGGCGGAGTCGAGCTCAGATTTGAGTTCCGGTCGCTGGATTCGTCCCGTACCCGATGGAGTTTGCTGCTTGCTATTGGGAACCGAACAAAGGTTTGGGCTTTTTTTTAAGTTTCAAACCAAAACAATGGCAAAATTGTTTTTAAGTTGAGGTGCCGAACATGCCCTATACCAAATAGGGCCTTAATCTCTCTTTTTGCCCGTGCCTCCTTCTTTTCCTTCCGTCCTGTAGGCATGAAGGGGACGAAAGAAGTCAGCTTTTTTGTACATATGGAGGCCATGCATGATAACACCTTTTTTTTTTTTTTTTAATTTTTTAAAAATAATTTATCCTACTAATAGTTTTGAAATGAAGGTCTCATCCATCTGATTTGGATCTTGTGCATCTAAGAAGTTATCATCCATATATTTTGTTGAGCTCAAGGCATGTGGGCCAGTCAGAGGGTCTTTAAGTGCATTGAACATTGCTATCTTTTATTGAGGAGTCTAATTTTTTAACAAGTCTTCACAAGTGGCTGGTTGGTTTGCCATTTCCTGTAATTGGATTATGCCCTTTTGAGTGTAGATTGACTGCTCTGGAAAAAAAAAAAAAAAAAACTTTTATTCAACCATTTTATGTAAATCCTACGCCATAGAGTAGGAGTGATAATCTTTTTCTCGAATTTGGTGGTTTCTTTTTTAGAAACAGTTAAATTCCATTTCGTGATTTAGGAGATTCTATAAAGTACCATAAATAGATGCCGTAGATTTTTAACCTGGCCATTATTTTTCGCAAACTGTTGATAAATATCTAGAACGTTTAGGGAATTGAAATATGATCTAATCCCCAACTAGAGAACCATAGAGTAAACTATTGAGGAAAATCCAATCTAATAGGATCCTTTTCAAGTTGAAGCTGAATTCACCAACAAAACTTTTTAGTTCTATATATTTTCATTATAGACCAAAAGCATTATCCCAAACTTTGATATAATCAAAGTAATTAAATGCTTTAGGGAGTAGGCATAATCATTCAGAGACTGATAAAGAAATTATCCCCATTTCGAAGGAGTAAGGACCTTCTTTATGATCAGCTTGGAATATGCCCATTCAACATTGTAGGGTGACCCTTTTGTAGTCAAATCAATTACCACTGACCCGATTCCAGTAAAATTTGTTGATAATAATGCACTTCTTTTGGAAAAAAAGTTGGATTCATGGTGCCATATATGGCTCAAGATACTCTGTTACACTTCATGTTACACATCTTAATAACTAATCGTAAATATTAGTTTTTAATTAATTTTTTTACCAATGCTATTCATTGGCATTCTACGTAATTTTAATATAATTTTTTTTTTATCTTTTACATTAATCTTGTATTTTAATATAATTTTATAGTATTTTTTTTTAAATTTTTTAATCTCAATAAATTAAAATAAATATACCCTACACAAAAATGGGTGAGCCCTTAGTCCAAAAATTTATAATAATGCTAATTAATATCATTGTGAAAAGATTAAAATAAAAAATAATATTTACGTTGAGTTATTAAGATGTGTAAATAAGAAGTGTAACAGAAAAGTGTAACAGAGGATCATGAGCCGCCATATTAGTTTAACCTAGGAACCTCTTCCAGGGTCATATCAGCATGTTTCTACTCAAGTGGAAGCATCCTCCTTTGCGTGGTTAATATGTAGGGATAAATGAATTCATTGTCACTTTGTGCTAGGGCAGCAAACTCACAAGTCTTTTCCTACAACTTTACTTGCTTCTTCGAGGTTTCGACTTCAACATTTTCCTTTTTCCTTTAAGCTTGTTTTCCCTAAAAGAACTCTTTGGTTAGAAACTTTGGTAAAAAAATTGGATTATCCTTTAATGTATTCAATATCATAATAAAAAATATATAAAATTCCTTGCCACTGAGCAAATATTTGTTTAGATGCAACATGTTTAAGTATAATTTTTGCTGCACTACAATCCACTCTAAAAAAAAAGTTTGATTTAATAAATCTGATTCAAACTTTTGAACACTGAGGATAATAGAGAGAATTTCCTTCTTTTATAGTTAAATAATTTAATCGAGACTTATTCCAATATCCAGATGTATATCTAACTAATTGTTTTTTATTGCCAATTCTTTGTTTCAAGATTCCTCCATAGCCTATATCTGAAGCGTTTGTTTCAACTATTTTGTATGCATCTGGGTTTGGTATTCCAATACATGGGAGAGTTTTAATTCTAGTTTTAATTATTTTGACTTCTTGGACATGTACCTCACTCCAGTCGGGAGGATCTCTTAACAATTTCACTCCAGTCGGGAGGATCTCTTAACAATCTCTAAAATAAGGGTTTAGCATCTATTGCTAGATTTTTATAAAAGTCTGAAACATAGTTTAAATTTCCTAAAAATCTTTGCAGTTGTTTCTTTAATCTTTTATCTCATCTTGAAACTTATTAGCGAATTCAAATAGTGATTGATTCCAAACAAAAAAAAAATCGATCTATAGGGATTATGGTTCCTTATCAATATTATGACCCAAAAATCATATATTTGTTTGAAATAATTTCATCTCCTTCAAAGAGACCACTAACCCTGCATTTTTTACAATTGTGAAATTGAGTTTAGATGTTTAAAGTGTTGATCTGTAGACTTAGAGAACACCAAAACATCATCAAAATATACTATAGTAAAATATATAAAAGGATTAAATATATCATTCATAATCCTATGAAATCTCGATGGTGCATTTTTCAATCGAAATGGCATGATGTTCCACTTGTAATGCCCGAAGGGAACTGTAAAGGCTGTTTTGTATCTATCTTTATTCATAATCTAAATTTGCCAATACCCTTATTTCATGTCAAATTTAGAAAATATTTTGACTTCATGAAGCCTATCTAGTAAATCTCATTTATTTGGTATGGGATACCTAATCCATCTTTAAGGAGTTATTCAATGGTTTATAATTTATTTCTATTCTAGGAATCCCTCTTTCTAATTCCGCTGCATTTTCAACACAAAATGTAGAACAACTCCAGGGACTCAAGCTTTTTTAAATAACTCCCTTTTAATAATTCTTCAATTTTTTTTAGAAATTTATCGAAAATTCATGGCTTTTGGCCTTGCTTTGGTCGGAATGTCCTTTTCATTAAAATCGGGTTCATAGGGTAATTCAACTATATGTTTTTTCCTATTCCAAAAAGTGTTTGGTACTTCCACACAAACAGAATTTTCAAACTTTCTAATTACTTCTTGGACTTTTTTTTTTTTTTGGTGTTCAATGTCTCCTTGCTGAATTTTCTTTTCAATTTCTTTGTGTTCTATCTCTTGGGATAAAGAGATTAGGATTTTTTTTTTCTTTTAACTTGGGCCTGAATAAGGTCGATTTCATGGTACCGAGAGAAAGATATAAATTCAAATTTAATGACATTTCCTTCTATTTCGGTGATAAGTCCGGTCACATCTATTTCTTGATTGGATAAATCATATGTAAAATATCATTTTCAAAAATAATGTCATGTACGTTATAAACCCTTTTCTCTAAGCACACTCCATTATTGCAAATGGAAACCTTAGATAATTTATAATTTACTATAAGCTTTTGCTTATTGACTGTGAACATAACCTGTGTTGTTTTTTAAAAATATTTTGAAAGACTTATTCCCTCATTTATACAGAAAATGTCTGCCCCCAAATCTATTATCATTTTCTTATTGTCTTCCTAACTAACGAGTGCAAGAATATATAGAAAACAAGAAATTTAAAGGATAAGGATAGAGGAGAGGCTATATCCTTTATCTCAACAACCTAATCCAATCTTATCAAATAATCAAATCAATCTAATCCTTAGAAGTAGATAACAGAACAATTGTAGTATATCACATATTTCCACTCTCCCTTGTTCTCGATGAAATTTAGTCATTTGGTTCACTTATGAGAAAAATCAGAAGTGGGTCATATTTTCAAACAATTCAGTACAATGGTTCAAACTCAATTTCATACTAAAATACAAGTGCTGAAAACTGACAATGCAAAGGAATACTTTGAGTCAAATTTGTTTTAGCAATTTCTTTCACTGAGAACCCATTTAAGCCAGATTCCTTCATAAATTCCATGAGCCAATGCCCTAACTCTGCTTCTGTACTACTGTGAGATACCACTGATTGTTTCTTACTTCTCCAAGTGACTAAATTTCCCCAAACATAGCTGCAGTACCCTGAAGTTGATCGTCTGTCAGTCACAGATCATGCCCAGTCTGCATCAGTAAAAAAATGAATTTCTTTGCTGGTTGTCTTATGAAAACATGACCCTTGACCAGGTGTCATCTTCAGGTACCTTAGAATCCTGTATATAGCTTCTAGGTGTTCCTCTCTTGGTTGGTTCATGAATTGACTTACCACACTTACAACAAAGCTGATGTCAGGTCTTGTGTGTAATAGATAAATAAGTTTTCCAAGCATCTTTGATACCTTCCTTTATTAACTGGTGCACTATCATCCTTACTTCTTGGAGTTAGAATCCATAGGAGTATCAGCAGGGCTGGATCTAAGGATCACAGTTTCCTTTAATAGGTCCAACACATACTTCCTTTGTGATATAGAAATTCCTTTCTTTTATCGTGCTATCTCCATACCAAGAAAGTAATTCAGGTTACCCAAGTCTTTAATTTCAAACTCTCTCGCCAAGAATTTTTTTAGTTTGTGAATCTCACCATCATGATCACCAGTAATGTCATCAACATGCACAATAAGTATTACCTTTCTTCTAACAGGTAACAGTTTAACAAACAATGTGTGATCTGATTGACAGTGAGTGAACCCAAACTTCTTGACAGCCCTAGTGAATCTCTCAAACCAAGCTCTTGGGACTGCTTGAGTCCATACAATGATTTTTTGAGCTTACATATGTTGTTCGAGGTTGTAGGAAAACCCGGGGGAACATCCATGTAAACTTCTTCCTTAAGATCTCCATTGAGAAAATCAATTTTTACATCCAATTGATACAATGGTCAGCCCATATTTGTAGCAAGAGATAGTAGTATATGAACTGTATTCAATTTAGCAATCGGGGCAAAGGTTTCTTGGTTGTCAACCCCGTAAGATGAGTGAACCCCTTTGCTACAAGTCTTGCTTTAAATCTATTAACACTTCCATCGGTATTATACTTTACTGTAAAGATCCATGTGCACCCAATTGGTTGTTTTCCTGAAGGCAACTCACAGAATTCCCACGTTCCATTCTTTTCTAATGCACCTATTTCATCCAAGATTGTTGCCTTCCACTCAGGCACCCGTAGAGCCTCATGAATTGTGTTTGGAATTTGTATGCTGTCAAGACTGCTAGTAAATACACGATGAGTAGTGGACAATCCTTTATATGAAACAAAGTTACAAACAAGATGACTAGTGCAAGACCTTTTCCCTTTTCTCAAAGCAATAGGGCTGTAATCAATAGAGAAATTGTCATGTGTAGAATTAGAATCAACATTGTCATTACCTGGCAAGCTTTTAGAACCTAGAATTGAATTTGCTTCATGGCCTTGATCAGGTGGCTACAGTTCTTTATCTTTTTTCTTTCTTCTAGAGTAGAAAAGGAACCTACGAATAGTTGCAGGTTGTGTTTTAGTTGTTTGTGGTTCTAATTGGGACATGGGTTTTGGTCAAAGTGCTGATTGGGAATTGAGTTCAGGTTCAGGTGCTGTTTGGATAGCACCAAAGCTGGGATTTGACTCTTATAGACTTAAATTTGGCTATGGTGAAGGTGACTTAAGATAGCTGATTGGGTTTGGGTTGCTATTTTTGGTTGTTGGCGGAGTGGTTTCAATATCCCAAAGCTGATATTCTGTACTAAAGTTCTCCCCCTGGATATTAGCTTTGTAGTAGGGCTGTTGTTCCAAGAAGGTGACCTCCATGGAGTTATAAAATTTTCTTGCAGTAGGAGAATAACATTTATAGCCTTTCTGAGGTGGTGCGTAGCCAAGAAATATGTATTTAAGGGCTTTTGGGTTAAGTTTACTCCTATGATGGGAATGGATGTGAACAAACGCAGTACAACCAAAAATTTTCATAGGAAGAGTGGACAGAGTGTGGGTGTTGGGAAACACTTGAAGGAGGCTTTGACAAGGAGTTTGGAAATTTAAGGCACGAGAAGGCATAATATTAATGAGAAAGGCTGCTGTCAAAATTGCTACCCCCCAAAAAAACTTAGGAACATGAGTGGTGAACATTAGTGACCTGGCAACCTCAAGTAGGTGCCTATTTTTCCTTTCAGCAATTCCGTTTTGTTGAGGGGTCTCAACAAAAGAACTAACATGAATAATCCCTTGACTTGAAAGATATTCCCCCAAATTTGACTCAAAGTATTCCTTGGCATTGTCAGTTTTTAGCACTTGTATTTTAGTATGAAATTGAGTTTGAACCATTGTACTGAATTGTTTGAGAATATGACCCACCTATGATTTTTCTTTCATAAGGAATAACCATGTAAGTCTAGTGTTATCATCTACAAAAGACACAAATCATCTAGTCTCTGTGACATTTTTCAGTCTAAATGGCCCCCATACATCACTATGTATCATTGACAAGGGATATGATCACTTGTATTGAATGCTGTGATAAGAGTTACGAATTTGCTTTGAAAATTGACACATCTCACACTGGAGAACCTGTGGATTTTTATTTTTGGAGGTACAAGAAATTAGGATGACCTATGCGGTAGTGCCATAACAGGATTACATTATCTGTATTAGAATTCCTATCAGAAAGAATGTTTGACTGAACACATACTGCATTAAGGGTTTGTCATTTAGGAGAGGCTTCAAGGGGTAGAAGATAAAGTCCCGAGCCAACCTTAGCACTGCCAATCATCCTCCCCGAATCCAAATCTTGAAATTTACACCAGTCTGAGGAGAAATTAGCCACACAATTAGAATCATTAACTGACAGTAGATTACAACCCAATCTCGAGACATGAAGAACTGATTTTAAAGTTAGGTTCTTTGAAATGACAATAGAACATGTTCCAGTTACTCTGTATAGAGACCCATCAATTATTTTTACTGTAAGATAATCTGTACATGGATGATATTCATTGAAAAATGTAGCATCTCCTGTTATATGATCAGATGCTCTAGAGTCTACAATCTATGCAGTTAGACTTACAGTAAAGGCCATGATATGAGTACCTTTTTGTGCTTTAGATCAATTGCAAAATACCTTGCTGATTAAGCATTTGTTTTAATACTTCAAGTTGTTCCTTGCTGAATCGAATAGATTCTACACCTACAGGGTTTTCATCAATTGCAACATGGTTCCCTTGCTTTAGCTGACCGTACTGAACTTTCAAGGCTTCCAATCAGCAGGTTTTCCATGTATTTTTCAGCAGTTATCCTTGATGTGACCCAACTTCTTGCAATGATCACACCAAGGCCTCCCTTTCCTTTGGCGATTATCACCATGATTGTGGACTCCTCTAGCAGCAAGAGCAGAATTTTCAGTCAGAGAAATTGTAGTAGGTCCCAGCATTACCTTTTTCCTACTCTCTCTCGGCGAACTTCTGAGAAGACTCACTTTGATGCCCAATAGGCGCTTCATGCCCAGAACTCTCCCTTGAACCTCATCAAGACTCTGATTGAGTCCCATTAAGAATATGAAAATTTCCTAGCATCCGTTGGGCAACCCCATTGATGTGCTTCAAATGCATCTAATTTCTGCCACTGCCTAGAGAGAACATTAAAGTATTGGGTAACCGTAAGCTCCCCCTGTCGCAGATTATGTACACTGCTTTCAATCTTGAAGATTTTAGACGTATTCTCTTTACTTGAGTAGAGTTCCATTGCAGCCTCCTAGATTTCTTGTGCTGTTGGGTACAGTAAGAAATTCCCACATATCTCATTGGTTATAGAGTTGATTAGCCATGATATGACCATGTTGTTCTCTATCTTCCAAATTCGATACTTTGGATCCTCTATCTTTGGAGAAGTCGCTCCATCAGTAAGATAGTCATCTTTTCTTTTTCCACAAATGTACATTAGAACAGATTGTTCTCACTCAACTTATGCCTAGTAATGGATATAGGAAGGCTATCAGATCCACTGTGATGGTTACTAGTGGTAGGAGCATCATAGTTTGAAATTGCCTCTGATGAAGATGATGATTGTCCTTCCATGGCCATACCATATTTGGTCATTGGAAGTTGATTATTTAGGATTCAAAACCAGAAGCTCTGATACCATGTAGAAATATAGAAAACTAGAAAATGATAATTCTCTTATTGTCTTCCTAACTAACGAGTGCAAGCATATATAGAAAACAAGGAATCTAAAGGATAAGGATAAATGGGGGGGCCATATCCTTTATCTCAACAACCTAATCTAATCTTATCAAATAATTAAACCTATCTAATTCTTAGAAGTAGATAACAAAACAATCATAGTATATCACATATTTCTACATTATTCCTTTATGTATAAAATCTTTTGCTAATAGTATAATATCTTTTGATTACCACTTTTGGGCAACAACTTTGCTCAGTTAATTTATAAAGGCTAATTCTAACAGATTCACTAACTTCTTTTCTGAAGGATCATTCTCTTATGTGCTATTTAACAATTGCTTAAATTCTAGAGTTGTTACTCTATTTAGTATATCTGTATTTCTTTATTTAAGGAGCTTTAACTCCCTTTTATTAATATTGGATCCTTGTCTTAGTTTTGGAATAGTGGCTTCCCTTAACTGGATTTCTAAATTATTTTGTTGAATTATGTCGATAATATTTTTAAAATTGTATGGTTATGTACGAACCGTAGTTCTAGTTACCAAGACATCCTTTTCTTTAATTAATAAAAGATATCTTTCTAACATTGTCCTCTTTTGTGATGAATCAATGATTTGATCAGTAAGGTCCAATAAAAAAAAATTCTTTATTTATAACTAATAAATCATTGGTTTGAAGAAATCTTTGGTGTTCATCGGGAATTGATTCTTCATTCTTTGAGAATTGATCAGCTTTGTACTCATCCTCCTCGTGTTTAGTGACCTCATTGGATGAGACTGGATTAAGGATTTCTAAGTACAAGTCTTCTCCATCATCATCATCCAATTCTAACAGTATTTTTTTCTAGAACCTTTTATGCCCTGTATTTATATTGAGTGCATTTATGCTTGTGTCATTTTACATTATTAGCATAGGGCCTGTTCTTTTCCGAAGTTTGAAACCAAGTTTGCCAAAAAGTTTTGAAAACTTTTTGGTTTCAAACGAATTTTAAGAAACATGGGTTTCAAAACAAGTTTAAAAACAAAAAATTTTGGGCAATTTTTTTTTCTTTCTCTATCTCCTCCCCCCTTTCACTATTTCTCCATTTTCACACCTTCCACCACCACGCCGCCACTGCTAATGGACCACCTCCGACGCCAGAGAAGAAGAGAAAGAAGAAGAAGAAGAAGAGGGAGAAGAAGAAGAAAAAGAAGGAAGAAGACGAGAGTGATGAAGATGAAGAAGGAGAAGGAGAAGAAGAAGAAGAAGAAGGAAGAAGATGAGAGCGATGAAGATGAAGAAGGAGAAGAAGAAGATAGTGAAGATGAGTGGGCGGCGGCGGGCTTGAAGAAGAGGAAGAAGAAGAAGAATTTTATAGGAAGAAGAAGAAGGAAGAAGAAGAAGAAGAAGAGAGTGAAGAAGAAGATGAAGGAGAAGAAGAAGAAGAAGAAGAAGAAGAAGAAGAAGAAGAAGGAAGAAGAAGAAGAAGAAGAAGAAGAAGAAGAAGAAGGAATCAGAAGAAGATGGAGAAGAAGGAAGAAGAAGAAGAAGAAGGAGAAGGAGAAGAAGATGAGAGTTTGGCGACGGAGGTTGGGGAGGCGGTGGGCGGCGGTTGTCAGTGGCGGGAGTGAAGAAGAAGAAGAAGAAGAAGAAGAAGGAAGGAGAAGGAGGGAAAAAAAATTTTGAAATTAAGTTTGAAACTTTTTTTTTTAAAACCTGCAAAAGAACAAGGTTTTGTAACTTTTTGGACAAAAAACCCAAAACAAGTCTCAAACTTGGTTTCAAACTTTGGAAAAGAACAGGCCCATTTCTGATAAACTATAATATTTCTTTACAAGGGTTTCTTTCATTTAGGGTTTTGATTGGAGTTATAGTTTGTTTATATTCTTTTGCTAAAATGTTTTTATGGTATGGGTTTCTAGTAGGTTTGAAACACTTGTTACGGCAAGACTGCTTATTTATTTGACTAACCGATTCGATCACAAATATCTCCTAAATCTCTTTTTTTTTAGATTCTTTCAGTATTTGTTTGCCTTTGTAATTTTATATCATTACATAGTGTAATCCCTTCAGCTATAACTTCACCTGCTAAATCACCATAAGTATAATTACTATAAGGTATTAAGATTCTATCATTTAGTGATTTAATCTAGATTTAAATCCATTCTCATTGATGTTTATGTACATCAATGTATAGATGATCCTTCACCAAAGGACCATCTACCTTTTGTGACCATACACGCAATCAAATTGCATTTATATATTTCATTAAAACATACATCTAATAAACATGTCACAATCAAGTTTCTATTAGTCAAGTTTTACACAATTTGTACTTACATTTACAAATTAACATGGAGCTTTAAGACTTCAATTCATGTATTATGAATTTAAATTCTAATAAAACAATTAACCATTCATTACATCATATAAGACACATGATCATGCTATTTCTTTGTCATCTTAACACACATGCTTCACATAATTTCATAAAATCATGTTTTGTTACAAAAGAAATTTCACATGAACTATGAATCATGCATAAAATACTGCAATAATAAATTCTAGTTTATCAAAGCAAGTAATCATGTTTGATCTTTATACTTTTTAAAGTATAGGGTCAATCTACTATATAGATGCATTAATTCTCTTATACTTTATATAAGATAATCATTAAATTCTTGTTCCAAATTATAAGAAAGTTGGATTATAAGAATCAAACACAAGGATAAGAAACATCATATTTTCTAGTATATTACATGCATGAATTAAAACAATTCAACATAGATAGTTATGCATCTTATTCACCATGTTTTTCATAAAACAAAATACACAAAATACTGTTATAATCCAAGTTTTTTCATTTTACTTGTTGAGTTTATGTATTACCTAATTATGTACTCATAATTTCCATATGCATAAACCCACAAAACATACCACAACAATTTTATCTTTAAAGCATAAATTTATGATTTCATATAAATTTTTTTCTTGCATAAATTCCTCCCTCATATAGAATACACACTTGTCATTTTTCTAAAGACAAGTTTTGATAAAAAAATTTATGTTTGACATCTTGGGCACAAGTGCTTCCATACGTCCCTAGAGGGGCTTTCCTCTTTCTTTTGTTTCTTTAGCAACTGACACTCATATTTATAGTATCCGACTTCATTGTAACGAAAGCACTTTGCAAAATAGCCCCGTAACTTCGGGAGAAGGGGTGCCTCCTCACAAAGGGGGTCGCAGTGACCAGGCCCGGGCGACTGTTTACCAAAAACACAGGTCTCCGCAAAGTCGTAAGACCATGTATGGGGGCTGACGCCTGCCCAGTGCCGGAAGGTCAAGGGAGTTGGTGACCTGATGACAGGGGAGCCGGCGACCGAAGCCCCCCCGGAAGGAGGCCTTCTTCGCCTTCCACCTAAGCTGCGCAGGAAAGCCCCAAAGCCAATCCCAGGGAACAGTGAAGCTTCATAGGGTCTTTCTGTCCAGGTGCAGGTAGTCCGCATCTTCACAGACATGTCTATTTCACCGAGCCTCTCTCCGAGACAGTGCCCAGATCGTTACGCCTTTCGTGCGGGTCGGAACTTACCCGACAAGGAATTTCGCTACATTAGGACCGTTATAGTTACGGCCGGTGAAATAGACATGTTCAGCATCTTTGATCATTTTCTGGACTTGTTCTTTTGTCCTTGTTCAATGACATTGACTTTGAATTCCTTGCCTTTGTCATTGATGTGCATATTCTCAGTTTTTTTAGAATTTCCCTGCAATCTTAAGTCTTCTTCAGCACGAAGAGAATTAGCAAGACTTTCAAAATTAATATTAGTTTTTCCACTTTTGAGACTTCTTTTGAAGTCATTTCAAGGGGGGGGGGGGGGGGGGGTGATGTGAGTTGTCGCGAAACGCCCCACGTTACTAAAGACTTTGCCAAGAAAATTCAAAACTTGAAGGTCACAAACTTATTCTCTTCACAAACTTGAAACCCTTGTTAATTTAAGTAAGACTAGCTACTTTTCATCTTAAATTAACTTAGAATAATTAAGACATGAACAAACAGAAATCTAGGCGGAGAAAGTAACCTAAATTCTTCTAAGTTCGGAACTTCCAGAACTATCAATGCATGAAAACACACAAGCTCAAAAAGTAAACAAGTTGAGAATTCTAAAAGTAAAGGATAAATCTCACAATTTTTAAACCAAAGAATTCTTTGGCTGCCCCTATTTATAAGAAAAGGGGTAGTCAAAAATCACAAGAAAAGGAAATAGAATTGGAAACTAAACAAGAGTTGGAAACCTTTTACAAACCAAATTTGAAAGAAGCCCGAAATTGGCAAAGTAATTTTTGGTTATCTCATTCTATAGAGATCCAAAAAATACATGAAAAAAATAAAAGAAAAGGAAAGCTTGAACTTGGTATCTTGAAGAGAAAATCTAAATTCAAGTTGTAAAAGAAATAAAGTAACTAAACCAAATAGGAAACTAATGATTAAGTCAAGTTGTAAACAGTTTTGGAAACTTGACTTAAATTACAATTAAAACTAGAAAAGGAAAAGGAAAACATGCATTTTCCAAATCCCTCCTAGATTCTTCTTGCCACACAAGTTGGACTTGCGCGGATCCACTTGAACGGCGAGTTGCGATGAACAGCGGCAATGGGCCTGCGATGTGCGGGCTTCTAGTCATGGCTTGTTTGCTACTTGCTTTTGATTTTTGTTGGGCCAACTGGGAAAGCTTGGATGCTTATGGATTGACCCAAAGTGAGATGGAGCATGAGTTGTGAATGAAGGGTTTCGCAGAGTCCATAGACTCTACGAAACAAGCCGCTTTTGTAGTGGACTCAGCTCTGCTAGATCTTCTTTAATTTCTGTGATCACAACTGAACTGGGCCTTGGACTCTTAAATCTGCGAAATGTAGGTTCCTGCCGTACGGGTCCTTCTTTTGGATTAAGTAAGCTTATGATGACCTCATCAATCCCTCCCGATTGGAAAGGATTCGTCCTCGAATCCAGGCTTCGTTTGGACCTAGGAACAGGAAACAAAAATGGATTAGTGAGATATAATTCCTTAATAAACTCCACTTTGCCGCGCCAAGTGTTCAAATCTAATGATTCCCCCCTTGGAGAAATTCGAATATCTAGTGCGATCCAATTGGTCGAAAATAGGCAAAGGCACTATAAGACTTAGTGTCTTCGCGGTGGGCTGTGAAACCTGTGATCTTGATGGACTTACTTGCTTTGCGGGCCGAAATTGTTGTAAGGAGCTCGACTCCTTTTCCCTTCTTGTTGGCGGCCCAAAGTTCAAAAGCAATTCGCATCTGAGTACATGCAATGCTAACTTCTGCTGGAGGCATCGGGTATAGAGTGAAGGTTTTAGTACCCTGTTTGACGGTTTAAGTGTTAGCAACGCCGTCGTGCATAGCTTGAAGATCATATAACCAAGGATGTCCTAACAACACGTGGCACGCCTGCATAGGGACCATTTTAAAGCTTCAGACTGGAATTTGCCAATCTCAAACTTACCCCGTTCTTGCCTTGAAACCCGAAGGCCGGATGAGTTATCCAACCAATGAAGCCTGTAGGGTTTGAGATGATCAACTTCTTGCAGATTCAGCTTCTCAACAAGGAACGTGCTAACAACGTTAGTGCAACTGCCTGAGTCGATAATCAGAATAACCACATTCCCATAAACTTTAACTCGAGAATGGAAGATAGTTGTTAGTGCAACTGCCTGAGTCGATAATCAAAATAACCACCTTCCCATAAACTTTAAATTTTGGTGTCTTCTTCACCAAAATTAGGGCTAAGGACCTAGAGACATAGACACTTTCTTCAGCGTGAGACGAGTCGATGTAGGCGACTTCCTGGGTTTCAGGGTCAGCTTCTGGCTCGTCTTAAACAGTGATTTGGGGCTCGTTGGGAAGATCGTCATCTTCTTTAGTGATATACCCTTCTCATGTCATAAGAACCTTTCTGAAATTAGGGCACTGTGCCACTATATGCCCCTTCTTTAAACATTTATGAAAAGTAATATCCCGGGTAGGGGTACGAGGTGTGTAAGGCGATGGGCTAGGCATAATGGCTTTTCTTTCGGGGACTGGAGTACTGGGTGTTTTGGAACCTGGGTTTGGGCTCCAACTAGGCTTTTGTAGGGGATAGATGCTTGAGCAGATTGTGTAGACTTGTGATAAGTTTCCATAATTTTGGCTCAGTGCAACATATCCACTAAATTGGTACAGTTCTGCATCTCTACTCCGAGTACGATCTCACGCCGAAGACCACTTAAGAAACGGGCCATGCTAGCTTCCATATCTTCGAACACATTAGCTCGTAGTTTTGCTCTCTCCAGGTCACGGTGATAATCATCGACGGACTTGCTTCCCTGGCTGCAGGTATGGAGTTTCTTGTACAGCTCTCGAAAGAAGTGTGTAGGAACAAACTGCTTTCTCATTAAAATCGTGAATTCATACCAACTGAGTGGAGGCTCTCGGGCTCTCTGAGGGAGGCGGGCTTGGCGTTGCTGCTCCAGCTCATTATCCCACCAAACGGCGGCATAGTCGATGAAGTTTGCAACGGTAAGTCTGACCTTCTTTTCATCAGGAACTTCGTGGAACTCAAACAACCTCTCCATTTGAATTTCCCAGTCCAACTATTCATCTGGGTTTGAAATACCTGTATATTTTGGCACTTTAGACTTGAAATTACTTAGACTATCAGGGGTTCGTGGGTTGGCCGTGGCATCGGGTCAAACTGTGTGGGCTCGCCCCTGGGCTTAGGCTTCTAAATCTTCAACCTTTCCTCCCAAAAGGTCAAATCAGGCCTCTATTATGGCGGTAAGGGCCGCGATGGCCTGAGCAAGTGAATCAGATGGACCTGCTTCTGACTTCTCTTCATTGGCCATGCTGACTGAGAATTACTTGCAATAGACAAGTTTGAAACCCTAGGTGATAATAATCTCACCCCTTGTACCCCAAGTGTATCAACTAAAACTATGCACTTCCCAGTGTTTTACTCTAATTGGCTTTTACTTGTATGAAATCACTCTGCCTTTTTCCACTCAATCCTTCACAATTAGAAGTTTACAATTTGAACAAGGTATAAACAAGCAAATTCACTTAGACAAGCAGCAAACTTAGGCAAAGAAGCAAAAATAATTCTCTCAAAATAGGGGCTGAACCTATCTCAGTTTTGAAGCTTTTAAGAAAAAAAAAAAATTTCAGTAATTAATTCAGATAATAAGTGCACAAGAAGGCGATTCGAGGATAAGCCCTCAATCTCAGCAAATTAATGTAATGTACACGAAGACAAAATCTGAATCAATTTTTAAGATCTAATGTCCAGATCGTTTGAAATTAATCAAGCTAGGCAATTTGCAGGACAATTCAGATGAATAGAAGCAAAGAACAAGTAGCAGAGTTGAAACAAATTAGGAACTACCCAAGATGTGATCACCTTCCCTATAGGTAATCAAAGAAACCAATCCCTACCACAAGCAATTACTTTTCACTTAAGCAAACAAATTGGAGTTAAGTTTCGGCTGAACCAGTGCCAACTTAAACCCAAAAATCGTAACTTCCTCTCGAAGGGCAAAATTGTAATTTAACAAGGGTGTCAGGTGTGGAAACCGAAACTTGTTGTAGCTTTAATAGAAAATTTTGAATTCCTAATGCTATGATAAGAAAATTTCCAATAGGAAAATTACGTAGGTTTTAAAGTTGGTTTATAGTTGGCAGTAAGGGTTCAAAAGTTCGTAGTCCTACCGACAATTGTAAATTTGACAAAAATTCCAGAGTAAAAAACTTGTGCCTGAAAAAGTCACCTAAACGAAGATTGGCTGTTGGGGGGCAAATCAAGGGTTCGAAAATTCGTATCCCTGATAACCGCTGCAAAACCAACCCTAGGCTTTTAGTGACAAATCCAAATAGCCACAATTAAACCAAACAAGAGGCGACGAAAAAGTGACCTAACTGCCTAGCGACACAAATCTTTAGTTGCAGGAAGCTAGAGTTTGCCACAACCTTAACCGAAAAGACAACAATTTGGCAACATTTAGGGCCTGTTCTTTTGTGGGTTTGAGACCCAGTTCTGAGTTTTTAGGTAAAGACCGAATGGGTTGAGACCCAGAACAAAGAAACATCGTTCTCAGACCCGGGTCTGAGCACACAAATTCCACCACCACCCGGTCCGCCCTGCCGCCGCGTCTCCGCCGTCGCCGCCACCACCGGAGAAGTCAAAAACCTAAATCCCCAAAATCAACTTCTTCTTCTTTTTTTTTTTTTTTTTCTGTTTCAATCAAACCCAAATGATTATGAAGTTTTAATTGGAGGAGGAGGAAGTGAAATCAGTAAAGGAAGAAGAAATGGACGAAGAATTGCTGGACTTCGATCGACTTCGAATGGGATCTTCGTTGCAGCAGATGGCCGATTTCATATTCGATCTTCGACTTCGACGTCGAAGAACTGAGGTCGTTGCAGCAGAGGAGCGTTCATCGATTTTAGATTCGATCTTCGACTTCGACGTCGAAGAATTGAGGTCGTTGCAGCAGAGGAGCGTTCATCGATTTCAGATTCGATCTTCGACTTCGACGTCGAAGAATTGAAGTCGTTGCAGTAGAGGAGCGTTCATCGATTTCAGATTCGATATTCGACTTCGACGTCGAAGAACTGAAGTCGTTGCAGCAGAGGAGCGTTCATCGATTTCAGATTCGATCTTCGACTTCGACGTCGAAGAACTGAAGTCGTTGCAGCAGAGGAGCGTTCATCGATTTCAGATTCGATCTTCGACTTCGACGTCGAAGAATTGAAGTCGTTGCAGCGTCGATCTTCAAAACCCAAAAAATTGGAAGAAGAAGAAGAAGGAGGAGGAGGAGAAGAAGAAGAAGACGCGAGAAGGAGGAGAAGAAGAAGAAGAAGAAGAAGGAGGAGAAGACCAAGAAGAAGAAGGAGGCCAGATTTCGGCGGCGGGAGGAGGAGGAGCGCGGCGGCGGGAGGAGGAGGGCGGCGGCGGCTATGGGAATTGGGTTTGTGAACTGGGGTTGAGAATTGGGTAAAGAACACGGGGTTGGGTTAGATTTTTGGGTTGAGACCCAAAAAAAGGCCAGACCCGGGTCTCAACCCGGGGTAAAGAACAGGCCCTTAATTTTAGTCGCAAAAATCAGTACTTTTTTCGATTTAAAACAGTCAACAAATTATGCTAGCAATTTGTGACACAATAGGAGTGTCACTATCACAATCAAGCACAAGAAATTGCTTAGGGAAGCAAAACCAATACAACGATGCCAAAATTGAAGTAAAACAAATTCTGATTTACAACCCCTTTTAATTTTTTCGATTTCTTCTTTTCTTTTTCAACAAATTTTCTTCTCCTTTTTATTTTTTCCAGCAAGAAAAATGATAGATTTCAGCTCTTAAAATCAATCAATTTAAATTAAACCGAAACCGAATAAGCATGCGATTTTTGTTAAATTTTTTTTTTCAGCATGCTAGATGTCATATTTAATTCTCAATTAACTTTCAAGGAATAAGCAAGATACCAGATATCATGCAATTATCATGCAAGAAAATTAAAGAGAAAGAAAACACCTTTTGAGCTAAACCGTGTTATTACGGTCTCCCTCCTACCGACAAGCTCGCCTTCGCTCTGATACCAAAATTGATATACGTTGTCACGAAACCCCCCACGTTGCGGAAGACTTTGCCAAGGAAAGTCAAAACTTGAAGGTCACAAACTTACTCTCTTGAAAAACTTGAAACCCTTGTTAATTTAAGTGAGACTAGCTACTTTTAATCATAAAGTAACTAGAAGAATTAAGAGATGAACAAACAGAAATCTAGGCGGAGCAAGTAACCTAAATTCTTCTAAGTTTGGAACTTGCAAAATTATCAATGCATGAAAATACACAGGCTCAAAAAGTAAACAAGTTGAGAATTCTAAAAGTAAAGGATAAACCTCACAATTTTTAAACCAAAGAATTCTCCATAATAATATTTTCGGCTACCCCTATTTATAAGAAAAGGGTAGTCGAAACTCACAAGAAAAGGAAATAGAATTGGAAACTAAACAAGAGTTGGAAACCTTTTACAAACCAAATTCGAAAGAAGCACGAAATTGGCAATGTAATTTTTGTTTATCTCATTCTATAGAGATCCGAAAAATACATGAAAAAAATAAAAGAAAAGGAAAGCTTGAATTTGGTATCTTGAAGAGAAAATTTAAATAAAAGTTGTGAAAAAAATAAAGTAACTAAACGAAATAGGAAACTAATAATTAAGTCAAGTTGTAAACAGTTTTGGAAACTTGACTTAAATTATAATTAAAACTAGAAAAGGAAAAGGAAAACATGCACTTTCCAAATCCCTCCTGGATTCTTATTGCGACTTGCATTCGACTTGAACGACGAGCTGTGACGGGCTGCGGCGATGGGCTGGCGATGTACGGGCTTCTAGTCGTGGCTTGTTTGCTGCTTGCTTCTGATTGTTGTTGGGCTAACAAGGAAAGCTTGGATGCTGTAGGGATTGGCTCAAAGTGAGATGGAGCATGAGTTTTGAATGAAGGGTTTTGCAGAGTCCACAGACTCTACGAAACATGCTGATTTTGAAGTGGACTCAGCTTTGTTGGATCTTCTTTAATTTATGTGATCACAACTGAATTGGGCCTTGGACTCTGAAATCTGTGGTGTGAAGCCCCATATTTTTGGAGCAAAATTCTAGTCATAAAAATACGGTGAAATTTAAATTTTTATTTGATAGTCATGCTTGACGTGAAACTTGACTTGCTTGCTTGAATTATTGCGGGCCTTGATATGTGCCTAGGCTATGTGTGTAATACTTCTTGGGGAATCTAAGAGGTTGTGCTCAAAATACACGTAGGGATAAGGTGGTACCGGAAGGTACTTAAGGGCTAAGCCGAATGGAGCAGAAGCCTGCAGAACAAGCTGAAAATTGCCTTTGCGAGTAGCACAGCAACTCGCACAAGCAGGAGAGTGCGAGAACCCGTGCGAGTCGGACAAGTACTCACACGGAGTGCAGTCACGGGAAATACAGGTAGTTTGAAATTTGAAAGCCTATCCTATCTTGGATTTGTAATTCACGAATCCAAATCAGTTTGGATTGCTAGTAACCTAACCCTAGACCTAAGTGATGCCTATATAGGCATCATTAACTCGGGATTAAAAGACTTTTAACCGTCACCTAAAGAAAGCTAAGGAAATCGTGAGGAGTAAGAAGAGCCGCCGTCATAGCCGTCGGAAATGTCGCCACCACCGTTGTTCATCAGGTCTGAATCAACCTAGTGAGGTCATGGAAATCATAGGACCATTGTAAGTGTTAAGATTTGTCGAGTTAGTTAGAACAAGAGTTAATGAATTGTGCGTTTGATTCGTGAAAAGCAAGTCAACATGATGTTAAAAAGTTCTAAATGGGTTGTATGTCATGTGGGAATGATGCATCTAGTCTAAATCTGAAGGAATCACGGATTTAAAGGTTTAAGGAATCAAGAAATATGGAAAATTTCATGTTTTGGACACTGTGTTCGTAAGCATGTTCGAGACTAGATTAAACGTATTTAGAGTGGTTAAAATTGCCATGTTTTGCTTGTTAGTGATGGTTTGTGTGTTAGTCTTCGATTTGGTATCTTCAGAATGGTCAAATACGATCTGGAAATGCAAAAACGATGGCCTCGAAGAAGCCATCCAGAACCAGAAATTCAGGGCAAGTTCTTGCCCAGAAATCTAGTCCTCGTGCGACACGCACGAGAACTCAGACGAGGCTTAGGTGTGCGAGCAACTGTGCAACTCATACATCCACCCTAAACCTAGCCACCTTTGACCTAAGCTTTGACACTTGGCCCAGCTCACTTGACTTGACCTGAACCACATGACTTGAACCGAACCAGAACTGAATTGAACCGAATCAGACCTGACTTGAACTGAGCTAGACCTAACTGGAACCGAAGCAGATCTGATTGGAACTGTACCAGACCTGACTTGACCCGAACCGAACCCGACTTGACCCAGGTTGACCCAAAAGTCAAAGTGGACCAAAAGGTTAACCTTAACCCCGAAGGTTAAAGTCAACCTTTGTTGACCTAAACACCAACGTGCTTTAGAAAGTCAATCCGCTTCTCGCTAGGTAATAACCTGACGCCCGTTATTCGTAAGAGCTAATCATTGAGCGTCGACCTCGAGTTAACCAACATCAAACGCACTCGTTTTCTTGATTTTCAAGGCGGGGGGTTACTCGCTAGTTTTATTAGACTTAATCGAACTATCTACATAGTACTTACGTGTATATATATGTACTATTATGTGCTTATTTTCCCAACGAGGTTTTCCACGCCTTATGACTCGCTTGTTTTTCTCGATTGAACTTGATATGAAGGATGCATGCTTATGTGCTACGTGCTTACTTGACATGATAATGCCATGAACTGCTTATTATGTACCATACTTTACTTAACATGTTAACGTGCTTATGTGCAACTATAAATGTCTGTTATGAGATGATAGCATGATCTACTACCACGAAAGACGATACACTTCTCAGGGTAAGTTGCATGTTATCTAGGATTGCATGAAGCATCGAGATATATATAAAGCATGCTAGAGTTGCCATGATCAACTTAGCTTAAAATAGGTCAGAGACCTACTAGATAAGACTTCGGCTTCGAGTCTTCCAGCATGACTAGATAGTAGCTACTTGCCCGTTATATAGGGCTTGCCGGCGAAAGACTGTGTGGCAGTTAGCCGACACTCCTTCTTTACTACAGGAACACTAGTTGGCCCAAAATGTGAAAAGGCCAGGATTCAAAACCCTTGCCGTTGAGTATACCCGGTTTCACTGTTGTACGGCTGCCGTGGGAGCGATGTGCTTTGCAAACCATCAAAACGTGAACAACCCAAAAACGTGAATAGATTTTGACTTAACTTTAGAAGAGAAGGCTTAACTGTGCAATCTACCCGCTAGGAGTCTAGTGACTCAAACTTGTTGCATATGATTGTTGTATCTATGCTGCCATGTTTGTTTTCAGTATTTGCTATATGCCTGCTTATACTGCTTGACCTGATTGCCCTGCTTGACATGTTTGCCTGTACTTTCGTTGTTATGTGTTACATGGTTATATACATACATACGTAGAAATATGCATGAACTGTATACTTGCTTGCCCGACAAGACTTACGGTGGGATTTTTACAATTCCCGAGGCCTCTCATTGAGCTTAGTTAAGCCCACTCCTTTCCCCCTTTATATATATTGTTTCAGGAGCCTGACTCGAGTGGGCGCAAAGATCAATAAAGACGAACAAATTGTAATAGCTAGATTGAGACTGATATTTTGGGAGGATAATTTGGCCTTTGGCCGGCCTCAGATAGTTTTATTTATTTCCGCTGTAATAATTTATCTTGACATGCTAGAATAATAATAAGGATGTATGGTTGTCTTTATTCTATTTGTATCGATTGTTGGGCGAGAGCCATGTATGACGGTCCCTGGGCCGGCCCGCTCCTCTTCGTCGGGAATGTTTACGAGGAAGGGGGCTGAGTGTGGGGCGTCACATGCGGAATGTAGGTTCCTGCCGAGCAGGTCCTTCTTTTGGATTAAGGAAGCTTACGATGAACTCATTAGAGGTTAATTTATCAATTAAAGCATTCACAACAATTGATTTTTCAATAACCAGGACATGTTGTGCAAATTGATTAAGTACTTTTCTGAATTCAGCAAACTATAGCATTTTAGGCATATTATATAACATTTTAAGTTCAGAGAATGTAGACAACAAGAATTTCTTACTGTTGAAATCCTCCTGCATGTACCTTACTTTCAATTTGTCCCACAATTCCTTAGCCAGAGGAAATGAATAGTAGATGTTAATCAACTTGTCGCCGATTGCATTCATGATGTGTCCCTTGCACAACTCATTTTTGATCTTCCACTTTTGTCTTTTGAGTGACTAATCATGCGTCTCTTCACCATCCTTCTGTGGCTTGGGAGTCTTCAAAACATAGGCAATGTTCAAGGAAATAAGATGAAGATGCATCTTTCTCCTCTAGCGGATAAAGTCTCCTTCATCAAACTTCTCAAGTTTGACTATTGAAGAATTCAAGTTCTTCATGTTGTTGAGTCACTAATAAAGCCTAAATATTGTTGGATATTTTCTGAAATAACAAAAATGCCTAACAACACAAAAGAACAATGACATAACTCTTCAAATACTAATCTAGTATATTACAAGAGAAACAAAAAGAAATGCCTCTTCAAATTGTGCTTGGCACTTTCCCTTAGGCTTTATGAGTCCCCTTTGGTGTGCAAAAGACCTAGGACTAATATTCTTATGGTACAAGATGAAGGTATTCGTTGTAATTTTGCACTGACTTAAACAAAACAGAGACAAGAATGAAAAGTGCAAGAAAGACTTGAACAGTGAGAATGATTTCTTGTCACAGAAAATCCATCCTTAGGAGTCTTATTCACTACTACAAAACGGAGCTTTAATGGCAGTTATAAAGGGCTTTTAACGGCGGGTTTAGCATTTTTGAACCGCCATCTATCTGGCAGCCGTTGTAAGTTAGCGGACTTTCTACGGCGGGTTGAACCGCCGTCGAAAGGGTACACTTTCTACGGCGGTTCAAGGTTGAACCGCCGTAGAAAGTGTACCCTTTCGACGGCGGTTCGACCTTGAACCGCCGTAGAAAGAGTACACTTTCGACGGCGGTTCAACCTTGACCCGCCGTGGAAAGGGTACGCTTTCTACGGCGGTTCAACCTTGAACCGCCGTAGAAAGTGATCCTTTTCACACCCGAACCGCATTAAAATCATTAAAAACCTGCTGCTAAAACCTGGTTTAAAGCAAAACCTGCTGTTAGAACTTGAAATTTAATACAAATTGAAATCGCTTTTATAATACAGCGTATCCAAAAAATGTTTGTACAACTCTAATATGAACAAGCTAATTAGTATAGGCCTACAATTACGGAGGATGCTCCAAAATATAACGAGCGCATATTTTTCGCACTGCATCTATCTCCACATTGCTTAATGGAGTGCGATCGATCTTGAAGTGCTGCAACAGTTTTTTGAAATTTATAAGTACCCGAGTAAGCAAAATGAAATACAGTCATTTTTAAATATGTAATGAGAAATATATATTTACCTTTTCAAGTGCAAATGGGGATGATTTCATTGCTATTTGGTACATGTAGTGCATTACATAGTACCCACACTCCCAATTGCTCGTTTGCCTTTTATGCTAATGAATTAATATATACGAGTTAGAAGATCATACAATTAATTATATACAACACAACGGTGAGTAAAAAATTTCTACGAATATTCATCACTAATTAATTTCTACTCATCTTCCTACTATGTTCACAGAAGCATGCTTATATTAACTTCTGGGAGCACTGGACCCATGGATTGCATGCATAATCAAATACCTCAATAAATAACTTGACTAACTAATAAATTAATTGACTAACACTATACTAACATAGGCTACTAGACTCACGGATTTAATTAAAACAACTAACACTACTAATTGCTTAGGCTACTAGACCCACGGATGTAATTAAAAATTTTAATAAGAACCAATTTAATTTACCTTAACTACTATCCACGAAGGTGGCATATGCACATTTCTTCACAATCCCAAGAAAGCTTGATAGTTAAACATCACCCTATAAAAATGAAAGCGGCACGAAAATAATTAGCAATATATGGATATATAGGCATTCTAACAGTTGTTAATATATATAACTCACTCGTCCATAAGCTCCACCGCCTCCTCCTTCTGTGGATTTTGTAACGAATCAAACCAGTATACAACCTTATCTACTGGTCTAATGGCCATTAGCATCCAATGTTCACTGCCAACAAAAAATTTAATGACGTACGTCAGATCTTTATATCAGTGTTTCTTAAATATTAGAGAAGCGCTTACAGTGTCACTTACCCCTGAAGATAAGGCACCAGATACATTTCTTTATTCCTATCCTTCAAGATTCACGCAATGTAGTTCACCCTAGCTGCAAGCGTAGTTTGTGTGGGTGTGACATGATCAGCCGAAAGGAAACCTATCCCCTTTCTCCCATTCCTTTCAGCTAACTCATGTAAAGCTCTAAAGAATTTACAAAAAGGGCTTCATTGGTTAGCCTATGCACATGGAATGCATAATATATAACAATAATCAGAAATAGGTTATAAAATTAAGTGGAAACTCACTGGGTGAACAACTGCATCAAACTGTTTGAGACCTGGCTTTCTCTGGTCAATAACTCTTTGACATCCCCTCGATCCATGAAATTAGGTTGGTCCAAACCTATGACTTCTTTTGTCATTTGAAAGTAGAAGCCATCGAAGCCCGAATCATTATCCCATCGGAGCTGTAACTCTTGTAATGGATCAGCTGTCGATGAGGATGACTCCTCAGTCGGAACCGTCGCCGAAGGAGATGTCTTGTCATCCATAGAACTCATCCGGCCTTTTTTCTTTTGGGCACTTTTATCCACCTAACATCATTTGAAATAACATTAAATATACAAAATGGTATTAAGTAATACACAAATAAATGAAAGAATATACCTTTGTTACCGGAGCCGGCTGAATAATTTCAATCAACTCTTTAGGCCATTCCACGAAAAAGGACTTGGTCATTCCCACTGTTGCAGCCTCTTCCTCAGGAAATGGCAGCGGGGCACAGTCATCATAGGAAATTTTAATTGTGACCCTCACGCAACCTTTCCTAACCTCGCGCCCGTGGTGCTTGCTTTGCTTATAAATATTTCCTTTTGCCACAAGCTTACGCCGCGTTTGCGAATCCTCATGAAGGAACATATGGCATTCACACCCGTCCTAAGATAATAGGCAAGCGAATGAACATTAGTCAACTATTAAGAATAACTTAACAAAGCACTGTAATAAAGAAATTTTTTTTTTTGAAGTATTAAAAGAAGCCGTCTAATTTTATTTACCTTGTATTCGCCTAAAGCACTGCCGTCAGAGGCTTTGATTGGGTCCGTAGGTGCAACATGTAGCATCTCCAAATCGGGCAACCTTGTAGGTATCAGAGGAGAAACAGGGCTCACAGGGGATACAGGGACCGCTCCGGAGGTCTCTGGGTGCAAGCTCTCATCCTGGGCATTATTCATGACGGTGGCTTTTAATGTATCATAATCGGTTCCCATCTTACCACATATAACCCCAATCATCATCTTCAGCTGTGTCTGACATTCATCTAGTTGGGCAGTGGTTTTCTGAAGCTGTCGCTTAGTTAAATCAAGTTCCTCTTTAAGCGACGGCTTTGTTTTCTGTGGGAAAACCTCTGTGATACGTGCCCGCGTAGAATGGCCGTGATAACGATCGGGGTGATCGCGCTTGCCCGTTGCAATGACAAGAATGTCATTCCTACCCTCTGCAACGGTCTCCCCTTGGGACTCGCGGGAACATAGATTTTCCTACACATTTTGCCAAATATAGTAAATGTAAATAGATCAATTAAATATAAATAAATACACATATACAGAGATTATTCATTTATGTATATAAATTTTAAATATAAAATTGATAACCATAATTATAAAATATAAATAAATACACATATATACAAATTAGTCATTTATTTACTTTACAGTGACAACTAGATAATATTAATTTGATATAAACATTTAATGACAACCAAATTATTAATTAGCATTTCATCATAGATATCTACTAATAAATAATCAGTTATAATAAAAATTCTATACACATAGACTTTAAATATTAAAATAATTGAAACATAAGAAAATGTATGGTGCAAAACTTACAATTTCCTTCGCTACACTCCCAGCCTCTGGCGTTAAGTATTCCCCTTTTTTGTTCGTATGGGCATGTATCCAAAGGTCATGACGGCCTGGCCCTGAATAAGAATCCTCGCCTTCTTCTTCGGACTGACCCTCCTCTGAAGGCTTCTTTCCGGATGCACTGACCTCCTCGTCATGCAACTGCTGCTTCAGCAGTCGGTAGCCACTGCGAGATAAGTTATGGTAGAAAGCATTTAAATTGGCATTCTTTTGCGCTTTTCCACGAATGACCTAGAGAGAAATATAATGAAAAATTATTATCCCTAAACTGAGCAATTTCAAATATCCAAAAAGAAGAAGGAAATCAATTTTAAAAAAATATACCTGCCATTCTTCTGTCTCGCGGCTAGCCTTGAACTTAATCCATGTCTCCCTAGGGATAAATTTATATTCCAAACATGGGTCCCTACCCTTCATGGGACCATGTACATATTTCCCTAAATAGGATTTGAAATCTTTCCATCGTTTACCGGCATAACTAATCCACTTATCTTCGAGTTCTTCGGTGGACTCGAAAACAAATAATGCCTACAGTGAAAATTAGGAGTAAAATTTAGTGAGGAATTTGAGTTAAATTGTATGGAAGAATTAAGAAACAAAGAATGCATTATAATTAAAGAAAATACCCGTATTTCCATCCAAACTCTCTTCTTGAGCTCCGCGGGAACTTTCGGCCATGATTCATATTCCACTAAGTCCACTTTGCTCCGGGCCGTATATGCCACAAAGGTAATCCACTGTACATGATGTACTCTAGGCTCGAGCCCGGAATCAAAAGAAATGTCAAGAGTTTCCCCATTCTTTCGCATTTCCAATAGATCATTGCAATTTGTGGGCCCTCTAACTCTACTAGATTTAGTAGAAGAACCATCTCCATGCTCCGTATTGCTTTTTCTTTTTCGGGCCATTGAAAGTACCTTAAACTTCATTTACATAGAAAGAGAATTCAATATAACATATATGCAATTAAACAAAAGCTTTAATGTAATGTTGAAAAAAAAGTCAATGTACATTCGCAAAATTCACTCCTACAAATACACAATTACCATTATCCAAATTAAACCAAATGAGGGCCAAAAAAAAGTCCGTTTATAAAGGGGACCATTGATAAAGTAATTCACATTTCACAACCAACAACTAATGTGGAAAAAAAGGCAATGTACATTCGCAAAATTCACTCCTAAAAATCCACAATTACCATTATCCAAATTAAACCAAATGAGGGCCAAAAAAAAGTGGACTTCTCAAGGGTACCATTGATAAAGTACTTCACATTTCACAACCAACAACTAATGAGAACATTCATTCATTTCTACTAAAGGAATAACATTTCACAAAGTGGAATCAACAACAAAGCATTTTCCTCATTATCACTAAAGGAGGAACACTAAATCGAATAAAAACCGAAATCAAACACCAATGTTCTAAAATTAATCAAGCAAAACCGAAATAATCATTTGAGTTTCTCATTTAAAAAAAAAAACCCGAATTTCAAAGGGTACCTAATGGAACATTAATCAAACCCTAGGTTCTCAACTTATGTAGGACAAAACACTCAATTCAACAACCAAACCAAATGCTACAAACAATCAATAAATCCAAAAACTTTCCAAGCTTTCATCACAAGGCCTAAAACCGAAATCAACCATAAATATCAACCAACAAAATCCTAGTGCAATGGTAAGCATTTGCAAAATGTAAGGTTAAATACACAAAAGTTTAAAATGAAAGCATAGAAGGTGGAACCTTTTGGGTGAACTCAAAAAAATCCAAGCTTTAAGTTTATATGGGAGGGTGGAAATGGAGAGCCGACCGACGGTGAATGCTTGGGCAGCCGAACAATCGGTGAATGCTTGGGCAGCCGACGGATGATCGGAAGGTGGAGGAGGTCGCCGGCGATGGGAGAAGCGGCGAAGAAGACGAACGGGCGCGGGAAGAAGCTTCGGGAAACAGGGGAAGTGAAGGGGAAAAGAAGGAAGAAGAAAGGAAGAGAATGAGGGAGGAAATGAAAAAGGTAAAAATTTGAATTATAATTAATAACCGGTATCGGTTCAACGGCGGTTCAACCGCGAACCGCCGTTGAACCTAACAATCAACTGCGGTTCAACCTCGAACCGCAGTTGAAAGTACCTTTCAACGGCGGTTCGAGGTTGAACCGCAGTTGAAAGTACACTTTCAACTGTGGTTCAAGGTTGAACCGCCGTTGAAAGTGTACTTTCAACGGCGGTTGAACCAACGATCAAATGCGGTTGAACCATGAACGAGAACCGCAGTTGAAAGTATACTTTCAACTGCGGTTCAATGTTGAACCGCCGTTGAAAGTCCGCACTTTTTCTCGGTTTAAGTAGAGGAAAAAATTGGAGCCAATTCCCGCGCGGTCATATTTTAATATTAAATTTTTTTATTTTCCATTTTCAAAAAACTATTCCCACAATTTGGTAAATATAATAATACATACCCTGATTTTGTATATTTATTAATTGTGTACACAATCTCGACTTTTATTAACCATTTCATAATTAAATTTCAAAATTTTAATTGAACCACATATTTGCATTTAAATTTCCCGCGCGTGCTACTACACGTACAGTAATTATTGGTCAAACATAAAAATTAATAATTTCCGTAAATTTAATACATGTAAGAGCCAAGAAAGTAATAAGCTTCATTATGTTCCCTAAAATTCCTACTTTTTCGACTTGGCGAACGGGATAAAAAAATCAAATCCACAAATGCATTAGGTACGTATAGTAATATAAAAATTAATTAATAAATTTTAAGTGTTTTCAAAAAATTTTGCTGAAGTCATTAGGACTTTATGAGCATTATTTGAAATTAGCTAGAAGTTTGACTTTTAGACTTTTAAATACTTAGAAGATGAAAATTGGTCAAATGAAATTAGAATGATATTTTAAATATGCTAAGACCAATTTTGAAGTTAAAATACTCAAGAAAAGATGAGTTAGGCAAAATAGAGAAAAATTTGAGAAAATTTGAAATTTGCATTTGATTGATGAGTCTTTGAGTGATATAATTCTAGAATGCCATGTTTTAGAGTTAAAATGATGCATTAGGATCTATGTCATCTTTGGTATCTTGAAATTCTTGCATGTTAAAACGGTTGAAAATTTTCATTTGAAGATAGCAAGAATTAAGCATGTTTGCATTACATAAAAATGGTTGACCAAGTTGTTGACTTTTTAAATATACATGCTTTAGCTTATTTGAGAGTTTAAGAATTAACTTATTGATAATTTGAAGTTGCTCACATGAGAAAATTAAGGATATATGCTTCAAAATGGCAAGCTTCAATGATTGTATGCTTAAAATTGAAAAAACTTGACCAAGTAGTTGACTTTGAAAATATGAATGCTTTGGATTGTTTGAATCTTTATGCATAACTACTTGAGCCTTTGAAGGTGCTTGGATGATATATAAAATGCTTGATAGAAACTTGAATTTAGCAACTTTCAAAATTCAAAGCTTAATATAATTAAGCTTGAAAAACGTTGACCGATAGGTTGACTTTGCACATATGCATGATTTGAAATGTTTCATTCCTTTGAATGTCAAAGCGAAAATCCAGGAAAAGGGCGGCGCTTCACTATATATCTATTTCCATCTTAAGAGTCACCGCGGTTAATTTATGAAAATCGGGAAAAAAAACTTAATAGAGCGTAGGGTTTAGGGTTTAGAAAATGATATGAAAATAGAAAATTCATGAGTAGCGCGGGAATTGGCTCCAAAAACTAATTTTCTACGGCGGTTCAACCGAGAACCCGCCGTAGAAAGTATTTTCTACGGCGGTTCATGTTTGAACCGCCGTAGAAAGTTTGATTTCTACGGCGGTTCAAAGTTGAACCACTGTAGAAAAGTAGTTTTTGGAGCCAATTCCCGCGCTACGTACGTACGCATGGATTTTCTATTTTTTTGTACCAAATTCAAAATACATTATATATATATATATAAGAATTAATTATAAAAGTTGTCTTAAAGTATTCAATTATTCAAATGAAAATATTTTATTTATGTAGTGGAAATTTACAAGATATCGAGAGCATAGAGGATCGAGAGAGTTGGATATATATGATGTGCATCAAGAGGGGAAAGGAGAAAAGCGAAAGATGTATATATATATATATGTATGTATAAACATATATGTATATATATATGTTTGTAAATTAATGAAATCCAGTGTTTATTTAATTTTTTTCGGCCACTTAACTAATATTAATTAATTTTTATATTACTATACGTACCTATAATTCATTTGTCGAAAAAGTAGATATTTAAGGGAACATAATGAAGCTTATTATTTTATCGTCTCTTACATGTATTAAATTTACGAAATTTATTAATTTCTATATTTGACCTATAATTAATAAATATACACAATCAGGGTATGTATTATTATACTTACAAAATTTTGAGATTAGTTATTTGAAAAATGGAAAAAACAAATTAATATTAAAATATGCCCGCGCGGAAATTGGCTCCAATTTTCTACGAGGAGACCTTTCAACGGCGGTTCAACAACGAACCGCCGTTGAAAAATGAATCCACCGCGGTTCACGAGTGAACCGCCGTTGAAAGTGGACTTTCAGCGGCAGTTAAACATTGAACCGCAGTTGAAGATACACTTTCAACGGCGGTTAAGAATTGAACCGCCGTTGAAGTTCCACTTTCAACGGCGGTTCAATGTTGAACCGCCGTTGAATAGACGACCCGGTGGTTTAAAGTTCAAAATTTTTGAACGTTCTTTTCCTCCCTCATTCTCTTCCTCTCCACTCCCATTTTTTCCCCTGCATTTCCCCTGTTTCCCGAACCCGCTGACAAGTAATTTATAAAGAGTTAAATATAAAATAAAAACAAAATGAACTGCGTATAGATTTCCTGGAAATTTTACCAAAGTACTACTCCTTGGAAGAAAATAATAATAATAATACAAGAAACATTTATTCATAAATGAAAAACAAGGAAATCTATTTTCGGAAAATTTGACAAAGTCTCCCCTATAAATGTAACGTACTCCCTGTAAATTCGATGCACACATACTTCAATACTTCACTAAAATTCCAACTATTTCGAATAATACGGAATTCAGTTTCAAATCACTTCAGACAGAATCTCCTCTGCTTGTTTTTTACCAAAACACAAGTGCAATTTAAGATCAGCACTAAGCTTCACACAATTCAAAAAATAAGCTTCACACAATTCAAAAAAAACATATTCATTTATAAACAGTTCCGCATATGAAGTCCCTGGAAATTTTGTCCCTTGATTGCGCGGCTTCATCCGAGGTGTGACCTGTTTCAATCCCACAGTACGAAGGATAAAAATAAATGTTGTTAAAAATTTATTTCCACCTCTCTTCATTAAAATCAAAGAAACATATACAAATACACAAACACACATACACACCCACGGGAATTGAAGTTTAATAAAAACAAACAATATACCTGAAAATGATTCTTAACTTATTCTCTTTCTCTTATGGGACACTTGATCCTCGAACCATAATCCTTCGCTGTGGTCATCACGAAGTATGTATTTATCAAGTTCCCTATCTTCCTCATCTGCTCTCGGTTCAGGTAACCCACTAGAGAAAGGGCCAGCCTCATGAAGCCCTTCTTCTGTATCTATCCCTTCCACACCGTGATGTTGTTTACCATGAAGAACAACAGACCAATGTTCGTCGCAAGGATCGGTGATATAAAAACTTGTTTCGCCTGCGATGCAAGTATAAATGGTTCCCCCTTGAAACCCTCCCGATTGAGGTTGACCAAGGTAAAACCCAATGGATCATCAGTTCGAACCCCACTATTGTTATCAACCCATTTGCAGCGAAATACAACTACTTTGAAACAAACATAGTCAATCTCCCAAATATCTTCGATCACCCCGTAATAAGCCATGCTTGCATACAATGGATTTTTATCCTTCCTGCTAGAAACATGTAAAGCCTCTGAGATTAATGTAACGCCACTGTGTTTTGTGCCGTACTCTTCTCATCTTGTCTCTTAGTAGCAAATGAATATCCATTTATGTCATAGCATGAAAATGCTCGTACCGCAGGGCTGGGCCTAAATGCCAACCATTTCAATGTCTCCGAAACGTCTTTGCCCAGGACAGCATTACCAAACCAATAGACAAATGTCCGAATATGTTCATTGAGCACACGTTGATCCGTCCAAACAGGATAAGACGTTCTTATTCACTGTATGTGGTCTGTCACATAGGGCGCAACTTCTTCAGAATTGCGCAGAATGTAGAGATGCGCCTTCATCAATTCAACATTAGACGGCAAAAAATTTTTCCTCCCCTTGTGCCCATACCTGTAATCCTCCCATCCTGCCGATTCTTAGATATTCCAATGGATGCGGTCCCGGCCAAGTACTCAGTGCAAAACTCAATTACCTCCTCAGCTATATAACCTTCAACAATACTAGCATCAGGACGACAACGATTCTTAACATACCCCTTATATACTTTCATATATCGCTCGAATGGGTACATCCATCGCAAATGAACAGGCCCGCAGATTTTTATCTCTCTGACCAAATGAATCACCAAATGCACCATAATATCAAAGAAGGCGGGTGGAAAATACATTTCTAATTGACAGAGGACAACAGTTATTTCATCTTGTAGCTGATCAAGTCTTTCGCGCGCGATAACCTTGCTACATATAGCATTGAAGAAGAAACAAAGTCTTGTTATACTGGACTTAACATGCTTGGGCAATATCGAGCGAATAGCTATGGGCATAACAGCAATAGAGACTTTGCAAAGTGGCAATCATGAGACAAACCAACCAGTTTTAAATCTTTCAAGGAAACAAGTCTGCTTACATTTGAAGAATATCCAGATGGAACTTTGATGCTACGCAAACTTGAACACAGTTGTTTTTTCTCCTTTCTGGACAAAGTGTGACAGGCAGGGGGTAGATATGTGCGTTGTCCTCGAGCTACCGGTGCTAAATTTGCTCTTATGTTCATATCAACCATATCAAGTCTCGCGTTATAACCATCCTTAGTTTTACCAGGGATGTTCAAGAGCGTACCTAAGAGGCTTTCGCAAATATTTTTCTCAATATGCATAACATCGAGACAATGTCTGACATCCAAGTTCTCCCAGTATGGAAGTTCAAAAAATATGGATTTTTTCTTCCAACAACCTGTATCATTGTTGCTGGACTCCGAAGTTTTACCAAACTCAACATTAATGTCCGTCACACGAGCTTTCACCTCTGGCCCGCTCAAGGGTTCTGGAGCTTTTCTGAACTCTTGGAATCCATTGAATGCTCTTTTCATACGGCGATACGGATGAGTCTCGGGAAGAAATCTGCGATGCCCAAGGTATACTGTCTTCCTCCCATGTGCAAGCTGACAAAAATTTGTACTCTCCTCACATATTGGACATGCTTTATGCCCTTTAACAGAGTACCCAGACAAGTTTCCATAAGCAGGAAAATCATTAATGGTACAGAACAACATGGCACGTAATGTGAACATTTCTTCACGGTAGGCATCAAACACAGGTGCGCCTTCATCCCATAACTTTTTCAAGTCTTCAATAAGAGGAGCAAGATACACATCGATGTCATTTCCTGGTTGCCGTGGGCCTGAAATCATTAGAGACATAAGTATGTACTTGCACTTCATACACAAGTAAGGCGGCAAATTGTAAATAACCAACATCACCGGCCATGAGCTATGTGTGCTACTCAGACTGCCAAACGGGTTCATTCCATCAGTACACAGACCAAGCCTCAAATTTCTGGCTTCTCCCCCGAAAGAAGGATACATTGAATCAATCTTTTTCCACTGATCTGAGTCTGATGTATGCATTATCACCTTGTCATCATCACTGGGAATACACCGATCTGAATGCCATGTCAATAGTTTTGCATCTTTTTCATTAGCGAACAACCGCTTAAATCTCGGTATTATTGGAAGATACCACAGAACCTTAGCCGGCGACCCCTTCTTTTGCGCATCAGAACTGTCTTCAATAGCATCACACAGCTGCTTGTTTTTGTATCGGGGAGTGTTACACTTAGGACACCGCAATAAATCCTTATACTCATTCCTGTAGAGGACGCAATCATTTGCGCAAGCGTGGATCTTCTTATACTCCATACCCATTGGACACAACATTTTTTTCTCCTCGTAAATTCGATCTGGAAGTTCATTATCTTCTGGGAGCATATCTTTCAATACCCTCAATAAGGCTGTAAAACTAGTATCTGACCACC
Source organism: Leptodermis oblonga (assembly GCA_016801395.1). Taxonomy (NCBI): domain Eukaryota; kingdom Viridiplantae; phylum Streptophyta; class Magnoliopsida; order Gentianales; family Rubiaceae; genus Leptodermis; species Leptodermis oblonga. Next base: position 28,143,356 of record CM028753.1, read on the forward strand.
CATTTGCCGCTTTCAAACTAAACAACTTCAAAACACTAGACAATCGTGTATATTTACTGCAACCCTTGTATAGAGGCTTCTCATTGTCACCCAAAATCGAAGCAAGAACTTCCGGTTTATCAGCAAAATCCTCGGCCACATCCTCAATCATGGCATCTAATCGATCTCTAGTAATCGCATCATCTCCTTTTGCATGAGATTTTCTTTGCTCAGGTAAACCATCAATACTTTCACCATGCCAAATCCACAGTTTATAAGAAGGATCAAACCCGTGCCGATATAAATGGAATCTTATTGTATCTGAGTTATCAAACCGCGCCCCATTTTTACAAGATTTGCACGGACAATGAACGTACGTTGTATTCTTATAAGCGAATTGAATGAAATTCTCAACTTCTCTCGCATAAGAATCGGAGGTCCGATCACCACAGAACAAGATATTTCGATCCATGTGTAACTAAGACCTTGAAATAATTAAAAATACCAAATAATAATTCAACAAACAATGTACAAAGTATCAAGTTGCATGCTTGTCTTAGCACATGTCATAATACTTATGTTAGTCATATATGTGCAAAACTACTATAATACCTCAATGAAAAAAATAATGCAATGACAACACATGCGCAATAGACATAATCGAATGAAGAAGAAACTCTAAGTTTTTCATTCATGCATTTCGTCAAACACATAAAATGCATAAAAAAATAATACACACTCTAAGTAGTGCTAATTATATGAATATCATCCATTAAAAATCAAACACTATAAATCAAATTACATCACCGAAAACTACATAGTATAACTAAATAGGGTTCCACGCTACTAAGGTTCGCCACATACATGGAATATATGCAACTTTAATTTTCAGCCATGCATCTACCATAAATAAAAATAAATGCTATAGGATGACATATCTAAAGTACAAGCATAAGCAATTACTGGAAAATTTTACAAGTTTCTAACCTTTAGGTGGTAAATTTTAGCTCCAAACGACGATTCTTTAGGTTCAACGTGCAAAACCGTAGTAGAAATTTGGAGACAGACACTCTCGGCCGCGATATGGGAATACACGGTGTTATTTAGGTTCTAATATATATATACGTCAATACTACGGCGGAGAAAATTAAACCGCCGTAGAAAGGGGACTTTCTACGGCGGTTGGAGGGCAACCGCCGTGGAAAGTGGACTTTCCACGGCGGTTGGAAGGTAACCGCCGTGGAAAGTCCACACTTTCCACGGCGGTTACCTTCCAACCGCCGTGGAAAGTCCACTTTCCACGGCGGTTGCCCTCCAACCGCCGTAGAAAGTCCCCTTTCTACGGCGGTTTGTCCCAACCGCCGTAGAAAGTCCGTTTCTACGGCGGTTCATTTTTAGGCCGTCGTAGAAAGTCCTGTTCTACGGCGGTTCATTTTTAGACCGCCGTAGAAAGTCCGCATTCATTTTATTACTGCGGTTTTCTATTTTCCGCCGTTAATTCGCAGCCGTTAAAGCTCTGTTTTGTAGTAGTGTTTTATAGACCCCCAAAGGGTGCCATTCAATAGCCACAACTCTTAGGAAAAGCTAGGAAAAAGCAGGACTCAATTCGAATATGAATTGATCTCGGAATCTCACTTTTCGTGAAGAGGTGCAGCTGTTCAGGAAGGAAGAAATTCGCTGGAGCCTGTGCGGTGGCACGTACGAGTCGCACGATCCATTGCACTGTAAAGCTTTCAAGCAATGCCTTCAGTTTTATGCTTGTTTGGTTTCCATGTTTACTCACTGGACCATGTGCGAAGCTACGAGCGAATCGCATGAGCTGTCACACACTGCTTACTTCTTTTCCTTTCAAACAAATTATTGAAAAATTTCCAACATAAAACATATCTATACCATTTAAAATGACATAAATCTGGGCCCTTAAGATTCATTAGCTGCTCATTAGTTATTTCTAGGTTTATATTGTTAGAGCCCAAAAAATGAGTTATATATTAATGTATGAACTGCATCTGGGATATCTTCCGTCATATTTTTTTATATTTTTTGTATTTATTGTGTTCCTTCTATTTTAATTTGTTTGCTAACATGCTTAACTATTTGTTTTCTAGTCAAGAGTATTCCTTCCTTAATGTGATCCGTTAACCCGAAATCCCTCCAACATTTAAGTTGGCCAACAAAGCCACTAACTATCGCCTCTGTGATATTTCTGTCAGTATTTTCATGGACTCTACAAGTAGTAGCATACATCATCATGTAATTCATAATATTTAGTATGTGAGGCCCCAAAAATAACAAGTTAGTTGTATTGGTTACTACTGATAAATTGAGTTTGATTTTGGGCTCAGTTAAGCCTTTATGAAAAATTTGGGGTTAATATGAAATTAAGGATTCATGAATTAAGTAAATGCAGATGAATGACAAAGAAAATAGTAATTATAAGAATAACAATAATAAAAATAAAATGGAAAGAAAAATTAAAAACTAAAAAAAAAAAAAAGAAAAAAGAAAAGGGGAGAGTTTCTAGTACCATGAACGATATGAGGACAAAGGGGTAACATCCCACTGGGATCGCGTATCGCAATGGAAACGAATTTGAAAGAGAAGTAGTGACAATATGCGAAACGTAGAAGATCAGGATAGCTGATCCCGATCCATTTAAGAGATTTAGGTTAATAAATCTATCGTACCAGAACCCTCACGAAATCGTTTTCCCCACAAACTCTCATCTCCTACCTATTCTCACTGGATGAACACTGCGGCGGCATACGTAAAGGAAAATGAGGTGTAAACTGAGGAGGACAAACCCTAGAGCACCTTCGTCTTCGAAAGAAGGTAAGGCTTTCGTTTGTAGGAGCTCGATCTAGGTAGTGTAGACGTCGACAATATCCGGTTCGGTTACTAATCTACTGGTCGGGCTAAATGTCACAGTCGATTCAGGTATCGTTGGGTTTTGCAGTAACGATTCCGTAGACTAAGCTGGAGTTTGGGGAAGCTGAGCTCACACAGGTAACGGTTATGTTTTGATTAACTCGATTGACGTTCCATGACAATTCGGATCGATAATGCGTTAAAACAATTGATCGACTGACTAAGTGCTGACAAAAATTTTACTACAGCCTGTGCCCATCGACGGTGTGCACGAAATCGTAAACGGAGTTAAGCAGCGGAAGTTCCCGGGGGTGTGAATTAGCTGGTATCATCGGTGATAATCGATCATTCCTAATTAATCGTTAATATATGAGGTTGTTTCTGGGGGTAACTAAGACCGGACAGAGACAACAAATAACTGATTTCCTGTATCATTACCGGTGTGCGTCGCATCGTTTTGCGTCGAGAATTAGAAGGTGGGTCAAAGTTCATGTGCCAGTGGAAGAACCCACTTTTTCACACCTATGTGTCGTAGGGGTGTTCAAAAAATGTCCAATCCAAATTAGCTGGCAAATCCAATCCATGTATGGTAAATGGATTGGCTTATTTGGTTTTCGGATTGGGTGAATGGCCCGAACCAAATTCTTAAACGGTTAAATGGTTTAGAATTGGATTTGAATCTCAATCCAAATAAGGAACCGAATAAGCCAAATAAGAATTAATATAATATAATATCTATTAAATTTATTTAATAGTTATTTAATTAAGTATTTGAGGAGGATGGTGAAGATTGAAGAAGAATGCTGATTGTTGAGGGCTGAATCTGAAGAAGAATGTCAATGCCCTTTCTATTAGTTTGTTATTTTCTAATGTTATTAATGACTGTTATTTAAGTTTTAAATTTATTTTGGAGAAAACATTAATCTTTTGGGTTTGACTATTTTATTATTGTAAGATTCTGATTATGGGATGAATATGCTTTTGAAGTATTTTTATAAGATTTTTTCTTGTTCTTATTTGGCTTATTCGGGCCCCAAACCGAATAAGCCATGGTTTAAATGGTTTGGATTGATTTGGTTTTTACTTAAACGGTTTGGTGTTTGGGTGCTCACTTTTTTTTGAAAAATCCAAATTAGCCAATCCAAATAAGCCAAATAAATCCAAATGAACACCCCTACAGGGAGATGTTCTGGTATGTATAAAATATGTGCATGGGAAATCTATACAAATATAGATGCACGCATATATAAAATGGGTATATATGTGTACATATAGGAAAAGGTGTGTAGTTTCGAGCCCGACCTCGACACTATCTCGACCTCGAAGCATGCTGCCTAGAAATGTTCTACTCCGAGCCTCGACACCCTCTCGACTTCGAAGCTATTGAAGAACTACTAAGAGAAATGGAAAGAAAAGAAGAAGAAAAAAGCTGGAAGAGGGAACATTGGTTTTAATCAATATTAAAGCCATTATAACCGATCGGAACTGGAGAATTCAAAAGAGCGGTTTTAACCGATCTTATATAGGTTATAACCGATCTTGTGTCAGAAAAGCCATTCTCTGAAACTAGCTGTTAAAGAGCCATTGGAGAGCTGTTGGGAGCCATTTGGTCACTCCTATAAATACCCCCAAGCTGCAAAATGATGGGTAATCATCCCTTTCAAGTCTCCTACACTTTAGAAACATTCTCAAGCTTCATTTCAATGATTTGTATGTCAAATTAGCTTGTTAAGGTAGGATTGGAAAGAGGCCTTTGTGCCCAATTGTTGTGTCATTTGTAAACTCCTTTGTGGAGCTTTTCATCTTTGTAAAACACATTTAGAAAAGTCCTAACTCAAGAGTTTGAGTGTAGGCAATTTGTATTAGGCAAAGTCCTAAGCTCTTGAGTAAAGAGTTAGGCAAGAAGAAAGGGGGAGCAAGAAGAGAAGGAGAGACCCAACTCAAGAGGTTGAGTTTGGGCAATTGTACAAGTCCCAATTTGAAGTAAGTTGGGCATTGGGGTTAAAGACCTATCCAAGAGTTTGGATTAGGCAAAGGGGTAGAAAACCTAGCTTAGAGTTAAGCTAGGCATTTGTCAAAGTCTTGATCAAGAGGTTGATTAAGCAAAACTCCTTTGGTATAGGCAAGAGGAGTCTTGAGTAAGACCTAAAATCCTTGAGGAAGGATAGGGCAAAAGATCCAATTGCTAGCCTTAGGCAAAGGAGTCTTAATCTAGAGCTAGATTAAGCAATAGGAAAGTCTTGAGATTAAGAGATTAATCTTAAGTAATTGTAAGGGATTGAAACACTCCTTTAAGTGTTTCTTAGTTGATTAGAAATCTCAAGTTGTAGAACTTGGGGAGTGGAGTAAGATTCAAGGGGAATCCGAACCACTATAAATTTGGTGTGTTCTTGCTTTGATTGTTTATTTGCTTTCATGTTTTGCAAATCACTAATCATACACCTCACTTGGTAAAACTGTTTTTACACTTGTCTTTGAAAATAGTTTTTCAAAGTTGCTCGTATTTGTAGAAGAAATTTTTAAAAGGTCAAAGAACCTAATTTACCCCCTCCCCCTCTTAGGTTCATCTTAGGTTGCTATTGATAATTGGGATTTCAAATTTGGAAGCTTAGAGGTATCCCAGAAGTTTGGCTCTCGATTCTAATTTTGTAAACATGAAGTTTAGCTTTGAAAGGTCAACAGAAGTCCTAGGAAATGGAGAGTTGTTTTTTAACGTGATGCTTAAGTTTTAAGTGTTCTAAAAGCCTTGCGGGACATTGACGGAGTGCTCCCGGCATAGGGGCATGCATATACATGTAACATTTTAAAGATGACACGAAACGCGTATGACAGAGCAAAGTCTAATAACCTGGGATATAAATTTGCAGGTTCCACCAGGTAAAGACCAATGCATTAAGTACCAAAGGTGAGAATTTCTCGCTAGTTTCACTGCATTCGAGTACATATATAGTATATATACATAGAAATAGATCGAGGTTGACCCGGTCACTGCGGTTTCGAAATTGAAAGATTTTCCATTATTGAGATTTCAAAATTTTAAAGATTTGCTTTTACTGAGTTTTCACAATTTCTCATGCGTATTTACAGTCTACTGTTACTGTTTGTGTTTTGACCTTTTGATTGTTTGCATGATCGGGGTCGCACTTTATCACCCGATCACTTTTGCTGGAATTACTGTACTACTGCATTTACTGTGCATGTTGTATGCTATTATTGGTCACCGGATCCGTACTTTATCGCTCTGGTGACATTGGGATCTCAAACTCCACTGGTTTGAATCGACGAGGTCGGCGTTGAGCCTGATCGCTTGGTGAGACGCTGTGGGTACTGCAAGTTATCTCGAGATATACCACTACTGAGCTGGCTATACATATATACTGTTGGAGATGTGGAACTGAAGAATTGAGAGTGTTTGTTGGGAACCCTGTCCTTATATCCATAAAAGTACACCCTCGACGACCTCACCCGTATCCTTATACTGCGACTGCTTACTGAAATGCTTGTTGTATTGCATTACTCATTATTTGCTTTGAAAAATTATGGTTACACTAGTTTCCAAAACTAATGTTTTCAAGCAAGAACGTTTTCTCAACTGATTGCCAACAACTTGAGATTTCTCACTTGGATTTCTAGCTCACAAAAACAAAAATACTATTTTCTAGGTTGGGTTTAGGTGGAGCGATTCATCGCGCCTAGCCAGGAAGAGACCCGTGCAAAGGAGCAGACATTACCATTCGTGAGTAGGACACGCTTTTGTGATCTTTATTTTTGATAAAAAGAGTGGTTACTATTCCTTTTCATTTGAACTTAGTATACGGTTAATTTATTTCTATTTACTTTATTGACGGAACATTGTCGAATCACTGGATTTACTACACCGTTCTGTGGGCAAGAGCCCTAATGACGCCTAGTCGACTGCCTTTAAAAATGGCTCCTAAAGGATGATCGGGGTGGGGTGTCACATAGTAGCTCATACTCTGATAGACCATCTATTTGCCTTGGACCCGACCTTTGAATCGGGCATAACTATAATTGTGGTTTGCCTCATATTGCAAATCTATTGGAGTTGGTCTATGATAATACATTTGAATAGTAGCATTTGGGATTGTCTTTTCAAAAGACATCTTATTAACTTGGACTTCATTATCAGAAGATAATTGCATTCTTTTTGAGCTGTTGAACAAGTTCATCTTCTTGACTTAACATATTTACTTCATGAATATTTTCTATGTCTAGAGTTTTTATTCTCAATATTAATTCATTTAAAAGATCTTTATTATTTTTCATATGCAAAGTAACCTCTGGAGGTGGTTTTATCATTACTGAGTCTGTTCCGACTCCTGGAGTAGGGCTAGGTAAAATAACCAAAAAATATAATTTTGACTCAATTCAAATCATCTACGGACCTAATGATTGCAATAATAAATTTCTATAACTATTTTGATGAATTATATCATCCAGCTGGGCCTCCTTTTTGTATGGAGAGACTAGAATAGAATGTTCGAATTATCTATATTGATAGATAAATTCATAGCCGGATGGTGAATGTTTGTTTCTATTCTCCCATTTTTTGTAATATAACTTTTGTAGTCTGAGTTCTATAGTCTTTTCTGGAAAATGACGTTTTAAAATTTCATGACTTCTCTTTAGAAAGTTTGAAAATTTTAATGTACCATATTTTGAATGTAACATTTTCCAATATAATTGTTCTTGTAAAGGAAAACATTTACTAAAGCATATTTTATCGGTATCAGTACAATCTAATACAATAATTAGCCTATCATCATATCTCATTCCTGAATAAGTTGGCGAGTCAACATTAGACCCCATGTCAACTTTTGAAAGTTCTACTTTGTAGGTTGGTTGCTAATGTTTTCTGAGTTTTGTCTAATCTTTTGAATTTTCTCTGGAGTATGTGACAATGATTGTGGAGTAGAGGCTGGGATACCAATGTTTAACGGAATTCATCTATCACAAGAAAATCAAATATCTACGTCTCCACTGAAATATTAAGCTATTTGTTGTGATATTTTATTTTATTTTTTTAGAAATTTTTACCGCTAATTCTAACCCCAATTTTCTAGTACCTTAATTTCGTCCCATGTAAGGGTCTTTGGAATAGTCAAATTTGCTTTATTAATATCAGTCACAAATAGGGTAGTATAACCCTTTTGTTTCGGTTGCCTAAAAACTTTTTCTTTTAAATTTGGAGCAATAGTGTTCATCACTTTATAACAAATTTAAATAGTGATGATAGACATCTCAACTAATCATCATAACATTTATATAGCAATTAATGTGGCATTCATTCATGTGTCAATTATGTGATATTAATAATTATGTGATAAAAATATAACCACTGAATGTATGTCACATTAGTTCCTATGAAAAAATTATGATAAATTAGTTAAAATCTTTATCATTACTCTTCTATATATTTGCTACTGGTTTTGACCCTTCTAACATTTCAAGGCCAGTTAACTTTATGTGAACGGTTAATGAATTTAAAATGTTTGGATCATATAATGATACACAGAAAAGGGAAAGCAAGCAAAGTATATTGGGTCATCCCCTAGATTAGATTTCACACATTCTAGTAAGAAGTTTGTGATTTTTATTTTTTTTTGTCTTTTGTCCATTACACATAGCAAGGACGAGACATTTAACCCGAATCTGGTTAGTGCTTCAATGCCACTTGCACCATTCCCAAGCGAATATATATATTTTATTTATTTTATGCATATCTATAAGTTTTTTAGACAATAAGTATACTCTGATTCCTCTTCTAAGCTGATTCCTCTTCTAAGGGAATTGTTTTCTCCATCATTTTTACATTGTAATCTGATTGGAATTGAAAGTTTCCCGAGGATTTATAAATCTTTTGGGTGGAGAGACGGGAGGTATTGACCACTTTTGCAGTGTCTGTTTTCAGCAATTTTAATGCTTTTATTTATGACACACTTTATGCAAACAAAAGATCCAATTACCAACTTAGGGCCTGTTCTTTATGTTGGGTTTTAAACATTATTTAAAATTTTGTTTGAGAAAATAATTTTATAATGTAAAAAGTATATTGAAAATATAAAAATGTATAGATAAATAGTAAAAAGTTGTATTAAAAATTATGAAAACTGATTATAAAATTATTTTTTCAAAACCAAGTTTCAAACATTATTTCAAGGACTTATATTGTCACCTATCGCTTTTATCACAACAAACAAACAAACTAAAAACTGTCTTCACAGATCGTTTTTATCACAACAAACGAACTAAAAACTGTCTTCACCGATTAATTTTACAATATCTTCTTCAAATTCGTTTAAATATGGTTCAATTTCTAAGCATTCAAATTAGATTACCACACTTTTTTCGTCTTGTTCAAGGAGCAACGCCAAAATACTTAATAGTATTACATCTACTACACTTGTACACTCAAACTAAAAAGTAAGATATTTCACTAGAATTTCACTTTCCTTTAATGATTAAACTGTCCAGGACCTAATAGTTCATTATTGTTTATTTTTTATATTAATATCTTATATAATTTTTTTATATTATATGATTTTCTTTTATCAAGTTCTACCGAGTTGACCCAATAACGTATGAACCCTTAAGTTTAACTAATCAAACATTGGTCTTTACACATACTGAAAGATAAATTAAGATGACAGCATTATTCAAAAAAAAGAAAAAGGAAAAAGAAAGAGAGCAGTGCTTGCAAAAATTGTTGAACAGAACCTGAGTTTTATGACGGGAAATTTAGAGAAATCAAGCAACATCCAAGCCCTCGCTTTATACGAGTAAGATAAACTAAACTACAGTAGTTGCCATAATATACAAGCAAGATCTCCATCCTAAATTCTTACTTATAATTTCTAATTTCAGAATTCTGTTCCTCGAACAAGTTGTGCAGCCACAAAGCAAAGCCATCTAAAACAATTTATAGGTTGCTACTCTGAATTGGAAGTTTTATCCCCAGAATGATGCCTCTGGGACAGATAACGCTTTGTGCTCTCAAGAACTCCAAAGAATATGGAACCACCAATGCCTATCCATAGCACTCTTGGTCCGATGCCCTACAAAGTGAAGTATAATGATTCTCCAATCAAGCAGCCGTGCAGTTTCATAAAAATTACATAACCCAAAAAGGAAAAAGAAAAACAAAACTGATCTAAAAATGTGAAAAGCTTCAAGTCATTTATTTGCATGACAATACATAATGGTTTTCAAGAAACACAGCATATAAGTCATCCAAATGCAGGTCTAATAGTAGTTGATTAGATGGAAAATGAAAGGAAATGCACGTAAAACGTTTGAGTCTATGATATATGATGGTATATCATAGTGATCAAAAGTGATTTACTGTCAACGTTTTCTGAAATGACAAGAACACCCTTGCAGAAGTTCATTACAGATTCAAACTGTTGTGTAATTAAAAGGAAAAAGAAAGGGTAAAATAGAAAATCTCTATCGTTTTTGGGATCAAACTGCGTACAAAGAAACAATCTGCAAAAATAGCCTCTGAATATATTTAATCATGAAATCCCAAATATCACAATCTAAGTAAGGAAGAAAAGTAGAGCTTAGCACATGGATATGAAAGACAAGAAAAGGTTGGCCAAAACTATTGTAATCAATTAGGACATTCTGGGAATGGAATAAAAAAGGGTGAAGAGAATGGGGAGAATCTCTTATAATTAATAACCAAAAAAGGAGAATATATAAAAATTAACAATATTATACCTTTAAAAGAGCTGGAGGGCCTTCTTCTCTTATTATAGTTTGCACACAGTCAAAAATGCCTCTGTACTGGTTTCCTGATCCCTGTACAACAATAAGACTAATAATCATATACAGTATCAAAGCAGCTATAAAAGCACTTGACATGCAACTATGTGAGTAATGTCACAAAGAAACACCTGTTTGTTGTACAGGACTCATCATACAAGATAGACAACAAAGAAGCGCAAGAGTAACTGAAGAACAGACGGCCTTTCGATAATCAGTACCTGGACCATTAACCTTGTCTTGATTACATCCAGCGGTGTTGTAATTGCTCCAGTTAGAGCACCTACAATTATGAAAGTAGCTAATTAGGCAGTATAGCCTAACTGCAGTATTTGACAAAGCATAATAAGTAGAATCTGTTATAGTTTATTCAGGACCTTTACTACCCGAAAGAACACAGATACATATTTTTATTAATCATCATCATGACTATGTTGTTGTTGTTGTATCACCATGACTATGTACAGCATCTCATACTAGTTTCATCTTTAAAAACATAAAATCATGAAACGTACCTCACCAATTCTTCAGCACTCAGACAAATATCAATCAGATCAAACCAATGGCAATAAAGAGTGAACACTATCACAGGTTTGAACTTTGAAGTATTGCAAAGGTTCTCTAGTCCTTTCTTTCATTAAGAAATTTTTTCACAGGCAGGAACTTTTGATTGGTGAATAACAGAAGGATTCTAGTAGCATATTATCTACTGAAACCTCTGATAGAAACAAATCACACTTAAAGAGAGATTTCAAGTATCCATTAAACTTAAGCAAAAGTGAAAACAGTGCAAACTCTAGCTATTCAAAAAGTAAAGATCATACAGCAATAATTGCTGAAGTGATGGGAAATAACAGTTGACCTAAAAGAAGTAAATTTACCAGCAAAAGCTCCAATAGCAGCATTCTCAGGATCATTCAAATCCCTCTTTGCCTGGTAAAAAAGCATGCCAGGAAGATATTTTCATAGCAGCAGCATTTGCAGAAGACAAATCAGAAACCAAATCATCACATAAATTGGCAAATATCCTATACAAAATAATGACGAAACAACTTGACAGGTCATAAAACAGAGAAGAAAAAAAACCAAATCTCCCAATTGGAAGCATCTTCACCCAATTAAGATTGTTTTCCAAGTCACACTTGAGTATGAAAATACTTACTGCTAGCTTGTAACCTATTCGAAGCTGCTCATAGATGCAGAACTGGATAGCGTCAAATGGCAGATCCCTCAATAAAAAAGATCCATACCCCTGCAAAATGAACGACTAAAAGTCAGACCCCATCAGGAAAAGCACAACAAATCTAGAAAATTAAAAAACACTGAATGTGACAACCTTATGTCATCATTGATAGTTTTAATAATTTTTAGCCATTAAAATGTTTCAACAGCTCGTTTGGCATTAACACTTCATCAGACACGGAATGGCTAGACAATTAGCCAAACAATTGAATGGTAATTAATTGGTTACTTTACCGCATATAGCCCCTTGAACCCCTCTTTGGCAACAATTTGACGAACAGCATCAGTCGCAGAAACAAATTGCCTAGTCTGCATCCGTTGCTTGACAACCTTCAACAAGAATAAAAGAGAAATTGCAGAAAACAAATCCAGAAATAAATTTGACAGGGAAAACCATAAAAGAAAATGAGGAACATGCAGTAAACTCCTATTACCTCTGTTGGAACACGAATAAGAGAAGCAGCAATGCCTCCAAGCGCACCAGCTGTCTACAGAAGAGGTAGTAACAGACAACAAATCTGTTACCTTATAGAATATAAAGATGACAGAAGCAACGACATCAATGAAATCAACCAATAAACCGACTAAGAAATTGACACACCACCTAAAACGAATATGTATGACATTATATATGCCTAACCTACAAAAGGGTGAAAATAAGGATGTCTCACCAGATGAGCAAAAGCACTGAACTTTTCAGGAACAAGCTTCAATAACTTTTGTTTTGCTGGTTCATAAACACCAACAAATAGAGCTGAGGCCCTGTTGGCAGAAAATTATGAAAATACTGGTCAATTGAATATATATGCATGATTCAGTAATGAACATAGCATTTCCAGAATCACTTCTATCCCATCAATTCACATGGGAGAAGTATAAATGTAAGACAAATAAAGGAATGGTTAGTGAAGCTTGCATATAGGACATCATAATGTAGCATGACTAGGAAATAGTTTGGAGACAGATAAATTCAGTACTCAAATGATCATTGAAGGGGATTTTACAAAAAAATTTATAGTATTATAGTACAGAAGTAGTTTTGACCTTTGCACCAAACCAACCCGACACACAAAAAAACCCTTCTACATGTTCTATATACGTAGGACTACAGGCTATAATCAGAAATGAAAAAGAGAGGATAGCTCGAAAACAACAAGTAATGCTTCAAAAAATTACCCAGTTTCTACAATCCATGATTATAATTACAATGAAATTATTATACTCACGTCCTGCTGTCTTCTTTATGTATTTAATAATCCTTTACCTCTCTATCAAAACTATAAGAGGAACTCATAAAATCTAATAATTCTTAAATAATAAAAAGCAAAATAGTAACTTTCAATTCATTGTCCCAAGTCTACGCAGATTCTCCCTGTATTTCTTAGGCAAAAATCAATGGCGAAATGCAAATCATAAGGTTTTTTTTTTTTCCAAATGATAAATTTTTTATAAAGTAAAAAAACACAATACAAATCATAAGGTTCACCAAAACTGCTTTTCAATTAATCATCAATCAAAAGCAAAAACTGATGTTTCAAGGACAATGCGAAAAACAAAAGGCTCTTTACAGAGAGAGAGAAGGGTCGTAAAAATCACAATTGTTGGTAAGTAAAGTAAAAATTATGACTACGAAAAGACACAAGAGACTATTCTTCATCAACAACTTCAGTCACAAATATAAGACTACATAAATAACAAATAGCAATTAAACATATGAAATAAGAACTTACGGCAGGACTCCAACAAGATTACCACCTAATCCTGAATAGAGCCCTTTAAGATTTATTTTACCACCTCCTCGAACAGCCTACAGATATAATAAATAAACATAGTTAAATGATAGTACATGCGAAGTATTGAATTCAACTAGTTCAAAGAATTTGGTTACCAATGGAGAACCCATTCCTTGGCCTATATTATTTTTTCTCCCATTGGGATCTTTTAAACGAAAAGCAGAATTGCTTTAAATTTTTGTTTCTTGAGGCTGCAATTGTTGGAATCTAAGGGGCTGCTTGGATGAAGGGTAAGAAAATGAGGAATGAGATTTATTCCCTTTGATGGTGTTTGGATGAAAGAATGGGAATCAATCCTTGGGAATCATATAAAGAAACTTGGGTTTCACCAAACCTGACCTCTCCCCCCTTTGGGTTTGGCTCCAGACCCAAACTCCAGTCCCATTCCAATTCTAGTCTACTACCCATTCCAGTTGACAAACCAAGTAGCACCTAAGTAATCAAATTAATCCATTTACCACTGCATTCATATGCCCAAAGTTTAAGGACACCACCATCTTCCATGGCATACTGCGAAAAGTTAGAATGCATAAACCAAACAAAGAAAAGGGAAAAAGAAAAACAATCTATCATAAGTTCAACGTGCTAATTCTGCAAGTTTCCAGCATATCTGATCATGAATAAACAAACGCTATAATGAAATTCGCACCAAGGTCCAAACTAAATATAATGCCCCTTATAATCTCAGCCGAGAAAACTGCCAATGAAGATGCAAGGAGTGCAATAATTCACAATTTTCCTGTGTCTTGTTTTTAATGTTTCACACTTCCGCCTTGGGCCCCAGAAGAAACTAATTATTGAGCCAATAATACAACAAATTTTCAATTCAAGGCAAATTTCAATCACCAATTTCCTTGACAGGGATCTTTATCTGCAACACATACGGCAGAAAAATGCAAGTAGCAGCATGTCATGCATACTGAATTTTTATGCTACTAAAGGTAACTATAAAAAATGGAGGTTGTCATCTTAGTTTTGGTGATATCTGAACCATTTAAATAGTTCACCTGCCTGCAACCGTGTTTTGATTGTATCAATAGGGTATAAAGCTGTTTCAACAACAACACCTGATGTGCCTCCTGCTATAACACCATCTGCAAAGATTACAGTAAGCTTTGAACTTATTAAATTTGAAAGCCATCTTTTCTATCCGGCTAACTGTAATGTATATTCCAGATCAATAATGGCCAGCAGAGAAGAGTAATAAGAAAAGAAAGAGATAGCTACACTACTCAAATATGTAGAGAAAAGAAGAAAGTTGGTTGCACAAAGGTTGGTAAAAATTTCTAGACAGAAGAAAGGAAAGAGCAGAGGATCTTGGTCTACAAGATACTTAAGATAACTAATTTCTAACAATTAGCCTTGAATCCTTCTCTCTTGATTCAAGAATTAACCAAAGGATAAATCAGGTCTCTCCCTTGGCGCCACTGACATTTGGGGGCTAGCTGAGTTGTGTATTGAGCTGGTAATGAAAAATGATACTAATGGAAAAACAATAGGTGAGATGAAATTGGGATGCAGGCAAGGATCCTGTATTCACTACCAATTGAAGAGTTTTCAATTAATATGCTATCTTCCCTTCTGTGTTCTGTATGTGCTAGCGTGTATAAATTATCAATCCCTTCTAATATGTCTCATGTCAATCTGAGCTTCAAGCACTTCAAAAGAAGTCAAATAACTAGCATACCCACTTACATAACTATCTGATAGGCATAAATTAAACATGTGAAGACATATCAGGCCCTGCAAAAAGTTCCTTGAACAAGAAAAAGGAAACCATTGATCCAGATGTTTGTCCAACATTACCATTTAACAGTAGAAAACTTGTTGGAGTTGCAGATTATTCAGCAATAATAAATTGCACCTAGCTACAGAAGAAATGAATTTCTTGAAGAAGCACCAGCAATTTACAAATGCCATAGACTGCTACAGGTTTTTACAATGTCAAGATAAAGTCAAAAAGGTCCCATTCCAATTAATCTTATAGATGAAAAATAAACATTGATAATTTATTTGCACTTTGTAAGATACTTCAGCACTTGTACTGGTATAATTGGAGTTCAGGTCAACCAAGAATCTTGCTTGGGCAACCACCAAACAGAAACTTTACAACCTTCCTTTCCTATGAACTTATATATTAGAACAGAGCACAGTGATAAGGGAATGGAAACATGGATTTTACCCACAGCATAGGGATGGTCATGAACTCTGGTCTAACCCAAATTCAACCACAAAATAGCACTTAACATGCATTTCCAGTAAAATTATCACCATAAATTCACCATTCAAATTTGGTGCTTACCAACAAATGTACGAAAGAAATCAAACGGATTGTGTTCCTGCGTGCTGATTGAAGAAAAACACCTTTTGGGTCTGAATTGAATGTTTTGTCCAAACCCAGTAGATGTATCTGCAATATAAGATGACCTGTTCATACAGTACCACAAAATAGACGAGAAAAAGGACATAGTAAACTGGAAAATCACATCATAAGAACTCCCTCATTGCGCCATTGGTCTTGGACTTGGTATCAGGCATTCACAAAAGTAAATGATGATGGTTACACCATAAATAACCATTGGATGCTTTCAAAAAAAAAAAAGAAAAAAAGATCGAACACAAGTTCCAGATAACCATTAAACTTGTGCAAGAGACTTCTAAAGACATACACATTAGTTGGAATTGACTACATTGACCACTGGAAAAAGCAAATATCCAGTTTTCTTGAAGACTCAAGTTTCAGAAACAATCCTGCATGACCCACTTCTTATTTCACCAATGAATATCTGTATCACACACCATCAATTAGGAGAGTCTAAAAAAATCAGCCAAAAATATCCGAATTTGACTCAATTAAACTGAGGCATTACATAAGATAAACTCCCTGAAAATCCAAAGCTAGATAGACGCAAGAGATGCAGGATTCCCCATTGCAATCCTTATTTTCATTCTACTGTAACAAGAAACCTATTGCAATCCCCTTTTTAAAGGAAAAAAAAAAAAACTGACAGTTTGCTTATATATAGAGAAATATCCAACAATTCATCCAAAAAAATAAAAACACGGAAAAGAAAACGGAAACAAATGCATGAACTGAAGAAAAAATGACAAATTGCAGCATCTCAAGACACATACAACGAATAACATATCGCATGCAATTTGGTTACTGAATTGAAAATGCAGTTCTTTTGAATGATTACCAGAAGCAGCCATAGAATCGCTCTTCCCATTGAAGCACAACGTCAAAGGTCCCATCCAACACGCTACGGAAAAACCGAGGAGTGAGAGAAGGGAAACGATGAAACTGCGAGTGAAGTGATGGGAGAGATGGGGGATAAGAGAACTAAAACCCCTCCTGTATTTGATGTGGTGTGGGGGTATAACTGTATAAGGAAGTTTTAAAATTGTAATTTTATCCTCAATTTATTTTATTTTAAGGGAGCCTCTATAATCCAAGGTTAATGATTCTAAAGTTTTGAGAGCTGCGTCTTGCATACAGACTTTCCTTGGTAATTTTCCGCATTGAGTTCTTGTTTTCACAAGTTGAAATCAAGGGTTCACATCATTAACTTAAGGTGCATTTAATTCAATCACAACGAGGGCAATGCGTATTAAGTGAAAGGGCGTGCTCTGAAAACTATTTTTCTCGCTCTCGAAAAATTACCCATAATGCATTTAATCACGGCGAAGGATGGGAAAGTTTTTTCCCAAGTCCCGAACTTAAATAAAAATATATTTTAGAGTTCATTACAATAAAAAATTAGGGTAGAGGGCAATTAGTATTAACAGAAAGGGTAGCTTTTGAGAAAACGAGGGTAACCAGTATTAAGTGGAAGAGCAACGCTTAATTTCGCTTGAAAAATATTTTTCTTGCTCCTGGAATATTACCCATAGTTCACTTAATCAAGGCGAAAGATAGGAAATTTTTTTCCGAAGTCCCGAAATTAAATAAAAAATATTTTAGAGTTCATTTTGATGAAAAATTGGGGTGGAGGGCAATCCGTATTAACAAAAAGGGCAGCCTTTAAAAAAATGAGGGCAATGTGTATTAAGTGGAAGGGCAGTACTCTATTTCTTTTAAAAAATGTTTTTTCGTTCCAAAAAAATTACCCATAGCTCATTTATTATCGTCAAAGGATAGGAAATTTTTTCCCAAGTCCTGAACTTAAAAATATATATTTTATAGTTCATTTGATGAAAAATTAGGGGTGGAGGGCAATAAGTATTAACATAAATGACAACATTTGAAAAAATGATGGCAATGCGTATTAAGTGGAAGGGTAGCGCTCTATTTGGTCTGAAAAATATTTTTCTCGCTCCAGAAAATTACCCATAGCTTAATTATTATCGGCAAAGGATATGTAATTTTTTTTCCCAACTCCTGAACTTAAATAAAAAATATTTTAGACTTCATTTTGATGAAAATTGGGTTATAGAGCAATAAGTATTAACAGAAAGGGCAACCTTTGAAAAAATGAGGGCAATGTGTATTAAGTGGAAGGGCAGCGCTCTATGTGGTCCGAAAAATATTTTTCTTTCTTCCGGAAAATTTTCCATACTTCACTTAATCAAGGCAAAGGATGGGGAATTTTTTCCCAAGCCCCCGAACTTAAATAAAAAATATTTTAGAGTTCATTTCTATATAAAAAAAAAACATACAGGGCAATCAATATTAACAGAAAGTTCATCCTTTGAAAAAAATGAAGGAAACAAATATTAAATAGAAGGGCAATGCTCAATTTCGTTCGAAAAATATTTTTCTCACTCCCAGAGTATTACCCATAGTTCACTTAATCAATGCGAGGACAAAACCAATTTTTCCCAAGTCCCGCACTTAAATAAAAAATATTTTAGAGTTCATTTTGAGGAAAGATTGGAGTGGAGGGCAATCAGTATTAACAGAAAGGGCAGTCTTTGAAAAAATGAGGGCAATGTGTATTAAGTGGAGGCGCAGCGCTTTATTTGGCCTAAAAAATATTTTTCTCGCTTCCGGAAATTACCCATGGCTCAATTATTATAGTCAAAGGATATGTAATTTTTTTCCCAACTCCCGAACTTAAATAAAAAAAATATTTTAGTGTTCATTTTGATGAAAATTGGGGTGTAGAGCAATTAGAAACAGAAAGGGCAAGTTTTGAGAAAATGAGGGCAATGTGTATTAAGTGGAGGGGCAGCTCTATATTTGGCCTAAAAAATATTTTTCTCGCTCCCGGTATATTACCCATAGCTCAATTATTATCGACAAATGATGGGAAATTTTTTGCCCAACTCCCGAACTTAAATAAAAAATATTTTAAATTTCATTTTGATGAAAAACTGGGGTGTAGAGCAATAAGTATTAATTAAAAAAAAATAAATAAGGGCCATGTGTATTAAGTGGAAGGGCAGCGCTCTATGTGGTCCGAAAAATATTTTCCTTGCTCCCTGAAAATTACCCATAATTCACTTATTCAAGCCAAAGGATGGGGAATTTTTTTCCCAAGTCCTGAACTTAAATAAAAAATATTTTAGAGTTCATTTCTATGAAAAATTGGAGCATAGGGCAATCAGTATTAACAGAAAGGGCAGTATTTGGAAAAATGAGGGCAACAAGTATTAAATGGAAGGGCAATGCTCAATTTCGTCCGAAAACTATTTTTCTCGCTCCCAAAATATTACTCATAGTTCACTTAAATAAGACGAAGGATAGGAAATATTTTTCCTAAGTCTCGAACTTAAATAAAAAAAATATTGTAGAGTTAATTTTGATGAAGGATTGGGGTGGAGAGCAATAAGTATTAACAGAAAGGGCAGTCTTTAAAAAAATGAGGGCAATGTGTATTAAGTGGAAGGGCAGTGCTCTATTTGGTCTGAAAAATATTTTTCTCGCTCTCGAAAAATTACCCGTAGCTCATTTATTATCGGCAGCAGACGAGAAATTTTTTTGCCAACTTTGGAACTTAAACAAAAAATATTTTAGAGTTTATTTTGATGAAAAATTGGGGTGGAGGGCAATCAGTATTAACAGAAAGGGCAGCCTTTGAAAAAAATGAAGGCAACCAATATTAAGTGGAAGGGCAGCGCTCACTTTCATTCGAAAAATATTTTCCTCGCTCCTAGAATATTACCCATAGTTCACTTAATCAAGGCGAAGGATATGAAATTTTTTTTCCAACTCTCGAATTGAAAATATATATATATATATATATATATATATATTCAAGTTCATTTTGATGAAAATTCGATGTGGAGGGAAGTCAGTAGTAATTGAAAGGGCATCCTTTGAAAAAAAAAAAAAAGGCAATGAGTATTAAGTCGAAGAGTAGCGCTCTATTTGTTTCAAAAAATATTTTTCTCGCTCCCGAAAAATATTTTCCTCTCTCCCGGGTAATTACCCATTTTATTTGTGGGAAAATAAATATTTGAAATTATTGGTGTATATAAATAAATGAAAATATGATTTGCAAATAAACCAATTAATGATGTGTCAACTTCTTATTGGTCGACTTATGACTTAAGGTTAAGTTCAATTAAAGAACTGGACTATAAATTTTCCCTTATTTTTTTACTTTCTCTTTGGCTTACTTACCTAAAGGAAATTGCTATTTGCATAGACAAGTTTACTAAACACAGTTATCATTTAAAAAACTTAATAACTGAAAAGACTAAACTGCCCATGTTGTAATTGTAAAGGAAAATTGTAAAAAACCATTGGAGAAATCTTCTACCTTCTTTGTGTGCAGACAAATAAGAACTGAAAGTGTGTGATCGGAACTGAAATCGGGGTAGGAAAAATCTTTCGTTTCCATTTCTTACGCAAGAACCGGCGGACAAAATCGGAGTGGGAAACCTTTGGATGGTATCAACGACAAAAATCGGAAAAAACAATGTTCCATCTCTGATTCTGTTTCCGTTCTCTTTTTTAAAATTTTTTTATTTCTTCCAATTAATTTTGTGTTTATCTACATTCATATGATCTTGGTTTTATAGGTTCAGGGTTTTAGATTGAATTATGTTAGTATTTATGTTGGAGCATGTGTATTAGGTTTTGATTTAAATCGATTTTAGGTTAGGAATTTTTTGTGTTGTTGAAGAAGAGATTGGGTTTCGGTTCAGGACTTTCGCCCATTGGAGGTGGAAGTTAGAAAAATATTCGCCACACGGCGGCTGAAGTTTCTGAAAGTTTCACTTGGGGGGGGGGGGGGGGGGGGGGGTAGGGAAACTTTTAGAAACTTCGACCTCCCTGTGGAGGAAATTTTTTTTTCGCCCGAGGGAGGCAAAAGTGTTAGAAACTTCCGCCCCCCAACGGGTGTAAACCTTGAAAGTTTCGCCTCCTTGAGGCGAAAGTTTTTGAAACTTCTGTCGCCGCGAGGCAAAATTTTCAGAAACTTTTTCGCTTCCCCCAGGCGAAAGTCTCTGTGTATGACTTTTTTTAAAAAAATTTCTTTTTGTTATTTTTTTTAACTTCCTTATTCATCCTCTTTTATTTGATACTTACAAGGATATTTGGTTGAACTAACTTTTAATTTTAGATGTCTGGAAGAATGAAAAGCCTTAAAATAACTTTTTCACGAGAGAACCGTCCCACAGCATCTGAGTGGTCATTGCATTAACGGGTGATACTTCTGTAAGTGCAAATAATGAAGATGCAAATTATCAGCAATTTGCACCTCCCTATACAAAAGATGTAGATGATGCCGAAGCACGAGAGAATGCTGAAAATATTGAAAGGTATTTAAATATTGCGTTCGGGGAGAGGGAATGAGCATCAGATCGTTATGAAAGTAATTTGGACGATGAAAGTGAACGGCCAAATACAAGTATCCAACCTTGTAGGAGTGGAAGAGGAAATGATTAATGGGTAGTGAGGGTAGTTCAAGGGATGATGGGTGGAAGACATTTAGGGTTCTAAATCATCCGACTGAAGGTGACCCTTCAAATCGTGAGTTGTTGAAAAGTTTCATGGGACATGTTGCTTATTACATATGGCATGGATATGTAAGAAAGTATTTTGATTTGGTTGTACTAAACATTTATGATTTTGTTATGATTTATTTATACTGTTGTGATTATTATTTGATAGGAACGTGATGTATTGAAGTGTCACTATCAAACAGATCATTTGTCACGGTGGAAACTTGAAATGGAGCCAATGACAGCCCTAGTTGGGCGGTCTGGTTTGGCTCATTTAGCCTCTTGCATGCATGATGAGTTAGACGTTACATTGCTATGTGCTTTCGGGAAGAGATGTCATTCCAAAACCAACTCTTTTCATTTGCCATTTGAAGAGATGGTCATCACTCTTCATGATGTGTCATATATTTTGGCTATTCCTATTGTCGAAAATCCAATTTATGGCAAATTGAGGCCTAGTCCATTAAAAGCTGAGGTTGGAATGGTGTTGAGCCTAGATGTTGAGGAGATGGAGAAAGATTTTTGTAATGGGAAGATGTCCACTATTCAAGCATGTGTCTGTGGATGCTGCCGCGGGGTATTTATTGTGGTTGTTAGGAAATACTTTTTTTTTGTTGATAAGACAAAAACCCATGTCTCTGGAAATTTCCTACCTTTCCTGCATGATTAGGAGAAGGTAAGGGGTTATGCTTGGGGCGCAGCTTGCTTAGCAAACTTGTATCGCCAACTTGGGAAACCATATAGGGCCGATAGTGTGAGGACCCGAAAATTTTGAGCTAGAAATCGTAACGTATTAAGAGTAAAATAGGCATTTCGCTTGCTCGTAAATTACGGAAACCCAAATAATTAAGTGCGTGATTGATTGCCTGAGTGATTGTTTAATTGATTGCGTGATTAATTGCTTAAATTGATTGCTTGATTGACTGCCTAATTGATTGCTAGAATTAATGCTGATTGGTAGTTAATATAGAAGTGATAATTACCTAAAGTGAAATAAGGAAAGGAGAGAAGCATAGAAGGACGAATCTAGAAAATCGTGTTGTACGAGTTTCAATTCGAGTCGGACAGAAACTCAGACAGCAGAAGAATTCGAAAAGGAAGGAATTCGAGGAATTAGGCCATGCGAGTTACCGTTCGAGTCGAACGAGTATTCGGAAAGAAGAAAACCGAAAACGAAAAACAATATTTAATTAAGGAATCCAGAATCGCAATCAATTCGGTAGAAGGAAACTACCCGAATTAAGCTTACCTTGTTTAAAGAAGATTCTGATCTCCTTTAACCTAAATGATGCTTATAAATACATCCTTAACTTTCAAGAATCAAACTTTACAAACACTTAAGCAAGAAAATTAAAGAAGCCGTGAAGCTTGCCGAGCTACAGCCGACGACAAATCGCCCTGCCGTGACGCCTTCATTGAAGACTTTAAGTTCGTGGTATTCGTAGGACCTCACGGTGAGTGTTTGATTTGAGATTTAGAATCGAAAACGGATTAAAAGAATGAACATATAAGCAAAACTTGATGAACAAGTAATTAAGTGATTCATGTTAATTGATGGATAGAAAGCATGTTTAGGATGTTGGTTGAATTCCTTACATGTTATTATACTTAGGATGCATGCCTCTAGATATAAACCAATCGTATGAGTTAGATCTGGAAATCAAAATCCAGAATTATGTATGTTCTAAAATCAGTGCTCCGACCCTAGTTCGGGACAAAATTTAATGTAGTTAAAGTACTTGTTTTCGGGTGATTTGAGTTCCTACATATAGCTTGTAGGTTAGACTATAGATCTATGACTTTTGAACAGATTAAAACGGATTAGAAACCTATTTAAGCCAAACCTGAAAGTGGTACCCCGAACCAGTAGTTTCCGAAAAATTGAACCAGCCATCCGATTTTCCATCCGAGTCGGACAGCAACTCAGACGAGACCCAGAAAGCCTTTTCTTGAATTTTAAACCTGAAAACTTGAATAACACGAAGAACATAAAATCCAGGTGCGAGTTTCCACTAGAGTCGGACCGAAACTCGGACATGGCCCAGAACTGAAAATTTGCCTTATTTTTCAGAAATTGGTTTTTGCTCAAAAGTTTACCTTAATTTCAAAAGTGACCAAAAGCTTACCTTATTTTCAATTTGACCAAAAGGAAATTGAGAGAGACCTTTACTTGAAACTTGACCTTATTTCAAAGCTAAACCTTAATTGTAAACTTGACTTGACCTTTGACCTTGACCTTCAAACATAGTTGACTCAAAATCAAAGTCAAACATAGTTGACCTTAAGTCAAAGTCAAACATATTTGGCCTGGAGTCAAAGTCAAATATAGTTGACCTAGAGTCAAAGTCAAACTTAGTTGACTTAAAGTTAAAGTCAAACTTTAGTAACTCACACTAGAACGCTCGCTTTGCAGGAGTTGACCGTGAATCAATCTAGTCAACCATCGTTACGTGCACACCTACGAAATGTGAGGGATTACTCGCTATTTTCATAAGACTTAATTGGACTATCTAATTAGTAATTGTGTGTAACAATATCTATTTGATTGCTTGATTTTCTAAAGAGGTCTCCCACACCCTATTTTAAATACAACTTATTGCTAAGTGTGTATATATGTTACTTATCACGATGACGCTATGATTGATTATGTTATGCCATGCTTAACTTGACTTGACTTGAATGTACGTGACTTGCCATGATCGATTGAATGTCTATGAATGTATGCATCTACATATGAAAGCATGACATAGTAGCCATGAAGGGTGGTGCATTCTCAGGGTTAATCATATGTCATCTAGGATTGCATATTTGCCTCTAGAGATGTATGCATATGAACACATACAAACATCATGCATCGGCCAAGAAAGGACTAGGCCCGTTCCAGGATTATGACATCTAGGATTTGCATGATTGCCTCTAGAAATGTATGAAGCATGCTAGGGTTTTCCATGATCACCTTAGCGTGAAATAGGTCAGAGGACCTACGTGAAAATACTTGGGCTTCTAGTCTTCCTGATTGAATAGATAGTAGCCGCTTGTCCGCTAGGTAGGGCTTGCCGGCGAAAGTCGTGTCGCTGATAGTCGACGCTCCTTCTATATGAGAGGAACCACTTTTGGCCCAAATAGAAAAAGGCCACGAATCCAAAAACTCCGCCGTCGAGCATACTCGGTTTTACCGATACGACTGCCGTAGGGCGATGTACTTTGCAAACCATCAACTCAAGCGAATGAAACGTGAATATATACTGACTTAGCTTTAATTATGAGAAAGCTAGACCGCGCTATCTGATCGCTAGGAGTCTAGTGGCTCAAATGTGCTGCATATGAATGTTGTATCTGTGCTGCCATGCCTACATTAAAATTTGCTATATGCTTGCCCATACTACATGACTTGCTTGACTTGATCTACGCGCTTGACTTCATTGACTTGTTTACCTACTTGCCATGCATGCCTACAATTCCGCTATTATATAGATATATGCATGAACTCTTTAGTCGTTTACTTGGCCTGTTATTTAAAGATTTACGGTGAGAATTTTTCTAAGGAAAACCCGAGATCTCTCACTGAGCTTAGTGAAGCTCACCCCTTTCTATCTAATTATTTTACAGGGGCTTGACTTGAGTGACGATAGTGGTAAGGCCGATGGGCGTGAATGAAAGCAATAAAGACAAGAACTCTGTAATTGTTAGACTAAGTACAATTATGGTTTTGGGAGGATAATTTGGTCTATGACCGTCCTCAGACTTTATCTTTACTTTTCCACTACCATGAACTGCTTGAACTGCTAAGGTAATAAATATAGTTTTATGGTAATTCTTATTTATTATCTGTATCGATTGTTGGGCGCGAGCCCTGAATGACGCCCACTCGACACTCCTCGCTCTTTCTCGTTGGGAATGGATCCGAGGGAACGGGGGATCGGGGCGGGGCGTTACAGTTGGTATCAGAGCCATCACTCCTAAATAAAGGGATTGTTGTCCACAAACTTTTAGATTTACATGTTTTAGGATGGACCTTTATAAAATTTGATAAAGAATTAAACAATTCTTAAAACACTATATCTAGAAACTTGGAACTAGGTATGGATATAAAACTTGCATAAATTGTAAAAGCTTGCGATAAACTGACTTCGTATGGACTTGTAGGAAATGGCATTCAACCAAACCAGGAGCATTTACGAGGACGATGCCCAAGATAAGGGAATCAGCTATCGAGCCAGCCCAAATGGGGCCCTGCATCACTGGTCCCCAAAAATTGGTCAGAGGGTGGCAAGAGATATGGGAGCAATATTGCATTACCCAAATAGGTTGGTGCAACGCATAGCGGCAGAACGAGACGAGTTCAGGAAAGAACTCGGAATGTTGAATATGACGATTGATGACCTAGACAAGCAGAATAAGAGCTCACTCAGCGAGTTCAGGCATTGGAATAGGAGCTCCAAGGCTGAGATGCAGAACGTACCGAGCTATGCCGACTAAGGAGAATTATGCATACTTTAGTGAGTGGCTTTGGAATATTGACCGCAGCTATCTCCACAGTGCTTCCAGTTCCCCCTTAACCTATGGAGGTCAAGGAAGAAGAGGAAGAGGAAGAGGAAGAAGAAGACGAGTAGTTTTAGAACGAGAGTGCTAGGCTCGTTGTTTGCGCATTTCTATTTTTGCTTGTTATATTTAAGGCCTAGATAATTATATGTGCCCTCTTTCTTTATGTGTTTGTGGATTGTTTTTGCTTGTTACTTGTTCTTGTTTGAGAAGTGGGATCTCTAAACCGCTTACTTGGATTGAATAAAATGGTCAGTCATCAATGGTGACATCCAGATTGCTTTATATTTTGTAGCATAGCGCTTTTAATATTTGACTTGCGTGAATGACTTGCTTTAAACTTGAATAACCTAGATGCACGTACACTAGGTTCCGGCTAGAATGAAGCATGGACTAGAAAATATGACTAAGGTGGTTTAAGACCTAGGTCATTCTAAAGACATAAAACTTGCTTGACCATTGTAGATGTCTCGCAATACCCGAGGAAATGTGTCAGGATCAAGTGAGGGACTAGCCCCTATCCACACCGCTATTGGACACTTGACTACACTAGTGGCAGACCTTCACTGTAGGCCATAACGCCAGGATGATGAGCATTGAGCCCTAGGCTAGTTCCTAATATTTCACCCGCCTCGTTTCAATGGAGAACTCGATACCGATAAGGCCGAAGTATGGCTAGAGAGTGTGCAACGGATGTTTGCACTGATAAGATGCAGCGATGCTTGTAAGATTGAGTTTGCCGCGTACCAATTGGACCCTGCCGCATTGGATTGGTGGCGAGTGATAGATCCCAAGTGGGAAACTGATTAGACCCCGAGGACTTAGGAGAATTTTACCAAGGCGTTCAGAATTAAGTATTCACCGCAAGTAGTGCGGGACAAGAAAGAAATGGAGTTCATGACTTTAAGGCAAGGGTGTAAGAGTGTGATGGAATATGAGGTCGCATTCTCTAGATTGTCATGAAAGTTTTGCCTGGGTTGGGTGAAAGTTTCAAAGACTTCTGCCTTTCACAGGCGAAATATTTTGAAACTTTGTCTACCAAAACTTCCACTTGGTCTAACCGAAAGATTGCAAAACTTATCCGCCCTATGGCGAAAGTTCTACAAACTTTCGCCGGTAGTTGACAGAACTTTGCCACAGGGCGGGCAAGGTTTCTAATTCCTTTGCCTGTTTTGGGCAAAGAAATTGGAAACTTTTGCAGTCATATGAGAAAGTTTTCAAAATCTTCGTGTGGAACAGGCGAATGTTTCAAAAGTTTCGCCTAAGCTGGGTGAATGTTTAGACCAGACTGTTATTGTAAAAAAAAAAGTAACAATTTTGAACAAAATAATTAATACAAAAGTTTACTCAAAGTGAAATATGGATCGATAACATAACTATCGTCCTTAATTCGTAGTCAAAAATTTTGAATGAAATGTATTAAATGAGGAAGAAAGTTAATTGGGATGGAGTTGAAGTAGAAATTTTTACCATTTGAAATGGTAAAATGTAAGAGATAGTGAATGTAAAGAAATATGTGAAGTGAAAGTGTGTTATGTTTCTATGTTGTTGTAAAAGAGTCCCGACCGCCGGAAGTTAAATTGAACATTGACCGATCAACTTTGGGGAATCCAGGCCCAGCCGGATGTGGTATTTTGATTTGGGATCACAGAGGTTGGGTGCTTCATGCAGCGACTAAATTTGTTGGGGCTGCAACGAACTCCTTGGCGGAATTTGTATCCCTCTGTCATGGTTTGTAGACTTGTGCACAGTTGGGTTTACGACAAGTACTTATTGAAACAGACTCAAAGTATTTGGTGGAGGCAGTACATGGTGATGGAGCATACAATGGAATTTGCAGCATGTTTTCCGGCTTATAATGACCTTTTTAAGTCATACAGGCATGACAGTGCGCCATAATTACAGGGAGGGGAATGCTTCTAGGGACTACTTGGAAAAATTGGCATCCACTTCTCAGCGGAGCACCACTTTCACGGAAGGGGGTCTTCCACTTTCTTTGGCGAAGCTCATTGCTTCAGATTTGTTACAGCTTCCTTTTATTCGCTTTTAGTTTGATGTAATCTTCCATCGAAAACTGTTTTTTATTATAATAAAGGCATCACCTAGTTCTATTAAAAATATACATTGTTGTAAAAGAGAGCTAAGGGCATTTATGTCTTTTTAATTATTAAAATTTTTAAGTGGTACCTGCATTTAGTAAAACTGTACCTGCCATTAATAACGTTCGGACCATATCTAAATGACAAAATTTTGTACCTCTTAACATTCACTATTTTCACATGAGTAACCCAATTGGTTATAGACATCAATTCTATTGTGAATCAAAATCTTTGATTATATTTCAAGCTTAGGATTCTCTTCTTTGATCATATTTTCACAATGTTTGTTGCAATTCGTGAAGAGAATTACAAGTACTAGAAAAGAGAAGAGTTGTTTCCACTTATATGTTTCTTTTCATGTGATTGATTTCAAATGTATTGAATCATGTTCAAGTTCATTATCAATAGGATTTTGAATGAAACTAGCTAGTCATAATTGCTTCTAAACTTTGATGTTCTAAACATTCACTATTTTCACCTGAGCAACCCAATATGTTAATCAAAATCTTTGATCATATTTCAAGCTAATGATTCTCTTCTTTGATCATATTTTCACAATGTTTGATATTTCAAAATTTATTTAGGGGATAAACACTTAAATTTGGTCCTATTTTCATAGTGGAATAGGGTAGGCCACGCAAGGCGCGGCGATGGCCCAGTTTGCTGTATGGGTGTCGGCTTAATGTATATATGTATGTGTGTGTGTATATATATATATATATATATATATAAACCTAATAAAAAAGAGACAGAGAGTTAAAAATATTGAATTGAATGTGTTCAACAATTATAAAAGAGAGACAGTTTCATGAATACTCGATTTTGTAATAGCATAATAAGAGAACAATAATGGAAACATAATTCATCGAAAGACCTTCAACAACAAGGTTATGTTTCTTGTTGATCCTAAAAGATTGCAATATAAAATGTGAATAGAACATGAAGTTGAACAAGAACAAATAGAAACTAATATGAATGTAAAATGCAAGAAATGGAAGATTCTTAGGTGGATACCTACGGGGTTGGTGCTATAGCATAAATAGCATCATTTATTTATGTGAAAGGTTCTAAAGTAAGGCAGGCACGGAAATGGGGAAGCATGTTCACTTTTGGATTTGGAGTTTTTTTGTGACACCCCAGATTCACCACCCCGCCTACAAGGGGTTGGCTTCACCGAATGCATACCTGGTTTGCACCAAGACTCAGAACATGCAGAACAAATAATAATAATAATAAATTCTCTTCTTATTATAACTGCCAAACTTTAATGTACATATACCAGTTTCTATTACAAAAGTGGAAGCTTAACTAAACATAATATTCTTATATAATCTTATCCAACTAATATAATAGGTTAGGCCCGCATGCAGTCCATCCTAGTACTGATAGTGAGCGAAGTCCTTTTCATACCAAGGATCTGTAAATAAAATTTTGAAAACAGAAAACAGAAAACAGAAATTTGAATGAGCCCATGCCCAATGAGAGTCCATTATTTTCGCAAACATTTACCAAGTTGCAAAATTACCCATGCATATAATTTAGGCATATTCTATCAAATAGCAGTCATGACTCATGCGGGATTCATAAAACATATAAGGAGAATGAAGGGCAGCCGGTAAAGTTCTATATGAATGATAAACGAACTAGCCGATTCATCTCGAGAATAAAGGACGATAACTAGCGTGTACATATACGCTCAACAATGGAAAACTTATCTCAGCATACATAAAGAGAATGAGGGGCGTTCATCAACGTGCACATATACGATGAACGAAGGCCAGCTCACCTCGGCATAATCATAAGCATATACATATCGACAGCCACTCCCAAACGTATGCATGCATATATGGGCCCCTGTGGTCAGGACTGATTTCAAAATTAGGAACGCAGATGATCCAAACGACCAAGCCCTACGCTGGCTCGTGGGATCAAATCGTATCAACATAAAGGATCCGACACAACTCATGTTCATATAATATATTCAGTGCACAAAGAAAGTAATACTGAAGCATAACAAGTACATATGCGTTCCAGCCGACAAGTAAACACAACTGGCAATTCAAAAACAAAAAGCATTTCAAGCATTTTTAGCAAACATTTCAAAACATGTCGCACACAAGATTCAGTGCAGTTTAATTATTAATTGCATTAAAACTGAATCCATTTTCAGTGATAAACTCACCTCGGTCCTGAGATGCCTCCTTACAATTTTTCCAATTATTTGCAGTTTATAAATATCAAAAGGTTCAGTTTCTATTCTATTCCAAATAGATCCGACTTTCTTACAAACCCTAATTTTCCTCAAATTCCTAATTTTCCGACAAAACCAAATCTTGAAATTTTATAACCTAAAAGTCCTTAACCTTAATTAATTACAAAACAAATCTAACTAAAAGGAATTATACATAATTTTAAGAAAATTTCAAAAAATAACATTTTATACTCCAATCGGTTTTTCCCGATTGAAAATCGGCCAAAACCGTTTACCGATTCCAAACCGGTTTTGTTCATTCTTCAATCGGCTTTCCAATTTGCTTGGGGCATGGATCAGTTTTCCTTGATTCCAAATTGGATAAAACCGATTCGTGCCCAGAAAACTTGGAAATCAAGTTTTCTTTGGGTTTTGCTAAAAATTCCACAAAAATCCATTTTTCTTGTTTTCTTTTGTCCGAAATCAAACCTACAACATTCATGCATTATTTCTAACACTTCATAAGCAATTTTTCCATAACAACTATAAGATTCAAAACCCTAAATTCATAGAATTTCCAAAACCTCAAAATATGCATTATTTCCTAAAAACTAACCGAAAGAATACGTTCAATTCCTTACCAATACGTTCCAAATTCCTCCTAACACAGAATCCACGGTTCCGAGATTAACCTCTAGCTTCCAAGCTTGGTTTCCTAGCTTTTCCTCCTTTCTTCTTCTTTCCTTCTTCCCTTTTATTTCTCCCTAGCTTTTCTCTAGTTTGGTTTGGCTTTTGAGCAGCATTTCGGTGAAGGAAAAGGTTAAGAGAGGGGGTGGGGGTGGTATTTATAGGCAAAGTTACCTAATGGGACAAACAAGTCCGTTCTTCTCTCTAAAATTTATTTTTTTTCATTTCTAGTCCCAAATCAGTTTCACCCGATCGGGAACCAGTTACAACCGATTTAAATCGGTTTTTCCCAGGAATCAGTTATACCCAATTCATTATCCATCCAATCCATTTTACCCTTTTCCAAATTGGGTAAAACCGGTTGGTGGTCGGTTAGATTTTTTCTTTACTTTTTCAAATTGGGTAGAACCATTTTGGGAAGCGGTGGAATCGGTTTTATCCGATTCAGAATCAGTACAACCGATTCCTTATCTTTTAGAATCGGTTTTACCTTTTCCAATCGGGTAAAACCGTTTGGCTTATCCGTCCAATCGGTTTTACCCCTTTTGAATCAGGTAAAACCGGTTGGGAACTTGGGACAATCAGTTTTACCCAATTTTCAAATCGGGTTGAATCGATTGGTCCTTTTACATTTTTATTTTTCATTATTTTCTAATTTATATATTCTTATTACTTAATTAATTTATTACTTAAACTTAATTCTAACCTTATTCATAATACACGTAACCCTCATAAGCATTAAAATCCCATAATCCAAATACTCATCTTATTGAATAAACTTTCTTAAAGAAAATTGTACAATTCCATAGCCATACATTTGTTGAAAAATTAAAATAATTTATAAAATACAACCCTACGGCTGATCCTAGGGCAAAATTTACAAGATCTCACATTCTTGGCTGGGCTAGGGTTTCCATCTTTCTCCTTTTTTGGGCACTTGTGGATGCGGTGAGCATTTCTTGAATATCGGTGTCTCCCCAGACTATTGCCTTTGCTTCTCTTTGGGCAGGTGTGGAGTTTGGGTCGTTCATCTTCTTAATGGTGTAGGTTTTGACAATGCTGTAACGAGGTGTTTTCCTCCCTTGGAATTGAAGCTCGTATTTCCTAAGATAAAGAGCAATTGTGTGTCGCTTAAATGATGCTATAATTGTTTCAGACAGCCCAAAATCCTACGAATTTTTATGGATTATTATAGGAGTATATTAACATCATATTTATTGTAAAAATAATAGGTGTGTAAATTATTTACCTCTTCTCTAGCTACTTTTAATCCCAAAGCAGAGAAGTTGATAAGCTTTTATGCGTCTTCTCTAGTAATAAAAGTTGTAACAGTTGCAGTGTGGTCCGTTAATAAGAGGACGAGTCTGCACTTGTAATGATTGTAAAATTAGGCGAGGA
The DNA here is from genome assembly GCA_016801395.1 of Leptodermis oblonga. Classification (NCBI taxonomy): domain Eukaryota; kingdom Viridiplantae; phylum Streptophyta; class Magnoliopsida; order Gentianales; family Rubiaceae; genus Leptodermis; species Leptodermis oblonga. The sequence goes on from CM028753.1 coordinate 28,175,836, forward strand.
AATACTGAGAAATGGATAGATTTATATGGTGGTATTCATACTAACCTTGCTCCAACTGAATCTATTGGTAGCATGAAATGAATCTAGTGTTTTGGCCCACTTCATCGTTAATCGTCTTGTTACAATTATTGCATGTAGTGAACCAGTAGCTGGATTGAATTGGAGCCAATGTTACCTTTACCTTAATCCAAGATGTCTTGTACTGTGATTTAATTGTTGAAAAATTAGTGCATAATAAAATGGGGTTCCTAATCCAAGGGTGTTCCTTTTAAACATTTACTATTGAGAAGGAGTTAATTGTGGCCTGAATGGTCTGAATGATGTTAGCAGTTGGTGGTGGGAGCAATGTCTGTGCATTCTTGTAGTATCTGTCACTGATCATTTTCTCGACCTCTCCTTTGTTGGTGATGTACCTGCAAGGTAATTCGATCGAATTAGTTATTATGTTGGTTATGTATTGGTGGTGAGGTGATATACCATTCACGGAGTTTACTCTGGGCATGAGTAGGTGCATTGATTACGAAGCCAGACTGAGGGCGACTTGTGAAGGACAACACTACAAGAGAAGTAGTATGTTTATGGGCATTCTTAGAAATAATGTTAATAGCATTATAATGTAATGAATATACCATTGAAGGTTCAGACTTTGATCCTTAGAGCAAGAAGAGTATGAACGATTGCAATGTTGTTCGCAATGAGGGCTTCCTCATTTTGTTCAAAGTTATTCCAAAGAGTTAATATGACTGGATGCTTCCAGATTTTTTTAAAATAAATTAAAATTAGGTATATTGTTGCAGTTTATAAAATAAAGAGGAAATGATTTTAGGTGTGTAATCTTACTCAGGTGTGATGAGGACAAACTCCATGGATGTAGTGTTGTTTGGTCCTTCTTGTTTGGGGGGGGGGGGGGGGGGGGGAATGCATGAATTACCAAAGCTTCCACATCTGCTCATGAAATATACAAAAACACACACACACACACACACACATATATATATATATGGTGTGCACAAACTTGAACTTCCATTGGGAGGGCCTGGCCCAATGGACCAAAGCGAAGATAAACAGTAAAAATAAAAAGATGCATAAGAAGTCCAGAACCCTGCTTAGGTCAGATAGATCCTTAAAACCGAGCCAAATAATAGATCGGTCAAAAATTTAGGTCGGCCAATGACTTCGGTATGCTTTACTAGTTTCTCCCATATTTATATCATGATAATCGCATAACCGAGTTAAGACAGTTAGGTCGGATTAAGCTATTTCACTGACACAGTAGGTAAAGATCATCATAGGGTTAGGTATATATTTTGAATATATACAGAGATTTCCCAGATCTTCGAAGAGGAAGAAGCCCATGAAATCCGGTCATGATAACACAAAATGTACACGCCACGCTAAACAGAGGGGAGCAGGTAAGAATGTTAATCATGAAGGTTCAACGGACATATCTCAGTCTGGAGGTATTTAGACTTAGTGAGGTACGCAACATTTTACCATTTGAGCACTTTGTCAATACTATTTATCTTCTTCCACTTCTCTAACTTGACCGTTGGAGCTTATACAGGGGGGAAAGACCCGCTCTTCTCTTGGCTATTTACAGTTATTGCCGGAACAACCTTCAGTTACGGTTCTCTTCATCATTCGTGCCAATCCGAGCTACCCAGCTCGGTCTCCAGTTCGAATATCTCCCTTTGCAATGAAGTTTCTACAAGTTTGAGCCTTGCAGATCAAAACATCTTTTTTGGATCGGAAAGAAGCGTCCATTTACAAGTATTTTTGCGTCACATCAACTGGCGCCAACTGTGGGGAACGTTTGATCAACTTATTTCATCAAATTTTCTCCATTTTTAAAGAAATTTGTTGAAACTATGACGCAAACTCAAGATTGTTCGGGAGTGGGTGATTCTTCTTCCAACACCACCGCTGATCCCATCGTTACAACCGCGATAGTTCCAACCATCACCATAGTTTCTACCACCCCCAACGCTCCACCAACTACCGCCACCGCTGTTGAGCCTCTCACCCCCCAACAAGAACAAGCGGAAAGAGAAAAGTTTTACGGTTTGTTTCCATAATTATTTCACCTGATGAACCATGGCCCTCCGGTCACCTCTACTCCCAATTTAGAACTCCCCGTCTCAAGTATTACAACCACTATCCCAGATGTAGTTAACGTAGAACATCCCTTTAGTTCACAAGTTATCCCTACTATTCCTCCACCAGGAGCTCTGTTCAACCCCATGGCCGATCCCTCCGTTGTTTTGATTTCTAGTCTCCCCCCCAGTCTGTCGTTGTTTCGGGATGCCATCCCCACTCTGGGGGAGCTCATCCTTTTTTAGGGTCTAACTACGTAGCTGGTCTCCCTACCCTTTCTACTGCACCTCCAGTTTACACCACCTTAGCCCATACCCAGCAAGTGAGTCAGTTAGGTCAGCCTGGTCTAGGCCCACAGTCGAGTCAAATAGGTCAGCCCGGCCTAGGTCAACCATTAAATCAGTTTAGCCACCTTGGTCCCGAAGTTAACCAATTAGGATATCCCGGATACATAGCACCGTCAAGCCTAGCTCAGTTTCAACATTACGACATAGGCACAAGCCGAGCCATGCAGCCCCTCACTGGGTACTCTCCCTTACTTAACCCGAGTTATTACCCCGGGCCCAGCGCGGGAAACTTCACAACTGGAGGGCCACTACCTACTTATCCCGGAATGGGAGGATACCCCTTAGGTCAAACAGGATACGCCCAGCCCGGTCAAGCTGTCCTCCCTGGATCCGAATATGCTCAGTTGGGACGAGCCGGGCCCATTTCTCGCATATCTCATCCATTTGGTTGGGAAATTCAAACAGCACCATTCCCCCGGGCTACAAAGGTTTAGGTAAGGTTGACAAATACGACGGAACTACTGACCCAACGGCTCATTGGATGCAGTGCATGAGTGTCATGGATGCCGCCAATTTGTCTGACGCCAACCGCTGCATGACATTCCATCTAACCCTTAAAGGTCAAGCTATAAATTGGTATTGTACTCTGCCTCGAAACTCCATTCGTTCATTAGATCAATTCGGTGATTTGTTTTTAGCTAATTTTATGGGTAACAAGATACTATCTAAACCTATTTCACACGTAATGAACATAACTCAGAGGGTGGGAGAGGGGTTGCAGGCCTACATAGATTGGTTTAACGTAGAATCTAGACAATGCCATGAAAAAGATGATAGGATTATGATGGGGTCGTTTATTAACGGGTTACGGTTAGGACCTTTAGCTACTGAACTTGCCATCCGACCCCCACACTCTTATTTTGAAATGATGGTCACTGCTGTTAACTTTGCTGTTATTGAGGATGCTGCAGCCATAAAACAGGAACGAGAAAGAGGTTTTTTCGACTTATACGGTAAGAGAAAAGCTTCTTCCCCGAACCCTCCCCCAGGAGGAGGTAAGAAGCAAAACTTTGTGAGTATTACTAACACTGGCCCAAAGGCTGGGCTAAGCGTTAATGCTGTGCAGGTGGTCGAGTCCTTTTCCGTGCCACGAGCCGACATATATGCGGCTATCTAGCATCAAGGGTTGCTACCTCCAGCCCGTCCTATGACGAGTCCCACAGATCGGCTCAATCCTGGCAGGTATTGTAACTATCATAAGCACATTGGTCACAATACTAATGATTGTCGAGATTTGGCTGCAGAGATAGCAAAACTTATTCAAGCTGATAAACTCCCCCAATATACACAAGTGGCCCCTTTGCCTAAACCCGCGGTTTCAGCAACTCGGGATCGACATACCGGATGTTACCGGTGTGGAGAGCCCGGTCATTTTACCCGAGAATGTTCCCAACCCGACCCCCGAGCCCCAAATACTGGGGCTGGAGCTGACCTGACCATAGCTGGGGTCGTGAATACCATAGCTGGAGGACCGACCCAAGGCGACTCTAATCGTCAGAGAAAGCAGGTATATCGGCAAAGAAAAAACGTTTTAGGTAAACGTAAAGTGGACGCCATGACATCAGTGATTACTTTTGATGACAGTGATCTTTTCTTGCCTTATAATTGTGATGATCCACTAGTGATCGATTGTTATATTTCTAATTATCAAGTACGAAGGACATTATTAGACACGGGTAGCTTTAGTAATATAATTACTACCAAGGCATTGGCAGGATGTCAGTTGCATAAGGCACATTTAAATTCAGTACGTACACCCTTGATTGGCTTTGGCAACCACCATGTTATTCCTGTGGGACAGTTAAGCATACCAGTCACGTTGATAGCTGGACAGCTAAAACGTACAGAAACCATAGATTTCGTGGTCATTGATGAACCCTCACCTTATAATGTATATCTGGGTCGGCCTGGACTAAATCAATTTCAGGCCATTGCTTCTACCATGCATATGCTTTTAAAATTCCCCACCATGGGTGGGGTGGCCTCTCTTCGTTGTGATGTCATACAGGCTAAGCAATGTTACACGGCTTCCCTAAGAGAACAGGTGCCTCTGAATTGGAAATCGAAAGTTGCTTCTGCAGTCACCCCGACCTCCGCGCCCCGGGCTTCGCCGACTACTCTTCAAGGAAGTATTGCTCATCCCATTAACATCACCGACCTGGCAGGTAGCTCGAAGCGATCCATTGAAGCAAGGGCTGAGGTGAAGATCGTCCCCCTGACTGCCAACCCAAACAAGGTAATTAAGATAGGGGCTGATTTACCTCCTCAGTTACAGCATGATTTACTTAACCTTTTGCGTGTATTTGCGGAAGTCTTTACTTGGGGGCCGGAAGACATGCCTGGCATTTCTCGAAATATCATTGAACACAGGCTATCCATTGATGCCAGTCGTAGGCCGGTTCGTCAACGAAAGCGTAACCTTGGAGGAGAACGCAGCAAATACGTAGAGATCGAAGTCAACGCTTTATTGGAGGTACGTATCATTCGAGAAGTAGATTATCATGAATGGCTAGCTAACCCTGTATTGGTTCCCAAGCCCGACGGTTCATGGCATATGTGCATCGACTTCACCGACCTAAACAAAGCCTGCCCCAAAGACTGGTTCCCCCTACCCTTGATTGATATTCTAGTATACGCCATAGCTGGATTTCACTTCCTCAACTTCTTGGATGCATACAAGGGCTATCACCAGATCTTCATGGCTAAAGAAGACGAGGAAAAAACATCCTTCATCACGGATAAAAATACTTATTGCTTTATTACTATGCCTTTCAGTTTGAAAAATGCTGCAGCTACCTTTCAACGCCTAGTAAATAAGATCTTTAAAAATCAGTTAGGTCGGAACATGGAAGCATATGTTGATGATTTACTTGTCAAAAGTAGGGATGAGTCTGCTTATTTGCTTGATTTGCGAGAAACACTTGAAACTCTGGTCCAGTACAAATTAAGGTTAAATCCAAAAAAATGTGTTTTTGGGGCTACTTCGGGGAAGTTCTTAGGTTACATGGTTTCTGAAGGGGGTATTTCGGTTAATCCAAAGAAAGTAGAAGTTGTTCTGCAAATGCATCCACCTAGGTCAATTCGTGAAGTACAACAATTAACGGGTAGACTAGCAGCCTTAAATCAGTTTTTAGCTCGATCGGCAGAACGAGCTTTACCATTTTTTAGCATTTTAAAGAAAACAGATAAATTTGTGTGGACCTTGGTATGCCAAACTGCTTTCGAACAATTAAAAATGTATTTAGCTTCTTTGCCATCTTTAACCATGCCAATTCCTGGAGAACAATTATACATGTATATAGCTACCACTGAATCTGTAATTAGCTCGATTTTGCTTCGAGAAGATAACCGGGTTCAAAGACCCATCTATTTTGTTAGCAAAGTTTTGCAGGCAGCAGAGAAAAACTATTCCAGCCTGGAAAAATTAGTCTTGGCTCTAGTTCACTCCACACGACGTCTCCGGCCTTATTTCAACTCCCACGGAGTCACCGTTTATATCGACGCACCTCTTAAAGCCGTCTTAAAAAAGGCAGGGGTTTCTGGTCGTCTCACCAAATGGGCCATCGAATTGGGGGAGTACGATATCACCTTTACGCCTCGCACTCCAGTCAAAGGGCAAATATTGGCATATTTCATAGCTGAGGGAGTATCAGACATCCAGGAAGGCACGCCTGGCCCGTCACAAGAAACCGACCTTCTTTTAACTGTGGCAAAGGGCGATGATTCATGGACACTCTACGTAGATGGTGCCTCCAGCCAGTCCGGATCGGGTGTGGGGATCATCCTCACCAGCCCTATTGGGGAAATCCACACTTATGCTTTACGGTTCTGCTTTACGGCCACCAATAATGAAGCAGAGTACGAAGCCATGATAATCGGTCTAAAATTAGCTCGGAAACTGGGGGTCAGAAATCTAAAAATTTGTTCAGACTCCCAGCTTGTAGTCAAACAAATTTTGGGGGAGTATAAGGCTAAGGATCGGCAAATGGAGGAATATTTAGCACTGGTGCAACAACAGCTGAAAATATTTCCAAAATGGACTATAGAGCGAGTTCCACGGAGTAAAAACACAAATGCAGATGCCTTGTCCAAATTGGCTTCTTCGATTTTCTCTCATCTGACTAAAAGCGTTATAGTAGAAGAAGTACATACTAGGAGTATAGCCGAGCCAGCAATCTTATCCATAAGTAAAGGTCAGGATTGGCGATTTCCTCTATGGCAGTATTTGTAAAATGGTACTTTACCAGATTCACGAAAGGAAGCACAACGAATACGAAGGAAGGCTGAACATTATCAAATAGTCGGGGAAGATCTGTATAAAAAGGGTTTCCTGATGCCCTTACTAAAGTGCCTGGGTTCAGGAGAAGCAGAAGCTGTGCTAAAGGAGATACACTATGGAGACTGTGGGTCTCACATTGGGGCTCGAAATTTGGCCAAGAAAGTAATTGGGGCTGGGTTTTATTGGCCTCGGTTATTTCAGGAAGCAGTCGAATATGTTCAACGTTGTCCCAGTTGCCAATACAATGCGACGATTCACAGGTTGCCAGCATCCAACTTTACCGGGATAATTGCTCCTTGGCCTTTTGCAGAATGGGGGATAGATCTTATGGGGCCATTTCCTAAGATCGGTTTTTATCATTATCTAGTTGTGGCTATAGACTATTTCACAAAATGGGTGGAGGCCGAGGCATTGACGAATATTACCTGGCGAACTGTAGCTCGGTTTCTTTGGAGGCAAGTCATCTGTCGGTTCGGCGTGTCCAACTCGGTTATCTCAGATAATGGGACCCAGTTCGAATCCAAGGAATTCACGGCCTTGTGTTCAAAGCTAGGCATTACCCAACGTTTCGCATCTGTGGCTCATCCTCCAGCAAATGGGCAAGTGGAACTCACAAACTGAACTTTGTTGCACGGGTTGAAAACCAGATTAGAAGATAAGGGTAAGAATTGGGTGGAACAACTGCCTCACGTACTATGGTGCCACCGGACTACGCCTAAATCAGCTACGGGGAAGACTCCTTTCGAGCTAACCTTTGGGGTCAACGCTGTCATACCCCCAGAAATATAAAGCGGTGCGCCCCGAGTCATGCACTTCGAAAGGGACCAGAATCAGAGAAACTTGGAGCTTAGTTTGGATTTGATGGAGAAAGTTCGGGACACTGCCTACGTACGCCAATTAAATTACAAAAAATTAGTTCGGCAACACTATGACGCTCGGGTCAAACATCGAGCCTTTGTACCGGGAGATTTGGTTTTACGGAACCGAGCTATCAGTAAGCCACAAGATCAAGGCAAGTTGGTATCTAATTGGGAAGGCCCTACCGGGTGATCGAAGCCCGACCTACTGGTAGTTATGTGTTAGAAGATTTGCAAGGACAGTTAGTTCCGTGGGCTTGAAACGCAGCGCACTTAAGAAAATATTATCTTTGAACAAGTTGAAAACAAGATCGTGAAAAAATCAAGTCATATATTCAAAGGAAAAAAGTGTGCCGGCCTATTATAGAGATCATTCTAATAAAAATGTTCGGAAAATTGTACAAATAAAAGCTAAGAAGGAGGAGCTTGGGAGCTCGCTTCTTCATCAGCTGCCCCATTTGGGTCGGCCGCAGGATCTTCCTCTTTCGTGTTTTCTGGTAAAGGAATACCATTGGCTTGGCACTCCTGCTTGATCTCCTCGACCAGATCAAAGGGATCAAAGAAGTATGGGCCAAGGAATCTTCAGGAAGGCTCTCCACCGATCTGGGGCCTCTAAGCTCGTCCCAGCATAAGGTATACCCGTACTGCATGAGCTCCAGAAATCGCCGGTTCATCAGATCCAGCAATGAAAGATCTTAAAGCAGCTTGGCGCGCCGCTTCGACTTCTGCCGGGCTGAGTAACTCAGCGGACTTCTTTGCCTCCTCTTCTACGGCCTTCTGCAGGGCAGCCTTCTCTTCCTTCAGGGAGCAACTTCAGCCTCCAAGCCCTGGTTCTTGGTTTCCAACTGGCTGGCCTTAGTACTGAGCTCCTGGCTTTCTGTATAGAGCTCCATATTAGTGGCCTGGAGCTTTGTGACTTTGCTGGACTCGACCCCCAGCTTCATCTCCAGATCCTCAATTGCCTCTGTTGGCCTCTTTGACCTCTCCTGCTCATAGCTTTGGGCCAGAATATCCAAAGCCACAGTCCTCTTGGCCGTGGCTGCGTAATTTACTCCGACCTGCAAAATCCGATTATGGGCCTCATAAAAATATCGCACAAAGTAATCATTCATTCCCAAGAGCTAGCTTGGAGTTCAGAAGTTTACCCTTTTTATCTGTGAAGCCAAAAAGGCTTCTTGCTGTGCCAGCTGTTAGATATTTTTTCCATATCTGGTTGCTCGCCTCGACTATCTCCGCGAAGGAGCTGTGGGAGTCGGCCACTAGTTCCGAGTATGGCCGAACATCTTCGGACAGAGGCCCCGTCAAGTGGGGCTGATATACAGGCCGGGCTAGGGAGCTCGGTCTTTCCCTTTGATCTTTAAGAATTATAACTCTTTCCTTGGATGACGGGTCCAAGGGCCCCAACAACTCATCCGGGCTCGGTAGCTCGGTTCCCAAGGTGGAATCTGTCAACAACTGCGGGGCCTTGGCAGCTTTAGCCGCCTAAACTTCTGCGGGGGTCGGCCTGCTTCTCTTAGACGCCAGAGGGACTAAGGCACCAACAGGAGGATCAACAATTCCAACCTCCTCGGTCAAATCAATCTCGGCAGAAGGTCTCTTTGAAGACCCCAAAACTATTGCTGGTTTATTGGATTTCTTCTTCCGACCGAACCCACCGAAGCCACCTGAAAACAAGAAAGACAGACAAAGGTCAGAATCACCGATCTAGGAAGCTGACCTAAGATGGGGAAGACGATAATTAAAAGTTCAGAGATAGGTATTTACGTTCTTTCTCTACATCGGGGGCTTGGCTCAGCCCGGCCCAGACAAGAAGGCCCTCTGAAGGATACTTAACCGAATATTTCTCCGAACTGGTGAAGGATCTTAACGCCTTATAGTCCGACAACACTATGGGATTGGACTTATCTCGGGTTTGATTGCCGGTACAATAAAGTTTGACCAGCGGCAAGGGAGATTTGCTTCATCGGCTTTCACCATAAAAAATCTTGCCCTCCAGTGTTTATTCGTATCTGGGGAGTCAGTTATAAGGACGGGCCCATTTCTACATTTTTGGAAAGATACCCACCCCGGTCCGTAAGGATATTGGCGGACGGTGTAAAACTGGAAAAGCAGATCCACGGTGGGTCGGATCTTAGCCCCGAAGCAAACACACATAAACCCCACTAAAAATCTAAAGGTGTTGGGTACTAACTGGCTCAACCCGATTTCTAAGTAGTCGCATAGCTCGTTTAAAAAATCTGGGGCAGGAAATCTTAGCCCGAATTTTGCGTGGTACTCGTATATACCGACCCAACCCCCAGAAGTACTAGTTATCCTTTCTTCAGATGTGGGTAGGCGGGTTTGGATGGCCGGGTCAAGGTAATGGGTCGATCTTAGGGTTTCTAATTCTACCCTAATAAGTTCGGAGACTATCTCTTTGGGATGAAATTCATATGATATGGCAACCGTATCTACAGGAAGCATTCCAAAGAGGTTCATGCATCAAACTTACCGGAAAATTATTCCTATGCCGGCGAATCAATTATAATTATTAGAAGAAAGGGGAAGACTAGACTAACCTGAGGATGGGTTCTGACGAGACGTGCCGGTACCGGAGCTCCTTTCTTCGGCCATGGGATTCTACAAGGCAGTGGCGTAGAAACAGCGAAACGAGGCGGCACAAACGGGAGAAGCGACACCGACGGACACGGCGGAGAATCAACAACTCGAACAATCACAATCACGGCAAAAAGAAGAAGAAGGATAGAAACTCTCTTTTCTCAGAAGGCGCAGAGGCAACAATGATGGTTTCTTCGTATTTAAAGAAAGATTTGGGAAGACGAAGTGTAGCAGACAAGCCAACCGCTGGAGCTATTAATATTGCCTCGAGAAACGGATAAACGTGGGAAGACGTACCAAGTGCCTCGAAAGTTTCTGAGCATGTCATGTCATGTCACGACTCTTCAAAAGCCGAGGTACGCCTTTATTGATAAATTCAGTCTTTTTGGGTCAACACCACATTATTTACTTATGAATCGGCTAACATGTTATTTTCTTTGGATCGGATTTGTGTTAGTTTTTGGCTCATGCTTTCCTTTTGATAGCTATGATGTTCGGTAGGTCGGTAACCATTTCTATTGCTTCACTTGAAATAGTTCAATACTTCTAGTAAACTTAAGTCGGAACAATCCACATTTCATGACTGGCTTAGGTCGGAAATAAAATTTCAAAAGTAGCTCGGACAGATATCAGGGGGATGCATGATAAATACCTTAGTCAAATTTTTGGCTTATTAAAACACAAAAAGTATTAAGTTTTAGCTCGGTAAAACCTAATACTGGGGGGACTTGTTGGTGTGCATAAACTTGAACTTCCATTGGGCCTGGCTCAATGGACCAAAGCGAAGATAAACAGTAAAAATAAAAAGATGCATAAGAAGTCCAGAACCCTGCTTAGGTCGGATAGATCCTTAAGTCCAAGCCAAATAATAGATTGGTCAAAGATTTAGATCGGCCAATGACTTCGGCATTCTTTACTAGTTTCTCCCATATTTATATCATAATAATCGGCATAACCGAGCTAAGACAGTTAGGTCGGATTAAGCTATTTCACTGGCCCAATAGGTAAAGATCATCATAGGGTTAGGTATATATATTGAATATATACAGAGATTTCCCAGATCTTCGAAGAGGAAGAAGCCCATGAAATCCGGTCATGATAACACAAAACGTACACTCCACGCTAAACAGAGGGGAGCAGGTAAGAATGTTAATCATGAAGGTTCAACGGACATATCTCAGTCTGGAGGTATATATACTAAGTCTTTAGACTTAGTGAGGTACGCAACATTTTACCATTTGAGCACTTTGTCAATACTATTTATCTTCTTCCACCTCTCTAACTTGACCGTCAGAGCCTATACAGGGGGGAAAGCCCCGCTCTTCTCTTGGATATTTACAGTTACTGCCGAAACAGCCTTCAGTTACGGTTCTATTCATCATTCGTGCCAATCCGAGCTACCCAGCTCGGTCTCCAGTTCGGATATCTCCCTTTGCAGGAAGTTTCTACAAGTTTGAGCCTTGCAGATCGAAACATCTTTTTTGGGCCGGAAAGAAGCGTCCATTTACGAGCATTTTTGCGTCACATCAATATATATAATGTCAAAATGTAGGATAAGGTGTAACATTTGTAGTTTTAAATGATACATCAATATGCATACTAATAATTTCAAAGGTTGTGCAACGAAATGCTCAAGACCGCAGGTTGGGCAATCCAAGGCATCATGGTCACCCATGAAATTCTCGAGATGCTTGAGACGGCGGGCCACTCGAACCATGTATCCAGCTCCGGCGTGAAGGTGTCCGATCTGGTATGGCGTTCTGGCGGCTGAGCACGACGAGGATCTGTTGGTAATGCAGGATTCTTGTGGGCCTATGTTTTTATCGGTGACTCTATGTCATTGTGTGTGTCTGTATGTTTCAGTCAAGTTTCAGCTAGAACTGATGAAGTGGAAGGATTTTGTGGAACAGGAAGGATGTCTTTTTGAATCTGCGGCAAAGGCCTAATATGAAAATATACATAAGAAAATAATTTAAATAAGTCTATATCTAGTTGTCATACTAATTTATATTACAATAAGAAAATAATTGTAAAGAGGAATGAAACAGATAAGGAAGAATTGAAGAACAAGAATGTGGGAGATATTAGGAAATGGAGAATGAGAAAGTGTTCCATCATTCATACTTATAATATCTTTCAACTCTAATTTAAACTACAACGTTTTGTACTCCTTTTCTGATAGAGTCCACAAATCAAGTCAAAAAGTGCATACTTGCAGGTCTGGTATTTATACTGATGCATCATCTTTGGTTGTGCAACGAAATTCAGGTTCTAAGTGTATTATTTTGAATTACTTTTAGAGAACTTGGCATAGGCATTGTGGCATACAGTCCACTTGGACGAGGATTCTTTTCAACTGGTCCAAAAGTACTTGAAAATATGGTTGAATTTGACTTTCAAAAGGTTTGCGCATGCTCACCTTGATGATGATGTTCTTAGCATTAAGTTACTTGTTACTTATTGCCTCTTAGTAATCTAAGCATTCCTATATGCGTATCCTTGGATACTTAACGTTCCTCTGCATCTATCAAGTCATCTGGTAATTAGTTCCTTTCTCTTTCAATAGCCCCTACTATTATGTTGGAAAAAGACTTCTACGCCGACACTCACATCCAGCTGGCCTAATACGCATTCCAGGGACGTAAGCCAATAACGCACCGTTCCTACGTAACCGAAACCCATGGTACAAAAGTCATTAAGATCCTGTTGTTCTACGTCAGCCATATCGTCCTATATCCATAGTCAAGAATAATGTCAACCCTGCATAGTTCAAAAATCTATTGTTGTTTACTACTTCAACATTAATGCACACGTCTAATCATACCAAGTATTGGTATGTGTGTTCATTCATGACTCATGGTCTAAGTTCATATTTAAAGACCCCTATGTATCCCATGATCTAACTTCACATTTAAAGATTTCTATATGTCCCATGGTCTTACAGCTTTAATACCACAACTGTGATTAGGAGTAGACGTGGTTTGATCTAACTCAAAAACCAAACCGAATTTAAATTTGCCAAATTCGAACAAACCAATTCGAATTCAGAATTCAAATTCGGTTTGGTTTGAAACCGAATTTGAATTCCGAATTGATTTTCAAATCGGTTTTCGAGTTGGGTGTCCGAACCCAAAAACTGAATGAAACCGAATTCAGAATAGAAAAAAGGATATTATTATTAATATTTATTAGTTTTATTTTACCTAAAGCCTTATCTTATTTTTACTAATCTCTCAACTATCATTTATGATCAGCCGCCGCCTACCCCAATTCCCTACCACCTTACCTCATCTTCTCCGCTCCGCTATGATCAGCCGCCACATCTTTCACTTTCCACCCGTTATTCTTCCTCCATCGGCAATTCAGCCATCTCGCAATTCTTGCTCCTACCTATTCCAAATCTAAGATCGATCTTCTACCTCATCAGCTCACATTCAATAGTTCTCCTTCACCGTTGGTGGTTCAAGCTTCAAAGGAAAGGAAGTTGTTATGTTGTTTGAAAATTTGGCCTTAAAAAATTTTCAAAAATTGGGTTGTTTGGAAATCTTTTTACGCAGCACGTTGATTTTGTTTGAAAATTCTGGCTTTAGTGTTTAGCCTACTGAAAATTGGAATGCCTGTAAAAAAATTTAGCAGTCGAATGATGTTTTTGTAGATGTAGCATTTGGATTTTGTCAAATTGGCTTCCTCGAATTCAAACCGAATTCAAATTCCAAATTCGGTTCAGTATCCTTGAATTCATTCCGAATTCGGTTTGGTTTTTGAATTGGGCTACAAAAAAAATTCAAACCGAGGAAACCGATTCGTGGAAACCAAAGAATCCATAAACCGATTCGTTGCCCACCCCTAATGTGATACCCCAGTCTCACCATCCTGCATACAAGAGACTGGCTTAGCCGGATGCTTGTCTGGTTCATACCATGGCTTGTTGTCACTCAGATAAATCAACGATGCTTTGTTACAATAATGCTAATATTTTATGCAGCCCTATTTTACATAATTCTCAAAATACAGACTAAAACATAACATTCTCGCCCTAAGCTTTTACCAGCTATTACAGTGGTTCATGTTGTCCTAATACTGATAGTGAGCACAGTTATCCCCGTACCAAGGATCTATAATAATTATATTTGAAAACAAAAAACACAAATTAATAAAATGAAATGAGCCATTTCCCAGTGAGATCACACCCTTTTCACAAACATTTATCGAGTTATATAATTAACCATGCATTGAATTCAATTAATCCTAGCACATCGCATTCATGACTCTAATGCAGTATTCATAGACATATAAAACGAAGATGAAAGATAGCCGTCAAAGTTCTATATGAATGATAAACGAACTATCCAGTTCACCCCGGTGTTCATTCTTTCCGTACTCATTCAGTTCATTCCATGTTCATTTCCATCATGTATCGTATCGTCAACCATGCACTTTCATTCATTCCGAGCCCCATTGATTGATGAAATAATCTCGAGATTATGAACGCGAATGATTCAGACGACCAGGTCCAATACCGTCATGTGGAATCAAACCGGACCAAATAAAAGATCTGAATTGTACATGCACAATTAACAGTTCCAGTGCACAAAGAAAGCACATATGAATCTTCACACATATATATGCATTCCAGCAGGTACATAAACACAGCTAGTCATTTCAAATCAAAAGCATTTCAAATATTTTTGAAAAGCGTATAAAACATGTCATCACAATCATTTCAAAGTGATGCGATCCATCTCAGCCAATAAAGTTCAAGGTTTTGTTAAAAGTGGCCAGCATGTTCTCGGCCATGAATCCATATAGGGGGCTGAATTGTGCGTTCATATTATTCAGATTCATGAGAATTAGTCACTTGCATTTCCAGAGATGAATTGTGTGTATGCAAGGTGGACAAAATCAAGAGATAATCATGCATAAATATATGATGTTTGGTTCGGATAGAAAAGGAAATAAAGGGGTGATATTTTTGTGATCAGATTTGGAGTTGAACGTTGATGCAATTAAAATTGAAGGCACATGGATTCGGTCAAAATTGGAAGCTGATGCAAGCGAATTGTATATCATACAGCCCTTTAGCTGCTGGAATTAGAAGAGTTTTTAAACCACAATAAAAGCTTGGAATTTGGCAAAGCATGAACCAAGGTGGAGACCAATTCCTAGGTGAACGTCTGAATACTAATTGCTGAATTTTGAAGGCTTTTTAAGCATTAAATCAGCCAATAACTTAAAATCCTGCATGGAATTCGTCCAAGCTAGGCTAAGAGGGGTGCATTTTGAAGACATTTAAATTCAGTCAAAGCAACTCAAGACACAAAATAAGTTCAAGAGACTTATCTTCATTATTTGAGTATTAGTAATATTTAATTATTATTAATTTCTTCTTGTATAAATAAGTTACCTATGTAAGCTTTAAAAAGAAGTAAGTTAAGAATGATGAAAATAGTTGTGAGGTTTCATCCTCCTTAGTTCTTTTTGGAACATTCGAACTTATCAACATTTTATTTTGTGGCGTTCAAACACTTCTCGAATAATTTTGTGATGAGTTGTTCGTGGCATGCTTATACTGAGGTTCTCAATATTGCACACTCGTGGGTTGAGATTATCAATACCAAGGTTCCGTTTTATCCATTTGTTGGAGGATCGAGGTTTCACCAACCAACATATCAACCTTTAGAACGGTCGTTTTCATTGTGTTTTAGTCCATCACCGGGCTGGATCATATCACAATGCAGATTCAATTATTAATTTCATTAATATGGTATCAATTTTCAGTGAGAAACTCACCTCAGTTT
The DNA here is from genome assembly GCA_016801395.1 of Leptodermis oblonga. Taxonomy (NCBI): domain Eukaryota; kingdom Viridiplantae; phylum Streptophyta; class Magnoliopsida; order Gentianales; family Rubiaceae; genus Leptodermis; species Leptodermis oblonga. The sequence goes on from CM028753.1 coordinate 28,191,809, forward strand.
ATAGATGCTAGCTCACTAATATTCGAATGATCTGCATTTAATTCAAGTATCAAGACTCAGAATTTATTCCTAAAATAATAGTATTCTCAAAATTTTAGACTTCTAAGTGTTCTTGTTTACTTATTTAGATTTTCCTTAATTTCAGAATTAATCTAGAATAATTACTTTCTTTAAAATAAAATATTTTGGAAAATTAGAAAAATTATAAGAATTAAAGATTTTATCTCTAATTACAGCAAAACAAGGTTTTAATGAAAATACAACAATAGTCTATAAAATTCAACTGTTGTTCAATGATTCTTAAATCAGTTATTAATTAAAGTGTTTAAGGTTATAAAAGAAATTATAAAGGTTTCAGCTTGAATTTTCAAACAAAATCATTTTCGGGACATGATCGGTTTTAACAGATACGAAAATCAGTTTTTCTCGCAATTAATCAATAAAAACCGATGATGAAGTTGTTCTAGCAACGAAAAACTATTTTACCCACAGTTGAGGTATATGCCTTTAGTTTGAGATTTGATACATTGGGAATATGCCTATAGTTTGTATTGCAGTTTTCATTTGTAGTTTAAGATTTGATACAAGAGATTCACATAAAACATTTTAGAGTACACCAAGTGTACCTAAAAATGAATAGAACATTGGGCCTGGCCCAATATATATACAGTAAGCCCAAAAGGGATGAAAATGTAAAGGTCCAAAAGGAAGAAGAACAGGTGAAAAAGTTAGGTCTGTAGAAGGGTCAGTTAGCTGGGCTAAAAGCGTAGTAGGAAAAAGGGTAACCGGGTCAAAAGGCTCTAGGCCAGAATAAGGACACGTGGCTAGGTGGAAAAGCAGGAATTAAGGAGCGGGATTTTGGGCTATTATTGTGGGCAAGAATTATCCAGGCAGTTAAGGCAAAGGACAGGAATCCGCACCATAAAGAAGGAGGCGCATCAGGAAGGCTTAAAGCTAAGACCACCATCAAGACGGAGACAAATCAGGAGGGCATTAAGGCTATGGCAGGAAATAGCGCAACGGGCAAGATAGCAGGGTAAGGCTATATATAGTGGCATTCTAGACTAAACGAGGTACGCAATTTCTTATACCAAAAGCACTTTGTCCATACATTTTATTCAATATCTTATACTGACTTGAGCGTCGGAGTGGAACGGGGAGGATAGCCCAGCTAGTCTTGTGTTTCCCTTGATAGGTCCACCTTCAAAGAGTTCACATTCTTCAAAGACTTCATATCCGGGCTAAGCAACTGTCGAAATCGGGCTATCTCTCCAAAATGCCGGGGCATCACATTCCGATACATTTTGTGTCACATCAACACCCACTGAGGCAAATGTTACAAAAAATTTCTATAAATGTAAAGACGCTAAAGCTATTTACAACTACAAAATGTTTGAATATCCATTCTTCTTTATATGCTATTTTTGTCCTTGAGTGAATTGTTCAGTTCATCACGAACCTTTGGCCATGTTAATCAAATTGACACGATCCTTTAAAAATTGATTTTTTCATCACGAACTTTTTGAAAATGGAACAAAATGACATTCCGCCAACCCCCTCCGTTAACTCACTAACATAAGCTACTTTTTTAGGGTAGAAATGTCAAATTACTTATTCTTTTGCCTTACCTTTCTCTTATTTTACTTTTATTACCAAACAAACTCTAATTTTTTTTAAAAAAATTACATATTCATCCAAAATTAATTTTACAATAATCCTATTTATTAATCCTACCCAAATACATCTACCCGTCTCCCTCATCCCACCTAGCACCAAAACTATCACTAACCCCCACCCCACCCCAGCACCAACGTTAACGCCATCTCCATTCCTTTCACAGCACCAACACCACCGCCACCCTCATCCCAGCACCATCACCACCCCACCCCACCCCACCCCAACACCATTATCATCGGTAACCGCAGCACCAACACCATCGTTGACGCCAACCCCAACCCCAACCCCAATCCCCCATCCTTCTCTCTTCTGTCATTAACATTGTTATTCTTAGAATCACTCTTCCTGGCCGCGTCGAACACTGACGATGAGGCTATAGAGCAATGAACCAAAAAAAAAAAAAAATTGAAGTAAGGCGGGTGGGTTTGATGTGAGCTCCAATTCCAATTGATTTGAAACGGAGTACTCGATGCAGAATACTTACCAAGGAAAGTCTGAAAATTGCGAGACGCAGCTCTTAACCTCTAGAATCCCTAGCTCGGATTCGGCAGACTACTAAAATTAACCTAAGCTAATTTTAAACACACAAATCGAACCAAGATCAAGAATATAAAGAGTCGAAACAAAGCATGCAATTAGGCAGAGTAATTACCTAATAGGCTATAGTTTCTAAACCTATAATAATTCACAAAACATGCAAATTACGAAAGCTCCACAAAAAGAGAGTGATTAAGGAGTATAACTAATACTTTCTTTAACTTAAATCAACTATCAAATAATGGAGAATTTGACTCCTGTCTATAGTGTAGGTGGTTGAATTTTCCAGTACAAAGAAGTAGAAAATGATTAAAATTGAAACTCAATCAATAGATTGATTCCTTACAAACTGAAACCTAAAAGAACTAGGTTTGAGTTGAATTTGTGAATTCGGCTATCTTAGGGTGAATATAGCCAAAATCCTACCTAGATTCAGAACTAGAATGAATCAAAACTATGAAAAGAAATAGAAGTAGAAATCAATCAAGAGATTGATCTCTTTACAGGAACCAAATCTAAAAGGAACTAGGATTGGTAAATGAATGAAATTTTGGCTACATGGAGATTGTATCTAGCCAAAATTCTTATCACTTAAGAAGAAAAATTAAACTACAACAAGAGTTCAAGAAGGAACTCTTATTGAAAACTACTACTGGAATTAATTCAAGTTGTAAACTTAAACTAACTCTTATCTTAATCAAAGTAGAAGTAGGAAACATGCTTGAATCCTAACTCCTCCTCAAACCCTTAAACTAATTTCAAACTAGGCAATGCAAATTGGGCCTTTGTAATTTCAGATATGTTCTCCTTTATTTGGTCTTGGGCTGGCTTAATTTTAGAGGGTGAATTGTAAGGGAATTTGGCCCAAAATTAAATGGCGTGTCTGTAGAAAGTGCAGAAGCTTCCGGAATCATTTCTAAAACTCCAAATTCAAGAATTCTTCATTTCTTCATGGTTCTTTAATTCCAACCCTCTTTCCAAAACTTTGAGTAAAATGACAATTTTAGCCTTCTGACTCTTCTAAGCTTTATCTTTAAGGGCGTTGCTTTCCGTTGTTAGTTGGCTTGTCTGGCATAAGTCTGGACTAGGTCTATGAGATCTGCTCATAAGTTCTTGGTTCTTCTTTGAGTCATAGGTCCAACTACATCAACTAGAGGGTCCTTTTGTTAAGGACGCGGATCATGAACAGGTTCTGCCACAGTCCTCGAGTTCTCTTCTGCATTCTAGGGATCCTCTTTGCCCGGACTTGTCTATAGGTTGGGGATGAGCTCATCATTTCCTCTCGGTTGGAAAGGATTCGACCTTTAATCAAGATCCTGGTCAAAATTAAACAAAGACAAGTCAGCCACATTAAAAGATGTACTAACATCATACTTACCTGGTAAGTAAAGCTTGTTGGTGTTATTCCCCCCATCTTAGTAACAACTTGAAAGGGCCCATCACCTCGAGGATGTACCTGGAAACCTTTCCTTTCTCAGGTGAACCCAAACCCAGTCGTCGGGTTTGAAGCTCATAGCCGTACGCCTATAATGGCGTTACATGCATTTGTCTTCTTTAGGTTCTTTGCATAGAATGACTATAATGGCATTGCGTGCATTTGTCTTCTTTAGGTTCTTTGCATAGAATGACTCTTTCACTCTTCCTAAAATTCTTTTCTTGCCTTCACGTTGGCTTCGTGGATTCCAACTTGTAACTTGTGCTGTCCTAGCCTTGGATCTCCTCATCATTCCCTCCCATTTGGAAAGGATTTGTCCTCAAATCCAAGTTGTTGTAAAACAAACAGGAACAAGTTAGTAATATTAACATAGGACGTAAACCATACTTACCTGACAATCAAGTTTGTATGCTATGCCCCTCAACTACACATCCACTGTGGTGTTAATGTGGGGAGTTAACATCCCCCTGCTATTTTGAAAACAAATTCAAGAACAATGATAATCACCCTTAATTCTTCAAGAATTTCTCAAGAACCTTCTAGACGCTTGCATGAAATTATCGAAAGCGTCTAAAGTCTCATGAACTTATCCATACTCCTTAAGAATAATTACATATCGATAAGAAATCTCAACTATCAGTTGCATGCAGATATAATTAGAACAACATAACTATATACTCAACACATAGCACAAAAGAATTATGCACGTGAGATATAACACTTTCACAATTGCATAATTATTGGAACCAGCAGAAATTGTATGTATAACTGATATGAATGCCAATTAATGATGACAGAGACAATTTCTGTGAAAGACATCTTAGGGAATAGTCGAACTACAAAATTATGCAGTCTTAAACCAAAAGATGTATCGCTTAAGGCTATGCACATGTTTAAGATTCACAATACTCAAGATGGTGTAAAGTCTTTATCATTATGATAACCAATAGAAGAAGAATAAATGTAAAAGTAAAGGCGTCCCATTTTAAAGTATATGCTAAAAGATACCTTACACTGTGATTTACCTTGATTCCTAGGCGCATGAAGTCCAATGGGTACATAGCGAAACTGAACTACTATGCGTCTTTGAAGAACCAATCCAAATTGTGGAATCCCTACAAAACAAACAGAATAGTATTGCTCGGAGGTATCTCGGCCAACGGATTAATGAGCAAAAAATCTATATCCGAATTTTCAGCAAGTTGTATGAAGTACAAAAGTATACTTCACACGCATATCAAACCTCCATACACGTCTCTTGAATAAGCAAAGAACAGCTTTGGAACCTGTATGGTAAAAGGATCATGCCTTTCGGTGTTGGTAGGCACGACTTCCTTTAGTTGAGCGGAACTCTCCTGGAGTTCTAAGAACTTCTCCTTTTTGACTCGCGAGACCAAGAATAACCAACAATGGCACCAAATCTCCCTGGTGGGGTCAATTTGCACACTGTAGTATCCTTATATTGCCGTTCAAGGGTTCCAATAGAATAGAACCCTAGTAAGTCACCACAAGAATCATGTTCCACCATGGCACCATATCTCCGTTTAGGGGTGAATTTGCTCAAAGTTGAGTTTCCAATAGTGACTACTGAAGTAACAGAAATTCCCTGCTAAGAACAAGTAAAAGTGAGTAGAGTAACCTTACTCCCTTGTCCCCCAAGTAATGCCCTCCTAACAAGCTACACACAAACCAGTGTTTCACTCGTAGGGTTGGCGACCCTTGTATGTTGTATCACTTAGCCTTTTATCTCAATCCTATATACTACTCAAAGTTCTCAGATATTGAGCAAAGGTAATAACATTAAGTAAATCACACATGCATGAAACTATATAGGAATGTAGCAAAAGAAATTTTTGAAAACAGAACTTGGTTCTATTTTGATTGTAAAAACCTTTTGGAATGAAGTTTTGTAGTATAAATTGAATAAGAGGTGCACACAAAGGAACTTTCAGGGATAAGCCCTCAAATTTAAAGAAATTAATGTAATGCGCACGATGACAAAATTCAAGTTATATTTCAGAGTATATGTTCAAGGTAGCACGAAAAGAATTCATTTTTTTGTAGAAAAACAGGGCAATTCAAGTGAAAGAAGTAAGAAATAATTAGCATATTTGAAATAAATTAGGAATATAACTACCCAAGATGTGATCACCTATTCAATAGGTAATCAAAAAACCAATTCCCACTAACTAAGAGCCTCCAACGATTAATACCCCAAAAACTGCGAAAAATAGAACCCCCCTACAGAATGCAAAATTTCAAGATTTGACCCCTAGGGAATTCAAACTTTGATTTATGGAATACCACAAATTATAACCCAGGGATAAGAAGTCAGCACACGACACAAACCAAGAATTCAGTATAATTCTCAAGAATTACAATAGAAAGTGTCCAGAAGAAGTGCAGAGAATTCGCAAATTGTAAACAAAGTGAGCTGCTTAATTTCAGCCTTAAAAATCACTACACAAGAGTCGCAAAAGAGGAGCAACAATTAAATCGCACAAACAGCCCCAATTGCTCGCTAAACGACGGGCAGGCGCACTTAGACCACTGTCGCAAAAACAACCCTAGTGTCGCACAAGCTTCGGCCGGAGCTTGTGCGAACCCTACAATGGAAGTCTAGGACCCGATTGGAAAGCAACCTTGTTTCCGATTTTTAAATCTGATTTTCTTGGTTTTCCTTCTCTTTTCAATTCAAAAACTTTGGTTTTTAATGATTAAAAATAGTACATGAAACCAAAATTGTTTAATTAAGAAAATAAAAAAATTTCTTAAGAAGGAGAATTCTAATTCCGAGAATTTCAAAACAAAGCAAGACTAACAAGGATTAGAAAACACCTGATGATTCGACCGAGTTAATTCAGCCTCCATTTGTCACTCAACCAGCCTTGGCTCTGATACAATTTGATGTGAGCTCCAATTCCAATTGATGTGAAACGGAGTACTCGATGCAGAATACTTGCCAAGGAAAGTCTGGAAATTGCGAGACGCAGCTCTTAACCTCTAGAATCCCTACCTCAGATTCGGCAGACTACTAAAATTAACCTAAGCTAATTTTAAACACACAAATCGAATCAAGATCAAGAATATAAAGAGTTGAAACAAAGCATGCAATTAGACAGAGCAATTACCTAATAGCCTATAGTTTTTAAACCTATAATAATTCACAAAATATACAAATTATGAAAGCTTAATAAAAAGAGAGTGATTTAAGAGTATAACTAATATTTCTTTAACTTAAATCAACTGTCAAATAATAGAGAATTGGACTCCTATTTATAGTTGTAGGTGGTTGAATTTTCCAGTACAAAGAAGTAGAAAATGATTAAAATTAGAACTCAATCAAGAGATTGATTCCTTACAAATTGAAACCTAAAGAACTAGGTTTAAGTTGAAGTTGTGAATTCTGCTATTCTAGGGTGAAAATAGCCAAAATCCTACATAGATTCAGAACTAGAGATGAATCAAAACTATGAAAAGAAATAGAAGTAGAAATCAATCAAGAGATTTGATCTCTTTACAAGAACCAAATCCTAAAGGAATTATGATTGGTAAATGAGTGGAATTTCGGCTGCATGGAGATTGTATCTAGCCAAAATTCTTGTAACTTAAGAAGTAAAATTATACTACAACAAGTGTTCAAGAAGGAACTCTCATTGAAAACTACTACTAGAATTAATTCAAGTTGTAAACTTAAACTAACTCTTATCTTAATAAGAGTAGAAGTAGGAAACATGCTTGAATCCTAACTCCTCCTCAAACCCTTAACCTAATTTCGAACTGGGCCACGCGAATTGGGCCTTTGTAATTTTGGATCTGCTCTCCTTTATTTGGTCTTTGGCTGGCCGAATTTTAGATGGTGGGTTGTAAGGGAATGCGGCCCTAAATTAAATAACATATCTGTGGAAAGTGTAGGAAGCTTCTGAAACCTTCTGGAATCATTTTTGAAACTCCAAATTCAAGAATTATTTATTTCTTCATGATTCTGTAATTCAAACCTTCTTTCCGAAACTTTGAGTAAAATGACCATTTTACCCTTCTGACTCTTATGAGCTTTATCTTTAAGGGAGTTGCTTTTCGTTGTTAGTTGGCTTATTTGGCACAAGTCTGAACTAGGTCTGCGAGATCTGCTCGTAGCTTCTTGGTCCTTCTCTGAGTCATAGGTCCAACTATATCAACTAGAGGGTCCTTTTGTTAAGGACTCGGATCATGAACAGGTTCTACCTCAGCCCTCGAGTTCTCTTCTAAATTTTCTGGATCCTCTTTGCGTGAACTTGTCTATAGGTTGGGGATGACCTCATCATTCCCTCCCGGTTGGAAAGGATTCAACCTCGAATTAAGATCCTAGTAAAAATTAAACAGAGACAAGTCAACTTACCTGGTAAATCAAGCTTGTCGATGTTATCCTCCATCTTAGTAACAACTTGAAAGGGCCCATCGCCTCGGGGATGTACTTCGTCCTCCGGGTAGCTGGAAACCTTTCCTTTCTCAGGTGAACCCAAACCCAGTTGTCGGGTTTGAAGTTCATGGCCGTTCGCCTATAATGGCATTACGTGAATTTGTCTTCTCTAGTTCTTTGCGTCCTCCGGGCAGCTGGAAACCTTTCCTTTCTCAGGTGAACCCAAACCCAGTTGTCAGGTTTGAAGTTCATGGCCGTTCGCCTATAATGGCATTACGTGAATTTGTCTTCTCTAGTTCTTTGCGTAGAATGACTCTTTCACTCTTCTTGGAATTCTTCTCTTGCCTTTTGGTTGGTTTTGTGGATTCTAACTTGTAACTTGTGTTGTCCTAGCCTTGGATCTTCTCATCAGGGTTGTTTAATTATGTTTCATCATCGTTGTTCCTTGATAGGACTTGTCGTGGGTCTATCAAATAACAGTAAAAGTACTGTTTAAAACCTGCAATTAAGATGCTAAGAATATATAGCACAGTAGTAGATAGGATCGATCCACATAGACAGTAATTAATATTCAATTCCCAAATTAATGTAAAGTAACCAAATTTTGACTAGCAGTCACCTTTGTGTCTCTTAAGAGACCTTAGAGTTGTCACTTAATTATAGAAAATAATAACTAAACTAATAACGAAAAATAAATACTTAGAAAATATCAAGTAATGAGAGAAATTCCGGTATTATGTAAATCCACCCTAATCCCATGCATGCAATCATAAACCTCTTAAATTGTCTAATTATGCCGTTTCAGTTATAGTATTACCGCGAGTCCCCGCAAATAATCCCAATTCTCCCATAAATTCTCGATAATTCCCCATGAGTACCTGCAAAGGAATTATTCTCTAACTACGTTAACTAACAGACCGCGAGTCCGCAAACCTTACTAATTAACAAATAGAAACATTAAGAGCTAGAAGAACCCGAAACTAATAATTCCTATTGACGATGCACTAGAAATTATTACCCAATTAATCCTGTACTACTCGGCCGGTAATTGTGCCACTCACTGACTCTACCAGATTAAAATAAGTTGATCAGGCTTACAATAATCTTAGTAATTAGACATATAAATATAGGCAATTTAGAAACATAATTCATTAGACTTTAGATTAATTCTTGGGTTTCATATATGCATGGATTATGGCTTCTTACCTAATAGCAGAACTAAGAAATTAGCTACTCATAATAAAATATGAAAAACGCATCAATATAAAAGAAGGCATTAAAAGAGAAAAGAGAATACTGTACTGAATATTAAGAATTCGTGATCTGGCAACCGACAGTTTGGCTAAATGATAGACTGCCTGTTGGGAAAATCCAAAGTTGTGATTGACACAGAGCAAAACAGAACAGAATAGAGGAAAACCAAACTGAATATTAACTAAAAACGAAACTGTATCTTGCGTGGAAAATAATTGTAAACTAAGAAACTATTCTCTGGAAAACTTGTTGCGTGTAGCGTATGAAATCATCCCATATATATAGGATTACAAATTAGCAATTAATCAATCTCCTAATGGAATAAGGAAACCTTCTTCTAATTGGAAATAGAATTAATTAAGCACATGGAGTTTCTTCAAATTTGGTAACTTCCAACTTCTCTCTTTTACTCCTTGAATTGGTAATTGCCCAAAACTTCTTGCTTCTTCTGTAATTCACGTACATACGTAGCATTCCATCTTTGCATGTGATCTTGGTCTTTGACCAAGATACCAATTAGATTGGAATTTGACTTTCATGCATGCATCCAATTCCTTTCTTGGACTTTGATTGCTTTTGCTTCTCTTGCAATTTCGGCTGCGATTTGGTTTGGACTCTCAGCTTTAGAATTACTTCTTCTAAAATCATCTCTTTTGGGATTTCTTTCACTTCATGGTCCGAATTCTAAATCTGCACATTAAGCATTAAAACCTGGGCAACAGGCCCGTGAGCAATGTAAACAAAGGCTAAAATAAACAGGCAAAAGGCGGCAGATCACTCCTGTTATATTATAATTTTGAATCGCAAGTTTTGTGGGTTGCTTTTAGGTTGAAATTATTGAAATTTTTTTGAAAGATTGAAACTTCATGGGTTAATTTTCTTGGATCTTGACTTTCTGTTAAGTTGAAGGTGGTGATAGGGTGTGTGCTGGTGTGTGTTGGTGTGGGGGGCGTGTGGGAGTTGGGGTTTAGCTTTAGCGTCGTTGATGGTGTTGGCGATGGTACTGGGGTAGGGGTGGCGATGGTGTTGATTTTGGTGCTTGGTGTTGGTGCTAGGGTTAGGGTTAGGGTGAGGGTGAGGGTGGGGGTGGGGGTGGGGGTGACGGTGGCATTGGTGCTGGGCTGGGGGTGGAGATAGCGTTGGTGAGTGGTGTTGGTGTTGGTGTTGGGTCTAGGGTGGGGGTGGCGATGGTGTTGGTGCATGGGGAGAGGGGCGGTGATGGTGTTGGTGATTTGGGGGGGGGGGGGGGGGGGGGGAAGGAGTTGTAATAGAATGATAATAAACAAATTAAATATAGAGAAAAAAATAATTAATAATAGATTATTTAAACTTAAATATTTTTTAACAATAAATAAACTAAATTTATTCTTTAAAAATTACATACAAATAATGAAATATTAAAATTACATAAACACTAAATTTTGGATTAATATGTAGAAAAAGAAATATTGGGGCTTTTTTGTAATAAAAGTAAAATAAGGAGAAAGGTAAGACATAAGAATTGATAATTTGACAATTTTATCCTCAAAAAGTAGCTGCCGTTAGTGGGTTAACGGAGGGAATGGACGGAATGTCATGTTTTGTAACGTTTTCAAAAAATTTGTGATGAAAAAATTAATTTTTAAATGATCGTGTCTATTCGGATAACATGACCAAAAGTTCGTGATGAACTGAGCAATTCACTCTTCCTTTATGTTCATTGATCTATATGAAAGCTATTGTTTCCATTATGCATGGCTTATTAAATGAAATACCCTTTTGTAGCAACAAATGTTGGAACACAACAATACAATTGCGGAAGGTTCATTTGACTATAGAATGTCACTCCCTGGCTAGGCTTATATAGGAGAGCAGCAGTTTTATGCAGGAAAGCAAAATGGTTACGTACAAGTACTAGCAGGTGCAACCATATGCAAATCCTCAAGTTGTTAGAAGAATAGCCTGGTCTATTTTAATATACTTATGTAATATCAGAAATAAACAAAATGAACAATAAACAATAAAAATTACAAGAAACAAGAAGTTGGGCCATGGTTAATCTTGGGGTGGGTTGGGGACAAAATAGTGAAAAATACATAAATAAAGAGATACAGCATAAAAAGATAGTATAAAAACAAATAAATAAAGTAATATATATAAAGAAAATGTGAAAATTTTTGGAATTAAGTGGGCCCTATTGGGTAACTATTAAATTCCCTACAATATGGTTTTATTTTATTGGGTCCCATAATTCCATTACGTCCTGATGGGACCTCATGTCATTTCATTATCTTCATATTCCCTATATTTCTATTCTCATTTAAATTCAATAGGAATAAATTTAGGAAATTTCCCTCCCAAAATAAGGATTCCAATGGAAAGAAACTATTGAATAATATTCTTTTTCAGATTTCATTATCTCCATCCAAGTGAATTTTTATTGAATGTCTAATGTCTTCTTTTTATTATAATATTTGTAGTTTTTAATATCCTTATTTTCTAAATTTTATTTTTAACATTTTACCATTTTTGTATTCTTATTTATTAATATATTTATTTTCTTCTAAATATAAATACATTCAACATTATACTTTTTATTACAAAAGTAATTTAATTAGAAGAAAAATTAAATTAGTGTATATAAATTTTAAAACAATTAAAATTATTTGATATCATAAAAAGAATTAACACTTAGGCTTTGTTTGATAACCAGATTCACCACTTAAAATTAATGATTAAGTGCTTATTCAAATTAAGTATGTTTGATAACTGTTAGTCATAAGTCTTAATGAATTAAGTTATGGACTTTATAGATTAAGTGCGTTTGATAACGAAAATCCGAATAAATTAATTAATTAAGTGGGTCTGAAAAGCAAATATAATTTCGGCCTAAGAAATAAGTGATGAGTGAATCACTTCTCACTGAATCTGAATCAAAAACTTTTTTTATCTTTCATTGTTCTAATTTTTTGTATCATTATTTTATTTTATTTTATGTTTTTAATATTTTTAAAATTTTATAAATTCAAAAAACCAAAATAAATGAATTTTATAACTAAAAAAATTTAAAAATATATTATCATCTACTTTTATAACTTTATTAAAAATATAAATAAATATAATATTTTAAAAAGTATTTTTATTTTTAATAACTTAATAAGATTTAGACTTCAGTTTTTAGATTTTAGACTTCAGTGTTCAAATTTCATACTTCAGTCCTAATTTCATATCTTAAATTTTAGATTTTATCAAACAGACTAACTTAATGAATTCAGATTCCAGACTTCTGATAAGACCGTCGTTAGCCCTATCAAATACAGTAAAAGTACTGTATAAACCGACAACAAATAGCTATAAGTAGCACAATGATAACAGGGTCGATCCCACAGGGAACGGACTGCTTAAAATCACAAAACCTATTAAATCCTAAAAAGTTTTGGTTTGCAACCACCTCTTGTGCTCAGAGAGACTTTGTAAAATATGAGTGAAAACTGAATAACAAACTTAAAGCAAGAAAAAAAGAGTTTAATTAATGTAATAAAGTATTCCAGCAATATGTGAATCACAATAATCACGTGCATTTTAATCATCAACTCAATAACATATTAAATAGCATGTCATCAATCAGTTATAGATTACCGTGAATCCGCACAGACATAACCCAATCTCCCCTTACTGCATCGACAACTATCGTGAATCCGCACAGACATAATTGCTACTCTAATTAACAAGGAACAGGCCGTAAGGCATAGACACCTATTAACCAAGTTAACAGCCTTAAGATTTAGGGAAACCCGATTTTAGTTATTCTTATTGAATTAACATCTAAGAATTACTAACCCCTTATTCTCTATTACTTGAAGGTAACTTTACCACTAATTAATCTTGCCCAATAAATATTATGTTATTTAACCGGGAATTAATTGGCTCTACCTAATTCAATTAAGGTGATCAATCTCAATTAAATATCAGTAATCAAAGTTCTGAGCAGAGAATAAGAAGGAACACATGCAATTTAATTTAAGAACAATTCGGTTTCATAACATGCCCGGATTAATTGCTATTACATATTGCCGGAATATATAATTTAGCTACTCATAATCAAACTAACTACGCACATAATTATGTTATGATTCATACTGAAAATAATCGCAAAGAATAAATTAAATAAGGAAGAAATACTTGAATTACAATCTGAAATTAATCTCCAAGGTAAGCTACCCCCCGTTAGGGCTAACGGAACCTCTCCTAGGCAGAAATTCTCAAATCGCAGAAACAGCAAACTACTTCTACTTTTTCTGAACTAGCTACGAATATATGATAAAACTCTACTCCAAAAAAACGTCCCTTTCTCCTCTCCCTTCTATCCCTATAAATAGGTGTAGAATAGAGAGTAGAAACTAATTCAAAAATAGTAAACTACTAAAAATAATCTCCAAAACAAAGAAGGATAAATATATTAGGAAACAATTCCATGCGCATCACCAATGCTGATAATTAAAGAATCCGAATTCCCTTCCAATTGCTCTTTGCGGGCTGGACTGCTCTTTTCTTCATTGGACTTCCTTCTCTTCTTTGGGCTGGGCTGCTCTTTTCTTCCTCTTTTGCATCCTGCTTTCTCTAATTGTTCTTCTTCCTAAAACCTGCATTTATCTTACAAAAACTAGCACATATCCGTGAGATTTGCCACAAATATGCTCTAAAATGCAGCAGCTAAAGGACACCTATCAAATATCTCCACACTTGAATGACGCTTGTCTTCAAGCGTGAAGTGAAGAATTAAACTCAGTCATATTTTCTTTCCCTTTCTTACGTAACAAAAACACAAAGACACAAACACAAGAACAGAAAGGACACAAAGCTTGAACAGACCCAAAAGACACCTAATAGAAAAACAAACAATGACCCAAAGGACCCAAGACATGAATGACACCACATAAACACAGGATTACTCTGCCCAAATTCCTCATGTCAATTGTACTTGCACCACGAGATTCACCTTTTAATCACAAACTATGCAAACTCTACCATTCCACCAAACAAACCATACCAAGTCAGTTTAACACAGTTCATGCATAAATTCCCAAGCAGGCACTCTTATGGGTAGTAAAACACACAACTCACAATTCAGAAAATTAGGACAAGTGATTCATCCCTAGTCTAGTCAGAACTCAAAAGCTTGATAACTGACCATCTCCACAGTAAAGATTGAGTAATGCACAGATGTTAAGAATAACCTTTTATTCACAGGGACGCAATGGGGCCAAGGGATTTTTTTTATTTATTTGGAGAGAATCGCAAAACATCCCCACACTTAAAAGGATGCTTGCCCTCAAGCATACAAAGATGGAAAATAAAACAAAAACAGCACAAAACAAAAACAGAAACAGCACATGAAACAAATAATAAAAACAGCAAAAAGAAACGAAAAGACTTACTAAGGAAAGCGCTGCTGCAGAAAATTCCAGAAATTGTCCAATCTTCTATTGATGGCATCAAAACCTTCTTGGACCTCGTCACGCAAAGCAGTAATCTCTTGCTGGATTCGAGGCAAACCTGCAACATGGACATGTGTCGGTGGTGGAACCGCCGCACCGTAGAAATGTGTGTCCCCCGTAGGGTCCTTATAAACCATAGAGATGCGTTGCAGAAATTCCAGAGTCATAGATGTGGGGAGAGGTGCAGGCTTCATGCAGGTGTTAGTAGGGTCGAATAAATGAGCCTGACGAGCAAGAGTGGCCACAAAGTGTCCTAAGGACAGATTCCTGATGGTGTGGCTGGCTATGTCACCCAGTTGGTGACCAATCCAAAAGCCTAGGTTCAAAGGATGACCTTCTAACATAGCATGCAAGATATAGAGCTCAGGGGCAGTGACTACATGCAATGCGGATACCCTACCACTCAAATTATGGGCTAGAATTTGGTGACAGACCACTAAAGCAAGATTATCAATCAAATAAGCAGGAGATTTAGAAGAAATAAAATCCTGTTCATCATTCGGGGCCAAAGCTTTCCAGGCTTCCTTTTTGTTAAACTTGGGCAGACCTATTCTACCTTGCAAGTAAGCAGCAGACTGCAGTGCAGTCTCATCACATATTCCTAAACAGGTATTCAAAGAATTTATGAAAAACTGATGTTGCCTCCCAAAAAGCCTAAAAGTTAAAAACACTTGTTCACGAGTAAGATCCTTATTCTTTGCTTTATTCATGGTGGTGAAAGCCTCATGCAACATCTCATCAAAATTAGGATCAATAGGCATATTAAGTATCCAAGACCACCCAATCCCAGCAAAGAATTCATGTACAGCAGCATTAACACCTAGGAATTCTAACGCACCCTCATCAATGGTAACACATGAAATTGCAGATTTAGTACTGAAAATTTCATACCTTTTCTGCTGTTCCTCCTCAGTGAAAGTCAAGAACGGGGCAAGTTGGTCCCGTGTAGAAGTGTCAGCCAAGTCCCCCGGTTGATGTGGCTCTGGAGAGGTTGGTCCGCCGGACTCGGAAGCCGAGGGTTTGGACGACAGAGACGGGACGGCGCTAGTGGTGGCTCGATCGGCGTGCCGAGTGGTCCTTCATGTACTGATCGGACGGGAGGATGGAACCTCCTTGTCCGAGTCGATGGTCACGGGTTCTTCATCTTGGGGAGGGTGCGACCGAAGGGCGGCCGACGCCATAATCGATGCGGTGCGGGTCGACCGGCGGCGTGGAGGTGCGGGAGGCGCGTCGAGCTCCGGGGGGGGGCTCGGATTCTTCATTAGTGGCCGGACCGGACGGCGTTGGGGCGTGGTCGAGAGGAACCCGCGACAGAAGTCGTGGGAGCCGATTGGGGGCCGCCGGGTGAGTGGGAATCGGGGGAGGAACTAGGCGGGGGGTCGGGTTCTTCCTTGCGGGACTTGCCTTTGCGTGCGCAGGCCATGGGAAAGCTGTGGTGGTGGTTTAGAGTTTGGTGGCCGGTGGGTGAGTGTGAAGAAAACGATGGTGGTGGGTAGGTGGAGAGGAAAAAAATGGCGTGCTGATTTGGGTATTAGGGCAATGGGTTTGGGTAATTTGCAGGGAAGCCCTTCTTCTTTTGAAAACTGCGAGGCTGACCCCCATCACTTACTTTCTTTGACTTTTGCAAGATGATCCTCCCTTTTCTGAGATGTGGCGATTGCTCCCCCTAAATGTTGACTAGGCAGCTTGGATCCCTGCTTCTTGTTGGCCATTGAGCTTCTCAGGTTGGCTACTGGAACGCCAACCTGCAACAAAATTTAAATGCTAAAAATTAAATACTAAACGATTGTATTTACTATTTTTTTTAAAAATAAATACAGAAAAATAGAAATAATGGAAAACACAAATAAAAATAATAAAAAAATTAAAAAAAACGTGGGTTGCCTCCCACTAGCGCCTCTCTTTTACGTCTTCGGCCAGACGCAGTACGTCTCCTTCAATGGTTCGGACAGCTTTGTAGTGAAATTGCTTCCACTGAGACGTTCCGATCGAGTTCGTTATAATGCTTGAGACGTTGCCCATTAACCGTGAATGTATGGTCAGTTGTCGGATTCCGTACTTGCACAGCTCCAATCGGGCTAACTGACACAATGTCCAAAGGCCCATGCCATTTACTCTTCAATTTACCACCCATAAGGCGCAGTCTGGATTGAAAAAGTAGAACCTTCTAGCCCACTTGAAATTCCTTCTGTCGAATGCACCGATCATGCCACAATTTAGTGCGGTCTTTGTACCAATTTGCATTATCATATGCTTCAAGTCTCAGTTCCTCGAGTTCTTCTAGCTGGTACTTCCTTTCATCCCCACACTTGGTCGCTTCCATGTTCAATTGTTGCACTGCCCAATATGCCTTATGCTCTAGCTCCACAGGTAGATGACACATTTTTCCAAAAACCAGCCTGTAAGGTGACATGCCTATTGAAGTTTTAAAGGCAGTCCTATATGCCCATAGAGCATCATTTAGCTTCTGACTCCAATCCTTCCTTGATGTATTCACTGTTCTCTCGAGTACATGCTTAATTTCTCTGTTGGAAACCTCAGCCTGACCATTTGACTGTGGGTGATATGGTGTGGCAAGTCTATGATGCACGCCGTACTTTTTCATCAGGGCGGCTATGGTCCGATTACAAAAATGAGTTCCTTGATCACTGATGATTGCCCTCGGTACACCGAACCTGCAAAAAATATTAGCTCGCAAAAACTCTGCAACTACTTTTGAGTCATTGGTTCTGGTAGCCTTTGCTTCGACCCATTTAGATACATAGTCCACAGCCAGCAATATATAAAGATTCCCATTCGATACTGGGAGTGGTCCCATGAAGTCCATTCCCCACACATCAAAAATATCACGAACTTTAATGGGAACTTGTGGCATCTCATCTCGGGGCCCTATATTACCCATTCGTTGACACCTGTCGCAAGCTTTACAAAATAAATAAGCATCATGATTCAATGTCTGCCAGTAAAATCCACTGTCTCTCACTTTTCTAGCCGTTCGCTGGGGGCCATAATGGCCACCACATTCCAAAGAATGACAATGACGCAATATTTCTTCCTGTTCCCATTCAGGGACACATTTTCTAATTACTTGATCAGCTCCCATTTTCCACAGAGTCGGCTTGTCCCACATATAGTATTTACTATCACTAACAATTCTCTGTTTCTGTGCGTGGGTCAGGTCTGGCAAAAAAGCATTAGAGGTGAGGTAATTAACCACATCTGCATACCATGGATCACAGATCTTCCTCTCCGAAGTTCGCAGATTCAGTGACTGTTCTACCTCCTGTTTGGGCAAATGGAACGTCGCCTGGTACAGATGTTCTTCCAAAAAGTTTTCCTGAATTGGTGGGCCAGCTTCAGGTTGAATCAGCCTACTCAGATGATCAGCAACGTTATTTTCTGCACCCTTTTTGTCTCTTAACTCCCATGTGAACTCCTGGAGCAATAAAATCCACCGAATTAGTCTTGGCTTGGACTCCTTTTTGGCCAGCAGGTGTTTTAATGCAGCGTGATCTGTGTAGACAATGCACTTTGATCCCAATAGGTATTGCCTGAATTTGTCAAAGGCAAATACTACTGCAAGCAATTCTTTTTCAGTAGTGGAATAATTACACTGGGCCGGATTGAGAGTTTTTGATGCATAGTAGATGACATGACTCTCCTTCCCAATTTTCTGACCTAATACTGCACCTACTGCATAATCACTAGCATCGCACATTAGCTCGAATGGGTGCTCCCAGCGGGGAGACTGAATAATCGGTGCTGAAATCAGTTTATTCTTCAATGTGTCGAAAGCCTGTCTGCACTCGTCCGTTAGGGCAAATGGGACGTCGTCTTTCAGCAAATTAGTCAGAGGCTGTGCGATTCTAGCAAAATCCTGAATAAATCTTCTGTAGAACCCAGCATGTCCTAAGAATCCACGAATTTCCCTGACATTAGTTGGATAAGGGAGCTTGGCGATCAATTCAACTTTGGCCTTATCTACCTCAATTCCTTTCTCAGATATCTTGTGTCCCAACACTATCCCTTCCGTGACCATAAAGTAACACTTTTCATAATTGAGGATGAGGTTTTTCTGAACACATCTCCCTAGTACTAAGTCCAAACTCTCCAAACACTCATCGAAGGTTGCCCCATAAACTGTGAAATCATCCATGAATATCTCAATGCACTTCTCGATAAGGTCTGAAAAAATACTCATCATGCATATTTGAAAAGTTCCTAGAGCATTGCATAGACCGAAAGGCATTCTCCTGTAGGCATATGTGCCAAAATGGCCAGTGAAGGTCATTTTTTCCATGTCTTCCTGATTCACCCAAATTTGGAAATAGCCACTATATCCATCTAAAAAACCAAAGAACATGTTGCCTGCTAATCTTTCCAACATTTTGTCTATGAAAGGTAAGGGGAAGTGATCATTTCTGGTTGCAGCATTTAACTTCCGGAAGTCGATGCACATACGCCATCCTGTGAGGAGTCTCATAGGTCCTAACTCATTGTTCTCATTCTCCACAACCTCAAAACCTCCCTTCTTGGATACTACATGCACAGGACTCACCCACTTGCTATCACTGATTGGAAAAATTATTCCCATGTCAAGGAGTTTCAGAATCTCTTTTAGGACCACTTCTCTCATATTGGGATTGAGTTTGCGTTGGTGATCTCTGGAAGGTTTTGCATCTGGCTCCAAGAGGATGTAGTGTTGGCAGATGTCAGGGCTGATCCCAGTGATGTCCGCCAAGGTCCACCCGATGGCCTTCTTGTGTTGCCGTAGGATGCGAAACAGCCTATCCTCCTGACAGGCAGTTAATGTACTGCTGATGATGACTGGCAGCGTCTCCTTCTCCCCCAAGTAGACATATTTTAGGCTCTCAGGCAGTGGCTTTAGATCCAGGATTGGGGCTTTGACTAGTGACGGAAGCAGCTTGTTTTCTGGGTCCCGTTTGGGCAAATGGGCGGTTGCCCTGGAAGCTGGATCAATTTCTGTCAAGTAGAGATACATGATAGTCTCTCTTATTTGGGCCTCATGTTCTGGGCGTCACTTTCAGTCAGCCCCTGAGTGAGTACTTGTTCCATCTTGTCCTGCAAAAATTCAGTCACAAGGTATTCTTGGACAATTGGGTCAATCAGATCAATACTATTTACATTCTCTGTATCTGCTTTATTTCTCATGGCATGCTCAATGTTAAAGATGTACTTCTCACCATAATAATCTAGACAAATAGTCCCATTATAAACATCAATAAGGGCTCGAGAAGTTTTCAAAAAGGGCCGGCCTAACAAGACTCCAGCCGACTCTTTTGACGGATCACTACTCATCTTGACCACATAAAAATTAGCAGGGTATACAAAGGAATGAACTCTAACTAAGACATTTTCAAGTAGTCCTTCAGGATGAACACAAGATCTATCTGCCAATTGTATAATTACTCCAGTTTCTACTAACTCAACACCAATCAGGGTCAAATAAACAGATAGGGGCATTACATTAATGGAGGCTCCCAAGTCACACATGGCATGTTCAATTTGTTTATCACCAATGATGCAAGGAAGAGAAAACATTCCTGGGTCCTTGCCTTTTGGCGGTAGCTTTTTCTGAATGACCGCTGATACAGTCTCACCGAGGATCACCTTGCTTGCACCCCTAGGTTTTCCAGCCATGAACTCCTTCAAAAATTTACCAATTGGAGGGATCTTTATTGCCTTGAGGAAAGGAATGTTAACCTCCATCTTCTCAAACGCTGCCAAATAATCCACAGGATCCTCTTTTGGTTTTTTTGCCTTCCCGATCAGTCGGTTTGGAAAAGGTGGATCTTCATAGGGGTCTCCACCTTTTAGGCTTAGAAAAGGTTCAGGTCTCTCTATTATCCCTGTTTTTAGAGGACCCACTGGCTCTATTTCTGCAATTTCAGGTTCAGGGTCGATGGCCCATTTGGGCAAACGGGACCTAGACGTAGAGTTCTTTTCCACAGCTGGCTCCAAGATCTTCCCACTCCTCAAGGTTATCTCATTCACATTCTCTTTGGACGGTACCTGGACCTGGGCGGGCAATCTGCCCTGGTCACCCTTCAATTCCTTGAGCGAAACAGCCAATCGGGACACCATATTTGCCAGACTATCAATACTGGCTTTCTGCTCTTTTTGTTGATCCATTAGAGATGCAATTATATCATTGGAATCTTTACTACTTCGCTGTGGTTGGTATGAGTTCTGGCCCTGTTGGAACCCTCTCTATTGTGGTGGTCGGTATGCCTGATTCTGGTACTGGTTACTCTGATACTGGGGTTGCTGACTTTGATCCTGGATGCCTGGTTCAGTCCATCTGAAACTAGGATGATCTTTCCACCCTTGATTGTACGTGTTGGAGTAAGGGTCCCTTCTCTGATGTGGGTCATTCCAGTTTCCAGTAGTATTTGCTTGGGCCAGGGGGTCAGTGGGTCAGTGGGTGCAAGGTTACACTTATGGGTAAAATGTCCCATATTTCCGCAGATTCCACAAACTTCCTCTGTCTGCACCTTATTCGTTCCCGCTACCATTTTAGTCATCATCTCAGTCATCTTTCTCATTTCGGCTACCAGCTGGGAGTTGTTCTGTGTTATGTCATCATGCTCACGGGGTCCCACATCATCAATAATGCGCACTTCGGTGGTCCGCTTGGCAAGAAGGATACTGGGTTCAGCAAAGTCATTACGTGCTTCCAGTGTCTCCTTTATTATTTTATGAGCAGATGTGGCAGTATTATTCAGAAATGCACCACCACTGGCGGAATCCATATGCATCCTCTCGGCTTCCGTCATTCCATGGTAGAAGAACTGCAGCAACTCCCCATCCGAGTACCTATGGTTTGGGTAACTATCGCACAATCGCTTAAATCTGAGCCAATAGGTGCGGAGGGACTCGTCATATTCTTGTTGGATCCCACTTATCTCCTTTTTCACTGCATTAGTCTTCGTGGCTGGGAAGTAATTTTTAAGGAAAGCCTCCTTCATCTCCCCCCATGTAGTTATGGAGTTTGGCTCTAGGGAAGAGAACCACATATTGGCTTCACCGGTCAGGACAAACGGGAATGCCACGAGTCGGAGCTGCTCCACAGTGGCTCCTGCTGGTAACTTGCCCACCTTGCACCCCTTGATGTACTCACGCAAAAAACTATAGGGATCTTCTCCTGGTCTTCCACGGTACCTTGGTAGCATACTCAACCAACTAGATTTGAGTTGGAAGTGACCCGTGACTTCAGGCATTACAATTGCTGAAGGCTCATCCTCAGCGTCGTGGTTGCTTAGTTCCTTCAGAGTTGGTTCAGCTGCAGGAGCTTCCACTTGTCGCTCGTATCTTCTTTCTTCCTGTTTGTCTCCCATCTTAGAATCAGGCTTGGGGACAGATTTTTGTTCAGACTCTGCTTCTGTTCTACCTTCCGTTAGGGCTAACGGGACATTGTCCGAATCTGAAACAGCAGCTTCTCGCCTTTGACGTGCTTCTTTTGCGAGTCTTCTTGCGATTTTTTCAATCTCTGGATCGTACAACAGTTCAGGTTGTGACGATCTTCTCATAAAACACACAAAAGCACAAATTAATAGGAAAAGATGATTTAAAACGTAAAACCATTCCCTGGAAACGGCGCCAATTTGATAAGACAAATCGTTAGCCCTATCAAATACAGTAAAAGTACTGTATAAACCTGCAACAAATAGCTATAAGTAGCACAATGATAACAGGGTCGATCCCACAGGGAACGGACTGCTTAAAATCACAAAACCTATTAAATCCTAAAAAGTTTTGGTTTGCAACCACCTCTTGTTCTCTGAGAGACTTTGTAAAATATGAGTGAAAACTGAATAACAAACTTAAAGCAAGAAAAAAAGAGTTTAATTAATGTAATAAAGTATTCCAGCAATATGTGAATCACAATAATCACGTGCATGTTAATCATCAACTCAATAATATATTAAATAGCATGTCAGCAATCAGTTATAAAGTACCGTGAATCCGCACAGACATAGCCCAATCTCCCCTTACTGTATCGACAACTATCGTGAATCCGCACAGACATAATTGCTACTCTAATTAACAAGGAACAGGCCGTAAGGCATCGACACCTATTAACCAAGTTAACAGCCTTAAGATTTAGGGAAACCCGATTTTAGTTATTCTTATTGAATTAACATCTAAGAATTACTAACCCCTTATTCTCTATTACCTGAAGGTAACTTTACCACTAATTAATCTTGCCCAATAAATATTATGTTATTTAACCGGGAATTAATTGGCTCTACCTAATTCAATTAAGGTGATCAATCTCAATTAAATATCAGTAATCAAAGTTCTAAGCAGAGAATAAGAAGGAACACATGCAATTTAATTTAAGAACAATTCGGTTTCATAACATGCCCGGATTAATTGCTATTACATATTGCCGGAATATATAATTTAGCTACTCATAATCAAACTAACTACGCACATAATTATGTTATGATTCATACTGAAAATAATCGCAAAGAATAAATTAAATAAGAAAGAAATACTTGAATTACGATCTGAAATTAATCTCCAGAGTAAGCTACCGGCCGTTAGGGCTAACGGAACCTCTTCTAGGCAGAAATTCTCAAATCGCAGAAACAGCAAACTACTTCTACTTTTTCTGAACTAGCTATGAATATATGATAAAACTCTACTCCAAAAAAACGTCCATTTCTCCTCTCCCTTCTATCCCTATAAATAGGTGTAGAATGGAGAGTAGAAACTAATTCAAAAATAGTAAACTACTAAAATTCTTTTCCATGTAGGACACTACTAAAAATAATCTCCAAAACAAAGAAGGATAAATATATTAGGAAACAATTCCATGCGCATCACCAATGCTGATAATTAAAGAATCCGAATTCCCTTCCAATTGCTCTTTGCGGGCTGGACTGCTCTTTTCTTCATTGGGCTTCCTTCTCTTCTTTGGGCTGGGCTGCTCTTTTCTTCCTCTTTTGCATCCTTCTTTCTCTAATTGTTCTTCTTCATAAAACCTGCATTTATCTTACAAAAACTAGCACATACCCGTGATATTTGCCACAAATATGCTCTAAAATGCAGCAGCTAAAGGACACCTATCAACTTCATATATCAGACTTCAGACTTAAGTTTTATCATACGAAGCTTTACTCTAAAAAGAACATATAAAAAATAAACTACCTTTAGAAAAAAGAAGTGCAAAAAAATATTTATAATAATAGAACCAAATTTGGCTCAGGAAACTAAAGAGCCAATTTCCATAAGTTACAAGTTGGAGATGCTCTTAGTTTCCACATAAGAAACAGAATGTGTTAGTAATAATTATTTCATAAAGATATAATTGATGAATACATATTATGCGAGTTGCTATGAAAAGTTAAAATTAGTTGAGATGAATGTCATTATATATATATATATATATATATATAGTATTTCAGGCCGTGCAAGACGTGGCAATGACCCTGTTAGTTGTTTATCCCAATGTGATTAAAATAATTATACTAAAAGTCAAATATAAAATATGTTTATCAAAAACGTAATTTAGGAAATTTCTTATATTTTGTGCTTGGTGCAACTATGTATCGTAGTTGCTTGCATTTTATAAAAAAAAATACCAATTTTAACTCTCAAGAAAATAAATATTACAATGAATAATAACCCCAAAACACAAAAACAAACTAAAATTTAAATGAAAGGATGAACCTTCAATCTTCATAATAGAGTTCATAAAGCCAAGTGAAATAGGAAAAATAGCAAAAAATAATATATTTTAGTGTCCCCATAATACAATACCCAAAAACTAACACCATAACTTGCACAACTACACAACACATCAATCCAAAACCTAGTTTATTACACTGAGAAACTGTGTTTCAATACATGCCTATATTGTGAACAACCCTACAAATAATGTCTAATTATGCCATTAAAAATGTCAAATCCACGAAACACTACTACAAAACACGCTATTGGATGCGGGTTTTGCGCTGTTCCAGCCTACCATACCGGCGCCACCATATTGTTGGTACCCACTTCCAATAAGAGTATTGGAAGCGGGTCCTTCGAAACCCGCCTCAAATACTCCGAGTATTGGAGGCGGGTGCTTCGAAACCCGCTTCCAATAAGAGTATTGGAGGCGGGTCCTTCAAAACCCGCCTCCAACACTGTTATTGGAGGCAGGTGCCAACAATATGGCGGTGCCCGTATTGAAGGCGGGGGCATCGCAAAACCCATCTCCAATAGCATGTTTTGTAGTAGTGAAAAAGAACAAGTTCATGTTCATAATGCTTTGCCATTCCCACAATGTTCCTATGGTTGAAGAATCGAATTCTTTATAGATAAATAGATCTTTAGAAAGAAGACAAATATGTAGGATCCAAAATAAATCCAAACTCACAAGAATAAACAAGCAGAAGCTACGATCGCTAATGATAGAACAAACAATCAATTGAACAAAGTTAAATTTGGCGCACATGAACCGAGGAATGAAGAAACTCAAAGAAACTGAATAATTGATCTATGGTTACCGCAGACTTCAAACTCACCCAATTGAGCTTATGCCAATGTTCTAATTGCACACGCAAACCAAAGATAAACCAACTATATAAAATAAAGGCTTTGTGACTCGTATGAAAAACACCCGCAGAACCGAAGAAAACAAGACTTCGACGGAAACCAAAACAGCCACAAACATCAGCCGCAAGGCTTACTTTTAATCTTTGTAATTTCTCTGTGATTACAATGGCAACCCAAGGCATGTATTTATAGGCTAAACTATCCCTGAATCCTACACTGATTCAGATTGTAACTATTTCCTAAAACAATTAGGTTTCCTAAAACAAATACGAAACCAAATAGGAAACAAAAGAATAGGAAACATTAACCGAATAGGAAATAGAAATTAATAGGAAACTTAGTTTAATTATTCTACATAGCCTCCCTTAAACTAAGTTCGCGCCGTTAGCCATACCGAGCATCTTCTTCAACTTTGCAAAGATCTCGAACTTCAATGCCTTGGTGAAAATGTCCGCAACTTGATCTTCAGTCTTGCAGTAATCAACAACGATCTCCTTTTCATTAACCAAATCACGAATAAAGTGATACTTGATATCAATATGTTTACTGCGACCATGAAAGACTGGATGTTTCGTCAGCTCAATTGCCGACTTGCTATCACAAAACACTGTAGTCGGACCATCCTCTTTATGCTGAAGGAAACCTAGCATTCTTCTCAACCAAATCATTTGAGTAGCACAATTAGAAGCTGCAATATACTCAGCCTCAGCAGTAGACAATGCTATCACTGGTTGTTTCTTTGAACTCCAAGAAAACACACCAGAACCAATGAAGAAAGCATACCCATAAGTGCTTTTCCTTTCAACTGTATCACCTGCCCAATCACTGTCATTATACCCCAGAAGCTTTATTGGTTCACCTCTCGGATACAGAATACCATCTCCTTGAGTACCCTTAATGTACCTCAGGATTCTCTTTGCAGCCTGCAAATGCGACTGACAGGGATTCTCCATGAATCTGCTTATCAATCCAGCACTGAAATTTATATCCGGTCTTGTAGAAGTCAAGTATCTCAAACTACCAACCATACTCTTAAAGTATGTTGGATCCACAGAATTCCCAGTGCCTTCCTTCGTCAACCTCAACCTTTCTTCAGCTGGAGTCATGATCGAATTAGCACCATCCATCTTGAACTTCTTCAAAATATCACCAACATATTTTCTTTGAGAAATAAAGATTCCACGATCAGTCTGAGAAACTTCAATTCCAAGAAAATATGACATTAGCCCCAAATCAGTCATCTCAAACTGCCTGATCATTGCCTCCCTGAAGTCTGACATCATCTTTTCATGTTTCCAGTGAATATCAGATCATCCACATACAAGCAAACAATAACAATATCCCCACTTGATGAAGACTTCACGTATAAAGTATGTTCATATGGGCACCGTTGAAAACCACTTTTGATAAAGAAGGTGTCAATACGAGTATACCAAGCTCTCGGAGCTTGCTTCAATCCATACAAGGCTCTCTTCAATCGATAGACCTTCTTCTCTTGACCTCTTTTCACAAAGCCAGGAGGTTGATTAACATACACCTCCTCTTCAAGGACTCCATTCAGAAAAGCAGACTTCACATCCATCTGAAAAATCTTCCAATCATTCTAGGCAGCCAGAGAAATTATCAATCTCACAGTATCAAGTCTAGCAACAGGAGCAAACACTTCAAAGTAGTCAATTCCAGGCTTTTGCTTGTACCCTTTCACAACAAGTCTTGCCTTGTATCTATCGACTTCTCCACTAGGCTTGTACTTTGTCTTGTAGACCCACTTTACACCAATGGGCTTCTTTCCACTCGGAAGGTTTGTAAGCTCCCAAGTATTATTCTTCTCAATGGAATTAATTTCTTCATCCATTGCCTTCACCCAACGATCATCTCCAACAGCATCTGTAAATTTAACAGGATCACAGTCTGCAAACAGAGCAAAATTCACAACATCCTCATTAGTCAAATTATCAACTTCATCCCCAACTACATAATCATTTAAACGAGCTGGCAGTTTTGACTCTCTTCGCGGACGTCCACTTGAGGTGGAAGCTGTAGAAGTGGAAGAATCAGAAACTGGTTGTTGAACTGGCTGACACTGCTCTTCAGTTGCATTATCTCCACCAATATACACTGCTGATGATCGGTTTACAATTTATGGTGCCTTCTTTTTCCAATCCCAAACTCCTTGTTCATCAAAAGTAACATCTCTGCTGATAATTACCTTCCCAGTATCAGGATTGAACAGTTTATACACTTTAGTTTCACTGCTATAACCAATAAAGACACATTTTTCTGCCTTGTCATCCAACTTCTTCCGTATTGCATCCGGAACATGGGCATATGCAACACACCCAAATACTTTAAGATGGGAGATATTTGGTTTCTTTCCTGACCAAATCTCATATGGAGTCTTCTTACCAATACTTCTTGTTAGACACCTGTTTGACAAATAGACTGCACAAGCTACAGCTTCAGCCCAGAAATCCTTAGGCATACTTTTGGCCGTCATCATCGACCTCACCATATCCATCACTGTTCTATTCTTTCTCTCTGCAACACCATTCTGCTGAGGAGTGTACCTGGCCGTCATCTGATGCTTAATCCCATGATTTTTTAAGAAATCATCACACACCGTATACTCAGTGCCTCTATCAGTTCTCAGAGTTTTAATGGAACGCCCACTCTGCTTCTCAACATAAGCCTTGAAACTCTTGAAAATATCACATGCATCAGATTTAAACTTCAACAAATAAACCCAGGTCTTTCTACTAAAATCATCAATAAAAGTGATAAAATATTTGTTACCACCCCGAGAAGGAACATCAACAGAACACAGATCAAAATGAATCAACTCCAATGGCTGCTTTGCCCTCTAAACTTTACCTTTTGGAAAAGGCTCCCTGTGATTCTTGCCCAAACGCACGACTCACATTGTCGATATTTAAAGTTAAGTGATGGCAATCCAGAAACAACATTATTCTTCACAATAAAGTTCAACCCGTCAAAATGAAAGTGGCCAAATCTCATATGCCACAGCCAACTCTCATCACAGCCAGTGGTACTAAAGTAAGCTGAATTATAATAATTAAGAGTGATTGGAAACAACCTGTTATTGTTCATGTCTACCTTTGCAATCATCCCCATCCGTTCATCACGAATTGTGCAAATACCATGCCTAAAATTAATATCATAATTCTTCTCCTGCAACTGACCAAGACTCAACAAATTCTGACTAAGATTAGGCACATAATAGACATCACCTATTGCACTAGTCTTCCCATTTTTTAAAGTAATAGGAATACTACCTTTCCCAACAATAGACATAACATGATTATTTCCAAACCTCACTGTATTCTTGTAGGTCTCATCAAGATCAGAAAAAAATTTCTTTCTCCCACACATATGATTACTACAACCAGAATCAATGTACCACTTAGAACTTTTATCTTCTTCACCAGCACCAGCAATAAATAAAACAGTTTCATGATTATCACCACTACTTTTAGCTATTTGAGCATGTCCAGTATTGTTATTTTTAAGACCCCAACAATCCTTTTTTATGTGACCCATCTTTCCACAATTATAACATTTAATTTTAGACCTATCACATTTTTGCCCATTATTTTGAGCATCCGAATTAACCTTTGGTTGGAAAGAAAAATTACCTCTACCATGGCCTCTGCCTCTGAAGCTTTGACCGCCACGTTCTCTCCCTTGAGAATTTTAGCCCTGCTGATTGGTTTCACCACCATCGGATTCTTTAGGCTTATATACCAAAGCCTTCAATGCTTCTGACGCCGCATCAACAGATGGTCTGTCACATGACATCTCATATGTCATCAATTCTCCTTCCAAATCAGCATACGAAAAAGTAGAAAGATCTTTAATGGCCTCAATAATCTCCTTCTTTGTGTGAAATTTCGAAGTCAACGTCCAAAGAACTTTAGACACCATCTGCTCTTCTGTCACTTTATCACCGTTGATCTTCATCTGACCAGCTATAGATTTTACCCTAGCCATGTATTCTTGCATCTTTTCATTAGGCTTCATCTCTGCCAACTCAAATTGTCTCCGTAACTCATGTAGTTTGACTCTTTGAACGTTTTCGTTTCCTCGATTGGTAGTTTTTAACTTGTTCCAAAACTCCTTAGCTGTCTCTACCTCTATTAAACTTCTGCATATGTCTAATCCAACCTTCGTTCTTAAATAATAGAGTGCTTGACTATTGTGAGAACGATTTTTATCCAATTCTTTACTTCCCTCAGCTGTTAAATTTTCACCTTCCTTGTCTTTTTCAGGTTCTTCAAAACCTGGCTCAATTACATGCCAGATACCAACCATCTTGAAAAAATTCTCCATCAATTGACATCAGATTTCAAAATTATTTTTCCCATCAAAGACAAATACATGGCACTCAGGAGGATTAAATAAAAAGGACATCTTGACTCCAAAAAATAACACAGGTTCTAATACCATATGTAGGATCCAAAATAAATCCAAACTCACAAGAATAAACAAGCAGAAGCTATGATCGCTAATGATAGAACAAACAATCAATTGAACAAAGTTGAATTTGGCGCACGTGAACTGAGGAATGAAGAAACTCAAAGAAACTGAATAATTGATCTAGGGTTACCGCAGACTTCAAACTCACCCAATTGAGCTTATGCCAATGTTCTAATTGCACACGCAAACCAAAGATAAACCAACTATATAAAATAAAGGCTTTGTGCCTCGTATGAAAAACACCCGCAGAACCGAAGAAAACAAGACTTCGACGGAAACCAAAACAGCCACAAACATCAGCCGCAAGGCTTACTTTTAATCTTTGTAATTTCTCTGTGATTACAATGGCAACCCAAGGCATGTATTTATAGGCTAAACTATCCCTGAATCCTACACTGATTCAGATTGCAACTATTTCCTAAAACAATTAGGTTTCCTAAAACAAATACGAAACCAAACAGGAAACAAAAGAATAGGAAACATTAACCGAATAGGAAATAGAAATTAATAGGAAACTTAGTTTAATTATTCTACAAAATAAGATGATCATGCAAAGAAGACCTAACAATAATTTAATTACAAGGTATCACCCAGAAACACAACCAAGCAAACTACAACTCAAGTAACAAGCAAGAATTATTCAGTGAAATTCACCTGTAGTAGTTAAATCAAAGAGGTTGGATATCCGACAATTTTCACCATCTCTCGCAAAGTCATGAAGCCATATATCAAGCAATTGACAAATCTGAAATCCATGAACCACAGGGAACAATTCCGGGTAATATTAAAGACAACAATTTATAATACCTGGTAATTTTCATGCTTCTCAAAGAATATTTTCCATAAGAATGAACACAAATGAGCGATTTTGTTTCCAGTGGAAACTGCAAGAGGAATTTCAGTCATGGCAATGGTCATCTAGGCAAGAACAACTCAGAAATGCATAACATCCTTCACAAAATAAATATTAAGTTGTAAATCAATTTTCTGTACCTTGAAATTGGGTGTCTTGATTTTCATTTCCATGTCAAGACCTACGAACTCATACAGATGTCTATGAGTGAAATAATGCTCTGCTCTGGCTCATAGGCACACAAAATCAGAACAAATAGCCATTTGCTTGTGCAGCTGATCTATTGAGCTACACAAGCAGGCTACCCTATGTATTCCAGCTTGAGAGCATCTCTAATGATGTTACTTCAAAATGAAGTATTTTATTGTCACATCAGTTACCACTTTACTTATAACTTTTAAACATATTTCTCTACAATAATTATACTCAAAAAGTAACTATTTATGATCTCTCTATTAATTATCATCTACATCTTATTTATATTTACTCATTTATTTTATTATTTTACTTCTATACAATTAAACATTATTAATAATATTTTAATAAACATATTTAATTTTTAAATTATACATTAATTAAAATTAATATATACATAAATTAATTAAAAAAATTCCAACACACAATAATTTGAACAATAATTTAAAATTTAACACACAAAACAAAACGATTTCCCTGAATTTCGCAGAAATATATAATTCAAAGCAACGTCTAACATAAAAAAAACAAATCTAAATTAAAAACTTCCTAATTAATGCCATATCGTGCCCACACGTGCACAATCAAGTCAGCTCGAAGTTGATGATATTTTTCCCTGTCACATAGTTTATAACTCCTCTTGAGATATTCATTGAATGTGCCGACAGAGCCTTGCATTATCGGAGGATCATTATTGTTGCTCGATTCGTTGCCTTCAGATTCATCCATCCAATCGGATGCCATATCCCCTTCATCCTCTATAATCATATTATGTAAAATAAAGCAAGCAAGCATGATATCTTTCAAGTGATCTTTGTACCAAAAACGGCTTGGGCCTCTAATCATTCCCCAACGAGCTTGAAGTCCAAATGCTCGTTCAATATCCTTTCTGGCAGCATCTTGCATTTCCTTGAACTTTTTTTCTCTTCAGATCTTGAGGACAGTGAAAGCTCTTGACAAAAGCTGCCCATTCTGGATAGATTCCGTCTGTTAGGTAGTATCCTTGCGTATATTGAGTGCCATTTATAGTAAAATTAACATTCAGCGCACATCCCTGTAAGACATTGTTGAACAACGGGGATTGATTAAGCACGTTGATGTCATTACTTGACCCTGCAACTCCAAAAAAAGCATGCCATATCCACAGGTCTGCAGACGCGACCGCTTTGAGCATAATCGTTGGGACTCCATGTTCACCACGAGTAAACTGGCCTTTCTAAGCAAATGGGCAATTTTTCCATTTCCAATGCATACAGTTAAAGGTACCAAGCATCCCTGGGAAGCCGTGGTTGATTTCATGCATATGTATCAAACATTAACAATCAGTTGCATTAGGTTTCCACAAATAATAATCGTCGAATACTTCAATCACACATCTACAAAAGTTAGTCAAACAATCAATGGACGTTGTTTCAGCAACTCGTAAGTATTCATCGTAATGATCAGTCGAACCACCATATGCCAGTTGCCTAATAGCCACCATACATTTATGAATTGGTGAGATACCTTTTCTACCCGTCGCATCGACCCTCTATTGAAAATATTCATGGTAAGATTCTAAGCCAGCCATAATGTGAGTGAATAATTCTTTTTGCATCCAGAAACGTCGTCGAAATATGTAGGGACCCCAAATTGGGTTTTCCACGAAATAATCCTTCACAAGCCAATTGTGTGCACCCTCACGATCCCGATGCACGTACCTTCTCGAAAATAACTAGAAGTTCTTTTCATAAGCTCAAGAAGCATTCGTTCTTCTGTGTCATCCATCAGCCATTCCATGACTTCATCATCATCACTATCACTAGAGTTGGAGAAGTTATGAGACGAAGACATGCTAGTGTTGTGTGGAAATGTGAAGTTATGACAAGAATATGAAAATTTTGTTATGTAGAAATGTGAAGTGTCCTACCTGAATATATAGACAAGTTGCAATGGCTACTTTCTCAAAGGCTAGTTTACAATGGCTAATTTACAACGGCTAATTTCCTAACAACTACTTTTACAATGGCTATTTTCTCAACAGCTAGTATACAATGGTTATTTTCCCAACGGTTACTTTTACATCGGCTAGCAAGCAATAGAATTATATTAGAATTACAAAAAACATTGCATATTTTTAGAAATATAGCCTACAAGCAAAAAATAAATGAATACAAACAAACATAAAATAGTACAATCAAACATAAAAGAGTACATCAAGATAAAGGCCAAAAAATTACAATAGGCCCCACGACTTCTTGATTTCTTCACACATGAACTGGTGTATAAAATGTTGCTCCGGTGTCATGTCTTTAGTATTTTTTATGAGAATTTTGTACTCCTTTGTTTTGGTTAATCGTGGCATAAATGCATTTTTTGTATTGAGACTCTCTTTGATTTCTCCAATCTCGATTGATTTTCCTTTTTCCTTAGCATTCCTTTTCGCTGCCTTTTGCCCACTTAGACGAACACGATCTATATCATCTTCTTCAGCAGCACTAGAGGATGTGTAAGCTCCTGCCTCTAAATTCTTTGTCTTTTTCATACTATGAACATCACCATCCACCACTGCGAACTTTGGACACACACTGAGAAGTCTCCACACTCCAATATACTTAAAACTTTGCTTGCTATGATGATTCATGTATTCTTGTTGTGCCATTTCAATTATATCAGCGTCACTTTTGACACTTCCCCAAATCTTTGCACTCCTATTGTAGCAATCAGAAAACAATTTTGTGTGCCTCTGAAGTGTGTAAAAATGTGATTTCAAGCTGGCCCAATCCCTCTTCAGAGTGTTGGGGGGGCGATTTTTGTTATACACGGCAGAGATCCTCTGCCACATTTGATCCAACTTTTGAGCATTGCCTACCACTGAATCAGTGCTAATATCAATCCAACATTGTGCTAGGAGTTCATTTTCTGTAGACGAATAAATCACCTTCTTAAGCGGTGCAGGATTGCCTTTATCATTGGAGTCGGAATGAACATCGAGATGAATGCTCTCGAGTCCTTGTGGAGATGGTGTCACAAACTCTTGGTCGGAGTTCCTTCCATCTGTGTTGGCCCTCCCTGAACCCGTTGTTGAATATCCATGAGGAGGAAATCCAAACGGAGGAAATCCTTGGGGAGGAAATCCTGGGGGAGGAAATCATTGAGGAGGAAATCCTTGATGAGAAAATCCGTATAGAGGAAATACTTGGAAGTATGGAGCTCCAGGAAATCCTTAAGAAGAAAAATTTTGATTTTCGGACCAATGTGGGGAAGGAATGTTTGCACTATTGAGACAAAAGTTGGACCTTTGAGAAAATGAATTTTCTTCGACATTGGAAGACTTCAACTAATTTGTGATTGAATCTTTATCCATTTCTGAGGATGAGAAATGATAAATAAGTGCAGAAAATTGAGAATGAGAATGTGAACTGATATAGAAGTGTTGATAAATGAGAACGGAAACATATATTTATAACAAAAAAATAGCCATTGAAAACTAATGGCTACCAAATTAATTAATATATATTATAATGGCTATATTATAACAACTAAAAAAGTTTTAATATATATAAAAGAAAAAAGAAAGCAGAAAAAAAAAAAAAAACTTAAGCAAGCAACAACTTTAATTGCTTAATATATAGCCGTTGCTTGCTTAATTGCTTAAGCAAGCAACGGCTACAACAAAAGAAAAAAGAAAAAAAAACAAAAACAAAAATAAAAAAGCATGACCCACATTCTCTCTCCTATATACCAAGGTAGAGATTTTTCTACCTCCCCCCTTCTTCCCCAACTTCTTCCCCTCATTCACAATGAAAAAAATACCCAAATGAGTGGGAAGATGCTCTTTGCCATGTCACAATCTTCCGCCCATTGGAGATGTCCTAAAAATAGTAGAATCCCCCTCACTGAAACTAGCCATTATCTTATGTGTATAGATTTTGATTAAGCCTTTGTTTTGCAAAATATTTTCTAACAACTGCAGAATAACATGACATGAAAAAAATATAATTTCACTTATTACTGTCCAATTGATGTTGTACGAGAGAATTAAAAAACGGAGGTCATAATTGATGTAGAAATTCCTCATCCTGCCCACAGACTCCAAAGTGAAGGAAATGCTTCATGTTAGACATTTTGTAAAAGTAGAAAGATCAATGTGGCCTCATCTAGAAAAGCAAACCTATACCAGAAATACAATTACCTTTACAGCTTTCCTCTGGAACCTCAAAAGGAATCCAATTTGCAAGCTTCTTCATGCTAGTCAAACCATATCCAAAAAAAGATTAGGGAAAAAATAGTATAAAACTTATAATCCCAAATAAAGAACTAATATAAGCCTATTATCATTGTTAGAATATTTTAATTGCCAGGCCTACATACTGCAGGAAAATAATTAAAATCAGAAAAGGCATAGAAGGATTTTTTATTTTTATTTTTTTGAGAAAAAAGGCTTATTTTTCTCCTCTTCAGTAACCACAGATTTTGGATATAGATATTCAAGATAGAAGAGACTTACAAATGAGGAGAAACTTCTAGATAAAATCCTAGATAAACTTCATTGGCTTTACTACGAGAAATAACCATCCAGTAACCAATATTAGTAGACCAAAAAAAATAAAATCAAGCAATTGACAAAATGGATGTGTTTATTGTAATTTTCCTTGTTCCCTTCAACTTCAACTTAGATTATTCTAAACACCTCAGCACAGTAAAATCTTAGAAGTTTGGCCCAACTGTTTTTGTAATCATTGTACAAATGACAAAAAATACCCAATTTGCAAAGTGAATGATTTTTCAAATAACAAAAATCATACCATCATATTCACTACTACAAAAAGGGATTTTAATTGCGGTTTTTAAGGACTTTTAAAGGCGGTTATTGGCCTTTTTGAACCGCCATCTATCTGGCAGCCGTTGTAAGTTAGCGGACTTTCTACGGCGGGTCGAACCGCCGTAGAAAGTGTACCCTTTCTATGGCGGTTCAAGGTTGAACCACCGTAGAAAGTGTACATTTCTACGGCGGTTCAACCTTGAACCGCCGTAGAACTTTCTACGGCGGTTCAAGGTCGAACCGCCGTAGAAAGGGTACACTTTCTACGGCGGTTCGGCAGTAGAAAGTGTACACATTCTACGGCGGTTCAATTGAACCGCCGTAGAAAGTGTACTCTTTTTACACCCGAACCGCATTAAAAGCATTAAAAACCTGCTGCTAAAACCTGGTTTAAAGCAAAACCTGCTGCTAAAACTTGAAATTTAATACAAATATCACCAATATACAAATTGAAATCGCTTTTATAATACAGCGTATCCAAAAAATATTTGTACAACTCTAATATGAACAAGCTAATTAGTATCCTACAACTACGGAGGATGCTCCAAAATATAACGAGCGCATATTTTTTGCACTGCATCTATATCCACATTGCTTAATAGAGTGCGGTCGAGCTTGAAGTGCTGCAACAGAATTTTTGAAATTAAAAAGTAACCGAGTAGCAAAATGAAATACAGTTAATTAAGTAAGTTATGAGAAATATTTACCTTTTCAAGTGCCAATGTGGATGATTTCATTGCTATTTGGTACATGTAGTGCATTACATAGTACCCACACTCCCAATTGCTCATTTGCTTTTTATGCTAATGAATTAATATGAAGATCATACAATTAATATATTGTATACAACACAACGGTAGGCATAAAAATTTAATATTCATAACTTCACTCATATTAATCTAATTAATTAAATAACTAGGACTCACTAATTTCTACAGATCGAAAAGGCAATTGCATGCATATATTAACTAACCTACAGTTTTGATCTCACGGATTGCATGCATAAATCAAATACCTCAATGAATAACTTGACTAACTAATAAATTAATTGAGTAACACTACTAACTTAGGCTACTAGACTCACGGATTTAATCAAAACAACTAACACTACTAATTGCTTAGGCTACTAGACTAACGGATGTAATTAAAAAATTTAATAAGAACCAATTTTACCTTAACTACTATCCACGAAGGTTGCATATGCACATTTCTGGGCAATCCTAAGAAAGCTTGATAGTTAAACATCACCCTATAAAAATGAAAGCGAAACGAAAATAATTAGCAATATATTGATATATAGGCATTCTAACCGTTGTTAATATATATAACTTACTCGTCTATAAGCTCCACCGCCTCCTCTTTCTGTGGATTTTGTAAAGAATCAAACCAGTAGACAACTTTTTCTACTGGTTTAATGGCTATTAACATCCAATGTTCACTGCAAACAAAAAATTTAAGGACGTACGTCAGATCTTTATATCAGTGTTTCTTAAATATTAGAGAATCGCTTACAGTGTCACTTACCCCTGAAGATAAGGCACCATATACATTTCTTTATTCCTATCCTTCAAGATTCGCGCAATGTAGTTTACCCTAGCTTCAAGAGTATTTGTTACGGGTGTGACATGATCAGCCGAGAGGAAACCTATCCCCTTTCTCCCATTCCTTTCAACTAACTCATGTAAAGCTCTAAAGAATTTACAAAAAGGGCTTCATTGGTTAGCCTATGCACATGGAATGCATACTATATATAACAATAATCAGAAATAGGTTATAAAATTAAGTGGAAACTCACTGGGTGAACAACTGCATCAAACTGTTTGAGACCTGGCTTTCTCTGGTCAATAACTCTACGAGATCCCCTCGATCCATCAGATTAGGCAGGTCCAAACCTATGACTTCTCTTGTCATTTGAAAGAAGAAGACATTGAAGTCCGAATCATTATCCATTCGGAGCTGTAACTCTTGCAATGGATCAGATGTTGATGAGGATGACATCTCAGTCGGAACCGTCGCCGAAGGAGATGTCTTGTCATCCATAGAATTCATCCGGCCTTTTTTCTTTTGGGCACTTTTATCCACCTAACATCATTTGAAATAACATTAAATATACAAAACGGTATGGAGTAATTCACAAATAAATGAAAGAATATACCTTTGTTACCGGAGTCGGCTGAATAATTTCAATCAACTCTATAGGCCATTCCACGAAAAAGGACTTGGCCATTCCCACTGTCTCAGCCTCTTCCTCAGGAAATGGTAGCGGGGCAAAGTCATCATAGCAAATTTTAATTGTGACCCTCGCGCAACCTTTCCTAACCTCGCGCCCGTGGTGCTTGCTTTGCTTATAAATATTTCCCTTTGCAACAAGCTTACGCCGCTTTTGCGAATCCTCAGATATGAACAGATGGCATTCACACCCGTCCTGAGATAATAGGCAAGCGAATGAAAATTAATCAACTATTAAGTCTAAATTAACAAAGCACTGTAATAAGGAAAAAAAAAATTGATGAAGAAAGTTGCCGTCTAAACAAGTATTCACGTGAAACCAATCCAAGGAATTATTCAAAGCCTGAAACATCTTCTATACATCAAGATATATCTTAGGGTTATGAGTTTCATGCCTCCTAAAATACCGTTTTAGAATTCTTAAAGATGAAGCTTCTAAAAATCGAAAATCTGCCACATTTTGATTTTTCAGCTATAATTTCCTACAGAAAAATCTAAAAATTATGAAACCAGTTGGAAATGAAACTAGACTCCTAGGGGAGTTCATATGGATCTTACTCATGCAAAGATATGGTCGGAGTTGGGATTTATGAGCAAATATTTCGGACTGTCCTGTTTAACTAAGATGAAGGCTTAATGCTGTAGTTGCCTTCGGTTTTGGGAGGATAAATCCCTACAGAAAAATCTAAAAATTATGAAACAAGTTGGAAATGAACTAGACTCCTAGGGGAGTTCATATTGATCTTACTCATGCAAAGATATGGTCGGAGTTGGGATTTATGAGCAAATCTATTGGACTGTTCTGTTTAACTAAGATGAAGGCTTAATGCTGTAGTTGCCTTCGGTTTTTGGAGGATAAATCCCTACAGAAAAATCTAAAAATTATGAAACCAGTTGGAAATGAAACTAGACTCCTAGGGGAGTTCATATTGATCTTACTCATGCAAAGATATGGTCGGAGTTGGGATTTATGAGCAAATCTTTCGGACTGTTCTGTTTATGAGTGTGTCATATGCATGAACTGAATTTTAAAAATACCACGTGTATTCTATGAAAATATACATATTAATTTTATTTACCTTGTATTCGCCTAAAGCACCTCCGTCAGAGGCTTTGATCGGGTCCGTAGCTACAACATGTAGCATCTCCAACTCGGGCAACCTTGTAGGTATCAGAGGAGAAACAGGGCTCACAGGGGAAACAGGGACCGCTCCGGAGGTCTCTTGATGCGAGCTCTCTTTTTTGGCACCATTGATGACGGTGGCTTTTAATGTATCATAGTCGGTTCCCATCTTACCACATAGCAACCCAACCATCATCTTCAGCTGTGTCTGAGATTCATCGAGTTGGGCAGTGGTTTTCTGAAGCTGTCGCTTAGTTAAATCAAGTTCATCTTTAAGCGACGTCCTTGTTTTCTGTGGGAAAACCTCTGTGATACGTGCCCGCGTAGAATGGCCGCGATAACGACCGGGGTGATCGCGCTTTCCCGTTGCAATGACAAGAATGTCATTCCTTCCCTCTGCAACGGACTCCCCTTGGGACTCGCGGGAACATAGATTTTCCTACACATATTGCCAAATATAGTAAATGTAAATAGATCAATTAAATATAAATAAATACACATATACACAGATTAATCATTTATGTATATAAATTTTAAATATAACATTGATAACCATAATTATAAAATATAAATAAATACACATATATACAAATTAATCATTTATTTACTTTACAGTGATAACTAGATAATTATAATTGGGATATAAACATTTAATGACAACAAAATTATTAATTAGCATTTCATCATAGATATCTAGTAATAAATAATCAATTATAATAAACAATATATACACAGAGACTTTAAATATTAAAAGAACTGAAACATAAGAAAATGTATGGGGCAAAACTTACAATTTCCATCCCTACACGCCCAGCCTCTGGCGTGAAGTATTCCCCTTTTTTGTTTGTGTGGGCCTGTCTCCAAAGTAGATGACGGCCTGGCTGTGAATAAGAATCTTCGCCTTCTTCTTCGGACTGACCCTCCTCTGAAGGCTTCTTCCCGGATGCACTTACCGCCTCGTCGTGCAACTGCTTCTTCAGCAATCGGTAGCCACCGCGAGATAAATTATGGTAGAAAGCATTTAAATTGGCATTCTTTTGCGCTTTTCCACGAATTGCCTAGAGAGAAATATAATGAAAAATTATTATCCCTAAACTGAGCAATTTCAAATATCCAAAAAGAATAAGGAAATCAATTTTAAAAAATATACCTGCCATTCTTCTGTCTCGCGGCTGGCCTTGAACTTAATCCATGTCTCCCTAGGGAGATATTTATATTCCAAGCATGGGTCCTGACCCTTGAAGGCACCATGTACATATTTCCCTAAATAGGATTTCCAATCTTTCCACCGTTTACCGGCATAAGAAATCCACTTTGTTTCGAGTTCTTCGGTTGACTCGAAAACAAATAATGCCTACAGTGAAAATTAGGAGTAAAAATTTAGTGAGGAATTTGAGTTCATTTGTATGGAAGAAGAAACAAACAATGCATTATAATTAAAGAAAGTACCCGTATTTCCATCCACACTCTTTTCTTGATCTCCTCGGGAACTTTGGGCCATGATTCATATTCCACTATGTCCACTTTGCTCCGGGCCGTATATGCCACAAAGGTAATCCACTTTGTATGATACTCTTTAGGCTCGAGCTCGGAATCAAAAGAAATGTCAAGAGTTTTCCCATTCTTTCGCATTTCCAATAGATCATAGCAATTTGTGGGCCCTCTATCTCTACTACATGTAGTAGAAGAACCATCTCCATTGCCATTACCCTCATCACTATGCTCCGTAGTGCTTTTTCTATTTCGGGCCATTGAAAGTACCTTAAACTTCATGTACATAGAAAGAGAATTCAATATAACATATATGCAATCAAAGAAAAGCTTTAATGTCAAATACAAGAATGCTTGTAATGTGATAAAAAAGGCAATGTACATTCGCAAAATTCACTCCTAAAAATACACAATTACCATTATCCAAATTAAACCAAATGAGGGCCAAAAAAAAGTGGACTTATAAAGGGTACCATTGATAAAATACTTCACATTTCACAACCAACAACTAATGTGGAAAAAAAGGCAATGTACATTCGCAAAATTCACTTCTCAAAATACACAATTACCATTATCCAAATTAAACCAAATGAGGGCCAAAAAAAAGTGGACTTATCAAGGGTACCATTGATAAAGTACTTCACATTTCACAACCAACAACTAATGAGAACAATCATTCATTTCTACTAAAGGAATAAAATTTCACAAAGTGGAATCAACAAAAAAGCATTTTCCTCATTATCACTAAAGGAGGAACACTAAATCGAATAAAAACCGAAATCAAACACCAATGTTCTAAAATTAATCAAGCAAAACCGAAATAATCATTTGAGTTTCTCATTTTCAAAAAAAAAACCCGAATTTCAAAGGGTACCTAATGGAACATTAATCAAAACCCTAGGTTTTCAACTTATGTAGGACAAAACACTCAATTCAACAACCAAACCAAATGCTACAAACAATCAATAAATCCAAAAACTTCCCAATCATTCATCACAAGGATTAAAACCGAAATCAACCATAAATATCAACCCAAAAAATCCTAGTGCAATGGGAAGCATTTACAAAATGTAAGGTTAAATACACAAAAGTTTTAAAATGAAAGCATAGAAGGTGGAACCTTTTGGGTGAACTCCTACAACCAAGCTTTAAGTTTATATGGGAGGGTGGGAATGGAGAGCCGAACAATCGGCCTTGCGTGGTCCAGCCGAACAATCGGTGAATGCTTGGGCAGCCGACGGGTGATCGGAAGGTGGAGGAGCTCGCCGGCGACGGGAGAAGCGGCGAAGAAGCCGAACGGCCGCGGGAGAGAAGCTTCGGGAAACAGGGGAAATGAAGGGGAAAAAAAGGGAGAAGAAAGGAAGAGAATGAGGGAGGAAATGAAAAAAGTAAAAATTTTAATTTTAATTAATAACCGGTCGTCGGTTCAACGGCGGTTCAACCGCGAACCGCCGTTGAACCAACAATCAACTGCGGTTCAAGGTTGAACCGCCGTTGAAAGTGTACTTTCAACGGCGGTTCACAAGTGAACCGCAGTTGATTCTCATTTCAACTGCGGTTCGCGGTTGAACCACAGTTGAAAGTCCCCACTTTTTCTCGGTTTAAATATAGGAAAAAATTGGAGCCAATTCCCGCGCGAGCATATTTTAATATTAATTTTTTTTTTCCATTTTCAAAAAACTAATCCCACAATTTTGTAAATATAATAATACATACCCAGATTTTGTATATTTATTAATTATGTACACAATCTCGACTTTTATTAACCATTTCATAATTAAATTTCAAAATTTTAATTGAACCATATATTTGCATTTAAATTTCCCGCGCGTGCTACTACACTTACAATAATTATAGGTCAAAGATAAAAATTAATAATTTCCGTAAATTTAATTACATGTAAGAGCCAAGAAAGTAATAAGCTTCATTATGTTCCCTAAAATTCCTACTTTTTCGACTTGGCGAACGGGATAAAAAAATCAAATCCACAAATGCATTAGGTACGTATAGTAATATAAAAATTAATTAATAAAATTTAAGTGGCCGAAAAAAAAAATAAATAGATACTGTATTTCATTAATTTACATACATAAATATATATATATATATATAAACATCTTCCTCTTTTCTCCTTTCCCCTCTTGCACATCATCCAACTCTCTCCTCTCTGCTCTCGATCACTTGTAAATTTCCACTGCATAAATAAAATGTTTTCATTCGCGCGAAGAATTGAAGACTTGAAGCCAACTTTTATAATTAAGTCTTATATATATATATATATATATATATATATACGTATTTTGAAAAAAATGGAGGTTTACGTTGGGACTCTGACGAGGAAGACCATCATCCTCGAGGTCAAATCCTGCGACCCAATTCAGAATGTCAAAGCGAAAATCCAGGAAAAGGGTGGCGCTTCACTATCTATTTCAATCTTAAGTGTCACCGCGGTTAATTTATGAAAATCGGGAAAAAAAACTTATTAGAGAGTAGGGTTTAGGGTTTAGAAAATGATATGAAAATAGAAAATTCATGCGTAGCGCGGGAATTGGCTCCAAAAACTACTTTTCTACGGCGGTTCAACCGAGAACCCGCCGTAGAAAATACTTTCTACGGCGGTTCATGTTTGAACCGCCGTAGAAAAATAGTTTTTGGAGCCAATTCCCGCGCTACGTACGTACGCATGGATTTTCTATTTTTTGTACCAAAGTCAAAATACATTTTATATATATATATATATAAGAATTAATTATAAAAG
The DNA here is from genome assembly GCA_016801395.1 of Leptodermis oblonga. NCBI lineage: Eukaryota > Viridiplantae > Streptophyta > Magnoliopsida > Gentianales > Rubiaceae > Leptodermis > Leptodermis oblonga. The sequence continues at coordinate 28,235,107 of CM028753.1, forward strand.
TTGTCTTAAAGTATTCAATTCTTCAAATGAAAATATTTTATTTATGTAGTGGAAATTTACAAGATATCGAGAGCATAGAGGATCGAGAGAGTTGGATATATGATGTGCATCAAGAGGGGAAAGGAGAAAAGCGAAAGATGTTTATATATATATATATATATATATATGTATATATATATGTATATATATATATATGTATGTAAATTAATGAAATCCAGTATCTATTTAATTTTTTTCGGCCACTTAACTAATATTAATTAATTTTTATATTACTATACGTACCTATAATGCATTTGTCGAAAAAGTAGATATTTAAGGGAACATAATGAAGCTTATTATTTTATCGTCTCTTACATGTAAATTTACGAAATTTATTAATTTCTATATTTGACCTATAATTATTGTACGTGTAGTAGCACGCGCGGGAAATTTAAATGCAAATATATGGTTCAATGGAAATTTTGAAATTTTATTATGAAATGGTTCATAGAAGTCGGGATTGTGTACATAATTAATAAATATACACAATCAGGGTATGTATTATTATATTTACAAAATTGTGAGATTAGTTTTTTGAAAATGGAAAAAACAAATTAATATTAAAATATGCCCACGCGGGAATTGGCTCCAATTTTCTACGATGAGACCTTTCAACGGCGGTTCAACCTTGAACCGCCATTGAAAAATGAATCCACCGCGGTTCACGAGTGAACCGCCGTTGAAAGTGGACTTTCAACGGCGGTTCAATGTTGAACCGCCTTTGAAGTTCCACTTTCAACGGCAGTTCATTATTGAACCGCAGTGGAAAGTTGGTTCAACGGCGGTTCGCAGTTGAACCGCCGTTGAACCGACGACCCGGTTACTTATAGTTCAAATTTTTTGAACTTTCTTTTCCTCCATCATTCTCTTCCTCTCCTCTCCCATTTTTTCCCCTGCATTTCCCCTGTTTCCCGAACCCACTGACAAGTAATTTATGAAGAAAGGGTACGCATGGATTTTCTATTTTTTGTACCAAATTCAAAATACATTATATAAATAAGAAGTAATTATAAAAGTTGTCTTAAAGTATTCAATTCTTCAAATGAAAATATTTTATTTATGTATTGGAAATTTACAAGAGATCGAGAGCAGAGAGGATCGATAGAGTTGATGATGTGCATCAAGAGGGGAAAGGAGAAAAGCGAAAGATGTTTATATATATTTATATATATATATGTATAAACATATATATATGTTCATATATGTATATAAGGTAATGAAATCCAGTAAGTAGAAAACTTTTTTTTCGGCCACTTAACTAATATTAATTAATTTTTATATTACTATACGTAACTAATGAATTTGTGGTATTGATTATTTTATCCCGTTCGCCCAAGTTGAAAAAGTAGAAATTTTAGGGAACATAATGAAGCTTCTTAATTTATCGTCTCTTACATGTAAATTTACGGAATTTATTAATTTTTATATTTGACTTATAATTATTGTACGTGTAGTATCACGCGCGGGAAATTTAAATGCAAATATATGGTTCAATGGAAAATTTGAAATTTAATTATGAAATGGTTCATAAAAGTCGGGATTGTGTACATAATTAATAAATATACACAATCTGGGTATGTATTATTATATTTACAAAATTGTGGGATTAGTTTTCTGAAAATGGAAAAAAAATTAATATTAAAATATGCCCGCGCGGGAATTGGCTCCAATTTTTTACGAGGAGACTATCAACGGCGGTTCGAGGTTGAACCGCCGTAGCAATTAATCCACTGCGGTTCACGAGTGAACGGCCGTTGAAAGTCCACGTTCAACGGCGGTTCAAGGTTGAACCTCCATTGAAGTTCACTGTCAACGGCGGTTCAAGGTTGAACCGCCGTTGAAGTTCCACATTCAACGGCGGTTCACGAGGAACCGACGATTAAAGTTCAAATTTTTTGAACTTTCCTTTCCTCCCTCATTCTATTCCCCTCCTCTCCCCTTTTCTCCCCTGCATTTCCCCTGTTTCCCGAACCCACTGACAAGTAATTTTTGAAGAGTTAAATATAAAATCAAAACAAAATGAACTACGTATAGCTTCCCCTGGAAATTTTACCAAAAGTACTACTCCTTGAAAAAAAATAATAATAATACGTGAAACATTTATTCATAAATGAAAAACAAGGAAATCAATTTGCCGGAAAATTTGACAAAGTCTCCCCTATAAATGTACCGTACTCCCTGTCAAGGATATGCATATATACTTAAATACTTCACTAAAATTCCAACTATTTCGAATAATACGGAATTCAGTTTCAAATCACTTCAGACAAAATCTTCTCTGCTTGTTTTTGACCAAAACACAGGTGCATCATAAGATCAACACAGAAGCTTCACACAATTTCCAACAAGAACATATTCATTTATATAACAGTTCCGCATATGAAGTCCCGGCAAAAATTTTGTCCATTGATTGCGCGGCTTCATCCGAGTTGTGACCTGTTTCAATCCCACATTACGAAGGATAAAAATAAATGTTGTTATAAATTTATGTCCACCTCTTTTCATTAAAATCAAAAAAACATCTACAAATACACACACACACATACACACCCACGGGAATTGAAATTTAATAAAAACAAACAATATACCTGAAAATGATTCTTAACTTATTCTCTTTCTCTTATGGGACACTTGATCCTCGAACCATAATCCTTCGCTGTGGTCATCACGAAGTATGTATTTATCAAGTTCCCTATCTTCCTCATCTGCTCTCGGTTCAGGTAACCCACTAGAGAAAGGGCCAGACTCATGAAGCCCTTCTTCTGTATCAATCCCTTCCACTCCGTGATGTTGTTTACCATGAAGAACAACAGACCAATGTTCGTCGCAGGGATCGGTGATATAAAAAACTTGTTTCGCCTGCGATGCAAGTATAAATGGTTCCCCCTTGAAACCCTCCCGATTAAGGTTCACCAAGGTAAAACCCAATGGATCATCAGTTCGAACCCCACTATTGTTATCAACCCATTTGCAGCGAAATACAGCTACTTTGAAACAAACATAGTCAAGCTCCCAAATATCTTCGATCACCCCGTAATAAGCCATGCTTGCATACAATGGATTTTTATCCTTCCTGCTAGAAACATGCAAAGCCTCTGAGATTAATGTAACACCACTGTTTTGTGCCGTACTCTTCTCATCTTGTCTCTTAGTAGCAAATGAATATCCATTTATGTCATAGCATGAAAATGCTCGTACCGCAGGGCTGGGCCTAAACGCCAACCATTTCAATGTCTCCGAAACGTCTTTGCCCAGGACAGCATTACCAAACCAATAGACAAATGTCCGAATATGTTCATTGAGCACGCGTTGATCCGTCCAAGCAGGATAAGACGTTCTTATTGAACGGATATGGTCTGTCACAAAGGGCGCAACTTCTTCAGAATTGCGCAGAATGTAGAGATGCGCCTTCATCAATTCAACATTAGACGGCAAAAATATTTTTCCTCCCCTTGTGCCCATACCTGTAATCCTCCCATCGTGCCGATTCTTAGATATTCCAATGGATGCGGTCTCGGCCAAGTATTCAGTGCAAAACTCAATTACCTCCTCAGCTATATAACATTCAACAATACTAGCATCAGGACGACAACGATTCTTAACATACTCCTTAAATATTTTCATATATCGCTCGAATGGGTACATCCATCTCAAATGAACAGGCCCGCAGATTTTTATCTCTCTAACCAAATGAATCACCAAATGCACCATAATATCAAAGAAGGCGGGTGGAAAATACATTTCTAATTGACAAAGGACAACAGTTATTTCATCTTGTAACTGATCAAGTCTTTCGCGCGCGATAAACTTGCTACATATAGCATTGAAGAAGAAACAAAGTCTTGTTATACTGGACTTAACATGCTTGGGCAATATCGAGCGAATAGCTACAGGCAACAATTGTTGCATTAAGGCATGGCAATCATGACACTTCAAACCAACCAGTTTTAAATCTTTCAAGGAAACAAGTCTGCTTACATTTGAAGAATATCCGGATGGAACTTTGATGCTACGCAAACTTGAACACAGTTGTTTTTTCTCTTTTCTGGACAAAGTGTGACAGGCTGGGGGTAGATATGTGCGTTGTCCTCGAGCTACCGGTGCTAAATTTGCTCTTATGTTCATATCAACCATATCAAATCTCGCGTTATAACCATCCTTAGTTTTACCAGGGATGTTCAAGAGCGTACCTAAGAGGCTTTCGCAAATATTTTTCTCAATATGCATAACATCGAGACAATGTCTAACATCCAAGTTCTCCCAGTATGGAAGTTCAAAAAATATGGATTTTTTCTTCCAACAACCTGTATCATTATTGCTGGACTCCGAAGTTTTACCAAACTCCACATTAATGTCCGTCACACGAGCTTTCACCTCTGGCCCGCTCAAGGGTTCTGGAGCTTTTCTGAACTCTTGGAATCCATTGAATGCTCTTTTCATACGGGCGATACGGATGAGTCTCGGGAAGAAATCTGCGATGCCCAAGGTATACTGTCTTCCTCCCATGTGCAAGCTGACAAAAATCTGTACTTTGCTCACATATTGGACATGCTTTATGCCCTTTAACAGAGTACCCAGACAAGTTTCCATAAGCAGGAAAATCATTAATGGTACAGAACAACATGGCACGTAATGTGAACATTTCTTCACGGTAGGCATCAAACACAGGTGCGCCATCATCCCATAACTTTTTCAAGTCTTCAATAAGAGGAGCAAGATACACATCGATGTCATTTCCTGGTTGCCGTGGGCCTGAAATCATTAGAGACATAAGTATGTACTTGCGCTTCATACACAAGTAAGGCGGCAAATTGTAAATAACCAACATCACCGGCCATGAGCTATGTGTGCCACTCAGACTGCCAAACGGGTTCATTCTATCAGTACACAGACCAAGCCTCAAATTTCTGGCTTCTCCCCCGAAAGAAGGATACATTGAATCAATCTTTTTCCACTGATCTGAGTCTGATGTATGCATTATCACCTTGTCATCATCACTGGGAATACACCGATCTAATGCCATGTCATTAGTTTTGCATCTTTTTCATTAGCGAACAACCGTTTAAATCTCGGTATTATAGGAAGATACCACAGAACCTTAGCCGGCAACCCCTTCTTTTGCGCATCAGAACTGTCTTCAACCTCACACACACAGCTACTTGTTTTTGTATCGTGGAGTTTTACACTTAGGACAAAGCAATAAATCCTTATACTCATTCCTGTAGAGGACGCAATCATTTGGGCAAGCGTGGATCTTCTTATACTCCATACCCAATGGACACAACATTTTTTTCGCCTCGTAAATTCGATCTGGAAGTTCATTATCTTCTGGGAGCATATCTTTCAATACCCTCAATAAGGCTGTAAAACTAGTATCTGACCACCCATTTGCCGCTTTCAAATTAAACAACTTCAAAACACTAGACAATCGTGTATATTTAGTGCAACCCTTGTATAGAGGCTTCTCATTGTCACCCAAAATGGAAGCAAGAACTTCCGGTTTATCAGCAAAATCCTCGGCCACATCCTCAATCATGGCATCTAATCGATCTCTAGTAATCGCATCATCTCCTTTTGCATGAGATTTTCTTTGCTCAGGTAAACCATCAATACTTTCACCATGCCAAATCCACAGTTTATAAGAAGGATCAAATCCGTGCCGATATAAATGGAATCTTATTGTATCTGAGTTATCAAACCGCGCACCATTTTTACAAGCTTTGCACGGACAATGGACGTACTTTGTATTCTTATAAGCGAATTGAATGAAATTCTCAACTTCTCTCGCATAAGAATCGGAGGTCCGATCACCACACAACAAGATATTTCGATCCATGTGTAACTAACACCTTGAAATAATTAAAAATACCAAATAATAATTCAACAAACAATGTACAAAGTATCAAGTTGCATGCTTGTCTTAGCACAAGTCATAATACTTATGTTACTCATATAATCAAAACTACTATAATACCTCAATGAAAAAAATAATGCATAAACAACACATGCGCAATAGACATAATCAAATGAAGAAGAAACTCTAAGTTTTTCATTTATGCATTTCGTCAAACACATGAAATGCATAAAAAAATATTACACATCCTAAGTAGTGCTAATTATATGAACATCATCCATTAAAAATCAAACACTAATCAAATCACATCACCAAGAAACTACATAGTATAACTAAATAGGGTTCCCCAATACTAAGGTTCACCATATACATGGAATATATGCAACTTTAATTTTCAGCCATCTACCATAAATAAAAATAAATTCTATAGGATGACATATATAAAGTACAAGCATAAGCAATTACTGAGAAATTTTAGAAGTTTCTAACCTTTATGTGGTAAATTTTAGCTCCAAATGACGATTCTTTACGTTCAACGTGCAAAACCGTAGTAGAAATTTGGAGAAGAACACTTTCGGCCTCAATATGGAAATACACGTTGTTATTTAGGTTTTAATACGTCAATACAACGGCGGTTTCAAAATAAACCGCCGTAGAAATAGGGCTTTCTACGGCGGTTGGAAGGAAACCGCCGTAGAAGTGGACTTTCTACGGCGGTTGGAAGGTAACCGCCGTGGAAAGTGTGGACTTTCTACGGCGGTTGCCTTCTAACCGCCGTAGAAAGTCCACTTTCTACGGCGGTTGCCTGTGAACCGCCGTAGAAAGCCCTCTTTCTACGGTGGTTTGTCCCAACCGCAGTAGAAAGACCGTTTCTACGGCGGTTCATTTTTAAACCGCCGTAGAAAGTCCTGATCTACGGCGGTTCATTTTCAGACCGCCGTAGAAAGTCCGTATTCCTTTTATTATTGCGGTTTTCTATTTTCCGCCGTTAATCCGCAGCCGTTAAAGCTCCATTTTGTAGTAGTGATTACAGATTTTTTTACGTGGTGCAAAGTGAATGATTTTTCAAATAACAAAAATCATATCATCATATTACAGATTTTTTTTACGTGGTGTATGATATATATAGTATGCATAATCTGCCCAAATGATCATACTGTGATTTGATAGTATTTTGATATCCAATGAAAATTTATATTTCCCAACTAAGGGCGTCTCCGTTATGAAGATAAACGCCCAAACGCCAAACTGGCAATTTTTACCCAAGCGCACCTACAGTGTCGCACTATGCTGCGCCATCAGCTTTCCTTCTTTCTTTTTTTTTAATACTTTTCATAATTGCATTTTGGTCCTTCTTTTATGTTTTTTGTTTGTAGTTTAGTTTAGTTCTATATTTTATTGTTTGTTATTTTACCCATTAATTATTATTCTTATTTCATTTTATTAATGAAATTTCTATGCTTTATTTTTACAATGAATTTATTATGTAAAACTAAATACAATTCATATATATATTAATTGAAGTACTTAGAAAACATTATGAAAATACTTGATACATAACATTAAAGAAACTTTGGGGTTTGTTTTGTAAAAAAATGTAATAGTATAAAAGTAATAAAAATGAAATATAAAAAGAATCTAAATGGAATATTCATTTTTAGTGTGAAAAATAGAGAGAAGTTGGAGTGAAATTACTGTAGCTACTGAAAAATTGTGTAATAGCGCACACCACAATTGAGAGAAGGTTGGAGATGCCCTAACATACTATTTCTCCATTCTACATCTACAAAATACACATTTCAAGCAACTAATCCAGACATAATCACAAAACTCTTCAAGCTTAATCCCAATACATATATCTTTGACCTCAATTTAAGGAATCAAATTTAAAGTCTATCAAGAAGCAACAACCCAAACAGCATACCTGAGAACACAAGCATGAGACAACAGAAACATCACTTTTCTCTAGAGCTGCAATGAAATCTTCTTCATATTTGCGCTGCGCTCAGCTACCAATTAATGGATGTGTAAACAGTTTGATTGTAAAGTCCTTTTTCTGAAATTAACCACCAGATCTTCAAGAAACACCGCTTACTCTTTAAAAACAGCTACTTTGGCAAGCATTTCATGGTCTTAGAGAAAGAAAACAAATTAATGAAATTATGGAAATTGTAAAAGACAACAAAAAAAGGTAGAGAGAGAAAGTAAAAGAAAATATGTAGAGAGAGTAAATGAGATGAAAGGTAGAGAGAAACGAAAAAATAAGATGGAGGGAGAAAGTGAGATAATAAAGGCAGAGAGTGAAAGATAGAAAAATATATATATAGAGATAGAAAAAATTAAAAGATAAAGGTAGAGAGAGAAAGTAAAATAATAGATGTAGAGAGAGAGAGAAATTAAAGGATAAAATTAGAGAGAGAAAGTAAAAGATAGATATGTAGAGAGAGAAAGTAAAAGGAGATATATAGAGAGACATTGAGATAACAAAGACAGAAAGAGAAAAAATTTAGAAAGAGAAAATGAAGTAATAAATTTAGAGAGAAAAAAAATTAGAGAGAGAGAAAGTGAAGTAATAAAGTTAGATAGAGGGAAAAAATTTAGAGAGAGAAAGTGAAGTAATAAAGTTAGAGAGATAAAAAAATTTAGAGAGAGAAAGTAAAGTTAGAGAGATAAACAAATTTAGATAGTGAAAGTGAAGTACTAAAGTTAGAGAAAAAAATTAGAGAGAGAAAAAAATTTAGAGAGAGAAGAAAATTTAGAATGAGAAAGTGAAGTAATAAAGTTAGAGAAAAAATAAAATTAGAGAGATAGAGAGAAAAAGTGAGATACTATAAGTAAGACAAAGTTAGATAGAGAAAGTGAAAAAAATTGATAAAGAGAGTGATGTGCATAAAATTGAAATCCCCATTGGGCCTAGCCCAATTAATTAAAACAAAGAAACAGTAAAAGATAAAAAAGCCCAGATCCATGTTCAGGTCGGAAAAATCGTGCAAACCAAATCTGTCATAATTCTAGATCGGATATGAAGGCTTAGCTCGGTCCTAAAGACTTAATAAGCTCGTAAAGGCTTAGGTCGGAAAAAGGTTATATATTACTTGAGAACCTTAGATCGGTAAAACCCAGTTCGGAAAGATTGGTTTAGGAAAAGTATAATTCTATTCGAGAAAGCTCAGGTCGGTAAAGAGTAAACCGGTCTGAGATAAAGATAATATTGACAAAATAGTTAGATATCATGGTAGGACCACAAATTTAATATATATGCAGGAACAATGATGACAAAGGAGCCATGTTAAAGCCATTATACCGGGAACGGCAAAAACCATCATTGCAAGAAGAATAAAGAGGAGCGTATGTCTCCAGGACCCAACAGAACCATCAATAGTAAGCTTATAAATACTCAGGCACAAGCCTCATTCCAGTAGGTTCCAATAAGCAATTTCTGGCAATTCTCACTAGCATTTCTTAAGCTATTCTCTCTCATTTACAATTTCTCTGAACACTCTTGTTCTATATTGTTTATCTCTTTCATATTACTGACTTGATCGTCGGAGCCTATACAGGGGGGAAAGCCCCGCTCCTTTTCTGGATTACTCATCAGTTGGTCAACGGAGCAGTGCAAAATCATCAAGCTTCATCCTCTTTGCCAAGCTCAGCAACCCTACTTAGTTCATCTCTCAAATTGCTCATCCCAAGTTGGGCCATTTTGTTCCTCTAAGCTTCATTTGGATTGGGCTATTACTGTCTTCAAGAATTCATTAGGCCGCGAAGAAGCATCGTTCCATCATTGTAATTTTTGCGTCACATCAACTGGCGCCGTCTGTGGGGAACGTTTGATCAAATTATTTCATCAAATTTTCCTCATTTAAATAAATTTGTTGAAACCATGACGCAAACTCGCTCAGGAAAGGGTGCTTCTTCTTCTGATGACACCACCAACGGACTCATCGTTACCACCGCCCTGGTTCTTCCTACCGTTGTAACCACCAGTTCTAATCCTCCAACTGATCCACCAACTACTACCACCCTTGTTGAAACTCTCACCTCTGAACAGGAACAGGCAGAAAAAGATAGGTTCTTCCGTTTATTTCCAGAACTATTTCACTTAATAAACCATGTTGCTCCTATCATCTCTACTCTTCATACAGAACCTCCCATTACAACCACCACAGCAGATGCAGTTAACATAGAACACCCCTATGATTTACACTGGTCCCCAACCGTTCCCCCACCCAGGGCTGTCATCAACCCTGTGTCCAACCCCTCTGCTGCTTTAATGTCTAGTCTCCCCCCACAATCTACTACTATATGTCCTCCACAACCTGGGGGAGTTAATTTTTCTTCAGAAATCGGTCATATTGCTGGTCCTCCTAACCTTTCTGTGGCACCACCTGTTTATACCACTGTAGCCTATACTCAGGCTAATCCTACTTTTCCGGGTCCCTTTATGGTCCCCAATGCTCAGTTCAATAATGGTTCTTTTATGTCAGGCCTACCCTTTCCCACTTTAGGACAACAAATGAGTCAATTGAATCAGCCTGGACATGGCCTACAAATCAGTCAAATGAGTCAACCCGGTTATTACCCTGGATACCCAAATACATCCAACCCTGCCCTATTCCAGCATTATGGTTTAGGCAACAACCGAGCCATGCAGCCGCCCTTAGGAAATCCTCCCTTACTTAACCCAAATTACTACCCTGGGCCCGGCTTAGGTAACTATTACCCTGGCATGGGAGGACACCCCTTAGGTCAGTCTGAATATTCCCAGCTCGGCCAAACCATACTCCCTGGATCCGGATATGCTCAGCTCGGACGAACCGTCCCCACGTCTCGCGTGTCTCATCCTTTTGGATTGGAGATTCAAATGGCACAATTTCCCCCTGGATACAGAGGCCTAGGTAAAGTTGACAAATATGATGGTACTACCGACCCCACAGCTCACTGGATGCAGTGCATGAGCGTCATGGATGCTGCTAACCTGTCCGACGCTAACCGATGCATGACATTCCATCTGACTCTTAAAGGTCAGGCCATAAATTGGTATTGTACTCTGCCCCGAAATTCTATTCATTCGTTAGATCAGTTTGGTGACTTGTTTTTAGCCAATTTCATGGGTAATAAGATATTGTCTAAACCAATTTCACATTTAATGAACATAACACAAAAAATGGGAGAGGGATTACAGGCTTACATAGATCGGTTCAATGTAGAATCTAGGCAGTGTCACGAAAAAGATGATAGGATAATGATGGGATCATTCATTAATGGGCTACGGTCAGGACCTTTAGCTACCGAGTTGGCCATCCGACCCCCACATTCTTATTTTGAAATGATGGTTACTGCTGTTAATTTTGCTGTTGTTGAAGATGCTACAGCTATAAAACAGGAAAGAGAAAGAAGTTTTTCCGATTTATATGGTAAGAGGAAAGCTTCTTCCCCAATTCTTTCATCAGGAGGAAGTAAGAAATTAAATTTTGCAAATACTACTAACCCTATCCCAAAGACCGGGGTAAGTGTAAACGCTGTGCAGGTAGCCGAGCCATTCTCAGTCCCCCGAGCTGACATATATGCTGCCATTCAGAATCAAGGGCTGCTGCCCCCAGCTCGACCCATGACGGGTCCTTCAGATCGGCTCAATCCGGGCAGGTATTGTAATTACCATAAAAACATTGGTCACAATACTAATGACTGTCGTGATTTAGCTGCAGAAATAGCTAAATTAATTCAAGCTGGGAAACTACCACAATATACACAAGTGGCCCCTCTACCTAAACCGGTGGCTTCATCAACCCGTGAACGACCTAACGGATGCTACCGATGTGGGGAGACCGGTCATTTTGCCCGCGAATGTCCCCAACCCGACTCCCGAGCCCCGAATGCTGGGGGTAGCACCGACCTGAGTATAGCAGGGATTGTAAACACCATAGCAGGAGGACCGACCCAAGGCGACTCCAACCGCCAAAGGAAACAGGTATACCGACAAAGGAACACTATTCTAGGTAAGCGTAAATCAGATACCATGACACCAGGAATTACTTTCGATGACACAGATACATTTCTGCCTTTCAATTGTGACGATCCACTAGTGATCGATTGCTACATTTCAAATTACCAAGTACGTAGGACATTGTTAGACACGGGTAGTTCTAGCAATATAATTACAACCAAGGCACTGGCTGGTTGTCAATTACACAAGGCACAGTTAAGTCCAGTTCGGACACCATTGATTGGCTTCGGCAATCACCATGTTATACCTGTGGGACACTTGAGTATTCCCGTCACGTTACTGGCTGGACAGCTAAAACGTACGGAAACCATAGACTTCGTGGTCATCGATGAGCCATCACCATACAATGTATACCTGGGACGGCCTGGATTAAATCAGTTCCAGGCCATAGCTTCTACTGTACACATGCTTTTAAAGTTCCCCACCATAGGTGGGGTAGCTTCTATTCGTTGTGATGTCTTGCAGGAAAAGCAGTGTTACATGGCTTCCTTGAAGGAACCGACCCCCGTAGACCTAAAATCAAAAATTACCTCTACAGTCAGGCCAACCTCCGTTAACATTACCGATCTAACAGGTGGCTCGGACCTGTCCATTGAAGCAGGGGCCGAGGTAAGAATTATTCCCCTCGTGGCCGATCCAAATAAGGTAATAAAAATTGGGGCTGATTTGCCCCCTCAATTACAATATGATTTGCTTAACCTTTTGCGTGAATTTGCGGAAGTTTTTGCTTGGGGACCGGAGGATATGCCTGGCATTTCTCGAAATATCATTGAACACAGGTTATCCATTGATCCCAATCATAGGCCGATCCGACAGCGAAAGCGTAACCTTGGGGGAGAACGTAGTAGATACGTGGAAATCGAAATCAACGCCCTGT